>OZ004644.1:10462377-11210818 GCA_963924495.1 Nemapogon koenigi | reverse complement strand
AGTAAGGACTTGGGTTGCGGCGAGGTGCGTTGGCGTAGCGCGGGTCTGACCGTCCGCTGTCCGGAGAGTGGAGGGAGGGAGCTCCCACAAATTCGTCAAAATCTCCGAACTCCTCCTCGTCCTCCTCTGATGATGATGATGATTGTTCGTCCGCTGATGACTCTGCAGACAAACACAATTACAACTTAGATGACGTAGTTACTACAATCAAAAAGGATAATGAAAACAATATAGGAGGAAAAATTTAGGAGATACCTATTACATATTAAATTGAATAATCAATTAAATTTGTTACGCAAAGCAAAACTATGAGTATTTTAAATTGTAAAATCGTTTGGAGTATTGGAAGTTCGTCTAGTGACTCGATGACCCTTGTACTCCGTATACAAATTGAGCAACGTTAGATATTCCGCTCCCTAAACAGTTGTTTACCCCTTAGGGTGATTTGAAAGGACAAAAGGGTTACTCTTGACTAACGTCCAATTTCAATGCTATTTGAAGTATTCATTATATGAATGTTCACGGCATAATTTATAGTACCACTTCAGACAACTTCTAGTACATTACCTGCTAATAATTTGTATAGAGAAACTAGGAGAATGAATATTTTGCGCAGTATAGATTGGTTTATAATTTAATCTGTGGTTTGGTCTAATAAGTCAGTTCACATGAGTAATTGAGGAAGTTTAAAAAAGATAAGTTTAACCTGTGGTCTGACCGATACCTAAAAAAAGGGCAAAAAAACCTGGTTTTAGTATAATATAAATAATAAATAATTGCTCCTAGCTAATTCAATCCTGAGTTGAAACACTAAAAGACTAATATGGCTGAACGGATTTGTACGAAAATTGTATGATAAAATTAAATATTTTATGTCCTGAATTAATTAGCACATAAGCTACTTTTATGCCGAAGAATTGGATAGTAGAAGTGCTTGAAATCTACGGGATTATTTTGTCATTGTATTAATTCCACGCGGGTGAAACCGCAGGCAAAAGCTAGGATAAAATACTTTAGAAAGTACAAGTAGCTTTAATTAGTTTATACTTGCTAGGTCCTTATAAGTTGCATGGGGTCTTCAAATCCGTTTATAAAGGCAGTATAAAGCCAATTTTTAATTCAAAGCTACGTAGCGGAGAAATTCCCTAATGAGCTTCCTTGCAAACTGTTTCACTGCTCTCTTATATATTTTTTAAGCCATGCAAAAAAAAAATTGCATGTCGCTTGCAAAAAAATAATAACGGGATCTTTTATAATGCTCGTTTGTACGATATTCTGCACTTTTTTTATTCGAATAGAGTATTATGATATTTATTTTTATTTCAAACTAGTTCATCGTCCCGGCTTTGCCCGCTGATTATTTGCTTATTATTAAAATCGAGCCTAAAACACCGAAAAACACGTTTCTTGGACCCCTTTAATTATTTATTTTATTTTATTTTTATTATTTATTTTATAGCGTCCATAGTACAGCCGGACGGACAGACAGACAGCGGAGCCTTAGAATAGGGTTTCCGTTTGCACCCTTCGGATAATTCTCCGTCTGTCTGTTAGAGAGTGGAAAAACATATAACTTCAACATAATATACCTAAGTTTGAATACTCTACTTTGAAATATGGCAATACAGCAAAAACATTTTAATTAAAACATTTCTATTTAAACAGTAGTAGGTAATATTCTAGACAGCAAAGTTTTAACGATTTAACAAAACGACAATGGAACCTCTGGGAAAATTGTCAATTAGCAAACGGGTGCTTTGAAGGTTACATTGTGGCAACCACACACACACACGTCAATTCGGCAAATTATACAAGTTGAATTGGATACCTAAAAGAATTAATGCCTTCTCATAAAATAACAACATTATGAAACAATATTCATGAAATATGCCCTTACAAATTATCTTTAAGTAAATAAAAAAAACTAAAAGTAAATTCATAATTTCATGAGGTTTTTATGTTTTCATACATACCTACACAAATGTATGTTCATGCCTTATTTCCCTCTGGGTAGGCAGGGCTCCACACAACAACACACGCATGCATATTCTTCGATTTCAGGAGCTTTTTATGTCAGTGTCTGTATATTTATTAAATGTGAACTTAACCTCCCATATTCGTCTACATCCTAGATCGAAGTTTTTTATTTGTAATCTATTACTTATTTTAAGGGGCTCTTCGACTAGCTAGAATTATTATCTGTTTCATGATTATATACTCCTCGTTATGACTCAAGAAAATGTACATATAATATGTATTTTGCAGTACTTTAAATATTTTTTTTAAAGAAAGAAATAGTGATGACACATTCAACTCTCTCCTATCTTATCAGTACACATCATTGAGTCACATCTTCCAAAAATATGAACAAAAACTGGCGTCAGTCTGAATTAAAAATGTCTTAATTTTGAAAAGAAATAAACCGAGACACGCTTACTTATCAGTACATATTTTCATGACTCACAATGCAAAAAGTTCAAGAACTGTCGTCAATTTTAATTAAATACTCTTAAAATAATCCCTATAGATTAGAAACTTCTTATTATATCATTTTCGAACCATTCCAGAGATTTTTTTCTACAGTTCAGTCTAGACATGCAACAAAAGCTCTGATTAAAACTTAGGTACATTGTAGTCTCTACCGGAAGAACAGGCTGGTATTAATTTTCAGATTTCTTTCAGACTTTCAGAAATCACGCAGATAGAACTCGAGTGAATGAATGGAGATTAAGTAACCGTCTGGATGAGGATTTGTTATAAAGTTTATCGATTTTTTTTCTTTTGCTTCTTTTGTGTAGGTACTTATCTACATTATGTGACGCGTTGAATTAAATTGTAATTAATGATCTACTGACTATGGATTCGACCGACTATAAGTAACGACTAATCGGTAATAACCTAATACGACCGACAATTTTCCGACTATAAAAGTGGTCGAGTAACAAGTACTGATTTACTTGACACTTTGAGATTTTTATGTTCTTTCGGCATTTTTTCAGCCTATAAAAGTGGCCGAAAAGTCTAGTATCTATCTTGGTATCTGAATAAATTTATTTATCCCGGATAAGCGCATATTGACAAGGTATATTTTACACCAAAAAACCTTTCATAACGAGAGACTTTGACCTAAAATTTCCTGAAAATAACCTCGATGTAATACAAAGTTGCAAAATCATAATTATATTGTGAGAACAATGAAATTGTCGATAAACGTTTACATTACGGCTATTTTAAGAATTTTATTATGAAAATTTTGATATAAAATTACACTTAAATTTTTAATTAATGCTAATTCTTAACTTCTTTGTCTTAACTATTGGTATTAAGGAAAAAAACTTTGGACGAAATGTGCAATAAAATCGTTACTAATCGAAATACTTTGTCTACGATTAAAAATCCAGTGATTCTAGATCCATGCCTTTTCCAGTAGTTAATACAGCAAATGCTGAATGAAAATCTCTCGTTGGTTGGAAACAAAGGCACTCATGGGGATTATTGTCGGATGAAAAATCTCTGAGTTTAACCATTACACGTAATGGAGACGTAAACGTACTTCGTTCAGACAAAATGTATTGCGCTCAAGTAGTATTATGAAGGCAAATGTTATAATGAATCTAAAAACGTTGATATATAAGTTTTCATACAATTTGGTCCATTCAGGTGTAGTAATCTCGAGCTAGGCAATTTTTTTCATATGTTACAGTTGCGATGCCAAATAATTATGGCTCCCTAAAAACGCGGAATCGGACCCCAGGGTACTCCTCGGTAGACATAAGTCATCTTCAAGAAGATACCTTACGAGCTGCCAGCTCCAATGAGCTGTAGTTTGAGATCAAAATGTTTCTTAGTACGTGGTCACCCATCCATAATTCGACCTTACTACACATAACCAGTACCACAGAGCGAATAGCTATCCATTGAATGTCATGTATTGCATGTATGAATGTAATCATCAGTATCCGGCGGAAGCGCGAGCTCCAATTTCAATAGATGAATGAATTGTAATGACAATGAATGAACAAATTGTATTTATGTAGGTACAATTTACCTTCATTTTAGTTGAAGGCTGTAGAAACTCGTATATAAGTATAATAAGTATTAGAATAATGCAGAATCCAAATCCGTTAAACCATTCAATTTCTAAAATAAGAAAGATAAATACCTTCTTCGATCAACACTAGAAAATAGAAAACCTCGCTTTCGCAGACTAGTCGTTCCAAGTGGAAATTCAATAAGCATATCTATTCCACCACTTCAATATCAATAGAGAAATATTATTGAATTCCAACATACCTGACTCGTAATATGGCTGTGAGCGATGTCTGGCGTGCCTTTCTCTAGAAGGTGCGGTAGGGGCAGGTTCAGGTGGTGACTCCACAGACCCTTCAGGGGCACTTTCAGGACTACGTCTGGATACCCCAGGAGCAGATAGATCAAAGTCTGTCCGTCTAGCCGATTCGTAATCAGCCCTCCTGCGCGCAGATTCAGCGTCGAATTCGGCTCGATGTCCAGAATCGGCATCGAATTCTGAACGATGACGTCGACCAGATTCGTAGTTGTAAGGTCTGCGCTTGGACTCAGTGTCTGTTTGGTCGAATCTCCATTGGTTGGTGTCTGGTGAGCGGCGGGAGTCGCGCGCTTTGCGACTGCGGGGTGAGCGACGCGCTGTATCTCGTGGTGTGCAGTATGCTTCTATGAATTCAACCTAAAACAAAATTAAAATTACGTCTTAATACCTGCTGATGTAATATACATATATTAAAGAGCTCATGGCTAAAAGTGAATGTCACTATAGAATGTCTGGAAAGAGAACTGTCGTGGCTAGCAAGAATTTGATTCTTGATGGCATCCTAACTCAGCCATCCATATCAAACTCAGCAGAGCCAGCCCTCCATTCGATGACAGTAATATTCGGATATATAATATAGTTTTAAATTTAGATTACATAATAAATCTTAGTTCTTATAGAGTGTTTATGGTGTTAGATCAGTCGAGAAAACCTTTTGCCTCCAAGTTACATCTTGTGGTATCACATCACACATGGTGCCTATTAGGCCCGGGATGGTTTTACATCATGAAGGTCGATTATGTGGCACAGTAAAGTGGTAATAAAATGCAGCGGTCACATATCCGACGACCGTAACGGGCGGTTAGGCGTTCACCATCCCCTCGCCAACGTCATTACCGAGCGACCCGCTTGTGTTTATGGGGAAGGAAATAAAGAATATTATGAGATATTGTGCTTGCATCGACGCAGCGATGAGGTGATAACACTTTGGAGGGACGATACCAAATATAGTTCGTAAGGACAGATTGTTATGACGCATTTGTATGTCCAAAAATATTACGATGGATTATGCGGACAAAAGGATAGCCTCTTTGTTTTATTTTTGGACGTTTAAAAATATATAAGTGGCGACCCGGAATAAATGTGGGCTTTTGCGACTGTTATTATAAAATCAACAAGTAAATCTTGTGCGGAATTATTTGGAAATCGAAATAGATTATATCTATTTTACGGAGCGGGAAAGCTATTCCAGGCCATTAGGCTCACTGATGAGTTTCCACTTCCGCGCCGGTCACGTTGGTGTTTATTTTACTCGTGCACTCATTAAGGGTTAAGTGGTACAGCGGTTAAGGGATTTCTTGCTGAGATACTTTTCTGGAGAGACAATTTTATGACGAAGTACTACTGTAGTTACTTGTGTGTACTATTAAGTATTTTGTGTCTACGTTTCATTTCTATGGACACTTTTATCACGATGACAGTTGTAGTATTTTATTTGAATTATAACAAACTAACTAGCGTGTACAATATGGGTTAGTAACATTTTGAATACCTACGTAAAGACGCTTATAACTACTTATCTATTGAAGATAAATATATGCTCCCGCAGCCTTTTTTGTAGATCATTTTATTCTACACAATTCTTTCTTACGTCTTTTTGTTATATCTCTGACGGATAGAAAGCATACGCCATGAAAACTCGCTGAGGCTAACTTTTCCCCCGACTTGATTCACATATACATTCATGTTTAATACTCGTAAACCTTCCCGGTGAATCTAGTTCAGTAGATTTTGCCTGAAAATGTCACAGACAGACAGACAGATGGACAGACAGAAAGAAAGACGTGGCAGGGGACTTATATAAATTTTATAATATGTAGTGATGTAAAATGAAATGTTAAATCAATGACAATATATTAGGGAACATATTAATAAGACAAAATAAAATGCTGTTTGGGGTCGAATCATTGCCCATTTCACCCTCTAGTCGGACAAAAACTTTTTATTTGAACTTTTACCCCAAGAAGGGTTGGTTCGCTTCATCTGGCGCCTTATTGTTTGCCTCCTTACTATGCATGAACCATTTACATAATTAAATGTCTACCAAGCGAAACCACGTTTTTGATTTGTGATTTTAAATAGACTCTTCATCATTTGCATATTTTTAACTAAAAAGTAAAGTTAAAAGAAATAATTATATCTATCACGTCATTGACATACTATACAAACAATTGTTAATATGAGTCAATGATGAATAAAGAACGATTTCATTAAAAAAACATTAATCTACAAGAAACCTTGACAATATTCGCATTAATAATGGAATTGAACTGTATTATTTGATAAGATACTTCTTGTATTACAGATTGCGTCACTATCTTGTGGTATCTGCGTCGATTAGATTAAAGTTTGAACTAATGTATCATACTAGTAGGTACACAATTGTATTGAAAGCAAAGTTCTATTTGAATCAAAACCTAACTCCCAACGAAGTCAATATTGAAAAGAATGAAATTGGATTTCACTTCGGACACATGTTCACATCGAGTAATAATAGAAGAGGGGAGATTGAAAATATGAAAATTTTAATATCAACTGACATTTTTTACGACAAATACTGCTAGTTTATGAGAGAACTTTAAATATTTTAGTAATATTAAATTCAAAACACAATATTATGCCATTATTGATTGTTAATAAACTTCATATTAGAAGAATAACGATGACGACGAAAGGTGAACTCAAGTCTTAAAAAAAGAATGTAAACTAAAGTCATGCGGCACCTTGTTGAATCTCGCCTTGTAAAGTACAAATACCTTTTGACATTTTATCAGCGGAAGGAAATACGAGTTGCTCATTACGTATTGACTCACTTGGGAATGAAGCTTATTGAAAGGACAAGGGTCACTGTGAAACCAAACATAATTACGGAAACATTGCTTTCACATGCAAAATGCGGAAGAGCTATTTAATATTATGTTTATTTACCCATTGGGTAATGGGTATAGCTACAAAAGTAGCAAGTTTATAATCCGTTAGAATATTAAATTACATTACTAAAGCTTACGATTCTTAGTAGATGATGAATAAGCAGGCAAGCATGGAGGAATACGGATACGTGATATACATAAAGATTTATATAAACTATAATGAGAATCATGAATCACACTGACCTTACACTGATTCTGAGATTAAAATCAAACTAGGTGAGTTGATCAATATAACATAAATATTAGGTATAATGTATTACTAGAAGTTATTAGATGATTGACATATTTTCAAAACCTAAAATTGCAGGCTACGACATCTATAAACAATATCTAGTACACATAGCGTCGTGACTTAAAATTTGGAAAAATAAAAATCGCCCTATCCGCTTTAAAAAGTTCACAATTTAATAGCTCGTTATGGACAGACAAGTTGTCTGCTAAGGACATTTGCCTTCCGGGTGTCCGCGGCGTGAGTAATCGCCCCGGAATGGAGGATGTAGGACAAGACGAAGCTTTCAGACAAGCGCATGTCCAGGATGACTCAGTCGCAGTATTAATAAAAGAGACACGCCTTCTGGGCGCGGCGGGGCATCTAAAATAGAAGTGTGTGACATATCAGTTGCGTGCTGAGTGGAAAATTGTAAAAGAAAAGCATATCTTGCGTTTTCATGGACAGATGACTCCTATACTCAGGTAGGTTCTCGGAGGAGGAATAACATTTAAGAACTTCAGTTCTAGCGTTTTGTGCGTACGTACATACTTAGATCTCGATGGAGCAAAAATAAGATTCCTGTTATAAATCTGGATGACTTAATTAAACATTTGTCTCTAACACAAACACTAGCGGCATTTCCAAGTTTATCTACTGTTGAAGACTGTTCCTCTAATGATACATTATTGGTTACTAATCTAATTTGATAAATAAAATTAGACATCGTTTAAAGTTTAAACTAACATAGTTTATGACCTAATTATTATAATCGGTAACGATATTTTTTATTTTAATAAGACAAACTCATTGTGTTGAAATATGGCATTGTGCTCTTACAGAACAAGATTTTAAAACTTGCGATGACTCATTCCTTTCTCTTCTGCACAGTGTATTGTCACCTATTATAGGATTACTAAACGTTCTTTATTTACATTTTCATGACAATAACCTCTACTTTTACCTTGGCATTTAGTTGATATTTCCGCTGTTATTATGATTTATGCAACGTTATTTGTTTTTAAGATCGCATTAGAATCATTAGGAATATTAAAGTCAAATATGTTCCCATATATCTCTATTAATAAGGTTAAGAATACAATCATTAATTAGTTTACATTTAGCAGATGTTTCAAACAAACAGGTAGAGGCGAGGCGTGAGTCAGAGCGGTGGAGGATATTCGAGGTTCTGTTTGCACTGCCGTTCGTTATTGATGACAAAACAAGTATCGGAATTTTATGTGTAGGCAAGCTTTACGTTGAGGTTGGTATTGTTGGTATTCCACTAGCTAGAATGATTGATGATAGGTGATAGTTAAAAAATGAAGACAATTTAAAAATTGAAGTCCAACCCGGTGTATTTAAAAAGTAATCGCAAATTCTAAAATATAAATAGAAGCTGAAAATTTTGTTATAGTTCGCCTCAACCTAGTTAGTTATTTAATATACGTTCTCTCTCTAAAATAAACATTGATCTATTTAGTCGCACAATGTTTTGCATTTTGACTAGATTGGACTAACCACAGTCCAGTGAAACCAGATATTCATGTAGATATCGAATATTGTGTAGCTATAAAATAAACATAAACAACTTGCATAGCATCGGTATTCATTCATTTTAATTTTTAATCTAGGAGCTTAAATTATGTACCTATACGAAATGATAATAGTGAGTTCGTTAGTTGTCTTTATAAAGTTTGTTCAGAGAGCATAGCCGTCTGGTCACGTTCCGCAAACCGTGCACCACAAACAGGCTCCTATAAATGTATTAGGGAACTTTTATTCTATTATTTTCACTTTCATAACTTAATGTACTGAACAATTTCCTAAATTTTGATTTGAACTAATACATCCAGAAGAAAGAACTTCAAGCAAATCTAAATTCAAAGTTAAACATCTTAAACTTTGCAGGAGAACGTTCTTAGTGTCTTTCACCAGTTCAATAGCAATCGAGATTAGACAGAAAACCAGTTTGACTACTCTCAAGGCCCTCCAAGGCAACTCAAGTCGAACGCTTGCGCCGCTAAAATTCCTTACGAAATTATTTCCTGCAACACACTTGACTAGACAGCGACAATTGTTGCAAATGACACAACAAGTGCAAATAAGCTTAATTACAAAGTTTCCGGTCCGAATCGCCCAGAGGGTCGTGTTTCTGAAATGGTCCTTCTCAAAGTTTCAAAGAGGGAAATAATTATGGAAGAAATTTTCAACACCTCTTCAAAGGTCGTCCCACCCCATTACGACAAACGCAAATGTGAATGCATTGTTGCTGAAAGTGCTCCTATTTTCGTTAATTGTTTTAATTAGACAACTTTTATTTTGATAAAGTTTTAATAAAGTATTACCTATTCGCACCAAAGTCGAGTACTATTCACATATGAGAAAGAAATAAGATTGTGGTATAACACATTGACGATTTTGAAACCATTGTATTACGACAAACGCGACAAACAATTAAATCTTGAGATGAATGGACTTGCATTCAACTTATTTACAAAAGACACAACAAAAACCACATTCAATGAACCCTTGTCACTCCGGTGCCGGTGAGTTACAATCATAGACTAGAAGAGTAAAAATAATAAATGTGCCCAATTTAATATACTTTATAAGGTTAGGTTGTAACAAATAATATGTCCGTCGAATAAGCAACGAAGATAAATTGTTTGGAGTGACAAGAACCCTTAGAGACTGATGCGAAGTTAGAAACCTTTTTGAACTCACGTCGAGGGCATCTGTTGTTTATTCTGTTGTCAAATACAGATTGTATCAAACATAAACTTTGCTGTTTCAACCTAAATATGCTTTGTCACGTCCATCGCTTGTTATCTCAATTCTAGACGTTACAGTAACTTGTTCAATATTCTTAATTTGAGAGTTGAAATCTTTCTCATCCAGTAGTCAATTGAATTTTATTTCCGCCGTGACTTCGAAATAAGACAAAAGATTGTGTGATGGGGTCTCGGAGTAAACTTTGCTCTTTGAACTAGTAACTAAGTTAACTGTACCGCAGGGATCGACAGACAGGCTAATCAATATCAGCTTATTTTCTCTTCCTCTATGTTTTACATCAATATTACTTATATCTTTATTAATAAGATTAGATCTGCTTTGTTTGGTTTTGATACTTATAAATAAGGAAAATACTCATAGACAATATTGACATAACAAAGTATAGCTTATGTAAGTATAAAATTTATAATTTGGAGAGTTGTCTATGTGATGTAGGCTTCCTTGTAGGCAGAGACAATTGAATGCCATTTGTTACGATCCTGACATACCTCTTTCGCTTCTTTAATATTCATCATACCTTTCATACATGCTCGGCGATTGTGTGTACGTTTAATATCTCCATAGATCAATATATGTATTTTTATATGTTCAATAAAAGTACACCTAGGTCGTCTGCCAGCATTTCCTTTCACTTCAGCCATATAAACCTTTTTAGTCAATCTTTCATCCTTCATTCTTCCAACGTGTCCAAACCAGCGTAAACTACTTTTATAAATTTTAGTCACAACATCATCTTTTACTCCGCATTCTTCTCTAATGACATCGTTGCGGATTCAGTAAATATGCTTTATATCACACATTCTACGTGAAGACCGTATTTCCACTGCATTTATCATACTTTAATGCTTTTTATTCCATACCCAAGTCTCGCTTCCAAGTGATGAAACTAAAACAGCATTATGTATGTAGGTATATTAATTTTACTTTTAGTTGTAAGTTATGTATTTCTGCATACATTGTTTAGTCTTAGACAAAACTGAAAGTTAGACTAAGCTCATAATATCTCCTGAAATTAAACATTTGTTGATGAGAGGTGGTCTGTAAATTATCTTGGGGTCCAAGTTAATTAGAGGGTCAAAAGAAAGTTTTCTTCTCTTTCTATCTATCTTAGCTTTGTATCTATGTAGCCCAACGTAGAAACAATTGTAATTTATTACTTAATTTGTACGATAATTTTGTGATTCATCGTTTACCTACATGATAGTAAAATTTAATGAGGTAAATATCATTGTAGAGTCAACAAAATAATAACAATAATACAGTACTCGACTACTCGAAGATTAAGTGCACTTATGATGCTGATAGTAGAAAACCAATATTTTCTCATGAACAATCTAGAATCCTCAGCTACCTAGATCCAGGATTGGTTTAGAATTCTGAATAATGTCAAATATCGCTTCGTATAACATATCACGTCGGTGTTCCAGTGGGTCACACGTCGGCTCACAACCGGGTTCGATCCCCACATCCGACCAATGGGTTTTTATAATATAAAATCTATGTAAATTATCCTACAAACCGTACAAAGAGGCTTTTCCATCTACATACCTCAACAGAGCTGGCCACTTGTTAGGTATAGCTTAAAAAAAATCTTCGGCTAATTGAGGAAGACTTTTCAAAGGTTCCCGGGAGCTGTAAGGAACCCGTGAAGATTTTTTTTTTGTAAAAATATTTTTAATTGTTCTATGTCTATGTTAATTTGTCTATGGTGGTACAGTGCTGTCAAATCAACTGCATCTTTACTCAAACGAAAAACTGAACAGATATTTTTTTCGTGACTGTACTGTAGTGATTCTATATTACTTGTTTATTTTCTGTAAATAGTTTGTATAGAATTTAGTTATAAAACAAACACATTGTCAGCTATAGTTATATATCGTCGCTTAAGTTCTAACACCGCGTAATTTAAAATTTTGAACTTTTCAGGAGAGCATAAAAACTGTTTTATTTTTTGTCTGATTTACGCGGTGATGCCATGATTTATCTAAAGTTTGCAATGACTTAAGCGTTGTTTGTATAGGGAATTAAGTGAGTTACGCACTGTTTTTGTAGTAAAAATTCAACGGCTGATTTACGCTCTGTTGCTTTTTATGGAATAACGACTTGTCATTGGCTAAATAAATCATTTCTGATTGGTCTAACGATGCGTATTTCGATTCTCTATCCAATGATATCACAATGTCAAAACCGCCAATTTCTGACTTACGCGGTGTTAGAACTTAGGCGACGATATGTATATATATATGTGTCAGTGTTGTATTGACAGAGAGAAAAATAATAGATGCTTCAATGGTGGTTGTAAATTCTTTTATAATTAATTTCTTATACTCATTGCTCCTTCTTGTAAATAATATACATTTACAAGTAGATTTAGGAAAACACTGAACCAATTAAGGACCTATTAAGTACTCAGTACCTAGAGGCTGTTACGAATATAATTAACTGCCTTAGATTCCAAAATTCCTATAAAACCACCCTTAAATTATTCTTAGATATATTAGGTTAGCGTAAACTTAAATTTTATCTTACCACATGAGCTATTAGTATCCATTGAACAATCTGTCTCAGCTTCGATACAAATTTCTTGTTAGCTGGCATAGTTAGGTATTATTTCTGTTCACAATCACAAATCCATAGATCGATACAACTTCTAGCACAAACTTCACTTTCACCCTTTAGGAACCCTAAAGGTTCTGATTGTTGTGGCGTTTTGCAGTAAATAATGCGATTTTTAACGCCTAGGAGGTCTAACGCGTAACCGAAGGAAGGCAAGACTGACAAAACTATACAAACACTACCACGCCAATGTGTAAAACGGTGACTCATCGCCCCGCATACTGTTTACTGAAGCTTGAGTCATCGCTGGCATCAGACTAAACAGCGACTACAGCGCTCAAACGAGTTTCCCAACGATGTTAACTCAAAGCACAGAAAGAACGAACCAGCGCTTCAAGCCACAATATTATGAAATCGACTCCATTAATACTTCCACTCCTCACGTGCTGTAATTTTATAAATCTATTTTTAACTCTATGGCATAATGCATAAAGTTCAAAGTTAGTTATTATTCTGAAAGTAGGTAAAGAAACGCAAACGTACGCGTTTAAATAAACCGATGGAAGTTAACTGGCGGTTTTCGTTACGACTTACAAGTTACGTTTAAAGGTCGTTTACGTGATAGAAACAAATTTGTAAATTGTGGCAGACAACTATGAGTAATAATAACTTGTTGTCAAGAGAATGCGGGTTAAAGTGATTAGGAATATTCACGACTCTTAATTGAGTGGGGTAAACAGAGGGAAGTAACTCTGGAAATATTCCACAAGAGGAACACCTCTTCGAATCCGTAACATCTTTAAAGAAGCATTCAACAGGTTATGAGCCTTTATGAGCTCTAAAATTACGCAAAGTAAAAATGACAACGATGGCAAAATCTATTCGTGGGTGTTGTTTAGAAAGTACATGTCAATGTATACAATAGAAAGAAGGCGAAAGTTTTATAATCAATGTTTTTGCTAGTTAAAGCACAACATACGAGTATAATAATTTTCCATAATAATAGTATAAAAGCGAAAATAAATAAATAAATCTGTCTGTCTGTAAACCACTAAACCTATTTTGATTAACCCTAGGGAACGACATAGGCTACTTTTTTATAATCCACCCCCTTAAGGGAGTAGGTATAATAAGGGATGAAGGTATATTTTAAAAATAATCGTATGCCTTTAAAAAATATATTAACTTTACAGTTATTTCATGTGATAGGCATCGTGAAATATACCCTACTATAAGTTACTGAACCAATTTAATTGTGGTTTCAGTTCAAGATGCTCACAGTCCCAGAAAGAGCGGAGCAGGCCCTGAAGTTGGCCCCTACCACACCCCTGAATAATAATTTATTGAATATTAAAAAAAGTCGGTTGTGCGTATATATACGGTATACGCGCGAAATCGTGAAAATTATTGGATCGATTCGAAATTTTCGCTATTTCTTGTAGGGAAGGCAGCGTGTTGTATTACCTACGTTTTAAGGTCAATCCTTAACTTTTCCCAAAGAAATCCCGATGGGACCAAACAGTTGAGGACGAGATAAGGACATAATATAAAACTTAATTTTTATTTTAGACATAATATGGAGAAAATGGATGAAAAGAAAACTACTAAATCTACTTACAAAGCAGATGCTTAAACCATGAGGTATAATGTCGCAGCAGAATTGTAAAATTGTACAACCTTTTTGTATTACGGCGGATTCGACTGTTCGGCTGCTAGTTGCCTGAAATAGAGTTGAAAAAGGTCTATCCCATATCTATGTTTTGTAGAAACTTACCTTACCGGATTCCTATGGGATACATGTGTGTATATTTTAATAGCGGTTAGAAGTATCTAAGTAGGGTTTTATCTTATCTAAGATTATTTCTAAAATTATGTAAACGACGAATGAGAAACGTAATTTAAAGTGCACGTAATTTCCACTATCCGCGTGTACCTACTGTCAGCGAATCAAATATAATTATATAACCTCGCCCGGTTTAAAGACGCGAGAAAACGTTTTACAATATCTAAGTTATTTTTTTATTATTTACACATAACAATTATAAAAAACTTTAAATCTAATCTAAACATTAAAAATAAATAAATAAACCCGGTCCGCTGAATCGTGATGCTGATTCGTTGAGCACCAGAAGAGATGATCACTCGTGGGGATAAACTTTTTAGCATTTGTACACCACGGACCTAGAGCTCTCGCTTTGATTACTGTTTCCCTGAGATGAGACGGGGCTAATGTGTCCATGCACTGTTTTAGTTACAAATACTTCCGTATTTTATGGAACCCTGACCTTAAAAAAATGAATTTAATATAGCCTATATTACTCAGGTATAATGTAGATTTTTTTAGAATTTTTTTAGAACAAACGAACTTTAAATTAAGAATCTACCAAAAAAAATGTACATAATCCTACAAACCACACTTAGAGGCTTTTCCATCTAAATATACCTCAACAGAACTAGCCACTCGTTAGGTATAGCCTTACAAATACCATCGGCTAAACGAAGGAGACTTGGTCTTCCGCTAGGTACCTACCTTGGAACCGTAACACGGTTTCGGGAGCGTAAGGCAGCCCGTGAAGAAAGAAAGAAACAAATATTTCTCGGATTTTCTCGGATTAAACAAACGGATTTTCTTAGGAAAATGGAAGATTTTTTACGAGCACACTTTAACTAAATGATGGAAGAAAAATATATAAATATTTTTAAAATAGCGGATAAAGATATAACCCTCTATTCTATTCTTTTTTTCTCTATTCTATCACATAGAAAGATGACTCACAAACGTACTTTCTTTAAAATATTTTTAATTCTAAAGTCCTTGGCCTCCGCATATCTAGACATTACTTTAAATAAAAATAACTATACTATCTCTGTGACCTAGCTCGAGACAATATTTTTTAACATAATTTATTAAATTCATGACTCATATTTAACTAGCGACTTGCCCCCGGATTCGCACAGGTAGGTACGTATTATAACGGTTTACAATAAAATTATCTACACTAATGCTGGCAGAGGACGACCTAGGTGTACTTTTATTGAACACAGGCTGACCCGGAAGACGTTGTCCTGTCCAAACGTTGGCTTGCCTGCACTACCCCTACTCCTACACCTACCCCTACCACTACCTTTGGATATTGTTAATACAAAAATACTAAAATCACAAATAAAAAAATGGGGGGTGGGTGTAGGAGGGTGAAAAATAGTTTACAACCTATTCTCAGACCTACCCAATATACCTATAGGTACACAAGAAAAAATCATACAAATCGGTCAAGCCGTTTCCAAGGAGTTTGTTTACAAACACTGTGACACGAGAATTTTATATATACATGTCATATATATAGATATATTTTTTTTATTAATCGAAGGCAATGTTAAAAGACCTACACACAATCGCCGAGCATGTATGAAAGATAATATGATGAATATTAAAGCAGCCAAAGAGGTATGTCAGGTTCGTTTAAATGGCATTCGATTACCTTTGCATATCTTTTGGGATAAAAGGCGTATTAATATAGATATAGATAATTACTACGTTTTAACTGGATAAAAAGTACCTTATCTCAGGACCCAAAATCAGCTATTAGCAGGCTATTAGAGCCTATATAGAAAAATTATGCACTGAATATCCCAAAACTTCCAGGTGGTTATGAGTCAGAATTCCCTTTACGAAATCATGATGAAATTATGATTCATATGTATTGTTTGTTTATCAGGCGTCAGGCCGGGTGCCACACACCTGCCACCCTTTAAGTCACCCTCTCTTCTCATTCATAGTGTGTTAAATTTTGTACAATATTTAATTTGAATACCTACATAAATACGCTTATAACTACTTATCTATAAGAGATAGATATATGCTACGAAATACTTTTTTATAGTTAATTTTATTCTATACAATTATTTCCTACATCATTTTGTTATATCTCTGACGGATTAGACAGCATACGCCATAAAAACTCGTTGGGGCTAATTTTTTCCCCAACTTTTGTTGTACTGTTAATGCTCAGCTGCTAAACACGATATGTCCATGTTTAATACTCGTAAACATTACCGGTGAATCAACGTATTATTCCTTTAGTCTGAGCCTATCTAACACAGACAGACAGATGCGACCGGAGACTTTGTATTATAATATGTAGTGATAGTGATTAACAATAAAACCTAGCCATTATTATGTTTGCTTATCTATCTAGACAATTTAAAGGCATTTTCTTATCTAAAAAGGACAAGAACATCTCTTTTTATCTCTTTTTGTCTCAAAGATTCAACAAATTTTCTTTCATGTAAATTGTATTGAAAATTAACAAAAAATCATATAATTAATTGTAGGCGTACTTCAATGTAAATAGTGATTATTACATTATTATTACTCTATGTAAACATGTATGGCAACTGGCTGGAAGAGGCTACAGCGACCCTGAAGACCTAAATAGTCTCAAAATGTCTGGTGCAGAAGGCAAGGGGAAACCACTGCACTATTCTTCCCAAGAAAGTTAACCATGGCGAGTCAAGGTGCGTCGAGCTGTGGACCGCCATGATAGACCACGACTCTTGACAGAGCCACTACGATTTTGGTTTCACATTTAAATAGATCTCGACTAGAATTAAATTCTATTTGATTTTTTTGACAACTTCATTAAAATTTAGATATACAGTTAACGCTTATTAACACAGCTATGTGATGACTTCATATTTTTAGAAACACGGACTTAAATCAATAATTATGCAGTAAGTGCAAAATTCCAAATCAACTGATGACTAATTTAAGTAAATAAACTTGAATATATTTAGCCTCTTCTTATTGTAAAAATCATTGACCCACGGTTATTCTATCATCTTGATCATGCGTGGGAGATTCTTGTATGGGATGTCATAGGGCTGCCTTCAAACCTATATAAATAAATAAAAAGTAAATGAACCGATTTAGATAATTTTCGGAAAATTGGAAAATTCGGGAAAATATAAAGTGCTTTTTTCTATGGGATTTTTGTATGAACTCAAGACCATAATAGGGTATGAAAGTTAATATGGGCTCCACGGACGAAACTGGGGCGGAAAGCTAGTTTCAAATATTTACTAAGTATTAAAATGGTTTTCCGCTCCAATGACCGGTCAATTTTATACTACACAATTCTTTCATACATCATATCTCTGACGGATTAGACATACATACGCCGTGAAAACTCGCTGGGGCTCAGTTTTTCCCCGACTAGATTCTCCAAAACATGCTGATAGATCCATGTTTAATACTCGTAAACCGAACCAACCTTTTGAGCTCTATGGCATTTATAGAGTACCTATATTGTAAATTATGATTCTGGACAAACAAACTTACAAAAAAAAACAGTTTTCGTATAAATAATTTAGAAAACATTATAGCCAACCCTTGAAATGGAATTTAGTTTGCAAATTCATATTCGAATACAAACATTTTTTACTCCAACAAATGACATCATGATGACGTTTCATAATGCGCATATAACAAGTTTTTATGACAAGTGTGTTTACATATGCAGCAATTTTTATGTATAAAACATGTATATGTAGGTATATTCATCAGTAAACAAATAATATTGGGAACAGAGGTTTAATTTACAATTACTTTTTTTTTCTCAGAAAACAGAATAAACCAGAATCCGTATAAATTTTCCAGTTCTAAATTGTTGTTATAACAAAAAATCTGACAAACCACACTTAAAGGCTTTTCCATCTGACATACTTATACCTCAACAGATCTGGCGACTCGTTAGATATAGCTTCACAAATATCATCGGCTAAAAGAGTCTTGGTCTTCCGCTAGGTACCCTGGAACTGTAACACGGTTTCGGGAGGTGTAAGACAACCCGTGAAGAAAGAAAAAAAATATTAAGAGGATCGTGTAGCTCAGCGTACGCAGCGAAATAGGTATTTAGAAAATCATATTCTGTCTCAAGCGCGCTCTTCCCCCGGGCATCAGTGCGACAGAGAACACTGCAGCTCGTGAGTGTTCGTAGGTATGTTCTTCGTTGAAAATTGCGTTTTGGGGGAAAACGATTTACACCTACTAAACTATAACGAAACCTTATAATTTTGGTGTCAAACGTTTTAGCAGATTATAATCTACGTACGTACGTTTTGCTTTTTTTGAAATTTTGCTTTGTTTCTCAAATACAGACGGTTTATTACGAGCAAGTTATGAACCAAAAAAACCGAGATTTGAGGGGCTTATAACTTTTGACCTATTACGAATTTTGAAAAAAGGAAAAAATACGTACGTAGTTTTTCATTATGTCAGTAACATATTACAAAATCGTTAAAATTAAATGATATTTAGGGGTAGTAAAACGTTTTCTCCGTTTGTATGGACATGGACGCGGTACACTACACTCTTAAGAATATAGAATACTTGTTATTTTTAAGTTATCCCAAAATTGGTAAATCGTGGCTAGAAAAGTAAGACAGATGACGAAAATCGTGAATTGTTTAGACGACGTCATGACGCTTTTATACTAGTCAATGCGCATACCTATACCTACTGGTTTGTTCAGTATTTTGAGATTTTTTGAAAATCTGTTTTTATTTCCTTCAAAATCGACTACCGGGTTCCTTGTAGTTTCAGAATTCAGATACCGACCGTATGTCTTAAAAGAAAACACTTTTACTTCACAAAACAATTTATAGATATATGTATATTTAATTCTACACCATTCCTACACATTTTTTGTTATATTTCTCACCAAAGGCATCATATTTCTTAAGAGCGCGCGCCAAACTTATCTCTCGATTTGATTCATATATCATTTGTTAGTTAGTACAACATTATTAATTAAAAAATCGTATTTTTATTACCAAATTTTATATATACAATAAAGATAAATGTGGAAAAACACTATAAATTATATGATGTAAATTTATCAATGCATTAATTAAAATGTATATACAATCATTGTATTTATCTTATTAGATAAGTGATTAATACTTTTTGTTCAAACTAAGATACTTTGTTTCTGTAATCTATAAATAAATATCATATGTATTGCAAGTGTGTAGGTATTTAAATATACATACCTAAAAGCTACTGAACCAATTTGAGTTATGATAAACAAAATTGTATTGATCGATGGAAATATTAAAAGTACACACAATCACCGAGCATGTATGAAAGGTATGATGAATATAAAAGAAGCGAAAGAGGTATGTCAGGATCGTAACAAATATCATTCGATTGTCTCTCCTTACCCCTCTTGGAATAAAAGGCGTGATGATAGATAGATTGATAAACAAAATTAGAAGCCTTATAAATGCGTCTTCTTTCACAGCAGGTCGATGTGAATGTTTGCCAAAAAATAGCTGGTCACCTACAGCTGGTGGACCTGAGAGTAACATAGGCTTTTTTATTCCGGGAATATATCTCCCCCGGTAATATTGATTTTTTTCAGGGTATCCGGCGAAAGACAGTCTCCCTCCTTTAGCCGATGGTATTTTGTGAGGCTATCCATCCTAACGGGTGGCCAGTTCTGTTGGTGTATTTTGGTATGGAAAAGCCTCCCACTTTTTTTCTTCTTCACGGGTTGCCAATGCAATTGCCCATATCGTCGGTTACCAAAATTACTCATTTAAACTATCAAACAAAAGCGTATAATGTAAGTATAAGTCCTGTAATTATGAATCAATAAAATTCCCTCACTAAGAATGCATCAGAAAGATTATCTCAGTCATTATAGCATCAATTGTGACTCATTTGGAATTATTCAAACAAGGTATTGTTCTAAGATTGATGCAGAATCTGTAGTAAATGAACTGATCCATCATGAACATCTTGACATATCTGTACTAATAATGCAAAGAGGTAATAAGTTTGAATGTTAGTAGGGCATTATCTTTAAAACTACTGAACCGATTCTAAAAATTTTTTCACGAATAGAAAGCTACAATAACCATGAGTAACAGACTATATTTTATTTTGTTTGTAAATGTTCACTGGCGAAGCCGGGGGCGGAAAGGTAATTGAAAATAACTGGAAAATGAGATGCCAAGGTATTTGAAGATAATTAGGACGTTATTTTTAAATGGAAAAGCGTGGTTTGTCTAATTATGTACATAAGTTTGTAGTTAAAAAATCCTATTGGTACATGGCCGGGATCCGGGATTGAACCCGGGGTCGGCTTAAATTATTTTTGAAATTATTTCTATTGCAACTGCTAGAACATTCTTCATAGATTAGGATTGGATGACGAATAAATACATTTACATTATAATGTTTTTCTTTCAATATTAATATTTTTAGGGTTCCATAATCTCCGATGAAAAACGGAAACCCTTAGGATGTCTGTCTGTCTGTCTGTCCGTCTGTCTCCCAATATACTGGTCGAAAAAAATTTAAACTTGGTACATATTTAAAATAATCAAATTTCTAATTAGGGGGGAAAACATTTTTTAAGTGACATATTTTAAGTGACATAGATATCATATGAAAGGGTTCATTATAAGAAAAATAATCATATTTTTTTTATAATTTTAAAATGATTAAAGAAAATATACGAAAATTGAGCGATCCTCACCCCCTATCTCCAAAACTAAAGAGTCTAAAATTTTGAAAAAAATTGGGAATATAGGGTCTTTCTTATACTTTACCGGAAAACCTAAACGAAAATCTTGTCGTAAATTTCTGACCGAAGAAATAGTACGGAACCATACTCGCAACTTGACCAATTTTATTATTATCTAATATAATCTGCTTACCAGGTACTTTTATCAAACTAATCAAATTTCGTAATGACGGTTAAGAATTAAGGACCACTGATATTGTCAAGTGGAAAGATAATAAAATAATTATTTATTTTAATTCCAAGGTTGTTATTTGGCTAACTAGCAAACGCTGGCGGCTACGCTCACAATTTTCGGAAATAGAAAATCTATACAAATAAATAGAATAAAGTGTCTGTCTATAAATGTAACTTATTTAGAAGATAATGCAGCATAATTTTTTTTTTATTTTTTTATTTTTTTTTTATTTATCACAAAACAGTCATTACTTAAACTTACTTAAACTTAAATGAGAATACATAAGACCTATATGTGACGATAATTACAATACTACAAGGTAAAAACAGTACAATTTTCCACAAACCGTATACTTATTTATGAATAATACAATATATATCAAGAAGTAAATACAAAAACAATCGAAACAATCAACTAAATCAAACAAAACTAAACAAAACAAATCAACTAAATTAAACAGATAATTTCACTTAATGAATACAAAAAAAAAACCAAAAACCAACAACCAACAAAACGACTATAAATCTAGTAATTTGAGTTTTTCAATTATTGCATTCTTAAACTTGTTCAATGTTAGATGAAATATATCGATATCTTTAAAGTGCTTATCATACATTTCCAAGGAACGAATAGTAAAACGATTACGGGTATAAATTGAGTGGGCATATTTCGGAATGGCGGTTTTTAGAAGTTTCGTCTCTCTACCTGTCTGTCTGAGGCTCCGAAACATGAAACTTTCAGGGATTAAAGCGAGTGTTTAGACTTAGACGGCCTAAATAGCCATAAAAATAAAAATAAGTTCTAAATAATTTCCAAAACGCAAAGGCAATGCTCGTATTGAAAACTACGGCTCTTTAGAACCCTAAATAATAAAAATATGGCTCAATCCAATTTCAAATAACTCTCATTGTGTGGTGAGGAAATGTTGTATAAATAAACTCACCTTTCCAGGATTAACTGAGATTTGACAGTTAAAAGATGACCTTGACCACCGCCCCTTAACACAAAACGCTGTTTAACAAGTGTTTAGTTAAACTATGTATGTTTTGTCACTTTCTGTCATTCATTAATATTATAGACGGAGACAGAACAATGTTTAAGCTAAACATAAATAAGATTTTATGGTAAAAAAATTTACAGGTGAAGCCGGGGCTAAAACTTAATGTTAGTTAATAGATGCATAATTTGTTATCAATTATATAAAATAATTATTTAAAATTTTGTTGTAGTAAATGTAACCGGATTTTTTTACAAACAGATAAATTTCCAATCACGATTTCTTTTGGTAGTACAAATAATTATTTTTTCTAAAAAAAATTGTTATTAATACAAGTCCACGTTAAAAATCAGCAGACAAAAGTGAACTCTATATAGTACTAATAAAAGTTAAAATTAGTTTAGCACAGTGCATCATAATCAAAGTATAATAAAAGTAATTGGCAGGCAGGTCAAGTATTCATTAACTCATCAACGATTAATATTATCAATAAACAATAAATATTACTCATTGGTAACAGACATACCTACTCGCAGTAATCTGATATTTATTTTATACTGGACTAGCGGTTTTCTCCCGGCTTCGCTCGGTTACAATAAGGGTTTACTACAACAATTTGAATACCTACATAAATACGCTTATAACTACGTTAGAGATATAGAGGATATGTAAGTAGATCACCTATTTTATTCTACGTAATCATCATCATCATCATCATTCCACTATCATCACTACATATTAAAAATCAAAGTGACCTGCCACGTCTTGCAGTCTGTGCCCTTTTCACGCAAGTTGTGGTTTTCACTATCAGATAGGTTGATTATTCGGGAAGGTTTACCAGTATAAGTAAATCAAGTCAGGGAAAAACTTAGCCCCAGCGTGTTTTCATGGCGTATGCTGTCTAATCCGTCACTGATATAATAAAATGATGTAGAAAAGAATTGTGTAAAATAAAATTATCTACAAACGAGTCGGACTCGCGCACGAAGGGTTCCGTACCATTATATATAAAAACGGCAAAAAACGGTTTGTTGTAGGTATGGGAGCCCCCCTAAAAATATTTTTATTAATCAATTTGAATTTTATTAATTTTTAAAGTGAATAATATAACTCAATATTCTGTGTATATTTCAAGCGTCTACCTGTTGCCGTTATTAATATCGAGCAAAAATGATAAAAAAATCACGTTTGTTGTATGGGAGCCCCCTTAAATATATATTTTATTCTGTTTTTTAGTATTAAGACGCTGAATAGAGCCAATGACCTTGAGAGATGGCACCGCCCCCACGCGGGTACACATACACACCAAACGACGTGGCTGCCACTAATAATATAGCATCAGGCTGCAGCCGGTACTGTCGGTACACGAGCGCTTACGCACACACGCGTGCAGTGCGTACATAAAATCTCGAAAATGAGAATAAAGGAACTTGCTGAAAATTTGATTAAAAAATAGAACAGTATTACGATAGTATATTGCTAAATAAAAAATCTGTCAAAAAATCAGAATCATTGCATGCATTTTAGTACTGTATCTAGACAGTATAATATTTTTTTAGAGGTACATTCGTGATTTTTTTCTATCGAATCAATATAGTATTATGTTTTGAACACAGTATCTTAATAACGCATAACCTCAAGAATATCATATAATTTTTTGATTATGGTCACTGCACTAGATTATGTACTTTTACGCATCCTAAAACTCGCATTTAGCTCTATACATCCTCTTAAACAAATTTTGTTGTTACAGCGGCAACAGAAATACATCATCTGTGAAAATTTCAGCCTGGTCACAGACGGACAAACAGACGGACGGACAGCGGAGTCTTAGTAATAGGGTTTCCGTTTTTACCCTTTGAGTACGGAACCCTAAAACGTCCGCAGAAGCATATATCTATCTCTAATAGATAAGTAATTATCAAATTGCAGTTAGTAAAATTTTCTCTAATTTCTAAATTTCGTGCTATGGCCTCAGATCTTTTGCCTCAGAAAGGTGTTTTGAGATTAAAAAACTTATTTTATTTAAAAAAAAACATATCTATCTAATGTGTCATGCGCTGACCGACGCACTACTAAGGTAATAAATATTTAACAACCCCTACAAAAACTACGATTACAAATTAATAATTACTTATTTAATTACAGTCATCACTAAACTTTCCCACAAATTATGAGTCATTCAGTTAAGTATCGAAATACTTGAGTCACAGACCTTAAAAAGGATATGGTTAAGTCATATGAGCCGTTGACCGACATCCGATCGGAGTTGTAGATTAAAAATACACTTTGTCTGTATGTATGTAAGTTATAAATGTTCGTACCTCGTCTAATGAAACCATTAATAAGATCACTTTTGTGTAAGTCTGTCTGTCACAAAAGTTTTAACGTATAATAACGCCATCTAGCGATAATTTTACTATGTATCTGTGTCCTAACCGAAGAATTGCTGACTAGAAATGCGCAGACCCTGAAAATTTTCGAGTCGAGCATACTCGGGCCGGGCAATCCATGGTTTTGCGCCGAAAAAAATGTCGCGAATCCATAAGATTTCCTTCTACCAAAAATCTCTTAACGCGCCTAAAGAAGTTTTCATTTCAAAAATTAAGATTAAAATGAGGCCAATGTTAAAATGCATTCTATTGTCTCTGCCTACCCCTCTTGGGATAAAACTTACCGGCGTCAGGGTTCCCAGGAATTTTCTTCGCAAACGTAATAAGTAATAACCTAAGTTAATTAAAAAAAATCGAGATTTCAAGGGAGGTATTAAATTAACCCCCAAAACAACTAAGTGCTTACCATAAATAAACATAAACAAAAGTAATTTTTCATTGTTTTTAGGGTTCTGTACCCAAAGGATAAAAACGGAACCCTATTACTAAAGCTCCGCTGTTTGTCCGTCTGTCTGTCTGTCTGTCTGTCACCAGGCTGTATCTCATGAACCGTGATAGTTAGACAGTTGACATTTTCACAGATGATGTATTTCTGTTGCCGCTATATAACAACAAATACTAAAAAGCAGAATAAAATTAATATTTAAGAGGGGCTCCCATACAACAAACATTTTATTTTTTTGCCGTTTTTATAGATAATGGTACGGAACCCTTCGTGCGCGAGTCCGACTCGCACTTGGCCGGTTTTTTCAATATAGAACGTAACTTCTGTCATAGATACAATTCATAGTATAAGCGGGCGCGCGATTGGTTGTTAGTTGCAAATTAGCGATCAATACATACATGAACATGTATGCAATGTTATATAACATCTCCTATTTTACAAATCAATATTTTTTAGCCTTTTTAGGGTTCCGTACCCAAAGGGTGCAAACGGAAACCCTATTACTAAGGCTCCGCTCAAAGAGTGTGTATTACTATGCCCGCTATAATAACAAATAATAAAAATAAAGTAAATTAAAGTGGGTCCCCATACAAGAAACGTGTTTTATTCGGCGTTTTTTGCTCGATCTTAATAATGGAAATACAGCTAATTTGTTCGTGTACGAGTCCGACTTGCACTTGACCAATTTTTTAAATATAATTTCATTATTCATTAAATAATTCAAAACAAACCCACGGTTAATACTAGTCATATATTATACTAACATAAACTAAATTTAAAGTTGAATGACATACAACTACATGAGTAAGTTGTACATGAGTCATTTTAATGCATAATTTTGAAGGTCGCTGCTGGTTTACCATTCACTAGCGACCCGCACTTTGCACGGGAATACTCTAAAAAGATAGATACATTGGAGATTGGAGATAGATGTATATGCTACCGCAGACTTTTTTGTAGATATATTTATTCCACACATTTGTTTCCAACTAGCATTCCGCCCCCGGCTTCGCCCGTGGATATTTGCGAACAAAATAAAATATACCCTACAGCACTCATAGATAATGGCTTGCCTGCACTACCCCTACCCCTACCCCTACCCTGTTTCCCACGACTTCGTACGTGTCTATTTCAGAAGGTTGGCAAACATACGCTTCGTACATAGCTTTTGTCATGTTCACCTCTGCCCACCCCGTTCCCGTCGTCATGCCGTGATTGTATATAGCCTATGTCACTCACGAAGAATGTAGCTTTCTAGTGGTGAAAGAATTTTTAAAATCGGCTAAGTAGTTTCTGAGCCTATTAATTACAAACAAACTTACAAATGTTTCCTCTTTATAATATTAGTATAGATATCATTGTGTTGTATCTCTAGACAGCATACGCCATGAAAATGCGGTGGAGCGAACTTTTGTCCAAATTTTGTTTGATCCATCATTATTAAATGATTGGGTCCACATTTAATACTCTTAACCCTTCCCGATGAATCAACCTATCTAATAGTGAAAACCGCAACAAAATTCGTTCAGTGGTTTTTGCGTGACAAGGTCGCAGACAGACAGACCCGGCAGGGGACTTTGTTATTAACCAACTTCGAAAAAGAGAAGAAGAAGGTTCTCAATTCGGATCGTATTTTTTATGTATTTATTTATTTTATTTATTAGGGGAACAAACACTATACAAAATAACAAAATTTCAGACACAACATTAATAATACATATTTACCAACAAGGTTTCCACACATTAACTACACAAATAGGTACACAAACTATATAATAAAATACATTAGAATTAAACAATAAAAACAAAACTTAATAAACAAAATAAAAACACCACTCAGAAAGTGATCACATTACACTTTTTGGCAATCAGTTGTAGCCAATGTTGTAGCTGGTTCATTTTACAGTAGATACTGATTTAAATTATTTAAGTCTTTTTGTAAATCATTACTTTCTTGAGGGGTTCTGATTATTTTAAATATCTTGTTGTCATCAGCATAAAGGAGGAATTTAGAATATTTAAAAGAATTACTGATGTCATTTAAAAAGAGGTGGGACCCCTGGGGTACACCCGAAAGTACAGGTACGAAAGAGGAGTGAAGAAGAAGGATGAATATTTATTTATGATTACTCCGCCAGTTGTGAACCGATTTTGATGATTTCTTTTTTATTCGACATATAATTCTTCCTCATTGGTCCAATTTTTTCTCATATAAATTGGTTAACTGGTTGGTTTATTGGTTTTATCCTAATTTGGCACCAACTTCTTCAAATTCTATTAAGTTTTTCTATTTGAATAATTAAAGTGTAATAAAAAAACACGCTTTGGACAGTAACACGCACTTGCACAAACAAACAAAATGAGTCCAAGCTCGAGGGGTTTACTAATAGCCGTTGAAGAGTTCCACTAACCACCTCCTGGCTCCCGATCAGGTCAGATCAATTTGATAGTACCAAATTATTGAATAAAATTGTCATCTGAATGACATACATCTGCAAAGTTTCAAATCTTCTTAGATTTGTTCACACTTCGAATGACATACAGTTGCAAAGATTCAAATTTTCCTAGATTTGTTCACACTTCGAATAACATATAGTTGCAAAGTTTCAAATCTCCCTAGATTTGTTCACACTTGGAATGACATACAGTTGCAAAGATTCAAATCTTCCTAGATTTGTTCACAGTTCAAATGACATACAGTTGCAAAGATTCAAAACTTCCTAGATTTGTTCACATGTAGTTTCATACAAGTAAGCTAATATAAATCGTGTAAAAATGAGGAAAAACTTACCTTAGGAGCAGATACTTCATGAAAAGAGTTAGGGCGTGGTGCGGGCCCAGCTCCTACACAGTCCACTGGCACACTGTAGTCAGCGCAGAGTGCAGCCTGTTGACAAAAGACAAGTAAATAAATATTTACATAAATAGCGTGGGAGGAAAATAAACTTATGACAAAAGATATTCGTGGAGACAAAGGTAGAAATGTTAAAAATCACAAGAGAGGATTTTAGTGCTTGCCGGTCGTCTACGGGCCAGAGTGAGGCTATAAACTAGCGACCCGCTGGTAAAAATACTGTTTACGAAAAATTCAATTTTCCTGAAATAAACTATACGGTCCTCTATCTCTTGAAAAAAATAAAATCAATCTATTTCTCCGTTTTAACATAAAAGAAGAACAAACAAAAACCAAAAAAAGGCAAACAAATTTTGAATTTGCAGATGGACATAGATATATAGCAGTCTTAATAGGAGGGTTGTTTTTTCTTTGCATTTCAAAAACAGATGAATCCTGAGCGGAATGTTAATCTATACTAATATTATAAAGAGTTAAAGTTTGTAAGTTTTGATCTCTGAAACTATTGATCAGATTCTGAACATTCTTTCACTAATAGCAAGCTACATTATCCCTAGGGCTATAGGCTAAATTTTATTTTATTCGTAAGTACCCACGAGCGAAGCTAGTTACCAATAAATCGACATATTTACTTATCTCTCACTTGGCATTAGCAAATGGATGGACGCCAAAAGATGAAAAATAATACAAGTATATCTACATCTTTCTCTATCTTTGAGTATATACCAAAGGAGACGTGTAGCGTGTAAATCACAGAACATTTTTTTCTGCCACTTTTGGCGGGGGAGGGAAGGTAAACGTCTATAGTAAAACGTAGTACTAGCCCCTGTACCACTGTATTTTTCTGTCGTTTTATTGTCGCAACGGATTTTACGTTATATGATGATTATGTTAAAATACAAACATAATAAAATTGTAATTAATGATTGGAAACACAAAGTTCCCGCAAGTTTGACGTCCTAGATCGCCTTACCCATTTAAAACATCACGATTAACTATTTTCCTAGAGCTCTGTCTCGCGACACAAAACGATACCAACGAAATCTAAGTAACATATTACTGCGCAGCTGGTCAGTTTAACTGGTCAAAGGGCAAAAAATTGGCGAAAGGGGAAGCCCGTCTCAGGCCCCGCCATAGGCTTAGTACTTTATGATCTCTATACATAAGACCCCAATGCGTTTGTCTGTTTGTATAGACGTATCTGAGATAGCCTAGGGATTTTGATACCAATAATAGATATAGACTGATTCAAGAGGACATTTGACTTAGATTTCTAATTTAAATCCAAAAATCTTGAATTTAATTTCATTGCGACGACAATTTTTTTAAACACATTTCAATTTCAATAAAATTGTCTTTACTATTTTAGGTTTAGGATTGAAATTTGTGTAGGTACGCTGAGCATTGACAGTATAGTCAATGAGTGAAACAAGTCGGGAAAAAGTTTAGTATAGTATAGTGCTTAGTATTCTGTCTAATCCGTCAGAGATATAATATAGTGACGCAGGAATGAATAGGGGTGTATACAGTGAAAGGAAATAAGCACCCAATAATATTTTTATATACATTCTATAACGTATAATCATTGTTTTTTTTTCTAAATGAAAAATATTTAATTCATAATTCCGTATTCATTCTCTTTCAACTAAATGTCAAATAAATAACCACAGACTAGTAACTATATTATAATAACTGTCTGTCAATTTATTTTCTTGTTATTTTATCTAATCTGTGACCATTATTTTGTTGGTTTGCAACGCATCATCATGATTTTTTTAAAGAAAATATTTTTTTTGTAATTATTTTATTTGGTATAATAAATTTCACAGCTATAATTTAAAAGTATTTTTCAAAAAATTGTGAACACTCATATTGTGTAGCATAAAATGATGTACTAAAAAGTCCGTATATCCGTAACTTTTAAACGGATATTGTATCCATGCGAAGCAGGGTTTGGGTCGCTAGCCTAAACTCTAAACTTCTAGAAACAATTATAAGTAATATATTTTGCAATAACAGTCTATTTTGTAAAATTTTCAAAATTAATTTCAATGTAAATTAATGATAAACAATTCGCCACTTCAGACCAAATCGATAACTCGTATAAGAGCTGTAGATTTCGCCTCCATTAGCAACGAGTTAACATTAATTGGGCCTTATTATGTTTTTGTTCTATTCGAGTTTCACGAGCTTTTAACTTTAATAAAGACTTGAAAGGGTGATTTTGTCTTCATCTAATAGAAAACGAACCAAGTTTTTTTTAATTTTGGTCTTAAAATGCCTAAACTATTATCATAATTTTTTAATTTTTTTTAAATTGACCCGAAATATAACATTTCTGAATACGTAATTGTAGAATAAAAAAAATAAGACTATATACATATGTAAGGCACACAAGGTACCCCAAAAAATTACCATTTTAAAGCTTTTTTTAATTTTTTTTTTAATATTGTAGACCTCGTACACCTCAATCATCTAAGTGACCTACAACTTCCAGAGTTATCGGCATGTGGCACTTTTGCTGAAAAAGGGGCTTTAAAATATATTATATAGGTAAATTTATATAATATAGGTATACCTAGATCGAGATAATTAATGTTTCATCCCTTCTGTTTGTCCCTATAGGCAACAAGCGTGAATTGTTAGTTATGCTATCTCATAATGTCACATCAAATTTCACAACAGATTGTGGCATGCCATCAGTATTTAATATTAAAATCAGATGCGATATTGAGTTATGCAGACAACATAATATGACACTCACATAATAATATCCATATTATCCATATCTATAGTATGCCGTTATTACATGTAACATTCAGCTTAGAATCTTGTTCCTGGCCCAATGTATCTATCTATGGACTATCATCACGTCTTTTATCCCAAGAGGGATAGGCAGAGACAATCGAATGCCATTTGTTACGATCCTGACATACCACTTTCGCTTCTTTTATATTCATCATACCTTTCATACATGCTCGACGATTGTGTGTACTTTTAATATTGTCATCTATACTACTATTATAAAGAGGAAACATTTGTAAGTTTGTTTGTAATGAATAGGCTCAGAAACTACTGGGCCGATTTTAAAAATTCTTTCACCATTAGAAAGCTACATTCTTCGTGAGTAACATAGGCTATACACCATCACGGCATGACGACGGGAACGGGGTGGGCAGAGGTGAACATGACAAAAGCTATGTACGAAGTGTATGTTTGCCAACATTCTGAAATAGACACGTACGAAGTCGTGGGAAACAGGGTAGGGGTAGGGGTTGGGGTAGGGGTAGGGGTAGGGGTAGGGGTAGGGGTAGGGGGTAGGGGTAGGGGTAGGGTTCGGGGTAGGGGTAGGGGGTAGGGGTAGGGTTCGGGGTAGGGGTAGGGGTAGGGTAGTGCAGGCAAGCCATTATCTATGAGTGCTGTAGGGTATATTTTATTTTGTTCGCAAATATCCACGGGCGAAGCCGGGGCGGAATACTAGTCGATTATATGTTCAAAAAAGTATACATAGGTCGTCCTCTGCCAGCATCTCCTTTCACTTCAGCCATATAAACCTTCTTAGTCAATATTTCATTCTTCATTCTTTCAACGTGTCCAAACCAGCGTAAACTACTTTTCTTCATTTTAGTTACAACATCATCTTTCACTTCTCATTATTCTCTAATGACATCGTTCCGGATGCGGTCGATACGCTTTATATCACACATTCTACGTAAAGACCGCATTTCCACAAATACATTTAATAAATGTTTAATATTAAAAAATGGTCACAGCATTAAACTGCTACTTCGGTGTGCAAGCAAAGTGATCAAACACATTGGGTATGTATTGAACCTCTTTGCTTCTATACGGTATCTTCTGAACTAATGCAGTATCTATCTAATAAATAAATATATTAAAAAAAAAAGTAATAATAAAGCATGGACGTAAAAAAGTAGAGGACGGATCGCCGCTAAGACAAAAGTGAAGCACCAAGCGTGCATGTGTGCTACCGATTTATATCTTTAAATTGTAGAATAAGTGGTAAATTACTGACTTACCTATGAAATGTGATTCCTTGAGATTTTTTATGAGTAATGGAGTTGTTTTTGCATAATTTTACTACACAAGACGGCATTGTTTTTTATTTTCTTAATGGCGGCTGCCATAACCGAATGAGAATGTGTGCGTGAGGCTCGTATTTACAATGAAACTGGAATAACTTGGTTGCTCACTTTTGTCTTAGCGGCGATCCGTCCTCTCCTTTTTTACGTCCATGTAATAAACCTGAACAGTTTGTTTGTTTGAACGCGCTTATCTCTGGAACTACTGGTCGGATTTGAAAAATTATATTTGCATTTGATAGCAAAATAGTTAGAGAGATGGAGACAGAAACTGGTTGTAAGCACTTGCCGGCAGAAAACCTCTTTTTCGTGTAGTCTGAGCCCCCCTCTACAAATTATTGTAGGCGAGTAGGGGTCCAGCGCTTATCGGTACGCCGCTGAGCCGATTTAGAAGAAAAAAAATTTAAAAAAAACCTCTCCTGGCAGAAAATGAGTGAACAGCATTTGTGGGGACCTCTCGGTTGTAAGAAAAATATTTTCTGCCAATTTACTCCCTTTTTTTTTCTTCTAAATTGGCTCAGCGGCGTACCGACAAGCGCTGGACCCATACTCGTCTACAATAATTTGTAGAGGGGGGTTCAGACTACACGAAAAAGAGGTTTTCTGCCGGCAAGTGCTTACAACCAGTTTCTGTCTCCATCTGTCTAACCACTAAACTATACAAAATCTAGCTACGACTCAAAGGCACAGTTAGTATTTTAATATTTATATTTTGGAAGGAATTAAATCCATTTTGATCCAGTTGAGTATCAAATATTACTAACTTCCAATTTCCATCCTCTATTATTGTATTGAGTTCATACAAAAATCCCTTAGAAAAATCGCTTTCTGTATTTCGCGAATTTTCCGGGCAACTTTTCAAAAAGAAAAACTTGAAAAGTTGCCCGGAAAACTGGGGAAATACTAAAATCCCTAAAAACTTTATTCAGGCTATTACGAACATTTAAAAATTCAATGAACAACATTAATTTTTATTTATACAGATAAGAGTAGTTTTAATTAGCGATAGCTTTTCCACCAATCTTGAAAATTCAGAGGCCCTCGTGCACTTTCTTGCTCCCGTAGAAACTTTAACAGAACTTTTTATCAGAATTCTTAACTTTTTGAGCATTAAAATGTATAAGGGTCCCGTTATCGTTGACTCGCATCATTAAATCTGCACTCAGACTAAGGGTAGTAAATTCAGGGGTTGTTTTGTGAAGCGATAATTTTTGTTCACCCTTCGACAAGTGATTTTCATAGATAAAAACTAATCGTCAACGATTTTAATTTAAGTATTGGTTCAGTAGATAGTTTTTATGACAAACTTTTGCCAATTTTTGAGTCATTTTGCTTTTAGTTTTTACCTTTTATATAAATATACATATAAAAAAGTCCTGACTCATTCACTGACTTTTACACAGAGGTTCCTTTTATGGAGTAAGTATACAAGAAATTATGAATATTTCAAAATCCAACCCCTAAGGGTGTGAAATGGGACTTAAACCTTTGTGTGAAAAATCGTATTCCCTGCGTGTATCAACTTGAAACTTAGTACAAATACTCATCAAAACATATAAACATCAAAGCATGTATGAAAGTTTACTTTTATTCATCATGAATAAAACAAACGAAAGAGGTATGTCAGGATCGTAGCAAATGTCATTCGATTGGCTCTACCTACCCCTCTTGGGATAAAAGGTGTGATGATAGATAGACAGATGATGGTACGTTTTATATATATCTGTGTGGTTAGCATATGAACTGCGTCATCGTTTGTTCGACTCGAACGATCGATAACGACACAATAGCCAGCCAAGTAATGCTGGACCCTAGAATGTCCGGGCAAGTCCGTGTAGGTCTTTGTCCGCCCAACATATTTACTGGACATTTTCGGGTCGGCAAATTCCTTGGCTGGCCATTGTAATTCACTGTTGATTAGAACAATAAATAAATATATATGTAGGTGCACTAAGAGTAAGTACACAATGTATGCACACAATGCTTACCTTAATCCTCCATAACTTGGCATTAACCTGGACATTGCAAACTACAGAAATTCTGAAATTCCGTTCATACCTAGGTACCCAACCACATACTTCAGATTAAAATACAAGCTGTTACCCATAGCTATCTTTAGATATACTTAAAATTGTGTAGGCTGTCAGAAACACATCAATTGAAATAGCACAATAAAAAGCTTAAAATCTTAAGTACCTTAGCTAACAACAAACCGACAATAAATATTATAGCTTAAAAACCTAAAAAATACTAATTTGAGGGGTTTACTAGCATATAAAGAGTTTCACTATCCACCTGCTGGCTCCATTATCAGATCAGCTCGATGGTACCAAGATATTGTATTGTCATCGGCATTAAACACACTTGCAAAGTTTCAAATCGATACGACAATAATTAGTAGTTGGTTAAATTCAACTTCCAAGATTTTTGTTACCTACATAGTTACATAGTGCGTAGGTAGACCATAGATCTCGGATTTTTTATAATTAAAAACTGATGTACATACATAATCCGACAAACCACACTTAGAGGCTTTTCCCTCTAAATATACCTCAACAGAACTGGCCACTCGTTAGGTATAGCCTCACAAATACCATCGGCTAAAAGAGGGAGACCTTGGTCTTCCGCTGGGGACCCTTGAACCGTAACACGGTTTCAGGAGCTGTAAGGCAACCTAGAAGAAAAAAAGAACCTATATAAAGTTAGTAACTGGCAGGTAGGTACTACTAATATTATAAACGTGAATGTTTAGATGAAACTTGAAGGATAAATGGTTTATGTCCTGGATTGGAATATAGGCGGTTTTTATCCTGAAAAACCGAGTGGGGGGGGGGCATACTGCAGCAACGGTTCTTAGTTCTATTTACACGAGGGTGAAACCGCGGGCAAAATCTAGTTATTTAAATTATTTCACTAATAGAAAGCTACGCTACATTATCTGATATATAAAGAATCATGGGGAAGGCTATTTAAGGGGAAGTCAGTTATCAAAATCCAATTTTTAATCAAATTTTTCAGAAAACCTGATCTATTTACGAAACTGAAAAACAAATTGATTTTAAGGATATGACAAATATTGTTATTGTTTTGAAAATATGATTAGAAACATTTTACTCGATAGAAAAAAATCCTAAATACACCTCTGAAAACTTTATTTATCAAATTTTATGTCTATAATATATATGGTACCATTACAAAAATTTACATGAATATTTTTTTAATAATTATATATCGTTTCATTGTAAAATTATTTCTGTGTTGAATAAGTTTTTTTTATAAATTGTGTTTTAAACAAAAATTATCGCTTACGTTGAATCGCTTACTGTTTCTATCCTGCTCGCGTGCCCGCGATTCTAGATAAATGCGTTCTGCTCTTTCATCACTAATTTTTCCATCGACCACTTCCCCTTAACATCACGCTACCTACCCTAAGGGGGTGAATTGTATTCCTAATACAACTCGTACGAAGTAGCGGTCAATCAGCTAGTAGGCTTTTATATTTCCAAAATGTCCATGGTCAAAGCCGGGATTATATTACCTAAAGTAACACGGGCGAAGTTAGAGGGAAATCTAGACAAGATAATGTGATATGCAAGTGGTATTCTACACACCTGTTCACACAATAGCTAAAACAGACGTGCAGAAATTTAATTAACATGGTTCTGTAAATTGTCTGAATCGTTTTAGTTTGACTGTACATGTATAATAACTTTGAAAATGTAGCCAGTTTCTATTGGGGTATTCTACTTTAATTGAATGCAGTCTGATTCATGAAAAGGTGGCGATGGCAAATGGTATTCGATTGTCTCTACCTATCCCTCCTAAGATAAAAACCGTGATATTTTCTATTGGATGTTTAAATTTTTATTCGAGTAAAGATTGAAAGGGTTTGGATGAAAAAAAATTGTGCAGAAGGAGTTTTATGGAAAACTATAGAGTACAATAAATGGGTTTACAACAATTTGAATACCTACATAAATACGCTTATACCTACTTATCTGTTAGAGATAGATATATGCTACCGCGAACTATTTTGTAGACAATTTTATTCTATACAAGTTTTTCCTACATCATTTTGTAATACCTCTAACGGATTAGACAGCATACGCCATGAAAACTCGCTGGAGCTAACTTTTTTTGACTTGACTCACTTATACTTTTGATACTCTGCTCCTAAACATGATAGGTCCATGCTAAATACTCGTAAACCTTTCCGATGAATCAACCTTTGTTTTCACTGCCTAAAGTATAGAAATAAGACAATGTTATTTTAATCCCATTAATAATAATATAAACGTGAAAGTTTGTATGGATGTATGAATTGTTACTCAATCACGCCAGAACGGCTGAACGGATCTGGATGAAATTTGGCACAGAGATAGATTATAGTCTGGAATAGCACATCTACTTTTTATTCCAAAAAAAATTATGGTTCCCGTGGGATAGATTTGTTTTTGTTTTTCACGGGATCGACATGTTTTTATGCATAGTGGTAGTTTAGGAGTCAGAGAATGACATATACTATTTTTTATACCGCGAAAGCGGGCGGGGAAGGGGCAAATTACAGCTACGGGATTATTTCTTTTTGGATCTATTTCACCGCGGACAGAAGCTTGTACATAATGCACAAATCTAAAGAGTATATAAATGCTTCCCGTCACAAACCCAATCCAATATGAAAATGTTAATTCTCCGGAAATTAAAGTTGTTCTACCACCCTTCAGACCTTTGAATATACTTGCCTTTTTTCATAATATCTATACTAATATTATGAATTGAGAGTGCGTTTCTTTGTTTGTTAAGTAGCCCACCCATTGGTCCGGTATCTCACAGAAAATTTTCGTTCCGGCCGTCGTATGATCGAGATTGAAGACAGGCCACACATTAGCAATGTAAATCATACGATCTAGATCAAATGCAATTCACTCACCCACACAAACCACAAATACAACGATTTGAAAACGGATGGTGGGCCGCGCTATAAGTATTGGACGAGTCTGTGGTCGGTTTCGGTGGACCGTACGGCAACCGGCCGGGGATTGAACGAATATGTGTGTAAGGTGTAAGAAGTAAACTCAAAAAATAATGGACCGGTTTTAAAAAAAAAACAATAAGGAGGAGGTTCTCAATTCAAATGGTTTTTTTTGTATGTACCTATGTTACGCGATTACTCCGCTAATTGTGAACCGATTATGATGGATTTTTTTAATCGACAGAGAATATTTTCCCTTACCAAAAATCTGTGGGAGTGATTTCGTGAAAAGGGAAGCCGAGGAAGCGCGCGCTATTTGATTTGACCAATGAGCGCACGCGGTGGTAGAGTCGGCCGTACCAACCCATTTTCCTAGAGGTTGGTATCACAGTAATATATATTTACTGTGTTGGTACTGTTGACCAAGGTGAGATGTCAGATGTTACACATCATATGCGACTACTTTAAGGTTTGCTCGTCGTTTTTAAATCTCACTTAGATGACGTATGATTCACTGCCCTGTCGTTATAATGTCTTTCTGTCTGTCATCAGTGACTTCCAAGTCAAATACATATTTCTTGCTGCGTAGTTTTCTACCAATGGACAACATTTCATTTTTTTAATCACCCATTTTTATTACTTTATTTAAAAATATATTAAAAAATAAGTTACACGTATTTTTATATTTTATTTTTGGTTGAGTTTTTATATTTTTAATTTAATTATGAATTTTTATAAATTCTGAGGACTTATAAACTAAAAACCTTAGCTAGGACTAAAATTCAGAAATATAAACTGTCACCCAAAGAAAGTGACAGATAGTGTCAGTCAAGCCACAGAGTATACGTTATAGAAATGCAAAGAGTATAATATACCGTGTTCCAAATAGGTGTTGTCGTAGCCGGAACTCAAATCGCCTACAACATTATTCATAATGTATATAAGAATACTAGCTTTTGTCCGCGGTTTCACTCGTAAATATATTTCCTGTGATAGCCCATTCGAAACTAGCAAAACTTCCAAAAAAATATTATATAAAAGAAGTATTTTTATAATTATATTTAAAGAATAATTATTAATTTAGCTTCAAATGGAATAAAAATGGGTAAAATTAATAGAAGGCAACACCTGAGTTCAATAACAGACATTAGTATTTTTAAATTAGAGGGTTAGCACAGATTAGGGCACCTATTAATCCTTATTTTTCAATATTTCAGTATTTTTAAAATAACTCGAAAATTAAAGGATATAAAAAATAAAAAAAAATATAAATAAGCTTTCTAGCATGTAATCTCCAAACGGTTTTCGAATTTTGGTACCTTACGAAAAATGAAATGTTGTCCATTGTCAACACCATAATATAGTCATCAGAATAATCCAGATTGTGGTAATCCAAAACATTATTAAATCATGATCATGGCGGACCACAAACGTGTCTCCATAATCGAACCCTCTCCGAGCTTGGGTCTATTGTCATTTTCAGTTTAAATGTACACTCAGTTTCATAATTCAGTTACAATATGTTTTGTCACTCAGTTACAGAAACGGATCTGTCTTTCAATATTATGATAGATGGAAATAAAAATGACCATCATCACTGCATACTATCTGCTATCTGTCTGTCTGTCTGTGCTCTTTTCAAGCAAAAACTACTGAACGGATTTTGTTGCGGTTTTCACTATTAGATAGGTTGATTTACCGGCAAGGTTTACGAGTATTAGACAATAGACATGGTCCTATCATGTTTAGGAGCTATATATATCCAATACGTCAGAGATATAAAGATGAAGTAATGAAGAATTATGTAAAATAAAATGGTCTACAAAAAAGTCCGCGGTAGCATATGTAATTTTAATATGTGTATTAAAATTGTTGCATACCGATTTTTTATTTTAATTTAATTTTAATTTGTTATTTTAATTATGCTTATTATTAGGGTACTTAGAGTATAGAAAAAAACTGTAATGACAACTATGCATGGCAGGAACATGCCAAATATGGATAATCAACTAAGTGAAATTGTATAAAAATTAGTGCCCAATTTCATTTTTATTGTAAGGTTGATTAAAGGTTGAAAGAGCGTCATATATATGATTGCAATTTGGAATACATAGTCAAAATATCATCTCACATTCGTCCAATACCCGGCGCGTCGACGTACGGTCCATCGAAACTCGTCCAATTCGTGTAACAAACGGTCCGCCTACATCATCCGGCGGCTGGAATGGAAAATTTTCGGTGCGATGCCGGACAAATGAGTGGCCTATTTTACTTATGGGCGTTACCCATTTATTTTCTTTTTTATCTTTTTTCTTGCAGCTCTCGAAACCATGTCATCAGTCCTAATTTAATGTACCCAGCGGATGACCAAGTCTCCCTCTTTTAGCCGATGGTATTTGTGAGGCTATACCTACTGAGCGGCCAGTTATTTTCATATAACGAGATTTTCTATTCATATAATTCTGAATCTTAGCATAAAAAGCCTGTTCACATTCGTATATTTCATAGATTCTATTAAAATTGATCATATGTAAAAAATAATATAATGTTTGTCTGCATCTAAGATGACATATAAGAATATTATTTTATTCAGGTGCTTTGCAATTTAGCAAAAGTTTAATCCTCAGCCACTCTTAGAAATAGATAGTTATTCTAACAGCGACTGTACTTATCCGGAATTCTAATTCAGTATCTGAAATGACCACGTGTAACCCCGAGTAAAATAGATTTAGTATTTGTAAATCATAGAATTAATAGAAATCCCTTTAATTTCTGGTTAAAATGATCTATGCATATTTATTAATGGAAATTGCTTGCAGCCTCGCTGAAAATATAAACGACGCAAAACACCTTATTGCTTATTTACGCCTGGGTATATATTTTAAATGTGAATAAACCTTTTAAAAAAAAGTGCACCGACTTCAAGCACTGAAAAGTAATAAATAATAAATATTTCGTCGTATAGAATTTGAAGACGGTTGGTGCCAAATTAGGATACAAAACTAAGTAAATATCTAAGAAGATAAAGATCTGTTCAATATTATCTATGATGATCGTAGGTTCCTAATGAATTGTCTAGATTAGTGAATTTGGGAACTAAGTTGTTTCTAATTTGGCACCAACCGTCTTCAAATTCTACGACGAAATATTTATTATTTCTTACTTTTCAGTGCTTGAAGTCGGTGCACTTTTTTTTAAAAGGTTTATTTTACCCTTTTAAGTGATTTTGCTGCCTTGAGAGACAAATAATAACGCAACTAAAAAAATATTGATGGAAAATTAAAAAAAATACCCCTGTGGATGTGATTTGAACCATGTAATGTGCTTGTGCATCCTATGCACCCCATTACATTTAACCGCTAGACCATCGTCACGAAAATTGACAACTTCGTGTCAATAGCAACCGTTGCTAAGGCTTTTTCTGATACATAATTTTAGCCGTAAACAGAAATTAATTACTGAATTTCTGAAAAACTACTGAACCGATTTTCGTCATATGTCTGTGAGATAATGTCGAGAAATTATAATGTCTTAAAAAAAATAAGTTGTCAAAAACGGTACATATTTTATCGAGATATCAAGAAAAATGTACTTATAAAGTCAGTTTTTTCAAAATTTCTGAAAAACTAATGAACCAATTTTTATGATATAAAAATGGGACCAATCCGGAAGAATTATCTGTCGATTAAAAAAGAAACCATCAAAATCGGTTTACAATTGGCGGAGTTATCGATGTACATACATACATAAAAAAAAATAAAAAAAAAATACGGTCCGAATTGAGAACCTTCTCCTTCTTTTTTTGGAAGTCGGTTAAAAATTACGCCCTCTGACACTTTTTTTACAACTGTGGTCAAATACCTGTTCATTATTTTTATGTTGTTGAGTATTTATGTCATGTTTCAACAATATTTTTCTTTTCATACCTCTTTTACTCACACGAAAGTATTATTGAACTACTAGTGAACCTATCCCCTGATTCGCATGGGTACAATATGGTATGCTACAGATATATGCTACCGCGGACTTTTTTGATGTGTAACCTCTATCCTCTCGCTTTCCTGCAATTTGTGGGAGCGATTTCGTTAAAAGGGACGGAAGTGTGTAACAGGATGCCGGGGAAGAGCGCGTGGTAGAGTTGGCCGCCAGATGGTAACAACCCATTTTCCGAGGGGTTGGTACTGTCAACCAACAGTGTGTGGGTGTACCAAGTTGAGATGTCAGATGTTACACATCATATTATGCGACTACTTTACGGCTAGCTCGTTATTTGTCTATTATATTTAGAATACTTATAAAATTTCGTAGTAATTGATTATTTGTTAAATTGATTTTTATAAACAAAATGTATTTTTTTAAATGATTATAGACTATGTGCTATTCTGATGTACAAGTTATAACATTATAAAGTTTTATCAAAATCCGTCCAGTAGTTTTTGCGTGAAGGAGTAACGAACATCCATCCTTCCCCACAAACTTTCGTGTTTATAATATTAGTAAGATGTTATCAAAAAAATTATATAACTTAGAAGGATCCAGAATTCCTCTTCGTAATTTAAAAAGGTTGCTACAGCTAAATTACAATAACGAAATTATTGGATTAAACTAAAAGTAACAGAAAGTAATATGAACTTTTCAATGAAAACATCAATAATTTGCACTGAAAAGTAAGAAATAATAAATATTTCGTCGTAGAATTTGACGACGGTTGGTGCCAAAGGTTTGAAAGATTGTTTGATCTAGAAAAAACCTGGCAGCAATCTACGCAGGAGTACGGCTTTATTCTGCTGGAGACGATCGTGGCGGATCAGTATATCGGAACGAGGGAATTTACGTATATTTGATACTCATAAGCTTCTGGCCTGGCTCTAGAAGGTGCGTCTTCGGTGCTTGGAAACTATGTGTTTGACCCTGTTTGACCGCAAATACGACAAGCTAGTGTGGGTTCTTGAGCTGGGGCCGGCTCGGTCTTCACAGATAGGTGGAGAGGGGCTTCTTCCGTCTCTTTCTTCATGTTGTCGATCATGAGCCACAACGGGCCTGAGTAGTTATTAGTGTGTAAAGTAATTGTGCAATTAAACAATAATAACTATTCAAGACCGACGTGGCCATCTCCAGTATGCGTGTCATCATGTCAGTGAGGAGCAGGGAGAGTGACTGTCATGCTAGCTTGCCATGCTTTTTCACAGTGTCCACTTTTTGCCATTTGCCCATGTCTGTTGTATGTGTCACTTCTTTAGTAGACGTATTGCTAGCTTGCCATGCTTTTTCACAGTGTCCACTTTTTGCCATTTGCCCATGTCTGTTGTATGTGTCACTTCTTTAGTAGACGTATTGCTAGCTTGCCATGCTTTTTCACAGTGTCCACTTTTGCCATTTGCCCATGTCTGTTGTATGTGTCACTTCTTTAGTAGACGTATTGCTAGCTTGCCATGCTTTTTCACAGTGTCCACTTTTGCCATTTGCCCATGTCTGTTGTATGTGTCACTTCTTTAGTAGACGTATTGCTAGCTTGCCATGCTTTTTCACAGTGTCCACTTTTTGCCATTTGCCCATGTCTGTTGTATGTGTCACTTCTTTAGTAGACGATCTCTTTAGCAATTTTATTAATAACCACGGATAAAATAATATCCTTTTTTTATTTTCTCTATAAATATATGTAGGTAGGTAGGTTCATTCATGGCTATAGCTAGTTATAGTATAGACTTTAGTATAAAGACCACAAACGCATTCAATCGCACACCGACCTCGGACGTGCATTAGGTCCAGCCGTCCGTCTATTTCAACCCTTCTGAGAATTCATTCCCATTCCTATCTAATGTAGGGAGACCACACTTTTGTAATTGTTAACTTCTATTTAACGTTGAAAGATAGATTACAAAGGTTTATGTGGCTGAAGTAAAAGGAAATGCTGGCAGAGGACGACCTAGGTGTACATTTATTGAACATATAAAAAATGTATTGATCGATGGAAATTTTAACAGTACACATAATCGCCGAACATGTATTAAAGGTTTATGATGAATATAAAAGAAGCGAAAGACGTATGTCAGGATCCCAACAAATGCCATTCTATTGTTTTTGCCTACCAATCTTGGGATAAAAGGCGCATAGATATAATTGAAGGACCGGAGACTGCTTTTTATCGGAAATTATTCGGGTCAATTTAAAATAAATTGCACAGGCAAAGCTGCCTATGAAAGCTAGTTAAAATTATTATGAAAATAGGATTAATTGTAACTAATGTATAAAAACTACTAAAAATAATAAGTTTTTATATTGTCATTGCTGAAAATGTCCTAAAAATGAGAAAATAGTTGTAGTTTCTATTGAGATTCATTTTAATTCAGTATCCTCTAAACAACAATGCACACCTATTCTCATTGAAAATCTAAGATTATGTGGATTTTATATGAAGTTCTCAATAGACTTACATTTATCCTTTTCATGATTAAAATTGATCGTTTAAAAGGTGTATTGCATGGCATTTTGTTTTGATTGTCTGATCAACATTTTTTATATAAAATTTGTATGTACTATATTCATATACCTAGGTAATATTATAAAATATAGAAACTTTAGGTCCGTGGGATTAAAATGCCAATATATTATTCCCTCGACTGATCATGTCTTCTGGTGAAAAAAAATCAGCATGGCGATTCAGCGGGGAAAATATGCAGCCAATATTCTTGCCACTGTTCCACTCGTATCTGGTTTATTTATTATTTTTAATGTTTAGATTAGATTTAAGGTTTTTATATTGTTAACTTGACAACTCACACTTTCCAATTTTTCCCCAAACTCTACATAATGCACCAATATTTAACTTTTTCGTCAAATAGACTAAGTATAAGGAATTCCGTTTTTTCATCGGAGATGTACGGAACCTTAAAACCTAGTGAAATATACTTATAAATAGATATCATCAACAAAATATTTTCTTCAAATTTCCTTCCGACATAATTCAGTTGCGGCACATGGAACATTTCTCTAATTTTGTCGGAAATCCCGGACGTGTTTCAGATAATTCTGATTCTCTCCAAATGTCCATTATTGAATATCGATTAAAGAAGACCAAAGGTTCAGATTTCAATGGCGTTTCATTGACCTTACTTAGAAGACATTTTCTAAAACTTGCAGCAGTTTTAACTTTATTTCTCTATTGCTTCATTACTTTGTGTTATTAGTGGAAATTGTTACTCAATTAATTCAGTTTCAATCTGGTATCAAAAGTTCGATCAGCTTATAGTTTCAACAGTTTTAAAAGTACTTATATCAAGTGTTAATTTTTATCAAACAGTGTGGTAGCAAGTAAATTAAGTGAGTGATTCCTGAGTGACTAAAATTAAGAAAAGTAGTTTATATACGCTGGTTTGGACATGTTGAAAGAATGAAGGATGAAAGGTTTACTAAAAAGGTTTATATGGCTGAAGTGAACGGAAATGCTGGCTGCTGACGACTTAGGTATACTTTTATTGAACATATAAAATATATTAATCGATGTCAATATTAAAAGTACGAACAATCGCCAAGCATGAATGAAAGGTATGATGAATATAAAAGAAGCGAAAGAGGTATGTCTGCCTACCCCTCGTAAAAATAAAAGGCATGATGATAGATGGGATTGTGAGTCTTCCATAACGAACATAATAATATAATATACTTTAAAAGGAACTAAAACTGCTACAAGCCTATATAGTTGATAAATGCGGGTAATACAAGATATCTCCCTCAGGGCCGTGCTTGAGTGACGCCACTTTATGATATGACGTTGATAATTTATCAAAGTATCCCCCGATAATGTTTAGACTCTATTTCGTAATATATGATGTGTACTAACATACATCAAAACTTATGTGTCGGGATTTAGTCTGCACAAATATAGATCCCACCAAAAACATTTCATGTAAAATAGGTTGCCAAGACTCACAAGCTCATGACGCTTTCACTGTTAAAAAGTTATCAGATCTACAAGCCCCTACATCTCGGTCAAAAAGTTTGGCTTGGATTCCACGACATGTCATGGCGACCAAAGCACGCGTCTAGTCGTGACATGATGGGGAATACGGTTTATATCCGTCCGCGCTGTGATGGTTGTGATTAGTCAGAGATTAATAAGACATATCACAGCTATTAGCTACCGATTTATCGGCATATTGTTACTATTGCACAAGTTTAAACACTGGACATTGGCAGAATTGCGAATGACGAAGAATAAGAATAAGAACAAAAAAGTATGGCTTGGCTGTTTTGCGGCCTTCACACAGGCACTCCTATGGACTTATGATAAGAAGTTAATTATTTAATGTTGTGTGAAACGCTCGTAACCAAGTAGGGTTTGTAGAGTTGGGGTTTTAAAAGTTAGGCCTTGTAGAGTTTATTGTTTGTGTGCAAACCCTAGGCTGCATACAAAATTTCAACTTTCTAGGACTTTGGAAAGTATTAACACACTTTTATGGGGATTAGAGGAAGAAAGTTATTGTCCTCCCTACCAAATTCCTTTGACTTAGGTACTCTAGAGGTTTTGATGAGTGTGTGAGTGAGTGGCAAAAATGACGTATTTTAGGTATTAATAAAATATAAAGTTTAAAAGCTAGACATATGAAAAATAGTTCTAACTACATCTTATCCTGAAAATTTGAGCTCTCAGAAAGAATGGCTCTTTTAAATAAATGTTTGTCGTCTGTCAAAAAAAACTTTGAAAATGTATTATAAAAATTCGGACTCGCGCACGTAGGGTTCCGTACCATTATCTATAAAAACGGCAAAAAAATCACGTTAGTTGTATGAGAGCCCCCCTTAAATATTAATTTTATTTTAATTTAATCATTAATTTTTAAAGTGAATAATATAACTCAATATTCTATGAATATTTCAAGCGTCTACCTGTTGCCGTTATCAATATCGAGCAAAAACGAGCAAAAAATTGTTGTTGTTGTGTTTGTTGTATGGGAGAGTTTGTTGTTATAGCGGCAACAGAAATACATGATCTGTGAAAATTTCAACTGTCTAACTATCACGGTTCACGAGATACAGCCTGGTGACAGACGGACGGACGGACAGCCGAGCCTTAGTAATATCGTTTCCGTTTTTACCCTTTGGGTACGGAACCCTAAAAACTATTGCTTAGAAAACAAAAATAATCAAATTAGTTTCTTAAAATAGCTTGATCTTTGAAATAAAAATATCTTAGTTTTTACTTTACATACCGAATTGACAAACATAGGCAGATGAATATTTTAAAAATAACTAAATCATAAAATTCTATACATATCTAAATGAACATGGCCAGTGTCCAAAAGCTGTAAATTACGTCAAAAAGTCAATTTATTACCTGAAAGTTGAGACCAGTTATGTCATTTCACCCCAAAAGCCTTCAACAGTGCGTCTGAATAGAAGAGATACGGGAGTTTTTACGTGGTTATTTTTAACATGGTCCCTCGACTGTATCTGTTACGGACAGTTTGAGTTTATTTATGTTTTTACGTAGGACTTTATATAACGGATGGTTTTGTTTGGTTACATCAACTGTAATTTACTGAAATTTCAGTTAAAATTTGTCTATGAATGAAAACATGGGCAGTCATGGGGAATCTGTGTAACGTATAATAAATCTAGCGAGCATTTCATATGCAAATGTATCAGTCATTGATAGTAGGGTCCAATTCAGCGGATAGATGGCGCTGCTGTAGCTGTTCCACGGGCTTTGTTCTAAAATAGCATAGCATGTCGATGACGCGATGTCGCGAACCCAATTTAATCCCTTACCAAAAATCGCTTAACGCGCCTAAACGCATTTTCACTTACAAAATCAATATCAAAATATATTTTTTCAACATTTTAGCCAAATCATGACACAAATTTTATTAAATTATTCCCACCTAGTTATTGATACTAGTATATAGTACTAACCAAAACAGAATTGCAGACATCTTTTTCTACAAGTCTAGGTACATCCTTCCATTAAAATGTCTCGAGAATTTATGGAGGACTTCAAACAAATAAAAAGTGTAAACCGATGCGGTAACCAAATATTAAATTTCTGGGTGACAATTTATTTATAAACATTTCCAAACCCTCAGAGATAATTGATGAAATAAGAAAATTGAAAACGAAGAAGTTAGTCTGACAACTCTTTGAAAATATTTCAGATAAAAATAATCAAACACAAACATCTCGACTTTAATGGAAATTTAGTAACACAATAGAAGTAGCAAGTGGGCATGACGGATATACCCACATTTTCAGAATTTACCATACTTCTATACTAATATTATAAAGAGGAAAGATTTGTATTTTTGTGTGTGTGTATGTTTGTAATGAATAAACTCAAAAACTACTGTGCCGATTTCAAAACTTCTTTCACCATTGCAAAGCTACATTCACCCTGAGTGACATAGGCTAGATATTCTATTTTCAAAAAAATTAGGGATCCTTACTAAAACTCCAATAGCCAAAGGTGTAAAAAAATGACCTAAGAAATTCCTTACATCGCGTGCGCTCCGAAAACTATTGATGATATAGAGGTAGTGGTAGTGGTAGTGTGTAGGGGTAGGGGTGGGGGTAGGGATAGGGTAGGGGTAAAGGTAGAGGTAGGGGTAGGGATAAGGGTAGGGGTAGGTATAGGGTATATTATATTTTGTTCGTAAATATCCACGGGCGAAGCCGGGGGCGGAATGCTAGTATTATTTAAAATAAGCCCAAATTATTTATTATTATGTAATTAATATCACATCATCAGCATATAAAAGACAGCAAACCCTAGTAGGACCCATTTCTATACCTAAAGAACATTGTTTTTATTTGGCCAAAGAACTATCGAGATACAGATTGAACAGACAAGGTGATAATGTAGGCATGTTAAACACTGTTGGAGCACTGTCCACCCACTCTAACAACGGCAGTACAGACATCATATAATATGATATAATATAATTGTACTAGCCCTATGCGCTTTTTATTCACTCCGTAGGAAAAACTAGCAGAGCACGACCTAGGTGTACTTTTATTAAACATATAAAAAATGTATTGATTGATGGAAATACTAAAAGTACACACATTCGCCGAGCATGTATGAAATGTATGATGAATAATAAAAGAAGCGAAAGAGGTATGTCAGGATCGTAGCAAATGGCATTCGATTGTCTCTGCCTACTCCTCTTGGGTTAAAAGATAGATGTATATACAATGTTGACATGAATAGCATTTCACACAGTAAAAACAATTTTAAAATTAAGCCAGATTTTCTCAACTTGAGTTTCGCGGTAAGTGAAATGAGTCTTTCAAGAGATTGCAACGTGTCTAGCAGAACAAAGACATTTCCTCGCTTACTTCTTCGAGGATCCAACTCAAAGCCTATTCAACCGTGGAAAATGATTTTTTTGCCATTTATATCTCCATATTTAGGCAAGCCAAACTGTAAAATTAATTTAACAATTAAAAAACCTCCGACGTAGAATACGAACTATTAAAAAGAATCCCTGTCAAGAGGCATTTCCATCTAAACATATCTCAACAGAACTGGCTACTCGTTAGCCTCACAAATACCATCGGCTAAACGAGGGAGACTTCCTCTGGGTATCCTGGAACCGTAACATCGTTTCGGGAGCTATAAGGCAACCTGAAGAAGGAAAAAAAAATGTATCAAATAATTTATATATGACTCGAGAAGCAGCCATAACCAATCATAAGAGGGGACCGCTGAAGTCAGAAATATAATGCAAAAACCCGCATCAAAATAGGTTCAGCCGTTTTGGAAACAAACAACACGGATATAGTATGATTTTCATCCTTCAGTTTGCCTATTTGTCAGACTGTCTGTCCTAATTCATTGCAACAGAACCTAGCATAGTAGGTATATTTATTATCGTTCTTTCAACCCATTAACACAAGAATACCACATCCATCTTAATAGGGTTGCCAGAGGGTCGGTATTCTCCTGGATTGTACCGACATATCATAAATGATGTCGCGTTTAAACTTACCGCGCGGTTTCAAAATCACTTCACTCGCCCCGTTCAGGAACGCGCTCGGAAAATATAATAATATAAAAATTTAATAATAAAATTAAAAAAAAAAAATACAGTCGAATTGAATACCTCCTCCTTTATTTAAAGTCGGTTAAAAATAAGATAAAATTTAGATTTTTGTAATATTTATTTGTCCCGTCAATAATCCCAAAATCCTGACGTTTTGAAATTTTTCCCATCTGGCAACCCTAATCTTAACGCGTGTGTCGCTAAAATCTCATTCAGTGAGAGCGCTCGGCACGTAAACTGAGGTACTTAGAAGCAAGATTTCAAAAGACGTAGACATTCAATGAAGCCTTTGAGTCTAAAATTACATTTTCATAAATTGAGGGTCTTCTTACATGCTTTATATACATACATAGCTTCACGCGTAACTAAGAAACTATGATCTAGGAAGTCTATTTTAATCTAGGTTATTTTCTCCGAATCTACTCTACGAAAAAGGATGAAATTTTGGTACACGGCTCACAATTCTTGGCTCAATCACGGTATGCAATTTTGTGGAGAAAATTAAAAGAATTTATAAGAAACACAATTTTTTTTTATATAATTTTAAAATGCATAGTTTAAATTTATATTAAAGAAAATATACGAAAATTTAAATATAGGGGCTCGCTCATAATTTACAGGAAAACCTAAACGAAAGTTCTGTCTTAAAGTTCTCACGAAAAAAACGTGACTCGGTCTTGGTCAATGGGTTCCCAAAAGACGTCGCATTATGCGCAAATAGTAACAAAATCGGTCCAGTAGTTTTTGATTCAATACGGAACAAACAAACAAAGCTTCAGAAGTCACCATACGCTGTCCCAGTTAAATGAGAGACTTTTTACGCTTCGTTGTAAGCTCCAAAAAGAGGGGAGCATCTCCGGAATCCGAGAAAAATACGTGTCATCTATCTAGTTAATGTGAGACGACGTTGTTTAATTTTAATACTTTCCTATTAATCCTAGTCTAGACGGGGTGCAAATCGAGTTACCTTAAGGGCGAACGTTGTGGCCTAGCTACCGATAGATGGCGCGGATCTTTATTATAAAGATGATTTTTTTTTTGTATTTTTGTTTGTAATGAATAAACACAAAAACTACTGAACCGATTCTAAAAATTATTTTACTAATTGAAACCTACAATATCCCTGAGTGACAGTATCTCTGAGTTTTTATATTGTTCGAATATATCCAAGTCTAGTTTTAAATAAAATATTGCTAAGCGCAAGCGTTGTGTAATGTACATTATTGTTTTATTCGTAAATAACTTAGTAGCATTTTTACTGATCTGTTCAATATTTTATTAATAGGAATAGGTATTAAAATTATCTTAAATACTAAATTACAAATATAATATAAAATTTACAAATAAAAAAATTCATGTAAATCTCTATCCACTGGTACCCAACAGACTGGCTGCATTACCTCGTGATATAAGAATTTATCCCGAAAGATTTCCGAAATAAAAATTAGCCATGTCACTCTCCGGCCTCCCAACTATCTCTGTGCAAATAATCATGTCAAACCGTTGCTCTGTTCTCACGTGAAAGAAGGATGAAAAACAAACAACATTTTGGCATTCATAATATTTGTTAGGATAACAAAAATGTTGACAACATGCATGCACATATATTTGCATACTAACTATTTACCAATCTTTACTAATATTATAATGAGGTTAAGTTCGTAAGTTTGGATGTAGGGGTAATCTCTCAAACTACTGAACCGATACCCTAAAAATAATATTTCACTTATCATTTAAAGCTACGATACCCCTGAGTGACATATATAGGCTATATTATATTTTGATTGAAAATATTTACGGGCGGAAAGCTAGTAAATTAGTATTGCATATTATGTTATCATTATAAATCGCCAACACTTGCTAAAATTTTGTTTTATTTCATAATTTTTTTGCCTAAAAAACAATTACTACGACACTGCGCCATCTATGGAAGCTAGGTTCGAAACGATCCCCCATAATAGTTGGAGGTATTCGGATTATGAGATGAAATATTTTAATTAATTGCTTTGAAACTTGTTTGCGGGGAGAATATGCAATTTGTACATCCATTATGGGACTGAAAATTTAGTTGCTGTTATAAGAGCGTCTATAGCGTAGTGGTCTTGATACAAGGGGATCAGGTTTAAAACTCATTAGAGCTAAAAACAATTGAACACGAGAATAAGTGCTTCTAGTGCTTCAGAGGACTCGTAACTCAAGTAATAAGAAGATAATAGGGAAGTGACAGCTCGAAAAATACCGTTTTATATCAGACTACGGGTTCCATCCCGGATCCCGGCCATGTACCAATGGGTTTTTTTAATTAAAAACTTATGTAACTACATAATCCGACAAGCCACACTTAGAGACTTTTCCATCTAAATATACCTCAACAGAACTAGCCACTTAGGTATAGACTCACAAATACCATCGGCTAAACGAGGGAGACTTGGTCTTCCACTGAGTACCCTGGATCCGTTACACATTTTTGGGAACTGTAATGCCACCCGTGAAGAAAGAAAAAAAATTGGTAAAACAAATTATAGCAACGGACGTGATTTTTTGCACAGAGATAGAAGGAACGGAAAGTGACATAACCTACTTATAACCCCAGAAACTATTTCATTCCCGCGGGAAAATTGATTTTTTTCATAAATTACAGCTTTTCTACCTATGCCACAAAGTTTTGAAAACGAGTTTTTATAAAAACACTTTGATAGCGTGCCTTGCGGTTCCACTGCGGTTTTATGTAGCCTATAACTTTTCTCAAAAATTGCGCTATCAAATGCAAATAATATTTTTTTCAAATACGACTGGTATTTCCAGAGATTAGGGCGACAAACAAACTCATCAGCTTTATTACTAGTATATAGTGCCAGCTGTCAAATCAAACATTTTCATAATGACAACTTTTGTGTTAACTAATTGTTGATTAACTCTTGATCCTGGATGGTTTTGACAGTTAACTTTGACAAATTAATCAGAGATCGCTTTCAAAACTCAGTAGCAGGTAGAAAAGCTGTTGTTTATAAAAAAATAATTTTCCTGGGGGAATGAAATAGTTTCTAGGGATAATAAGAAGGTTATGTCATTCCCTGATTTTACATATTACGCAAAATAATTCAAATGGTCTTCATTTTTTTCACGGGTTGCCTTACAGCTCCCGAAACCGTGTTACGCGGTCCCAGGGTACCCAGTGGAAGACCAAGTCTCCCTCTTTTAGCCGATGGTTCTGGTTCTGGTTCTGGTTATCGGGCTCAGTCTCCGCAACTCGACGTCTTAGCGCCTATTTTGCGTGAGGCGGGAATTTAGTTACTCCTGCCATCCCAGTTCCTCCAGGAAGCCTATCAGCCCCTTGATGTTGCTACATGCCTCCTGAAGGGTCCTCGGGGCACCGAGATGAGCAGCCCTGTATTCTGTCAAACCTACACACTCCAGAAGGATGTGGGTGACCGTTTCTTCAGTCTCCATGCATGCTCTGCATAGTGGACTATCTGTAATGCCGATATTAAAAAGGTGTTTATTAAAGGGCCCATGTCCTGTAATGACTTGTGTCATTTGTCTCAAGTGGTTCCTTTTAAGGTTAATTAGTCTTTGTGTTAATCGAGAGTTTAGGGATGGGAGCGCCAGCTTTGATTGTCTGCAGCTCTCAAGTTTGACCCATCCTGTTTCATGTTTTTGAATGGTTATTTTCCTGAGTTGTGCACGGATCCAGTCTCTAGGCAGTGGTATATGTGGTTCAGGACCCACAGCCACCTTACCTGATCCTCTCCTTGCAAGTTCGTCAGCCGCATCATTACCGCGGGAGTTACTATGCCCTTTGATCCACTGAAGGGTTATGTTATTATTTAGTTCGTTACAAACCTTATTTAATGCTTGGTGACATTCAAGCACCAATCCTGATTTGATTGAGTTGCTTCCGAGAGAAAGCAGCACTGACTTACTGTCCGATAGTATACGGATGGATTGCTTGCTTACTCCTCTCGATGTTATGGCCGAAGCTGCCAGGCGGATCGCCATGCATTCAGCTTGGAAGACTGTGCTGTGAACACCCAATGGTGTTGATATGTTCATGTTTAAGTCCTCCGAGAATATGCCAGATCCAGTACCTGACTTTGTCTTGGAACCATCCGTGAAGATTCTAAGTTCTCCAAGGTTTAGGTCTCTTCGGTAAGTTGGATTTTGTATTTCTTGTCAAAAGTATATGTTAGGGGAATTCTATCATTGGCAGCTGCCGCCAACGGTAGTTCCCTCATAGTTAAGTTAGTAATTCTTGTATGTGTATTTCCTGTTTGGTCCCAGAGACCAAGGGATTGTAGTCTGAATGCTGTTGCAGCTGCTTCTTGTAGTATGAATAGGTGCAACGGAGTTAGATTCAGCATGACCTCTAGGGCCGCTGTAGGTGTTGTTCTCATGCATCCTGTTGTTGCCATGCAAGGTAGTCTTTGGAAACGTTCTAGTTTGTTGACAACCGTAGCTTGGTTTGTTTTGGGCCACCACACAGCTGCTCCATAACTTACCATGGGTCTAATCACAGCCGTGTATAGCCAAAGAGAAATTTTGGGGGACAGACCCCAGTTTTTCCCTATCATTCTGCGGCATTGCCAGAATGTGATGCTGGCCTTGTTTAATTTGTTATCCATATGTTTATTCCAGGTGAGTTTGTTATCTAGGATGACACCTAGATACTTTACTTCCGTGGAAAGTTGAATTTCTGTTTTGAATAAGGTAGGTAGTTTGTACTTACCCAAATTCCTCTTATTTGTAAACATTACCAGCTCCGTCTTTGCAGGATTGACTGACAGTTCGTGGGTTTTGCACCATTTTTCCACTAGGAGCAGTGCTGTTTGCATGACCTCACAGATGACGTTAGTAAACTTACCTGATATTAGGATTGTTAAGTCATCTGCGTATCCAATTGTATAGTAGTTGTTGTTGTTAAGGGTACTTATGAGATCGTTGACTACGAGATTCCAGAGGAGTGGAGAAAGGACTCCACCCTGAGGGCAGCCTTTGACCACAATGGCACCTTTTTGTTTACTATCTTCTGTTCTGATAATTCTTTTGCTAAGCATGTTGACAATCCAGTCGGCTAGGACAGGTTCTACTTTATGGTTGTCCATTGCCTTCCTTATACTGGAGAAGTTTGTTTTGTCGAAGGCCCCCTCAATATCAATGAAAGTTCCCAGACAAATGCTTTTGTTATTGATCATTTCTTCTATTTTACTGACTACTTTGTGAAGAGCTGATTCGGTTGATTTACCAGAGCTATAAGCATGTTGGTTTATATGCATTGGTATGTTGTGCAAGGCAGTTTCTCTCAAGTCTCTATCGATTAGCCTCTCTAAGGTTTTGAGAAGAAATGATGTGAGACTGATAGGTCTGTACGATTTGGCGTTGGTATAGTCGGTCTTACCTGGTTTGGGAATGAAGATAACTTTTACTTCCCTCCACATGTGTGGTATGTACCTGTGTAGTAAACATAGTCTGAATATGTTGGTTAGGCGGTTGTTTAGTTGTTCCCCTCCCCACTGCAGGAGTGCTGGGAAAATCCCATCCATACCTGCCGCTTTGAAAGGTTTAAAGCTGTTAATTGCCCATTTTGTTTTTGTTGGATTTATGATTCTGCTGGTGGTGTTCCAGCATTCAATGGTTGGGTATACCATATTATCAACCCAATGTGTGTTACTTACTGTTTTGCAGTCTGGGAAGTGTGTTCAAGGAGGACCCTTTGGGCTTCCTCAATACAGTTTGTTAATGTGTTGTCAGTTTTACGTAGGGTACCTACTTTTTGATCTGAGTGACTGCTTAGGATTTTTCTTACTCTGTTTGCTTGTTCGTTAGATTCCACATCTTCGCAGAACTTGCGCCAAGCAGCGCTTTTTCTGAATCTGATGCGTTTTTTGTAGAGTTGTTTAGCTGTGTAATACACCTGTATTATGTAAGGTCCCAGTCCTGATCACGGCATGTATTCATTGCCCTGTTGTATAATCTTCTGACTTTTTTCCTTAGTCTTTCTAGCTCAGGGCCCCACCATTGTTGTTTGTTGGTGCTAGTGTCTTTTGGGTAGGTCAGAGGGCATGTTACTTGGTAGCAGTCAGTTATGGTGTTAGTTAGCACTGTTACCTGTTCTTCGATGTTATCAATGTTTGCATCATTTACTGGCAGCTCCTTCATTTGTTCCAGCCTGCTTGTAAGTAAGCTGGTAAACTTGGATCTGTCTGTTTTGCGAGGGTTTCTTTTCGGTGTATTGTTAATTGAACTTACCTTTATATCAAAGCGTATCCATCTGTGATCAGAGCATGAGGTCTCATTGGATACATGCCAGTCCCAGATAAGATGCGCGGCTTGGCTCGTAGCTAGAGTAAGGTCAATTATGGTTTTGCTTCGTCTAGTGACGAATGTTGGTTCTGAGCCTATGTTAAGTATATCTAGTGTAGTAGTCGATAGGTATTCGGTTAACGTTATACCTCGGTTGTTACAACTTTCGCTACCCCACAGAGTGTGGTGAGCGTTAGAGTCGGTTGCAATGATAAGTTCTAGCTTACCGTTTTCACAGTAGTTGATGAGCCGCACCAATTCTGGTGGCGGAGGTTCCTCGTGCTCTGGCATGTTCACCGATGCCAATACCAGATCGTGAGTTGACTCCAGTCTCACTGCGCACAGGTCTCTAGTACAAAATTCAGTTAAAGGTAGTGTTATAACGTTTTTAGTAACAAAGATACAGGCTCTAGGTAAAGAATGTAGATGTAGCCGATGGTATTTGTGAGGCTATAGTTATGTTTAAGGTTTATTTTAGATGGAAAAGCCTCTAAGTGTGGTCTTCGTAGAGCTGTGATTTCTTATTATCTTCTTATTACCTACAGTAGTCGATTAAAGCACTTAATCTGGTGATCAGATGTTTGGCTCGAATGCGGATAAAACCTGAACTGCCTGGTATCAAGATCGCTGCTTTATGCAGTTAAATGAATATTCTAAGGCAGTTTGTAAAGTTTAATCGAACGTTCATAATCAAGTCCCTACCTTAACCAACCTTGTACATATACAACAACAACTCGATAGAGAATCATATTTCATTTCAAAACAAGCACCTAATAAATTCAATATTATTTCCATGGAAACACTTGTGCCACCCTATGAGAGGTATCGTATCCTATTTTGTATCAAACTATAAGTTTTTGTTAGTTTTTAATTGGTATATATTTGTAGGGAGACATTTCATGGATTTTGATTTATTTATTTATTACGTAAACCACAGCAACTAATTAAACTTGATTATCCATTCTTAAAACTAATCTTAAAGCCAAAAAGATTAACAATTGTTATGTCTAACTTAATAGAAAACAAAAAAAAGCAATCACAGCACCTTTACATCTTATGTGTGTTTGGATGTGTGTGTGTGTGTGTGTCAAACGGAACGGAAATGTGTAAAATCAAATTCAAAATGGTGACCGTCACGGGCAGAAACGTCGATTGGCGAAGGCGAATTGACGCCTTACTGTGGTCGAATAGAGAGACACAAGGCCTGGATTTATACTAGGAGCCACAGGGGCCAGTGCCCAGGGCGGCAAATTTCCAGGGGCGGCAAAATTCGGAGAGAGAAAAAAATTTTTTTCGCGTAATCGAAAATGCTTTAAAAAGTATGAGTGTATTGAGACTATTTGCACATTTAACGTTTATTTATCCCTTTTATAATAAAAATAATAAATTATTCATTTTACATAGGTATTTATTAAAAAAAATTATGTAGGATTTAAGTAATTTTTCTCGGTACCCCAGGGCGGCACTAAGGGTAAATCCGGGCCTAGACCACACTCACACGGTGAAGCAACGAAGTATATAGCATACGCGCTGCAAATAAACAAGGGAGTAGAGAGAATTATTTCCTACATCATCATTTTATTATATCTCTGATGGATTAGACAGCATATGCCATGAATAATCGCTAGACTAATATTTTTCCCGACTTTATTCACTTCTACTGTTAATGCTCAGCTATTAAAAGTGATAAGTCCATGTTTAATACTCGTAAATGTTGCTCCTGAATCATCCTATCTAATAGTTAAAACCTCATCAAAATATGTTCATTAGTTTTTGCGTGAAAAGGTCAGAGACAAACAGACAAACAGACAGACAGACGCGGCGGGGGACTTTGCTTTATAATATGAAGTAATATAGATTACTCAGCTCAACCCAAACCCCGTAATTCAGTGCCTGTAAAACACGTATTCAATCAGAAGAACACATACCGAGCCCGTAGTAATTGATACCGCCTCAAGCTAAATTTCCTATTAACACTCACGTTGGATTAATTAAGGGGAAATGTACGAGTAATTTAATTCAATTCTGCATTTTAGGCATCTCCCTGTAAAACTGAATAGGAGTGGGTTTTGGATTTCGCGTGTTTTTTTGTGAAAAACACTCTGGCATCATAAATATCATATTTTGCAATCAAAAATTAAGAGATAGACAAATCAAAACTATATTTTTTTATTTATTTCTATAGACTGGGAATCGAACGTGGTAAATTTCAAAGAAAGTATATAACCACTAGACCAAACTCGTCGTAAAATGTTCCACAGAATAAAAGCTGATGAAAAAGCAGGATTTCAATTAAGGTCGCTTGTAACCAGTTCAGAACAGAATTGCCTCACACTTCAGGGGATTACGACTCAAAGCTTTTACCTATACCTACTAAAATTATAGTAAGCTACTATCATAGTATATATATATTTTAACATGACCAGAAATACAGATAACAATGTCCACATTTAACAAATAGTCCAGATTAAATCGTCAAATCAAATGTTTTCAGAATTGTAAGCCCTTCGAAGCACAACAAGTCCAAAAAAATTTGGATTCGTTTTTAGATCGAGTGAGGATTGAACTGAAATTTATTCTTTTGGACAAACAGACAGACAGACGAGATAGTATGTCCGTCCGACTTAGATATTAGTAATAATAGTTTTTTTATAATAAAAAACTTACGTACGTAATCCGACAAAACATACTTAGAGGCTTTTCCATATAAATATACCTCAACAGAACTGGCCACTCGTTAGGTGTACCATCACAAATACCAAAAAGAGGGAGACTTGGTCTTCCGCTGGGTACCCTGGGACCATAACATGGTTTCGGGAGTTGTAAGGCAACCCGGAAGAGACATAAAAATTGGCATTGACACTATTTTCATACTAGAAACGTCATATTGCGAACAACTTGAATACAATTAGGTTTTTGCAATTTGCAACCTGTTTCTAAGTATAGTGACCGAATTACCGTCGCTCGAATGGTTGTTAGTTGCAAATGAAGCTTGCCGTGTAGAATTTCTAGACAAACTTTGTTAACTGGTGTTACTGAAAATATATTTCCTGTAGTCAGGTCCGGTGTTGAGTGGGTTCAGTCGACGGTGCACCTGTCGTCATGGGATAAAATAAATTTAAATTGCTATGCTTATTTTTGTGACATAGATATTTTGTGCTAAGAGGTACTTGATTTGATTCCTTACTAAAATAATTATTAGGTCACTTTTAAAATGATAAATGCGGTCCTTTTTTGGTAAGTAAATAACGGACACTCAAAAGTTATGTTTTACTTAGGAATATGCATTATCTAGTTAGACTTTTGTAGGTACTTATATATTGTCATTATTAAGATCGAGCAACAAACGCCGAATAAAGCACGTTTCTTGTATGGAGACCCCCTATAATTTTAAATTTTATTTAATTTTTATTATTTACTTTTATAGCGGCTACATTAATACCCACTCTGTAAAAATTTCAAGTGCCTACATATTACAGTTCAAAAGATACAGCCCTGTGACAGGCGGACGGACAGACAGCGGAGCTTTAGTAATAGGGTTTCCGTTGTCACCCTTTAGGTACGGAACCCTAAAAATTTTTTATAACACATTTTATAACAAAACATTCTTGCATGTTATATGAATTTTCTTTGTTATCATGATTAATTAAACGGTTTTTAAGTCTTTTTCTTCAACCTACCTATATGTTATTAAATTTTACAGTAACATAGGCTACTTTTTATCCCGGAAAAATCACGGGGACATCAGGTACCCATACATTCTCAAACTTTTTGCTAATGGGGCAATTACTGGGGCGTATTTACATAAGTTACGTCACTACTCACGGGAAACTGCTAGTAAGCTATATTTATATTTGCAACTAAAACAAAGTCAAAAATATGTACTTTTATAGAAATATTATTATGTTAGTTTCCCTTCCCTACTTGGCACGTGAAAATTTTTCAGGGATAAAAGTAGTCTACGTCACTCTTCGACCCTCCAACTATCTTTATGCAAAAAATCACATCGATCCGTTGCTCCGTTTTGACGTGACCTGGCTTCGCAAGTGTACGAAATACTAAAGACGCAAGTCCTATTCAAACTTGTCTATCTTTCTCCCAAGCTCAACCCAGTATCCTGTTCCCTGACGACTTTCGAAGCTTCATTAAAATGCGGAAGCACGAACACAACAAAAGTAAAAAACATATTTACATTACGACATGGAAATCCTATTGCAAACAAGATGAGATGTCTTTTATATTCACTTTGGTAAGCGCAATTCTTCATCAAATTATAAAAAAAAAGAATAAAAACCAATGGTTTAAAAATTTCATAGTTTTCAGCCCTTTCAGGCAAACCTCACACCCTTATTATTCGGTGAAAAATTCGGTGAAAAACTGTCAAGTCAATCATGAGTTAATCTACAATTAGTAAAATAACAAATTGCCAAACACGTGAAAAAGTACGTATTTAATTAATCTATGATTAACCTTGACTAACGGCCGTTCCTAATAGTCTGTCTATCGTCCATTTGGCATACGCGGCGTATGAAAGTCATTGAAAATTGCATGTAATTAACAGGCTTATACATACATACGCAACGTATGCCTATTGCCTAAATGGCCAATAGATCAAATCAAATCAAATCAAATATCTTTATTTGCCAGCTCAGTCATATGAACACAAACCCATATGGGTGCACAAATATTAAACAATAGCGAAGATTGTAAGTGAAGTTACAATTCAATATTTAAACATAGTTAATACAGAAAAGAGAAAAACCAAGACTTGACACAACAAATCAAACAAATGTCAAGTTATTATGTAGCAAATAATTACAATAATTCAAATAATGTCAAGTTTCAATTCAAAAATATCAATAGTCAAACAAATAATCAATAAACACTGTCAAATAATTTAAATATAGTCAAAAAAGAGAACAATAAGACAATTACAATAGACACAATTCCACATAATATAAAAAATAAAAATAAAAAAGAAGGTCATATACCTAAGTCGTTCCCAGATACTCGTCAATAGTGTAGAACTGCTTTTCCAACAGCCATTTATGCAGTACCTTTTTAAATGTAATTAATGGTAAATCTTTAATATTTGCAGGAAGTTTATTATATATTAAAATAGACATACAGTAAGCATTACTTTTAAATATATTAAGTCTGATTTTTGGTAGACACAATGTATTTTTGTGTCTAGTAGCCTTTTTAAGAACCTGTTCATGGGTTTTATAATAATTGTCATGTACCTTTACAAACATGCAAATTTGCTTAATGTACATTGATGGCAGGGTTAACACCTCTAGTTTTCTAAATAGTGGTTTGCAGCTTTCATAGAAGGGAAGGCCACACATTGCTCTAATACATTTTTTTTGTAGTTTAAAGACTTTAGCTACTTCAACTGAGTTTCCCCATAATATCAGACCATAATTAAGTACTGATGACACATATCCATAGTAGGCAGAGAGTGCAGCCTCTAAGGAAGCCACCTGTCTTACTCGCCGTAATGCATAAACAAATCTATCCAATTTTGAGCAAACTTTATTAATATGTTCTTTCCAATTTAAATGCGTATCCAACGTTATGCCTAAGAATTTGTTCGTGTCTACTTGTTCTATGTTTGTGTTTTGGTGTCGTATGGTTAGACCTATATGTTTTGATTGATAGGTTCTGAATACAGTAATTTTAGTTTTTTGAACATTAATTTTTAAATTATTAGAATTAAGCCATGTAATAATTTTGTCAATAGTAGTATTAATGTCAGTTTCTAATTTGTTAATGTCATTTTCCTTTATCAATATTGTAGTATCGTCAGCAAACAATATACACTGGTGAGGTACAATATTAGGAAGATCATTAATATAGAGCAAAAACAACAGAGGCCCCAGTATACTGCCCTGTGGTACACCACTATTGTTTTGCCTTTGTTCAGACCGAAACATTTTTTGTTTGTTATTTACTACTTTATTAATTTCTGTGCATTGATTTCTATCCTTCAGATAGCTTCTTAGCCAATCACAAGCAACTCCCCTTACACCATATTTCTCAACTTTATGCAACAGCTTCTCGTGATGAACGAAGTCAAATGCTTTGCTCATGTCAAGAAATATTGCAGTCAAGGGTATACCATTATTTAAGCTCTCTGTCACTGTTTTTACTAAATTGAAACAGGCCAGTGTGGTAGAGCTATGTTGCCTAAATCCAAATTGTTCAGCTTTTAATATTTTGTTTTGTTCAATAAAACTACACAACCTGTTATACATAGCCCTTTCAAAGATTTTTGATAATATTGGTATCAATGTTATGGGTCTATAGTTTCCTAAGTTAGTTCTATCTCCATTTTTGTACAATGGCTTTACTATAGAATATTTTAGTTTAGCTGGAAACACCCCTTGCTCAAATGATAAATTTATTAAGTGACTAAGTATGTTCATTAAGTAAGGTGAACATATTTTTAGGATACTAGTACTCAATCCATCATATCCTACGGAATTGCTGTTTTTTAATGATGTAATTATTCTATATATTTCATGTGGATCTGTTGGTAATAGGAAAAAACTATCCGCAGTCGAAGCCAATGTAGTATCTCTATAGCTTACGACACCGCCTGCATCATCAGTAATGTCCACAAAGTAGTCATTTATTAAATTAGAAATTGCATTAGGTTCAGTGTATACCGTATCATCTTTTACAATTCTATTTATTTGTGTTTTGGAATTTGTTTGCCGTATGGTATTTTTTATAACATTCCAACTAGCCCGACATTTGTTGGAGTTTCTCATTATATATTTATTATTGTAAATTGTTTGTGCTGTATGTATACATCTTCTCAGTATTTTATTATATTTGCAATATTTTATTTTATTTTGTATTTTACTACCATTTGACTTAACATATCGGAGATATAAACATCTTTTAATTTTGCATGACCTTTTAAGGCCCCTTGTTAACCATTTAATTTTTCTATCTCTATTTTGTATCCTAACTGTTATTATGGGAAAACAAAGATTGAAAAACAATACTATAATATTATGAAAGCTATTAAAACTATCTTCAAAATTGTTTGTTTTGTACTCCTCAGCAAATGATAAGGCTGACATACACTCTACAAATTTTTTAACATTATATTCACAATAGTCTCTTTTCTGAACAAACAAAACATGTGTGGAACATCTTTGAAGTCCTGCCCCAATAGATAGTGATTGAGCCGTTTCATGATCCGACAAGGCGAGATGATGAACCCCGGGCTCCACCTCAGCAAAATTAGAAGCAAATTGATCCAGGCAGCTTTTCCCTCTAGTTGGACATTTTATAAGTAGTTCAAAATTATAGTTTTTAAAAGTGGAAGTTAGATGTTGAGTGTGATTATTGTTCCTAAGAGTATTTATATTCCAGTCACCACATACGATTATCTTCTTATTCCCATGTTTATTTGTCATATAGTATAGCAAGGTGTTCAGTTTTTCAAAGAATATGTTCAAGTTATTATTATCAGGAACCCTGTATATACATATTATTGTTATTCTTGGTTTGTTTAATTCCACTCCACAGACTTCGAAGTAGTGACTAACTGAAATTTCCTTTAACTTGGGTATTAACCTGTATTCAATGTTGTCCTTAAGAAGGATGCAAGTACCTCCCCGGTGTTCATTCTCGCGGGAAAAGGAATCAGCAAGTTTAAAATTCGGTAGGTTCAAGTTTTTTTCAAAATTTCGTTTAATGAAAGTCTCACTGACACATATGGCATCTATTTGTACTTTGTTCTTATTGAGATCGTTTAAGGCAATTTGTAGCATATCCAATTTATTTATTAATCCTGCAATATTCTGGTGAAGAATTGTGAATTTTTTACCTTTATTCACGAAAACAATCCATTTGAGGTCTTATTTTACCCTTTGACATCCTATTAAAGTAATAAGGAATTGTACCCTTAATTTTATACATATGTTTGTCAGACTATTGGGAACGGCCGTTAGACTCTCAGAAATTGGGAGTAAGTACCTACATTTTATAAACGCGAAAGTATGTTTGTTTGATTCTCTTCCTTTGACGTCAAAACGACTTAATTATGGAATTTGGAAGGCCTGAGAGCGACATATGCTACTTTTTATCCCGAAATAAATTCTTGTGTCACATTTCTAAAATTTCCGCGACTAAACCGGGCAGAAAGTTAGTATAACATAAAAATAGTCTTTAAACCATTTTCTCAGCTAAATTAATTTAATATGTACAAAATCCGACAGACCACAACAGAACTGGCCACTCGTTAGGTATAGCCTCACAAATAGGTATCATCGGCTAACAGAGGGAGATTCGGTCTTCCGCTGGGTACCTTGGGACCGTAACATGGTTTCGGGATCTGTAAGGCAATCCGTAAAGAAGAAAAAAAGTCAATATGCTCGCAAGACAATATGGCAATATTTCATAGTGTTTACAGAGTAAATGTACATGGTGATGATTGGGCCTTGGTTAAGGTCAATATTTATTTTATTAACAAGCTTAACGGTTATTGAACAGCTGAAGTCGCCTGCTGCACTGTGCGCGTTTTGGAAAAAAACGTTATGGATAAAAGTACCTTAAGTAGGTCTTATTAAAAAAACTGCCACACGATATTTTTATTTGCTATAAAAATATATGTGCCTCTAGTGAGAATGGGTATAACTCAAATTGTACTATGCTATTGATAATGAACAAAAACTTATCTTTCGAATGGTCTAAGAAATGTAACAATATTATTTAAAATGACGGAGATACGAAACGTGTGAAAGGGTATATAATTCAATTTTTTTTTAACTTTTTGGGCTTAATTCGAACTAGACTCACAAAGTTGCACAACTACAAATAGCAGTACATCATTTCCGACGCTTTTTTGATGAAAAGTTGTTCAACCTGACTTGGCCTACAAGTTTCACGAAATATATTTGAAGAGAGAGCAAAATGTTCAGTAAATTTATTCTGAATTGTACCTCACTAGAGTCACAGATTTAATTAGCAGACCCCATTACGTTCAGCGTACTGTGCTACTAATATTATATGCAAAAGTGTTTCTTTGTTTGTCCTTTTTTCAAATCAAAATGGATCAACGGATCGATGTGATTTTTTAGACAAAGGTAGTCATAGGCTCTACAGCCTACGTCACTCAGGCTACTTCTTACCCAGGGTAATTATATCTTATATATTTTACTATCGTGCTAATCCGGTGCAGATCGCTAGATTTATTATATATAGCCAAGTAGTACCATACGAAAAATGAATACTCAAGACATAGAGCAAAGTGTTTTATACACTCAAGATGCATTCACTAGAAAATTGATACAAACCTACACAGAGGGTGTCTCGGTTTGTTCTGTGGTGACTTTTATTTATTTTTGAAAAACAAACTAAATTGAAATTTAAGCTGTTGGTAATAAAACTCAATTTCAATTGTTGAGGTGTTCAATATAATAAAATTGTGTATGGAAAAGTGTTTGTACTTATTTTCAATTGGCATGCTTTCAAATCAGAGATAAATGTAACTGAATAACGACGTGACACTGGCAGAAATGTACTTATCTTAGTACAATTGCCAATCAATAAAAAAAATAAAAAAAACCGTATTCCTCACGTTCTCACCACGGCCTAGAAGCATGGCCAGAACCGTAACTAAGTCCACATATAGCCAGTAAATTTTTCGTTGCGATGACCATAGTAGAGAATAATTTTATTGAAATCGACAACTATTGTTGGATTGGAACTGGAATTTACATATACAATGCAATTAGAATTGCGAGCACGGACCGTAAACTTTACGTGCACTTAGAAGCATGAGAAGCTGTTGAAAATAAAAAAAAAATTACAATTTAGAAAAACGAGAAAAACCTGAACAAATATCTAGTATCAAAGTAAAGCCTTAGAAATGCAGGGACAAAAATAATGCGTTGTTTTTTGCGTCAGAAGTAGTGTGAATAAATGGCGTACAGTCAGAAGAAGTTTCAAGTTTTGTCGCTACTTTTAATATTTAATGTTTCGCTGTTTCAGAGTATTATTTACGACTGTACCATTGTTTGTTAAGGAGCCGCTTTGCAACTTTGTAGTAAAAGGAAATAGCTATATTTTATTGAAATAGCTTAAGAGGTTGCCTACGTAGCCTTAAAAATGTTACCGGCTGCAGAATGAGGAAGAATTAAGCAATGAAAAAAAAACGATTCAGGGTACTAAATGTAGTAAATCTTCAGGTCTAATAACAAAGGAAAGAATTGTGTAGAGTAAAATGATCAATAAAGCAGTCCGCGGTAGCATATATCTACCTCTAACTAATAGATAAGCATCCGGAACGATGTCATTAGAGAAGAATGCGGAGTGAAAAAAGATGTTGTGACTAAAATGAAGACTAGTTTACGCTGGTTTGGACATGTAGAAAGAGTGAAGGATGAATGATTGACTAAATAGGTTTATATGGCTGAAGTGAAAAGAAATATTGGCTACTGATCGATGGAAATATTAAAAGTACACACAATCGCCGAGCATGTATGAAAGGTATAATGAATATAAAATAAGCGAAAATAATAACGTTTCTATATGTAGATAAAATATCTGTTTGAAAGAGACAGCATAATGTCCCAAAAAAACAAACCAGGATCACTTTCTATTTCTAACAGAGAAAGGTGGGACCTTGATGAGACCACGAGGATTAATTATGGCCATGTCCCCATTATTTTTGACCATGGTTACTTGAGGTAAATTGCCAAGACTGGCATTACCTCTAGAAAGGGTCAGCAGCGATTGTGAAAGAATGAAGGCTTTAGGTAAGGCTGTGGGCAATGACTAGTGGATTTATAGTAGGAATTTGAAACCTATGGCTGAGAGATTTTGGGTTTCCAAAGATTCAAGTCTGTCCCCTTCGGACACGTTTGATTTGTCTTCGTTACAAAGACAGCTAGGTGGAGCGTAAATCGAATTACGGGATACCTTAGTAGATTGAAACTAGAACAATAAATACTTTTATGAAGAATCTTTTTGCAATAGACAATTTTATTGTTTTCCGCTCCGGCTTCGTCTGTTTTATTTTGATATCATTGCTGCAGTCTCATAATTTGACATCAGAGACATTTGTCTATCATCTATCTATCTATCATCACGCCTTTTATTCCAAGAGGGGTAGGCAGAGACATTCGAATGTAATTTGTTACGGTCCTGACATACCTCTTTCGCTTCTTTTATATTCATTGTACCTTTCTTACATGCTCGGCGATTGTGTGTACTTTTAATATTTCCTTCGATCAATAAAAGTAAGTACACCTAGGTCGTTATCTGTTACCATTTCCTTTCACTTCAGCGTCTTCAGCTATATAAACCTTTTTAGTCAATCTTTAATCCTTCATTCTTTTAACGTGTGCAAACCAGCGTAAACTACTTTTCTCACATTTTAGTCTCATCTTTCACTCCGCATTCTTCTCTAATGACATCGTTCCGGATGCGGTCAATACGCTTTATATCACATTATATATTTTGGTTCGAATGAGAATTGGAACCAGCCTTCATGGTTGTTAAGATTGATTGTTGCGTAAGTACCCATGTTTGGTGAAGAGTGACAATTTATATTTATTTATTTCTTTGGTTTATTCTTGACATTTTGCGATCAGGTTGGTCCAAGATTTAAATTGTCGACATCGTTCACCTAGAAAATGTAGGTATAATATCAGAATTTGGTTTCAAAAAATAACAAGTAGTTAACAATAGTTCATGAAACACCTGTTTATATAAGCTTCATTATCATGGCCATACTACAATATCTATAATAATTTAAGAATGTCTTCAGTATCAAAAGTATTGAATTTCTTTTATAAAATTGCACCTGTTTTAAGAATACGATAGCCGTATTCTAGAATTTTCTATAATTATTGTATCTTTCTGTTAGACTGTTATATATTTTTATTCACCCTGAATGTGCGTCGATGGCCGAGTGGTTAAGACGTCTGGTATTAACTAGGCAGACCACGGGTTCGATTCCGGATTCCGGCCATGTACCAATTGGTTTTTTAATTAAAATATATGTACATAATCCGACAAAAGAGGCTTCTTTTCTAACTAAATATACCTCCACAGAACTAGCCACTCGTTAGGTATAGCCTCACAAATACCATCGGCTAAACACGATTGCGGTAGCAAGGCAATAAGCTAAGGCAACCCGTGCAGAAAGAAAAAAAAATTGTCTAAAATTTGCTAATTTTTTATTTGTCAATCGCCGAACATGTATGAAAGGTAGGATAAATATAAAAGAGGCGAAAGAGATATACCTCCTAGAGGTAGGCCTACTACCCCACATGGGATGATATACTAAACAATTTTTTCTGCCTGTCTTGGTTCCTGCCTGCTGGGATTGCAGCTTTTGAGGATTATCAGAAGGCGATGGAATAAAAGAAGGAATCTGATTGCAGATGATGTATTTTGCATGTTCCATGTTTGTTCAGGAGATAGACAAAAGGTAGCTAGGAACTACGATACTCGAGATAGCATACGTATGTGCGAACCGGCACAATCATCCGCCTTTTACCCCAGGCAGAGACAATCGAATGCCATTTGCTACGATCCTGACATACTTCTTTCGCTTCTTTTATATTCATCATACCTTTCATACATGCTCGGCAATTGTGTGTACTTTTAATATTGCCTTCGATCCATATTTTTTTTAAATGTTCAATAAAATGCTGGCAGAGGGCGACCTAGATGCAAAGGTTTTTATTTAATATCTAATCAATTCTAATCAACCCCCAATCTACACCGATCACTTATTCACCCTGATCATAAATTCAGTTAAATTCCTCTGGTATAGGAGAACCAAATAATTATATCGTAACAGTTTATTTTAGCCAAACGACTCTGAGCACGTGAGTCAATGTATTTGACAGGTCGATATTATGCAAAACGTGACCATTTATAGTTAGAGGTCGCACGATAGCCTGACTCATAATAACCCTGAGATCTTACCATTCCTATGCATCAATTTTTTTTAAACGCGTGCTTCGTAGAAAACGTAATTCTGGGTGGAAAAAGTAAAGGTAATATTGGGTAATATTATAAAGCGGAAGAGTTTGTACCTATGTATGAACGCGCTCATCTCAGGGACTAACAGTATGATTTGAAAATATATAAAGATTGCCCTAATTATCTATTAGACAGTAATTCTACACAATTCATCATTACATAACTTTCTTATATCTGTAACGGAAGTCACAGCATACGCCATGGAAACTCGCTGGGTCACAAGGAATATGAGGAACTGGCTAAAATTATTACCCGTTTCTCTGGAAACGTACAGTGACTTCGATGTGAAAATGTCAACGATGTGATAACGATTTTCATTAAAATCGCACTTCTAAAAATTTTGGGAAAAATTGTAAAAATGATTAGGTTAGGTTAGTTACAGTAATAATAAGTCGAATTGAGGGAACTTTTAATTGTTGTTTTACTTGGCACTTTGATGACAATAGAATAATTTGGTACCATCGATCTGATCTGATGATGGATCCGGAAGGTGTCCACAGGAACTCAGTAACGAAACAACGTAACCCCATCGAGTTTGCGCAAGTTTGCGTTACTGACAAAAGCGTGTTTTTTAGTTTTTTTTCATAAACTATTAATTATTAAAAAGATATGTATATAAGTGCAGCGACTATATTTCGACCTATCCTGTTTAACGAAAGTGTGACACAGTAAAAAAATATGATTCAGTATGAATCAGTTAGAGTTAGTCACATAGGCTTAACTGTTAGCTATGTATGGGAACAACATTACTGAGGGATGAATGAATCAATTCAACAAACGGTCATTCTTGTGTAACTTATGAATCACGTGTCAGTTATTGTAACGAGATTATTATTACTTGTATACTAAATTTGGGTGCGATGAAGAGTAAAATAAGAACTTAAGGAGACGCCTCATACAAATTAATGGCTTCACGACTTCTTAAATTACGCTCTCTCTAACTCTAAGTCTTAGTTTGGAAATTAAAATAGTTTTCAAAAGATAAATATAATTGACACATAATGAATTTAAAAAAATATGAAAATCTAAGTTTTATGAAGCCCTGAAAGTCATCAATTTCACTCGTATTTTCAACCGATTTTGCGACTCAAGTTCTCTTAATATATTTACTAATGTACCATTTTCTTGTATAAATTTATCCTATAGGTAATTTAACATACTTTATGAAAACATTAACTACAACTTGCTATTTCTAATAGTTTTGTATAATGCTGGAAGAGCATATGTCCGTTTTATGTGTGAAGACCGTTCTTTTTTGTGAAATCGTTCTTTTTTGTGAAATCGTTCTTTCTTATGTTTTTGGTACGTGAATCTTGGCCTATCTTATCTTAACCTTGGTTATTTTGTCGATTATTTTTACAGTGTATCTCTCTAACAACTTTTTAAAGGGATATCGACAAAATAAGCAGCTCTGTTTACAGAGTTCATTGCGCTAACAAGCTTGCTCATAAATTAATTTTATTTGATCCATTTCTAAGCGAGTAAAACCGCAGTCAAAAGTTAGAAAAAGTTGTATAACTATAACTTACTGGTAAGTAGATATAATTGTATATCTATCTACGTACGTACCTGGAAAAAATATATTAATAGCTTTTGCATACGGTTTAACCTGCGTGAAAATAGAATATACCGTAACGCCTGAGAGAGAAAATACCAATGTTTGGTGAAGTTGCTATGCCCTTTACGAAGCCCTTTCTTTTAACAGGATATTTTTTGTGACAGAACTTAGCATCCTACTGGATAACCAAACCACACAATATTGTGCCGATTTTAAAGCTTTATTTTTGACGATTTTGTTTGCCGAACGACAAAAATCAGTGCAAAAATCAAAATAGAAATAAAACTAACTGAGATTATATTATAATACCAACTAGCAGTTGCCTGCGACTTCCTACGTGTCGTATTAGGAATACAACGTTTACACCCCATTTCACCCCCTTAGGGTAGATAGCGTGATGTTAAATAAGCTTCCTTAAGAATTGGGCTGTCAAATGCAAATACTTTTTCAAATCTGACTGGTAGTTCCAGAGATTAGCGCGTTCAAACAAACAAACTATACAGCTTTATTGTTAGTATGGATTATACTATTTTATCGAATTAGTAAAATAGAATTATACTTCATAATGATATGTTTTATTTACACACGTCTGTAATATGTCAAACTTCGATACTATAATGTATTATAGTACCGAAGTTTTCATACAAAAACGATATCGTAATGTTTTGTTTTTTTTTTTAATGCAGAAAGGGCAGAGGATTTTTTTTATACAGCCAAATTAAACTCTATGAAAATATCGACACGCGCATGTTTGAGTTACTTGACAGTTAACGCTCATGCGCACTAATGTGCAGTAGGTAAGTACGGTTTGCCGCCAATTTGTCGATTAAGAAAAATATCTTGGTTTAATTTGTTTTGTACTATTGCATGGCATTAGATAAAGTAGTGTATGAACGGGCACATAACTTGGAATTAAAACACTCGTGCATGCTATTAAAAAAATCCACTTGTGTTTTAATTACCCCTATTATGATCCCGTATCATAAACAACTATTATAGAACAGCCTATACAACCCTGTATATAATACTTAGAAATGTATATGTGACGCACAATGACGGACGGAACCGGAATTCAGATTTTTCTCAGATGAATGCGTTGAATATTTTTTTTTTATTCATACGCCAAATTGATAAACATTTGCGAGAATTTTATTTATTCTCCGTTCTAGGAATTTCATATCTATACTGAGAGATATTTAGGTGCGTCGGTGGCCGAGTGGTTAAGACGTCTGATATTAACTAGGCAAACTAGGATCGATCCCGGCTATGTACCAATGGGTTTTTTTATAATTAAAAGTTGTGTACGTATTCCGACAAACCACACTTAGAGGCTTTTCCATCTAAATATACCTCAACAGAACTGGCCACTCCTTAGGTATAGCCTCACAAATACCATCGGCTAAAAGAGGGAGACTTGGTACTGTAAGGCAACCTGTTTAGAAAGAAAAGAAAACTGAGAGGTATTGAAAATGTTAGTTTTTAAAAAGGGTCAAGTAGTTTTTGATAAAATAAATTTTGTTTATAAAAATCAATTTAACAAATAATCAATTACTACGAAATTTTATAAGTATTCTAAAAATTATGGTAAGGCCAAATGATTTGGCTATTGGTAAGAATCTGCGTCTTGTACCACGAATGCACATACCTACTTGTAGCTCGTATTTTATTCTTTTTTTTTTATTTTTTTATTTTCTGATATCTGTGCAAGATGCAATGTTATAAGAAATGTACAGGTCTTGCAATAATGCAGAAAAGGACTTTTACAGTTCCAGAATTGTTAAAAAACCTACTGCAAATAGCAAGTCTGGCCGTTCTAAAGTGATAAGCTTACTAAGCATATATTTTTTATGTATATTGATAGATATATAACAGATATCTTCCTATATGTTATAATCTCAAGTGTTCCCCTAGAATTCCACGCTTGGTTCACTAAGCCGCGATAAATTTGGGAAAAAATACACATTCATCATACAAGCCTGCGCTCCCGGCTGGTGGCAGCTGATTTATATGTCTTGTGTAACTTTGAAATTCATAGAACTGGAAAGAGTTTGTCTTGCAATATTACTGTTAAAGACAGTATATGCTCGAACCTAATAGCGCTAGTGTGGCATTTATTGTTTTTAGGGTTCCCGGTTCCGTATCCAAAAACGGAAAAAAAAACGGAAACCCTATTACTAAGAATCCGCTGTCCGTCCGTCTGTCTGTCCGTCTGTCACCAGGCTGTATCTCATGAACCGTGATAGTTAGACAGTTGAAATTTTAACAGTTGATGTATTTCTGTTGTCGCTATAACAACAAATACTAAAAAACAGAATAAAATAAATATTTAAGGGGGGTTCCCATACAACAAATGTGTTTTTTTTTTTTTGCCGTTTTTATAGATAATGGTACGGAACCCTTCGTGCGCGAGTCTGACTCGCACTTGGCCGGTTTTATTTGTTTTATACGCGAAAAATTTATCATTTCGCACAAATACAATATGTTTTTAAAACAATTTGAATACCTATATAAATACGCTTATCTATATTAGAGATAGATATATATATATATGCTACCGCGGACTTCTTTTGTAGATCATTTTATTCTAAACAATTCTTTCCTACATCATCATGTTTGTTTTTCTTCAATCTCTGACGGATTAGACAGCATACGCCATGAAAACTCGCTGGGGCTAACTTTTTTCCCGACTTGATTCACTTATACTGTTAATACTCAGCTCCAAAACATAATATGTTTATATTTAATACTGGTAAACCTTCCCGGTGAATTAACTTATATAACATTAAAACCGCAACAAAATCCGTTCAGTAGTTTTTGCGTGAATAGGTCGCAGACAGACAGATGCGGCGGGGGCTTTGTTTTTCGATATGTAGTGATATTTAGTTAGTAATATTAAGAATATAAAAAATAATAAGAATATTTGTGTTTTTTTTTCTTTTACTGTCATCACCCCTAATTACAGACTTACAAGCCGAAAATATACTGTAGGTTTCTAATTTCTCCGTAGCGCTAAAAAATTGGTACTCTAACATTAAAATATCGATGGACCTAATTATCAGAAAAGTTAAAAAAACTGATTTCTCAGGCAATTTTAATTGTATATTTTTTTAATATATTCCCTTTTTGTAGAATTTCAAGAAAAGTCATCCAAAACGCATCATTTACTATGCAAAAAGGCAAAGCCATGTTCATTGAAACAGAAGCCGGCAAAGCGATAAACACATTCAAATTCATTGACACTCAATGCAAGGTCCGTTTTTTATGAAACAGGGTTTGCTTTTTAGAGATCCGTTGGTTAAAAATATTTGTACTTGAAAAACCATTATGGAATGCGAAAGCTAACATATTTGAACGGTTATTACTGATACTCAAACTGTTTACTTCACCGAATTAATTGATTCTTTAAAATTGAAACTGGGTAAAACAGCAGGAAAAAGCTAGTTCTTCGTAAACAGTAACAGTTCAACATTTATGTTCGAACTTACAAATAACTTGGTAAGAAGGTAGAATCGCACCATCAAAGTATTTATACCTTATGGTGTGACCAGAAACACTGTCCACATTTAATGAGTTGTCCGACTAGAGCTGTCACTTATTAAAACTATCTATTATTTTTACTGGTGGCCGGCTTTACGTGCTTAAATATATTATACATTACATACTTCAGACTGTTAATTTAATTTATTTTGTAACTATTGCAAATAAACCTTTTAAAAAAAAGTGCACCGACTTCAAAAAGTAAGAAATAATAAATATTTCGTCGTAGAATTTCAAGACGGTTGGTGCCAAATTAGGATACAAAACTAAGTAAATATCTAAGACGATAAAGATCTGTTCAATATTATCTATGTTTGTATGTACCTACTGATGATCGTAGGTTCCTAATGAATTGTCTTGATTAGTGAATTTGGTAACTAAGTTGTTTCTAATTTGGCACCAACCGTCTTCAAATTCTACGACGAAATATTTATTATTTCTTACTTTTTGAAGTCGGTGCACTTTTTTTAAAAGGTTTATTTTACCCTTTTAAGTGATTTTGCTGCCTTGAGAGACAAATAATAACGCAACTAAAAAAATATTGATGGAAAAATATCCCGCCGTGCACCCCATTACATTTAATTAAACGCTAGACCATCGTCACGAAAATTGACAAATTCGTGTCAATAGCAACCGTTGCTAAGGCTTTTTCTGATACATAATTTTCAGCAGTAAACAGAAATTAATTACTGAATTTCTGAAAAACTACTGAACCGATTTTCGTCATATGTCAGTGAGATAATGTCGAGAAATTATTATGTCTTAAAAAAATAAGTCGTCAAAATCGGTTCATATTTTATCGAGATATCAAGAAAAATGTACCTACAATGTCAGTTTTTTCAAAATTTCTGAGAAACTAATGAACCAATTTTTCTGAGATAAAAATGGACCAATCCGGAAGAATTATCTGTCGATTAAAAAAGAAACCATCAAAATCGGTTAACAACTGGCGGAGTTATCGATGTACATACATACATAAAAAAATATATACGGTCCGAATTGAGAACCTTCTCCTTCTTTTTTTGGAAGTCGGTTACAAATAGTAATGAATATGCTTCCATTAATTAGATTGTTATAAAAGTAAAAACACTACGGAACCCTCATTTCAATTAAAGCTTGCACTTAACGGGATTTTTTCCCTTGCTGTCTCGATTACCGCTGCGAGATAACGTCTGCATACAAAATGTCGCATTGCCGACAGAATTGCAATTAAAATGGCATAATGCTTCATTACATCTTCTTTGAGTGTACTGTAATGAATATCGGTAGGCTATTATCTATTATCATGCCTTTTTATCTGAGGAAGGGTAGGCAGACACAATCGAATAACAATATCCTTCTTTTATGCCAAAATAGAGCAAAGAATCTACTTTTTTTTAACTCGAGAACATAGTTTATTCTCTCGGGAAAATTCTTATTAGAATTAGAAAAACCTTTTTCTATCCGTGAGATGTGAGAGAAAACTATGTTTTAACTAAATTACTGGGTCCCAGGGTACCCAGCGGAAAACAAGATTCGAATTTCCCGTATGTCACATTATGTTTTCTATTAAAAAAAGTTGTTAGACATTAACTTAATTAATTTCGTGCATTTGTATTTTATTTTTTGGTGTTGAAATCTCTTGAACAGAAGCCAAACAGTTCGGGAAATCGTAACGTTAATTGAAAAGAGTAGTTGAGTACTGCACTTTATGCGAATGAGACAAAAAAGCGTAGGTTTTGCAACACATTCTAGGAATTTATTTTTATTAGATGCTCTCCACGGCTTCGACTGAATTATTTTCCTATGATCAGGTGAAATTATCAAGAAAAACTCGGAGATTACAGATTCGGATGTTCAAAAAACTGTAAACTGTTTACCAATTTCATTTTCAAAATTATATATTCTTGAAAAACTAATGAACCAATTTTCGTGACAAAAAATGGGATCAATCAAGAAGAAATCAGTCGAATAAAAAAGAAATCATCAAAATCGGTTCAGGACTAGCGGAGAAATCGGTGTACATAAAAAAATATACTGACTGATTATTAATATGCCAATGCTTTGCCTTTTATAGTAGCTTATACCTTAAAATAGACCAATAAAATGTAATCAAAGACCCTCAGGATATCGTGACTTGAGGTCCATACATCTTTCTCAGCATCACCCCCGTATATCCCCGTCCATTCCGACTATTGACCACTTAATCTGCAGCTCCCACAAAACTAATGATCGCGTGCTATACTCACATTACACAAACTTACTTCCTTGCACTCTCCTGCAGGGAATTTTGCAAGTTAATCGTTATGTAATCACTACATAAACTAAATCCCCTACCCCAAATTGTGTTATTTTAAATGTGAAAGCGATCTAGGACGTCTAATTTGCGGGAACATAGTGTTTCTAATCATTATTTATAAAAAACATATAGAAATAATCCCGTGGCTGTAATTTGCCGGGATAAAAAGTAGCTTATGTGCTATTCCAGACTATAATCTATTTCTGTGCCAAATTTCATCCAGATCCGTTCTAGCGTTATCCATACAAACTTTCGCGTTCATAATATTAGGGGGATGTTTATATTTTAGCATAATCTCCATATAACGTAAAAGTCGCCAAAAGTGGCTAAAAAATTGTTCGTTGATTTACAGCTTCACACCTCCTATCCTATGAGGGGTAGACTTCCCTACAACAGCCTGACTCAGTTTAATCAAAATGTAAATTACAATTTTACGTACAATTTCCTTTCCAACAACACTAATACGCGTAGTTCAAGGCTATTAGAATGAGTCACTCGGCCTCGCCTACTAACTTGCTATTCGTGACTGAACATACAACTAGATTTGGAGCGAATTTTCACCACATTTATTTTGAAACTAAGTTAAAATTATTCTGTAATATTAATCATTATGGAACATAACCGATTTCCTTAAATTTATTTTAGAAAAAATTTGGTAAACCACGTAAACTTTGCGTTACAAATATTTTATTTTATTGTATGTTCGTAAGTTTTTAGAAACAAATTATATACAATAAATAAATATGCAAATTTTAGTGCTTTTTTCACTTTGATTTTAAAAATCTCTATATACATACATTACATAAAAAGGATTTGACTAATGTGAGCGTGTCAGTAATAGTGGTATCCTGATTCGCCGAAACACTCAAGAATTAAATAATTTCTTATAAAATTCTGATACCGTTGCTTTGAATTGGAATATATGTGAAACTATATATGAAAGGGGAATTCCTAAATATTATTTAAACTTAGTATTTATTGCGTCTATCGGTATATGAAGAAGCATATTAAAAAATCTAAAAGTTTTGGGGTACACTAATGCTGTTATTCCATTTATCTATATATGATAGTACAGGAAGAACATCAGAGTCCAAGTTCCTACATTTCCAAATAATTATGAATATAGGTAAAATTTATCCATCTATCTATCATCACGCCTTTTATCCCAAAAGGGGCAGGCAGAGTCAATCGAATGCCATTTGCTACGATCCTGACATACTTCTTTCGCTTCTCTTATATTCATCATACCTCTCATACAGGCTCGGCGATTGTGTGTACTTTTAAATATTTATATGTAGGAAAAATATTGATTGGAATATCTACCAACACTTTTCATTTCGGGACATGCCAATACAAATACCCTACGGTTTGAATTTGTTTGAAACTACTCTGCAAAGCTAAATAGACATGTATATTTAATATCAAACGGTTTGAAATCTACATATTTCACCACTAAGGATCACTTCTAACACGAAACATTTTAATCTGCCCCCAAAAACGAACCTCCAGCTATGTCTCAATGTACTTAACAAAATTACTCGCATAAATCATATTTAAACGTGACGATCGCCTCTCAGACGCCTGCAGCCCAGCAGCCCCCTCAATTTCTTCAAGATATTTCATACTCTATTTCAAAGACACTAAGTACATATTCCTATTTCCTGATAATGGGAAATAATATTTCATGAAAGGAAACTGATATTTATGCTTATATACATAAAGATGAATCTTGTTTGCGGAAATTGGCGTCGAAAAGAGGAAAGCCTGATAAGGACAGGAAAATTTTTAAAGTGATTTTTTTGCTTCTCCGTTCCACTTTGAAAGTGAATAAAGTAATAGCGAGCTAACTCGAAATTGTTTTCATGAATTTTTAATCAATTTTAATTTTCTTTAAGTTTTGTCATGAATTTGTATCTAAACTATGTGTAATATGTATCAGATAGAAGGTCTAGCGAGTGAAATAATCCCAATTTCCAATAACATTAGGTTTCTTTAAAGCAGTTAAAGTTTATTGTGTTCAGTGCTAAAATTAATAAAAAACCCTAAAACTATTCGACAATTTTAAATAAAGCACAGGTAGATTATTATTTTTTCTTAACGGGTTGCCTTACAGCTCCCAAAACCGTGTTACGGTTCCAGGGTACCCAGCGGAAGACCAAGTCTCCCTCGTGTAGCCAATGGTATTTGTGAGGCTAGAAAACGAGTGGCTAGAAAAGCCTCTTAGTGTGGTTTGTCGGATTATGTACATAAGTTTTAAATTAAAAAACCCATTGGTACATGGCCGGGATCCGGGATCGAACCCGGGGTCTGCCTAGTTAATACCAGACGTCTTAACCACTCGGCCACCGACGCACAGATAGATATAGACGTCAAATATAAAAAGTAATTTAATAAGTTTTCAGATGGGTGACACCGATTCACTAAAAGGATATAATTATAACAAAAATCTGAAAAAAATTGTATAAAATTTCATTGAATTTAAATAAATAATTTTAATCGAGCTACATTTCATAAACTACGACAACGAAGTAGCAATCATTCAGAGCTTTCTCATAAATTAAGAAAAAAATCCACAACAATTTATTGCAAATTGCGTTTTATTTCTAACATAAAACGCTAAACAGACTGCGCAATTCCCACACAAAGTTGCAAAAGTAACTGGTCGATGATTTATATATTTTATACTCCAAGCCCTCTGTGAAACACGAACATCGACTCCATTAAGATTAGGTATTCATGCAACACCTGATACTATCTCCCGCGACCACTTTCAAACATCACCGTAGCTACCTAATTTCTACATGAGAATTTACATGGAGCTACGAAAGATCAACGCGGCAATTTATTCTGACTTCTCTGTGCAAAATCACATCAATCCGTTGTTCCGTTTTGGCGTGACAGGATGGCAAACAAAACCTCCCGAAACCGTGTTAATGTTGCAGAGTACCCAGCGGAAGACCAAGTCTCCCTCGATTAGCCTATGGTATTTGTGAAACTATACCTAACGAGTGCTAGCCACTGTTGAGATATATTTAGATGGAAAAGCCTCTAAGTGTGGTTTGTCCGATTATGTACATAAGTTTTTAATTAAAAAACCCATTGGTACATGGACGGGATCCGGGATCGAACCCGGGTTCTGCCTAGTTAATACCAGATGTCTTAACCACTCGGCCACCGACGCACCGCTGAAGAGTTTGTTTGTTCTACCAGTCGGATTTAAAAAAAAATTGAATCTGATAGCCCAATTTCTTGAGGCAGGTTATAGCCAATATAACATCACGCTACGATCCAAACGAACGAAGCAGTAACTATTAACACGGGTAGTTGCAAGGCACAGCTAGTATATGATAAAATTATGGCAAATTTATACTAATATTATAAAGAAAGTGTAAGAATTTTGTGATTTGTGTGTATGTGGAGGCTAACTTCCAGAACCACTGATCCAATTCTGAAAATTATTTCACTAATAGGAAGCTAAGGCTAAATCAATATTTATTAGAGATTTCCGCCCCCGACTTTGTCATTCACGACATTACTGAACAAAATAAAATATAGCCTTAGCTTCCTATTAGTGAAATAATTTTCAGAATTGGATCAGTGGTTCTGGAAGTTAGCCTCCACATACACACAAATCACAAAATTCTTACACTCTCTTTATAATATTAGTATAAATTTGCCATAATTTTATCATATACTAGCTGTGCCTTGCAACTACCCGTTTGCAACTACGAGCTTATTTTAAGATTTTGACAGAAATAAGGGTTGCTAGTACGAGTTTTTCGCGTCTTGCTTCTCGTGCTATTATCATGAATGAATACTTTTTTCCATAGAAACTTAATCTGGTCTTAATTTTTACGTACTGAAGCAACTTTTCTGAATGTTTCGTAGGTAAATAGTTTTAGTATAATATAATCTTTCACCAAATCTATATTTATCACACTTTTAAATTTATTAAATGGCATTGGATTGAAAGGGGCGTATCTATATCACTTTGTCTTGTACATGAATACATGAATTAAAAATACCGCATCTGAAAATTTCGGAATATCGTACAGCGATGTTTTGTTTCAAAGTACGTGTAGATATTGACAGGGGTAAAGTAAGTAGAAAGTCTACAATAAAAGTATATGGAATATATAAACACCTGTTTTCTTCCATGTATACAAGAAATTGTCAGGTATGCGGTGTAGCCAGAGGCACTGGTAACAATGCCTGAATTTAGCCTAGATAATTTCTATATTAAACAAAATAGGTTGGTATAGTCTGTCACTGCACTGTCAGAGAAATTGCTCCTACAATCATCACACGAAGCACGAGATTTCGATTAGAGCCTATAGTCTAACTAACGGGGAGATATCTTGTATGAAGACCCCGACAATAATTCGCCCGTCGTTGATACTTTGCAGTTCGATAAAGTCGAGTATGTAGATTACGAATGTCGAAGAATCCAAAACTTTTTTTTTTCGGAAGAGGGTTATTTTCATCCCTAAAGTTTTAAATTGCCTATATCTCCCGATAGAGAAGTCCTACGGCCAAAAATCCTTCCCAACATATCATTGTCTGTTATTGAAGTACAAGTATGTAAAGAAATCCCGGACTTTTTCCTTTCAGGGGGCCCGCTATATACACGGAAAAAAATTGTATGGCGTTGGTCGATGACACTTTGCACTTCGATAAAGTCGAGTATGTAGATTACGAATGTCGAAGAATCCAAAACTTTTTTTTTTCGGAAGCTGGTTATTTTCATCCCTAAAGTTTTCAATTGCCTATATCTCCTGATGGAGAAGTCCTACGTAGAAAGTTTCTTCCCTACATATCATTGTCTGTTATTGAAGTACAAGCATGTAAAGAAATCCCGAACTTTTTCCTTTCAGGGGGCCCGATATACATAAAGAAAAAGTTTGTATGGAGTTGTACCACATACTTGTCACAGATGATTTAAATGAGATTTGATAGATCTCAACATAAGTATCATTTTTCATTATGGAGTCAAAAAAAATCATCCAGTAAAAAAAAAGTTACACGTATTTAAAAGGGAGTAATTTTTTTTAAAATTGCTAAAGTATAAAATTACAGTAACTGCGGTAGAATCTTTGACAGTACCTATGTATTCTATTACAAACGTTGAATAACATTGTCATAAAACCAAATATTTTTAAAATCCGTCTCAGGGTTCTCGAAATAGACATTTCTATTTTTCACCTTTTCATTGATAATATTTCAAATGGTTTACTATTTTTAATGTTTGAAAATATAAATTATGGCAAAATAAAACAAATTGTTCAGGAGAAATTGAGATATTTCAGAAAATTACAAAATTTGAACTTAATTTTGAGCACAATGAAATGTATTGTGTTTTTTTGTGTCAAATCTGATTTAAAACTAGATTTACTAGAAATGTGGTGCAAGCCGCCCTAAATAACTTTCTTTCTAAACCAATCTTTGTTTCAAGAGAAAGAGAACTGGAAACGTGGCATTTTCATAATCCGTCCCAGGGTTCTTAATATTCAGTTCTTGATATTTTCGTTAATATTTCAAATGGATAAGTTTACATCTTTTTATAATTGAAAATATAAATTAGGGCAAAATAAAACAAAGTGTTGAAGAAAAATTAAGATATATCAGAAAACGACGAAGACTTTAAAAATGTGCTTTGAGTAAATAAATTTAATTTTCAATTGTTTTCAAGATATTTTGAAGATATCCGCAATTTCAATTGCTAACTTTGAACTTAATTTTTCGCGGCATTAAATGTATTGTATTTTTTTTGTATTACATCTATCTGATCTAAAACTAGATTGCAAGCCGACCTAAATAACTTTCTTTCTAAAATAATCTAAGTATTGTTTAGATCAACACATGACAAGTGGAAATCCCATCGTTTGCAAAAATTATTATTTTCGGTTAAGTACTTAGATTTTGAACATTGGAATTATTGAGACTATTTTTACTCCATTCAGTTAACACTCGTGTGAATATATGTAGTATCAAGTAATACACTCGGAATACCTGGTGTAAAATATTACAGCAAGACAATGTTATACACAATTTACTATAAAATAACTTATTAAATTTTATGATACCTACCTTATTTTCGGGTCTACTACATTTTCTCTATAATGTTTTGATATAATTTTAGAATTTATAAGTACGTAAGATATAAAATTACGTTCTATAATTATTCATTTGCTATAATTTTTTTTAAACCTAAAATTTCTGTAATTTTCAAAATCACTATTATCAAAATATATAAAATTACATTCTTTAATTATTTATTTGCTATAATTTTTCTTTTATCGAAAATCGATATCCGTAATTTTCAAAATCACTATTATCAAAATATCAATGATCTAATAATTAATTTTATTTAATTATAATATATATTTACATAAATTAATTTTTGTACATAATCATATTATTTAAAAAAACTTAAAATATATATATATATATATATAATTAATTTGCTATTGTTTTCTTTAATTTTGAAGATATCTAAATTATCAAACTTAAATAATCTAATGATTAGTTTGCTATATTTTTTTCCTATTTATTTGCGAGTATAAAAGTGTTTAGTTTCTGCCGCTTAACCGTCCGCTACCGCGGCACGCTCGCTTCGCTCCCTCGGCTCGCGCTCTGTTTTAGCACTATACGAACCACGCTCGTCGCTGCGCTCCTAGTTAACCTATTTCTATTTACAAATTAGGGGAATAGGAATCGAAAATTACTGCAACAGGTTAAGAGCAACAAAAACTACTGTAAAGTTTAATAGTAGTACTTATTTAAATTGATTTAATTATAGAAAATTATTTTAAATGCTTATGTATTTGTAAATGTAAATAGAATGAAGTTATACTTTTAAAATATAGTGAGTACAATTATTTTAATAATCCATTAGAGCAACTGATAGTATATATAGATATAGATAGTATAGATTAATATTTTTTTAGAAAATGAATTTATATATTTAGAAAATTATAATAACTGCATAATAATAAAATAGAAAAGTAGCCTTAGTGCAATTGCAACTACAGATTATAGAAATTATAAGACTTGAATTTATATATTTTCAAAGTTATAGTAACAGCAATTATAGAAAAGTAGCAATTAGTGCAATTGAAAATAGGCATTATAAAAATTATAGGACTTAAAATTATAGATTTTGAAAATTATAGGAACTGCAATTATAGAAAACAATGCATTATAGGAATTAATATTATAGATTTAAAAAATTATATCAAACAAATTTATAGATTTTTAAAATTACAGAATCTAAATTTATAGAAAATGAATATTTATAGCAACTAAATTTATAGCTTCTGAAATTACATATTTTAGAGAATTTGAGACGATACCCTTTTTCTTCATTAGTAATTGAGGTATGGCCAGGCGTCCTTCACTGTTTGGGTAAATATTTTTTTGTGTTGGCTGTACAGTTTAGAACGGTCTGCTACAAGATTCGTATAGGACAAAAATCATAAGGTAGCTCCTCAGTTGGGTAGTTTTTCAGAAATTTAGTAATTTACCTCTGTTTACTGTAAATTGTATATATTAGAGTAAAGCTTTAGCAATGGTTGTTATTGACACGAAGTTGTTGAAGTTAATTAATTTGGCACCAACCGTCTCCAAAATCTACAACGAAATACAATTATTTCTTACTTTTTAGTACAAAGTTTTTGTCAGTATACTTATTATTTTACAATTTACAACTTAACTAAAATGTACAATAATAAATAAAAATATATTCAAAAACTATATATACAAATTACAAAAAGAATACCTCTTCCAGAACCCCTACCTGTGGCATGGTTCCTAAAACACTGGCTGCGTTACCTCGCTGAATGGTTAAACTGATCCTTTGAGCGAGGTAAGAGCCAGCCTTTAGGTCACCTGAGGCGTGGACTAGTCTCGTACCTAAATTTTTTATGAATATTTTCATTTCGGCAGACCATGGACCCATTGTTTCCACCGCAAGCGCCGAAAATAAGTAATTTGTTATAATATTTGAATATTTTCGGCGCTTCAGCTGTTGAGCCTGTTCTGCCGCCGCACCCGCTCTTTTTTATTTGTATTTATATATATTTTTATTGTTGCACTTAAATTTTACTTTAGAATCTGATAAAAATCCCAAAGAATCTAGCTATCATTTCACATATAATTTTTAATGTATCTGTGTCCGGAATAAAAATTTTTGCTATTTTTTTCCTGATAGTAGACGTTATTTGAAGAAACAAATTTCAATTTTTTTTCATTTATTTCTTTTTGCTATTTATCATAGTATTTTAATCCATTGGGCCAATATTAGTGCGACATTATGTTAAATGTGCCATTGCCTATCAATATTAAAACAAATAAACGTCATTTGCTACAGCATTGCCTGACTAAATAATATTTTTCGGCTTGCACCAATGCTTGCACCTCATTTCTATTAAATCTAGTTTTAGATCAGATAGATGTAATACAAAAAAAATACAATACATTTAATGCCGCGAAAAATTAAGTTCAAAGTTAGCAATTGAAATTGCGGATATCTTCAAAAAATCTTGAAAACAATTGAAAATTACATTTATTTACTCAAAGCACATTTTTAAAGACTTCGTCGTTTTCTGATATATCTTAATTTTTCTTCAACACTTTGTTTTATTTTGCCCTAATTTATATTTTCAATTATAAAAAATAGTAAACCATTTGAAATATTATCAATGAAAAGGTGAAAAATAGAAATGTCTATTTCGAGAACCCTGAGACGGATTTTAAAAATATTTGGTTTTATGACAATGTTATTCAACGTTTGTAATAGAATACATAGGTACTGTCAAAGATTCTACCGCAGTTACTGTAATTTTATACTTTATCAATTTTAAAAAAAATTACTCCCTTTTAAATACGTGTAACTTTTTTTTTACTGGATGATTTTTTTTGACTCCATAATGAAAAATGATACTTATGTTGAGATCTATCAAATCTCATTTAAATCATCTGTGACAAGTATGTGGTCCAACTCCATACAAACTTTTTCTTTATGTATATCGGGCCCCCTGAAAGGAAAAAGTTCGGGATTTCTTTACATGCTTGTACTTCAATAACAGACAATGATATGTAGGGAAGAAACTTTCTACGTAGGACTTCTCCATCAGGAGATATAGGCAATTGAAAACTTTAGGGATGAAAATAACCAGCTTCCGAAAAAAAAAAGTTTTGGATTCTTCGACATTCGTAATCTACATACTCGACTTTATCGAAGTGCAAAGTGTCATCGACCAACGCCATACAATTTTTTTCCATGTATATAGCGGGCCCCCTGAAAGGAAAAAGTCCGGGATTTCTTTACATACTTGTACTTCAATAACAGACAATGATATGTTGGGAAGGATTTTTGGCCGTAGGACTTCTCTATCGGGAGATATAGGCAATTTAAAACTTTAGGGATGAAAATAACCCTCTTCCGAAAAAAAAAAGTTTTGGATTCTTCGACATTCGTAATCTACATACTCGACTTTATCGAACTGCAAAGTATCAACGACGGGCGAATTATTGTCGGGGTCAACTTCCCCGTTGATCGGGCTACTATATGAAAATTAATATTTGTTTATATGTTCGTGTTCCATAGACTCAAAATTACTTAAGCGATTTGATAAAATATTTTGGCATTTGATAGCCCAATTCTTGAGGAAGGTTATAATTAATAAAAAGAAAAATATTCTTCAAAATGTCGTATCAATCAGTAACTTTGGTATAGTATTAAGGGAGATATGGTGTACCGACAAAAACACCCTTGAAAAATAGTATATAGAGATTAACTGACTGATTTTATCGATCATGGGCAGTCAAGTATACTACAATCGCTTAATCCGAGGTGCGAAAATAATAACACCAAAAGCAGTTAAATTCAAAATTTTATAAATAGGTAGTACTTTTGGAACGATTTTTTTTATTGCACGTTACTCCAGACACTTAGCGAATGAGAGCTAAGCCGAAAAAAGTGTAAGACTTCGACCGTCACAACACTTTTACTAGTACGTTACAGCCATTCAGTTATGTTAATTGACTAATTACAAAACATGTCCAAGTATTTCTTCTTCAAACTTTATCTCTTGAACTTGTATGAAGCCAGGGCCAGTCACTAGTCTAAAATCGAGCAAGAAATCTATAACTTGTGTGACAAACATCGTCCGTACGGCCAGACCAAGAAACGACACCCATGGGAGAAGACAAAAGATTAACTTGGTTTCTTTCCCCTGACTTAAATCACATTACCCTCACCTTAATGTGGGTATTGGAGACATTTTGTGTGCACTTTTGTGTTACTCTGATTCACTCTCGGTAGCTTTAGAGACTTATGTCGATATTTTTGTTTGAATTTGTGTCTTTTGAACCGACTTCAAAAAAGAAGGAGGAGGTTCTCAATTCGTCGGATTCTTTATTTTTTTTTCATATATGTTCCCCGATTACTTGAAAACGCCTAAACCGATTTGAAGATTTTTTTTTGTTTGAAGTTGTATACTTTCGAGGTGGTCCCATGGTCATCAGATCAGGATTTGATGATGGGATCCTGGAGAAATCGAGGACTCTTCAAATTTCATAGGCACACTTGAAGCGATTTAGGTTTTTTTTTTGAAAGGGTATACTTTCCAGGTGTTTCCATGGTCATCAGGCCAGGATCTGATGATGGGACCCTGGAGAAATCGAGAACTCTTCAAATTTTATAGGCACACTTGAAGCGATTTGGGTAGTTTTTTATAGTGACTTTGCATTTGCTTTCGGAAAGCACACTTTTCAGTGCATAATTTTTGAAGTCGGTACACTTTTTTTTAAAAGGAAAATTATTAACACTGCAAAGTAGGTGAAGTATCCCGTATTATTTTGATCACGTTATTGAGCAAATGTTTATTTATTTAGCTACCTTACCGCACCGGCTTAATATAATTTATGCCGAAGGATATTAGGGCTAAAAAGGCTATACTCTTAGGCCTTCCAACAATATTTGTACAAAAAATATTCGAGTCTATCCATTGCTCTGTTTGGGCATGAAGGAAGGATAAACAAATAAAAAAAATTCCATTTACAATATTAATTATTTATACCAAAACCAACCATTTATTTTACTTTTGACATAAGCACGCCTATGAAGTTCCATTGGATAATTATTGACAGGCAACCATACCAAACAACCTTTTTTAGGGTTCCGTACCCAAAGAGTAAAAACGGAAACCCTATTACTAAGACTCCGTTGCCCGTCCGTATGTCTGTCTGTCTGTCCGTCTGTCACCTGCAGGCTGTATCTCATGAACCGTGATAGTTAAGACAGTTGAAATTTTCCCTCTCCCATACAACAATCATGTTTTTTTGCGTTTTGGTACGGAACCCTTCGTGCGCGAGTCCGACTCGCACTTGGCCGATTTTTATACTACGTGCTAAGTAGATGAAGTAGCCCGTATTATTTTGATCACATTAACTTATTCAAGTATCTCAAGCCACACCGCAAAATATTAATGCCGTGATGGTAGTCCAAGTATTTTATCCCGTATGAAATTGAACCTGGCCGGCGTAACCCTATTAACCTGCCCGTCGTTACCTCCTGATGACAGATTAAAATGATTTAATGACTTTGTCACATATGCGACATTTGTCAGAATCGTGTTACAATTAGTATGGGTTTTGGTTATTCTGGAAAATTTTCGAGAACCTTTATTCATGGCTATTAATGGCTCGGGTCCCAAAATCATAATTTACATAGAATTTAATTTTCTAATATTTTTTATACTATGACATATTATTATGCTGCATGAGAAAAACAATTTTTGTTCCAATTTTCACAGGTAGATAGATGGATCTATTCTCAAGGAAGGTTTGTACCTCCTTTTTGTTTGAAATAATTAAAGGCCTATTTCTACAATTAAAAGTTGAAACATTAAAATTAAAATACAAACCAAAATCTTCATCAATTCTCAGTCAGACGACAAAAAAAGTACCTCTGTCGATAGCTCATTGAATATCGACTCACCTGAAACAAGAGGGAAATTCATGAATATTCAAAAGTGCTTTTAGTAAAAGTTTATTGAAAAGGAAAGAGGGCAGAGTAAATTTTCTTCTCTCATTACCATATATCTGAAGGTCAATTCTGTGATGCTATGGTTAAAAATTAACAGTTGACATCTTCACGGCGTTTATACCTTGCGGTGTGGACAGAGACGGTAACAGTGTCCATATTTAGTCAGTTGTCCATATTGAACATAACAGGTGGCAAGCTGCACTTAATGGACTTAGATGTGTCACTTCTTTTACAGACGTAATTATATCTGTTACTTTTAGAAGAAGTGCCCTCCGTAGCACGAAGAGTCGAGAAACTAGAGTTGCGATACTGAACTAAAATGGGAAACAGAAGTGTCGGCAGACCACCAGCGAAATGGAGTGATGATATAGTAAAAAGGGTACAGCGTGGAGGATAGGGAGAAATGGTGCAATGCTGAGAACGCCAACGTCAAGTAGTGGACGGATACAGGCTGAGGAAGAAGGAAGGAATGGCAAAGATTTTAATTATTTCACATGTTTCTGTTCATTTTAGTTACCACTGTTTATGAGGAGTTGAAAAAGGAACAGCGACAGGCTTATTGCCACCTTCACTTTTTAATATATGCCAGCACATTTAACTTGCTAAAATATAATGAATTCCTAACTAATATATAAATGCGAAAATTTGTTTGTCCGTCCCCTTTTCAAGCAAAATCGAGGTAGCTGGAGTGCTGAAGAGTGATACTGTTTATCCCGGGAAAATGTCTCATTGTCCCCGGAAAATAAAACGGATCGCTAGTTACTGAATAAATTCTCCTTTATCGTAGCGGTTTTGAGGTGTGCTTTTTAAATTCAAAGAAAAGCTCTCTTTCAGTTGTAAGTACAAATGAAAATAGTGAAATCAGATTAGAGAACCTACTTCAGTTTACACAAAAGACGGAATAGAACTGAAAGCTTCTTCCATTTATTTTTATCTCAAAGTGTTTTGTGTAAGAGAAATTTACAGCTGCTATATTTTTTCACATTTACCTCAGGTGATCTGCCGTACGAGCATGATGCGTGTAGAAATAATATCTGTAGGTACTTAGACAAAATCTCAGTTAAACTCGAAATAAAAATACCTACAAATCCCAAATTTACCCATTTAATAACAAAAAATACAAAAGAACTACCAAACTATAAACCATATATAACCAAAATAACCTCAAGACCTATCTTCAACTTATACACAAAAAAAGAAAAAATAATGTAAGTAACTGAGTTAACTTGAAGATAAAACCCATAACTACCTGTTAAATCTTAATTAAATAAGTATTAGGAACTGAAGTTATAGTTTCTTTGTTATAAATATCCTAGGGCATCAGTGATGAAATAGCACATCAGCAATTACAATATTATACAATACCAATTGCATTTGAATGTAAATACAAAGGAATTTCTTTTATTAAAAAATTGACAATTTTTTTTAAAACTGTTTAATTTGCTAGTACAATCTCTTGTTTGTTTGAGCTTCGAATATTTAATTTGTCACACACATAGGTCTATTTATTGTTATTATTGTGTCAGGTTAGATATTAATTTCCTTGTGAATACAAAACGTTGTCACATAGTTTTGTTCGAGTTTATTAACGTACATTATTTAATTTTCCATTAAATTTTAATTTGTACTGCACACCGAATATCAAATGACGGTATCTATTACTCTGTGCAAGACCAAAACAAAGCGGTAATGAAAGCACAATCTTCAATAGACATTAGCAGCTTATCTCTCCATGTGACTGGTCACATGAGGCTCCCCTGATGTCCACCCTCATCCTATAATTATGAAATAGTGCCGAGTAATGATTAATTATTTTGCTAAACATATTGACTTATATTGAGAAATAATAATACTGTAGATTGGGGAGGGGTTATTTGGATGGAAATATTGAAACTTCATATATTAATAAAGTTATTAAGGATTATGGTGTGATGAAAGGTTGACTAAAATAAATTTAGTAGCAGAGCGCGAGCATTGGTCATGGTGAAGAAAGAATCTCACTGTGAAGATAAAATTTCAGTCGGAAAGTTAGAAAGATAAATTATAAAGTTCCATAGAGACAACGCAAGACAAAAAATTGCTGGACCGATTTGGCTGATTTTTTGTTGTGTTCGTAATTATCAGGACAAGGTTTTTATGGAAAGAAAATGTTGGAAAAATTACCCGGAAAATTTGGGAAAAACTGAAAGTGCTTTTAGGCGAAAGCTATAGTTATATAATACAAATAATATAAATCACACCAAGATATCATGAAATCTCTGAACAGTACAAATGTGAAGTAAACATATTGAGGGCTCTATACACCTGCAAGTCATTCTGAAAATGTTACACTCATGTTGCATTAATGATCTTTATATGAGCACCGGGATTCTCTTTTAGTGCGTGATAAATTATTCTTCTGAAGCTTTTAATAGTAATATAAGTGCAAGTAGTGAAAGAAGAAATGGCTGAGTGGTAATGGGTTCGATCCTCAGTCATGCACCTATTAAATAATTTATAAACATAGGTACTATCAGTTACCCGCGATTGCGAACATTTAAAGGACAAAATCGTTACAGCCGTTCCTCAAGTGAACCATTTTAACTGTAACATTATTGAAAATAACCTTTATCTACTCTCATATCGTAAAAGTTGAATTATAAACTCAAAACGAATTTATTTTGACATACTTTATAAACACAATACCGAAATAATAAAAATCACTTTATAACACACTTTCTCTAACAAAATAATGTTACAAAGTAATTTTTTTACCATTACGATACAGGTAAATCCAAAAAGTTTATATCACCAACGAGGTTCTATCAATTATTTTTTTCTAATGGAACGCATATGCAGTTCGCGCCATTTTTATAGCATTACAAAAAAGTTTTCATTCCAATTTTTACTTGTCTATGACAGCGCCCGCTTTGCACGGTGATGTGCTAGGTTTTGGCGCCACTCATTGAATATGTTTTGTTGTAGTTACTGAATTTTATTTAGTAGGTTGAATCCCAATGTACGAGAGTAGATAAAGTAGTGTATGAAACTGCATATAACCAAGTATTAAAACACTCGTGTGATACTATTAAAAACTAAATATAATAAAACTATAATAAAAAAATAAAATTGCATCGTGCGCGCGCATCGTGAAATTTTGTCGAAATATCACTCTCGGCAACTTCATACTGTAACTTTTTGTTACATCGTAAAATTTCACTCTAATATAATTTTTTCATAACGCGCCTAAAGAAGTATAACTTCAAAAATGTTTCAGTTTTAGGATTACATAGGCAGAATTGTCATCTCCGTTCATCAGCAAGTACTCCATAGGTAGGTACAACAATTCAATTTTTAAAATTATAAGCCCTCAAGCGAAATGTGTTAGTAAAGCTGCTAAAATGAAGAGATATTTTTTTCTTCGCGTGGTACCTTACAGCTCCGAAACCGTGTACCCAGGGTACCCAGCGGAAGACCAAGTCTCCTCTTTTAGCCGATGGTATTTGTGAAAGAGATAATGTCCTAAAGACAATGCAGGACAAAGAATTCCTGACAAAGTCAAGTTTTCTCTACAGGCAGAAGATTTTGTCTAGACCGTTGTAGATTTTGATTTTTGTTTGCGTAGAGAGATTTTCTCTAGTGCATCAAGTAGTTTTTTTAGGAATCGTTAACAATAATTATACCTCTGTAACTTTAAGAATACCTACATTATGCAGTTTGTGATAACTACTAGCTTTCCGCCCCGGCTTCGCCCGTGGAGTCCATATTAACTTTCGTCCTCTTGAGTTCATACAAAAATCCCATAGAAAAACTACCTTCAGTTTTTCCCAAATTTTAAAATTTTCCAGGTAACTTTTAAAAATTTTCTTTCCTAAAAACTTTACTCAAAATAATACAAACATTTAAAAAAAATGCACAAATTGGTGCAGCCGTTCTCAGGTGATGCGCTTACCAACGAACAGCATTAACTTTTTATTTATATAGCTGGATTTAAAAAAAATAGCCTATGTCCTTCCCTATTAGGATTCAAGCTTTCTCTGTATGAAAATCGATTTACAGACAGACAGAGTTATACGAGCACTTTGACAGTAATAATATTAGTATGGATATTTGCATCTGAATTATGAAATAAATCACAATTTTTTGCTTATGTATTGGCTATGTTACCCTAAGTTAATGTATGGGGTATACATACGCACTTGACCACTTTTTTATACAACCGTATACAAAATAAAAACCATAAAATTTTAATATCCAAATATCACATTAATTATAAACCTGGAACAAGCCGCGACACGATAAATTTTTGATCTACCACTCACTGCTAATGTCTGACGGCATCTGTGCGTAATTACGTTTATACGTGCTTTGGAAAAAAATTGCCCTCGCAAGTGTTTTTATTCGTTCACCACCTCAAATGAAAGGTTATAAACCAGGGTGGACATACAAATGAGTATTTAATCGCTACAACACGATATCACCTTCCTATATCTATGTATTTCTATGTGTGTGTTCGACCAGTAAAAACTTTGTATTGCACATGGACAACTGGCAAAAAGTAGACACTGTTACACCGCAAGGTAGAAAAGCTGTGAAGATGTGTTTGTTTGCTTTTTCAAATGTCCGACAAAATAATGACCACAATGAAAATCTATTCAGTTAGGTCGATAAAATAACGCCTGGGAATTTGCAAGCGGTGCATACACAAAGGGTAGGACCGCCTTCAACTGTGCTTAGGCATGCTCAAACGGAATGTTGTGGAATATTTTTGAAACAATTGCCTTTGAAAAATAGCCATGAGATAATTTCCTTTTAAAAAAAAGTATACCGACTACAAAAATGATGCACTGAAAATGTGCTTTTCCAAAGCAAATACACTTGTATAAAAAAAAATACCCAAATCGCTTCAAGTGTGCCTATAAAATTTTAAGAGTTCTCGATTTCTCTAGGATCCCATCATCAGATCCTGACTTGATGACCTGGAAATGATGATGTCATAAACTTGCTAAAATGTAGTATTTTTTAATGTGATGGCCCCTCATTTCCTCATGATATTTTGAGGCTAGATCGAAAATCTTCAGTTTGTCGGATTATATCATATTTACATAGGCAATGGGTTTCATAAATTCTTCAAAGATTATAACGTGTACCTACAAAAAAAACGAAAAGCAAATCAGATTACGAAATAATAAAAAGTATCGAAGTCACTCACTTAGAAAATGACTTCATAGGGCTTCCCCCTAACTTCCAAAATATTACATTAAAATACATTATAGGAGAATCAGATCAGAAAAATATCCGGGTTCATTGTTAAAAAACCTGCGGTCAGCGGTCCCGGGATAAAATATACAATATTTTTACCCGGAGATAAAAGTGTAATCCGGCTTTTGAGCGAAAAACGTTTTGGTTCACGTTATTGCCTCATCATACCGCTGCGATTCAAAATGATGGCAGCTAAAATATGCACATAATATAATTCGGAAATGGTTACCAATGGCGGTTGTCACCGCAAATCTAGCTTTTTATTAGTCTCTCCCTGTATGACAACCCTGTATGAAGTGAATAGTCATGTTTCTTTTAGTTTATGTTAAGGGCCCTATATCCATAATTTGTATGGATATATTACTATTCCCAATTTCTCTGTAAATAATCCACCTGCATCACTGTAATTTAGCATATACTTACTTATTCAATATATCTAAGTGAAATAGTCGTTATTTTTTTAATTGGTTTTATTTAATAGGAAATATGGGTGGTAGAATAAAGGATTATTCTGCCCCTGCTGTCTCTTTCATAATCTATTACAAAACTCTAATTTTTTTAAGCGCTCTTGTACCATTATTCTTCAATTATATATTTCGCTTTTTTTCTTATTGAAAATTCAAAAAAAAATATTTATGATTTTTTTAATTTTGCAAAAATTTAGAGTTTTGTGATAGATTATGAAAGAGACAGCAGGGGCAAAGTTAAACCACCCATATTTCCTATTCAATAAAACCCATTGAAAAAATAAAAGCTATTTCATTTAGATATATTCAATAAGTAACTATATGCTAAATTATAGTGACACAGGTCGATTATTTACAGAGAAATTGGGAATAGTTTATCCCAGAAAAATTCCCAGTATAGGACCCTTAAGACATCTGTATTGACCGCATCTGGAACGATGTCATTAGAGAAGAATGCGGAGTGAAAGATGTGTTGTGACTAAAATGAAGAAAAGTAGTTTACGCTGGTTTGGACACGTTGAAAAAATGAAGGATGAAATATTTACTAAAAAGGTTTATATGGCAGAAGTGAAGAAGGTATGTCAGGATCGTAACAAATGGCATTCGATTGTCTCTGCCTACCACTCTTGGGATAAAAGGCGTGATGATAGATAGACAGATAGAAATATAGTCTGGTAGTAACTAGACGGACCACAGCTCGATCCCTACCATGTACTAATGAGTATTTTATAATTAAAAACTTAACTAGAAAGATGATCTGTTTTCTGATAATCTGAATTTTTTTTTTTTTCAGAAACTATGAATATGTAGAACAATTTATAGTAATAGGTTTTACCTATCTAAAAATGAGTGCTATTAAAAATAACAAAATTAAGTGCCTAGTGCACGCAAACGTTAGCGTGTCTTAGAGACTACAAGTAGTTGTTTCAGAAGTCAGAAGAATTCAGAATAAAATTTCTTTAGAATTACGCTGGTTTTGACACGTTGAAAGAATGAAGGATGAAAGATTAACTAAAAAGGTTTATATGGCTGAAGTGAAAGAAGGTGGCAGAAGACGACCTAGGTATACTTTTATTGAACATATAAAAAATTATTGATAGATGGAAATATTAAAAGTACACACAATCGCCGAGCATGTATGAAAGGTATGATGAACATAAAATTAACTTTTAAAAAAAGTGTACCGCCTTCAAAATTTGCACTGAAAAGTAAGAAATAATAAATATTTCGTCGTAGAATTTGAAGACGGTTGGTGCCAAATTAGGATACAAAATTAAGTAAACATCTAAGAAGATAAATATCTGTTCAATATTATATATGTTTGTACTGATGATCGTAGGTTCCTAATGAATTGTCTAGATTAGTGAATTTGGGAAGTAAGTTGTTTTTAATTTGGCACCAACCGTCTTCAAATTCTCCGACGAAATATTTATTATTTCTTACTTTTCAGTGCAAATTTTGAAGGCGGTACACTTTTTTTTTAAATTTTGCTGCCCTGAGAGACAAATAATAACGCAAATAAAAAAAATTTATGGAAAAATAAAAACTGTTGTGGATGGGATTTGAACCATTTGCATCCTGAGCTGCACCATACCATACCATACCTTTAGCCGTTAGACCACCGTCGATACAAAAATTGACAACTTCGTGTCAATAGCAACCGTTGCTAAGGCTTTTCTCTGATACATATTTTCAGCCATAAACAGAGACAAATACTGAATTTCTGAAAAACTACTGAACCGATTTTCGTTATATGTCTGTGAGATAATGTCGAGAAATTATTATATCTTTAAAAAAAGAAGTCGTCAAAATCGGTACATATTTCATCGAGACACTGATAATTGACTTAAAAGTCAGTTTTTTCAAAATTACTGAAAAACTAATGAACCAATTTTTATGACATAAAAATGGAACCAATCCGGAAGAATTATCTGTCGATTAAAAAAGAAATCATCAGAATCGGTTCATAAACGACGAAGTTACACCCGAACACACATAAAAAATATATACGGTCGAATTGAGTAACGTCTTTTTTTTTAAGTCGTTAAAAAAGAAGCGAAAGGGGTATGTCAGGATCGTAACAAATGGCATTCGATTGTCTCTGCCTACCCCTCTTGAGATAAGAGGCCTGATGATGGATAGATAGATACTTTTACGTTTAGTATTATCTTAATACTTATATTCGGCAGTTTACGGAATTATAGCAGATTTATAGCACAGAAAGCTCATCGAACCGGAAAGGTTTGCGAGCTATCTGGTCTCCTTTAGCTCCGTATATGGCTTTGGTGTAATATAGGTTAGGTTTTATGTACAAGCCCTAGCCTAGAATATTCTATTTGGAGGAATTTACGATAAAATCGGCACATAAAAGCGATATTTCGATATTTGGGAACCGACTTTTATTCATCCCACTAATATAATAAACGCGTTTGTATGGATGTATGTGTGGATGTTTCTTACTCAATCACGCCAGAACAGCTGAACGGATCTGGATGAAATTTGGCACAGAGATAGATTATAGTCTGGAATAGCACATAATTTTGCATAGTAATAGTTTAAGGGTCAGAGAATGACATATACTACTTTTTATACGGGCGGGGGAGGGGCAAATTACAGCCACGGGATTATTTATTTTTGGATCTATTTCCACGCGGGTGAAACCGCGGACATAAGCTTGTAGAGGCATAAATTAAATAATGCAGTGACAGTCTAACTTTTTCAACTGGATAAATAATAGACGTCTGTCTGTCTGTCACTTTCACGCAAAAACTACTGAACGTATTACGTTGCGGTTTTCATTATTAAATAGATTGATTCACAAGGAAGGTATACGAGTATTAAATATGTATCTATCAGGTTTAGGAGCTGAGCATTAACAGTATAAGTAAATCATATCGGGGATAAAGTTAGCCCCAGCGAGTTTTCATGGCGTATGCTGTCTAATCCGTCAGAGATACAACAAAATGATGTAGGAAAGAATTGTGTAGAATAAAATTATCTTCAAAATAGTTGGTAGTGATGTATATTAATATCTATTAGATAAGTCGTTATAAGCGTATTTATGTAGGTATTCAAATTGTTATAACTGCCGGGGGCGGGTCGCTGGTAAACTAAAATAAAATCTTTTAGTTTCAAAATCGGATCAGCGTAAGATTCATACACCTACGCACCCTTGTTAGGAAAATAAAAAAATGAATTAAACAGTTTAAACTTTTAAAACAAAAGATGTCACTGGATATGACATTAAAGACAGCGGGAGTAAACGATAAATAAAAAAATAATAAGAAAACTTTCCCCATCACTGACTGCATATCTTTGAGGTGGTAATTCACGAAATTTTTATGCAAGAACCTTTTCAATTCAAACTATATCTTAAAGCTATAGAAATAGAGTATATTTTTGAAGTCTTTTGTTGACATTATTCTTGGTAGTTTTATACAGGGTGTAACATTGAGATGGGTTAATATAGTTTCAACTTTGAAACTATAAGATAAATATGTTCTAATGAAACAAGTGGTAGATTTTAAACATAAGAAAAACTGGATTCGTAGATTCAATAGACCCAGTCATTAAAAAAAAATCTATTAAGAAAATATTGCTATCTATCTATCATCACGCCTTTTATCCCAAGAGGGGTAGGCAGAGACAATCGAATGCCATTTTCTACGGTCCTGACATACCTCTTTCGCTTATTTTCTATTCATCATACCTTTCATACATGCTCGGCGATTGTATGTACTTTTAATATTGCCATCGATCAATACATTTTTTTATATTTTCAATAAAAGTACACCTAGGTCGTCCTCTGCCAGCATATCCTTTTTTCAAATTTAAATTCAAAATATATTTATTTCGTAGGTACACAAGGTACACTTGAAATAATCAATTAGAAACACAATACACTTTTGATTTAGCAAATTAGAAAAAATACAATGTTTTATAAAATGTTAATGGGTGTCCAAAATAGTTAATTTAAAAAAAGTACAAATTACGTTATGTCAGGAATAATCAATCTACAATACAATTTTATAATATAATGTCTAAATAATATGACATTAAAATACAATTACAATTTCTCATCAGCCACATAAACCTTTTTAGTCAATGTTTCATTCTTAATTCTTTCAACGTGTCCAAACCAGCGTTAACTACTTTCCTCATTATAGAAACAACATAATTTTTCACTCCGCATTCTTATCTAAATACATCGTTATAATACTCTTTGCTATTGCTAAAAATATTGCTATAAGAGAGAAATAATAATATTAATAAATAGGGGTAATCTCTCAAATTACTGAACCGATTCTAAAAATTATTTCATAAATAGAAAGCCAGTCGCGGAAGCTAGTCCCTCATAGTTCCAGAGTTCCCCAACCCATCTCAGCACACCCTGTATGGGGTGTTTTTAAATCTTGAGATGCATCGCGCGATACTCTGTGGCCATCACTCAGACAGTAATCTCTAAGGATTTTCTAAAGGATTTCGACGCGTCGTAGCGAGTGAAGAGAATTTAAAAATGAGCACTTAGATAAAACTGTATTTTTATTTATAGACCGTAAAGTGTGGAGGTGAGAAATGGAATAGAATAATTTTACTAAAAGTTCAACCTTTTAGTTATTTCAATATTCGTTTAATTGTAGAGAATGAATTCACAATATAAGTTAACAAAAGTAAAGTAAAAGTTTTAGACTGTCTGTCTGTTTGTCCCAATAATTATGCGTCCAGAATATGAAATAATGAAATGCTTAATGGATTTTGAAGAAACTTTCGGCTATCATTGAGAGTATCTACTTAGACTTAAGCCTGCTTTTTGTTTCCACGGGCAAAGCTAATATTGAAGAAAAATATTTTCATGAATATTTTATACCAGGATAAGTATGCAGAGGCAAACTAATGCCATTTGCTACGATTCTGACATATCCCTTTGAATTTATTCCACTTCTCAGGTGTATAATGAACTGTATATAAAAAAAATATTAATCGATGGCAATGTTAAAAATTTAGACTCCGAGCATGTATGAGAGGTATGATAAATATAAAAGAAGCGAAAGAGGTATGTCAGGATCGTAACAAATGGCATTCGATTGTATCTATCTACCCCTCTTGAGATAAAAGGCGTGATTATAGATAGACAGACCTCTTATACTTATAAAAAAAAAATTGCCATAAATTGCATATATTCTGCAATTTTTTAATTAAATATTACAGAGTTGCTGCCTACGACAATTAAGCAAAAAATACTAGTAACTTATATTATTTACAAGTTTGTTATTTTTTAGGGTTCCGTACCAAAAATATACTTAATTCACAGAGCCCTAAGCACTTTGGCACTTTTTAATTAAAAGAAACGTGCACATCAATCACTACAGGTGACAAAATATCAAAGGTATACTTGCCTCACCCCTTTTCCTTTCAAAACACTTTTCATATAGGTACGCCTGAAACCGCTGAAACCTAACCATTTTGTTTTTGACACTTCACTTTAATCATTGCGTAGACTCGTAGAGCATAAACACCTGCCGTAGTGGCGAAGTCATTTTAAAAAGAGCACAACCCTTTGTCTTTGTGAGTGGTGAAAATTGTTTGTTGTTATTGTTTTTGACTGTTTTTACAGGAGTGCTTGCATACACTTTGTTTGTCGCACGAAATTTATGGAAATAACTTGGAAAATTCGTTTTGCTGAAATTGTATACTTTTAACTTGTATGTATACTTTTATATTAATACTAGCATTCCGCCCCCGGCTTCGCCCGTGGATATTTACGAACAAAATAAAATATACCCTATACCTACCCCTACCCCTACCTCTACCCCTACCCTACCCCTACCCCTACCCCCACCCGTACCCGTACCCATACCCCTACTTCTACTCCTACCCCCTACCCCTACCCTCTACCACTACCTCTATATCATCAATAGTTTTCGCAGCGCACGCGTAGTAAGGAATTTCTTAGGTAATTTTTTTACACCTTGGGTTACATTATTGAAGTTTTAGTAAGGATCCCTAATTTTTTTGAAAATAGAATATAGCCTATATGACTCAGGGTGAATGTAGTTTTATTTTTAAAATCGGCACAGTAGTTTTTGAGCTTATTCATTACAAACATACACACACACAAAAATACAAATCTTTCCTTAAAGTTGGTTTGTAAATTGGGATGTAAGGAGTTATCTCTGAAATTACTGATCTGATTCTGAAAATGCTTTCACTAATAAGAAGCTACATTATCCTTGAGTGATATAGGCTATATTCACGGGCGAAACTGGGAGCGGAAATCTAGTAATATTATCAAGAGGTAAAGTTTGTAAGAAGGCAATATTAAAAATACACACAATCGCCGAGCACGTATGAAAGGTATGACGAATATAAAAGAAGTGAAAGAAGTATGCCAGGCGTAGCAAATGGCATTCGATTGTCTCTGCCTACCCCTCTTGCGAGAAAAGGCGTGATGATAGATATATAGTTTGTAAGTTTAGATGTAGGGGGTAATCTCACAAACTACTGAACCGACTCTAAAAATATTTCACGAAATTCAATTTTGTTAGAAAATATTCACGGGCGAAGGCGGGGGCGAAAAGCTAGTAAGTATTTAAAGAACGGGGGAAGTTGTGCACTATTGAGCTGCGTTACTAATGTATTGTTCTGTTAGAGAGTCTTCACACACATATATTCACGGTTTTGTATACTTTGCGGTATGGCCAGAACAACAATCCTGTTGCTGCACTCAGTAGTCATGTGTCACTTCTTTATCAAACATAAGTATCTGAGTGCGGACTGCTTTACGTGACCTCCAAAGCACGGGAATTCAATTAAAGCACATATACAAGCTCGAATCTACTGTTAAAGAGACAATATAGTATTAGTTAAGTATTTCCGTGGGGTTTGAATGTCCGGGCAAATCTATGTTCTGTCTTTGCCCGACCCAGCAATTTGCTCGGAGACTCTAGTGTTGGACATTCTCAAGCCGGGCATACCTCGGACCCGTCGTTTTTGGCCTTCGAATTAAAACGAAAGAAGTCGCGATCTTAAGTAGGTATGCAAACCCCACTGGTATTTTTCAGCAATCGTTTTGTCTGTTTATATGTATTCTAATCTTGAATTTTTTGCGTCGGTGGCCGAGTGGTTAAGACGTCTGGTATTAACTAGGCAGACCACAGGTTCTATACCGGATCCCGGCCATGTACCAATAAAAACTTTTACATACATAATTCGGCAAACCACACTTACAGGCTTTTCCATCTAAATATACCTCAACAGAACTAGCCACTCGCTAGGTATAGCCTCACAAATACCGGAGACTTTGTCTTCCGCTGCGTAGCCGTAAGGCAACTTGTGAAAATAAAAAAAAATCGCATCCTTTTTATGCCTGAAAAAAACTGTATACAGAAAACAAATTCCAATTACAATAATTCATATTGACAAGCTCGTTTGTAAAATAAAATAATAAATTAATTTTCACAGTGACACTTGAATATCATTTCCGATATGAACAAGGAAACAACGGGATCCAATAACGCGTGTAAACGAAATGGATTTTGCTGCTGCTGAGCTTTGTTTTCGATTCACAATGAGTGAGTTTTCAATTACACTCAAAACTATACAATGGATTCGTTTGTATAATTGATTTTTTTGTCTAACTTTTTTGCTCTGTAAGGGTTGGTCAGTGAACTTTTAAATCACGGTAACAATGTCCACAGTTGCATATATTACCAAATGCTACCGTTGACTTTTTGTAGATCAATTTATTCTACACGATTCTTTCCTACATCATTTTGTTATATACCTGACGGATTAGACGCATACGCCATGTAAACGCGCCGGAACTAACTTTTCCCCCGACTTGATTCACTTATACTGTTAATGCTCAGCTCCTAAACATGATAGGTACATGCTTAATACTCGTAAACCTTCCTCGTGAATCAACCTATCTAACAGTGAAAACCGCAATAATATCCGTTTAGTAGTTTTTGCGTAAAAAGGTCACAAACAGACAGACGCGGCATTATAATATGTGGTGATCACGCCTTTTATCCCAAGAGGGGTAGGCAATCGAGACAATCGAATGTCATTTGCTACAATCCTGAAAAACCTCTTTCGCTTCTTTTATATCCATCTTACCTTTCATACATGCACGACGATTGTGTGAATTTTTAACATTGCCTTAATTTTTTTTTTATATGTTCGAGTACGCTTAGGTCGTCCTCTGCCAGCATTCCCTTTTTAAATTTTCATCCTTCAATCTTTCAACGTGTCCAAACCAGCGTAAACTACTTTTCTTAATGTTAGACACAACATCATCTTTAATGACATCGTTCTGGATGCGGTCAACATTACACCTTCGACATATATAATACAGTTTATGTTTTGAAATTGTCTAATTCTGTTCTGTAGTTGGAGGCACTTGCATTACTGTAAGATGGATTTATATATTATTTTTGAAAAGCTAGGGTTCCGAAAACCACCTAAACTATTCAATAAAACATTCTAAAATTTCCACTTGATAAGTTCAATAGATGTATTTTTAGTACTTTAATTTACACACGTAAACAGCAGGTGTTTCAGATTATCTCAGAAATAATTGAAATAGCTTCACAACGAAGGGATCTTTAGATACAAGATAAACGGCCATTAGTTAATCCGTGAGGGTGGCCGTAACTCAGGCCCAAGTAATATTGCTCATAGGACTGTGGCCTTTAATGAAATAAAATTTGCATATTATCAAGATTTATGGCCGAACTTCATGCTGAATTGGATAACAATGATGTGGTTTGTTGTCTTAAATAATTACTGGAGAGAAATAAATATATATGCGTCGGTGGCCGAGTGGTTAAGACGTCTGGTATTAACTAGGCAGACCACGGGTTCGATCCCGGATCCCAGCCATGTACCAATGGATTTTTTAATTAATCCGACAAACCACACTTAGAGGCTTTTCCATCTAAATATACATCAACAGAATTAGCCACTCGTTAGGTATAGCCTCACAAATACCATCGGCTAAACGAGGGAGACTTGGTCTTCCGCTGGGTACCCTGGAACCGTAACACGGTTTCGGGAGCTGTAAGGCAACCCATGAAGAAAGAAGAAAAAAAAGAAAAAAAAATTGAAAGCTTTTGTAATTAACTTGACATTTTAGATTTTTGATAACAAATCCACAGCGTAATTCTAACCAACAATGGTGTTTCAGAGGGCACGTAAACCTACGCACTTCTTCTAAAGACAAATTATTTTTTTAACCAGCTGAAGACCAAGTCTCCCATTTTAGGCGAGATAGTATTTGTGAGACTATAGACCTCACGAGTGGCCAGTTATGTTGAGGTATGTATAGATGGAAAAGGTTACGAGTAGTCGCATATGATGTGTAACATCTTACATCTCACCTTGGTAATAAGCAACACTAACACTTTATACACAACACTGTACGTTAAGCGCACACCTGACGCGTTCTCCTTCTCTATTTCCCTTTCTCTTTCTCGTTACAAGCACGCACACACTGTTTGCTGACAGAACCAACCTCTCGGAAAATGGGTTGGTACCATCTGACAGCTAACTGTACCACCGCGCGCTTTCATTGGTTAAATAATATAGCGCGCGCTTCCTCGGCTTCCTGTTACACACTTCCGTTCCTTTTCACGAAATCACTCCCACAGATTGCAGGAGAGCTAGATAATACCAGAAGTCTTAACCGTACAGATATGTATTATAATTGTCGTTGCAAGAAAACTAATTAGTTATTTGTTAAAGTGTATTTGTAGTAGGTATGTTTGTCCACTGATCAAAAGAGAAAAGGGTCATAGTGAAAATAGAAAGTTTAATTTCACTCCTCAAATAACATTGACGAAAACTAGAAGGTGTTTAGTAGTTTAATGTTTAAAACCGCGGCTATATTGTTTGAACAGAGTTTGTTTTAAGACCCACCTCACGAAGAGGATATAATTTAAGCTAAGTTTAATCGTGGGGTAACTTCTTGAGCTTCGGGAGCTTTATAACAGATAACGCCATTTCAAAAACGAGAACTAAAAGAATTGAAGACTTCAATTCCCTTAGAATCACTGAAAATAATGTTTTTAGGGTTCCGTACCCAAAGGGTAAAAACGGAAACCCTATTGAACAGACTCCGCTGTCCGTCTGTCTGTCACCAGGCTGTATCTCATGAACCGTGATAGTTAGACAGTTGCAATTTTCACAGATCATGTATTTTTGGTGCCGCAAGTATAACAACAAATACTAAAAAAAAAACAGAATAAAATAAATATTTAAGGGGGCTCCCTTAAAACAAACGTAATTTTTTGCTCGATATTAATAACGGCAACAGGTAGACGCTTGAAATATTCACAGAATATTGGGTTATATTATTCACTTTAAAAATAAATAATTAAATTAAAATAAAATTAATATTTAAAGGGGGGGGGGGCTCCCATACAACAAACTTGCTGTTTTTATAGATAATGGTACGGAACCCTTCGTGCGCGAGTCCGACTCGCACTTGGCCTGTTTTTATTAATTTATCAAATATACACATAGCAATATAAAAACCTTAAATCTAATCTAAACATTTAAAATAACTAAATAAACCAGGTCCGCGTGGAATAGTGGCAAGAACACTGTCTGCATTTTCCCGCTGAATCGCGATGCTGATCCCGCTTTGATTACTGTTTCCCTGAGATGAGACAGGGCTATGAGTCCACGCACGTAGCATACCATACAAGGACCCGACCTCGCTCCCAGGGAATCAGAGTAATTCCATCAGGTCTCTTGCCGTCTTCCCAGATTATTCCCGTTGGCTCTAGGAGAGCAGGGACGTCTATTGACGCAAGAGCCCTTTTGATGGTATCATTGAGGAGCTGTGGCGAGAAAGCTTGCCTGCACTTTTTATGCAGGAAAGTCCGTGAGTTCCAAATTGATCAACCTTTTTTTTTTAGTTATTTTTTATTTTATATATTTATTTATTTATTTATTTATTTGTTTATTTAATAACTAAACATTATTTTCAGTGACCGCAAACGGGAAGTGACGTCACTTCCATCTAAATTTCAAATAGATAACCACAGACTACTAACTATATTATAATAACTGTTTGTCAATCTGTCACTGATTATGTTATTTTCTTGTTGTTTTATATAATTTATGACCATCATTTTGTTGGTTTGCAAGATGCAATAATGTTTAAATGATAATACATTTTTTTTATTAGCTATAAGGCTTACAGCTATAAATAAATTGTCAACACCCCTATTCTTCAGGATAGGTTTATGTGACAATGCAAAAAGGTTGAGACAGAGACTTGTATTCAAGTAAAAACTTTCATAGCCATTCTTCAGTAATTTCAATGTGGTAATAAAAACATTACCGTATTGTGTGGCGTAATGTATGAAGTTACAAATGTGTATTTGATTTTATAACGGTATTTACCGCCATTATTTAATAGATATGAACGAAATAGTGACCAAGTAATAATTAAAAAGACATGTCTAGTCTATCTACCATTAAAATAATCATGAAGCCTATTAACTTCTCTGAATTGGATCTCCTTGTGTGGAATAATCGTAAATTTGACGGCGGGGGACTGTTTCGGACGCGTGTCGTTGAATTGGTCATAATTTTCGATTTCACGAGCAATTGAATCGTGCGACACCTATCTTTTGAAGTGCATCGCCTTTTAGTGAATATTTTATTGTGTGAACTAAATGGTGAAACCAAAAGATATGCTTCTGTAAAAAATTGCCAAAGGAGTTAACAAAATTAATAAAGAAATTCGGGGAAAAGCTTCTTCATTTTATAAAAAAAAACTCAGAAGAATATTATTTAACTGAGTTATTCAATCAAATATCCTTTGTTTGTCTTTCTTCGAGGTTTTTTTTGCTGAGAGATAGTTGGAGTTGGAGATCCGGAGAGTAACATCTCATATCACATTTCGAAAATTTTCACGAGCGAAGCCGAGGCAGAAAGCTAGTACTTTTATATTTTAAATCGATAACATTTAGTGTTGTGCCAAACCATCGATATCCGCTGCACAAGAGGGTGAAAATTAAACTCTCAATGAAAAGGAGATCTTAGTGTGATAAAAGATGCCCTTATGACGTCGCTGGCTTCTGTAAATATTTAGGAGGGTTATGTTTGTTTGTTTGCATCGACATGATTTTGTAGGATTTCACGTCATGGCGGTCAAAGCACGCGTACGCCGTGACGTGAAGGGGAATCCAGTTTAATCTCGTCCGCGCTTTGATGGTTGTGATTAGTCAGTGATTAATAGGACATATTATCACAGTCGGCGGGAACATCTTAACTACCGATTTATCGGCTATTGTTACTGTGACGTCTATAATACTTGACATTGGCAAATCATCGATTAACATTGATTGATTTTAAAATAAGAAGAATTATTTTGTAAAGAGATAGTTGGAGAAAGTGACATAGGTTACTTGTCATACCGGAAATCCTTCGGAATAAGTATTTTAATATTTCTTCTTTATTTAATAGTTCTTAAAATATTTAAAAAAAATCCTTCTTCTCTAGTCTTGATCTAGTCTAGTCTGTAGTAGGTATATTGCCAAGCCAAACCATCGACATATCCAAGCACATCACTAACAAAACAAACCCCAAAATAAGACGGTATGAAGTCGTTCGGTCATTCTTTTCTTAAGGCTGCACAAGAGGGTGAAAATTAAATTCTCAATGAAAAGGAGATCTTAGTGTGATAAAAGATGCCCTTATGACGTCGCTGGCTTCTGTAAATATTTAGGAGGGTTATGTTTGTTTGTTTGCATCGACATGATTTTGTAGGATTTCACGTCATGGCGGTCAAAGCACGCGTACGCCGTGACGTGAAGGGGAATCCAGTTTAATCTCGTCCGCGCTTTGATGGTTGTGATTAGTCAGTGATTAATAGGACATATTATCACAGTCGGCGGGAACATCTTAACTACCGATTTATCGGCTATTGTTACTGTGACGTCTATAATACTTGACATTGGCAAATCATCGATTAACATTGATTGATTTTAAAATAAGAAGAATTATTTTGTAAAGAGATAGTTGGAGAAAGTGACATAGGTTACTTGTCATACCGGAAATCCTTCGGAATAAGTATTTTAATATTTCTTCTTTATTTAATAGTTCTTAAAATATTTAAAAAAAATCCTTCTTCTCTAGTCTTGATCTAGTCTAGTCTGTAGTAGGTATATTGCCAAGCCAAACCATCGACATATCCAAGCACATCACTAACAAAACAAACCCCAAAATAAGACGGTATGAAGTCGTTCGGTCATTCTTTTCTTAAGGCTGCACAAGAGGGTGAAAATTAAATTCTCAATGAAAAGGAGATCTTAGTGTGATAAAGGGTGCCCTTATGACGTCGCTGGCTTCTGTAAGATTTAGGAGGGTACATTTCTATGGGACAATTGTTTAATCATCCAATTAACTATTGTTGAAACTTGAACGAGTTTAGCTATTTAGGCTGACGGATTTTAATTTAGCCGTTGTGCATTCGATATTTTGTTGTGATTTGGAGAGCACTTACTTCTACTAGAAAAATTACTAGTATACAGAAAACAATTTTTTAAGAATTAATTGAGATTTGCCATATTTTTGACAGATATAAGATGGCCTACAGCCACGTGGCCATTGTGGCACGTACAATATATGATTTTTCTCGTAGTAATTTCTTGAAATTTTACTTTAGTTTTCAGGTTTTAAATGATGAAAAATCAACATAATTCCAAATTATAATGTGTTGGCTAGGTGAGCAAAGAATTATATTTCTATTTCATTATCTAGAAAGAAGAGGACTTACAAACATTGACTTTCCATGTGAAAATTATTTTAGCATACTATGCAAAACTATCAGACAATGAAATCTGCAACTAAATCACGAATCCTCATGCATAATGTATTAAACCTGAAATTGTTCAGTCAGTGCATAGGTGCCATAATTTCAGTCTAGTAGGTATATTTACCTGCTAGATAAATTCTGAAAAAGCGTTAAGGGGAAACATTATAAAATTTCACTATAGAGGCTAAAAATATATTAGTATTATGTCAAGAGAAATTTAAAAGATGATGATGCGACAAGACTCTCAACTCCTCAGGGTTTCCAGAAATAGAAATGAAACATGGGTTCGTATACAACGGTCAATTATATACAAAAAATATACCTATTTGTATTCCCTATAACGAGCCCTTTCATTTACTATGTCACATGATGCACTGGAAAATAAAATGTTTTTTTCCAAGATTCAACATTTTTCGTCCAGAGAAAATAAGCTGTCAGACGGACATACAAACACATGATAAGGGTTTCCATTTTTTTATCGGAGATGTTCGGAACCACTTCGGAACCCTAAAATAGCGTGGTTAGAGCCACAGTAACAGAGCGAGTTATAACCTTAAGTGGCAAGTCTATCGCTTATTCGGCTTTACGAGATGAAAAGGAAATTGGTGTTAGGTATTTTTTCATGAATGAGAATTGAACCCGGATCCTCCAAGAAAACTAATTGTACCATACAATCAGTAATTTATCCCAACCGGGCATCGAATAACATCGAAAATAACAAAAACCCATGCAAAACCCTCTATATTTCAACTTAGTTCATTTTTGCACCCAAATGTTAACTTTATTCAAATTTTATTGTGAGCTCACTCTTTTATTCATCCTACTGAAAGAGAAAATTTAAAAAAGACAATAGTCGAGATTTTCAGGGAAATAATAGAGATTAAATTTATAGTTTATATGACATAATGTTAAATTGTTGTTAAAAGTTGCTTAAAATACGTTCACATCTGAATATTTTAACTCTAATTTTAAGAGCCCTGTATGCATAATTCGTATGGGATAAACTATTCCCAATTTCCATGTGTCCACCTGTGTCACTGTAATTTAGCATAGTTACTTATATCTAAGTCGTAATAAGTAAGTCGATAATTATTAATTAAAAATTAATTAAAAAATCATAAAATAATGTTTATTTTGAATTTTCAATAAACTATCAAAAAACGCAAGACGTTTAATTGAAGGGTAATGGTATAACAGCGCTTTAAAAAATTTAAGAGCTTTGTGATAAATTATGAAAGAGAAAGCGGGGGCAAAGTTTAACCATCCATATTTCCTATTGAATAAATGGATTATTTACAGAGAAATTGGGAAAAGTTTATCCCAGAAAAATTAAGGATACAGGAGCCTTAATAACCGCCACAGTCGCATAACTAACACGTGCACACACTATCACGACCATCATACCTTGTTGTGTGGTCAGAAACACCAGTAACAGTGGAAGATCAAGTCTTCCTCGTTTAGACGATGGTATTTGTGAGGCTATACCTAACGAGTGGCTAGTTATATTTAGATGGAAAAACCTCTAAGTGTGATTTGTCGGATTATGTACATAAGTTTTTAAATTAAAAAACCCATTGGTACATGGCCGGGATTCGTCGGGATTGAACCCGTGGTCTGCCTAGTTAATAGCAGACATCTTAACCACTCGGCCACCGACGCACAAATATCGATTATATAACTTTACATTCAATAAAGGTGCCGTTTACTTCGTTACGATCACAAAACAAAGCCGAGTCGAACCCCACCGGAGTTTTAAAGAAATCTGAACGTGTTTTGCATACAAATTATGAGCTCTTTTATTTTTTTTAGAATATCTCATTTCTGTAAGTATTTAATATTCGGTTAATAACCCTTGAAATGGAATAGGTATTCAGTTGGAAATAAATGATGGAATAAAATAAATTATGAGATAAAACAATATTGCCATTTATAATGAATTAAGTCAAAAACTACTGGACCGATTTTAAAAAATATTTCACCAGTAGATCATGTTATATATTTTGTATATAATTGTTACGTCGGGCGAAGTCTGGGCAAGGCACTATGTATAATAATTTGTGATATATTTCAGTAGAGTCTACCATTCCCTATTGTGTACAAATACTCTGTGTTGGCGTAATAGAAGCATAAACAAACAAAAAAACACCCTTTCGCATTTCTAATATTCGTTAGGATTTATGGTTTTCAAACAATTTCAAAATTCACTTATTAAAATCGTTTGGAAACCATAAATCGATAGGATCCTAATTCTAATATATAAATACGAAAGTTTTAGTTTAAAACTGTATATAAAAATACAAATGCTGTTTATTTATTTTTGCTTGCTAGTGATTTAAAAAAACTACACAAACAGAATTGATTGCAAAGTGCGCACCTCACTATAGCTAGCAATCTTGGTCGTCGACAGCTTCTATCTAATCCGATCCCGCGAACAATGAGATGGTATTGCCAGTAGCTACGACTTACGTTATTGCCTCTAAATCTTTCACTAAACAGGGTTGCCAGTGCTAAAAAACAGACGGTTTACCAGTCAGTTTGGCTGTACATATAAAAAAAAATAGTTTATTTCTCTCACATCAACATATTACTTACACTTAAGATCCCCCTTCGCCGCGTAAGCAACTACTTCGCGGGCGTGGCTTATTTTCATGCATCTCTTTTCTGTAAAATCCGAGCGAGATATGCTGCTAAAAGAAGCGATAAGATAACATGACGTCTCAATGAAAGGTGAGAGCTGATGCCTGTTATAGGACAAAAAGCCTGTATCTTAGGCCACCGGGCTCCCTCTCCGGTCTGCAATTCGGAGTCATACATATAAGCTAATCATTACAACAACTAGGTACATACATATGGATAGACTTTATAAAATAAGTGAGAGTTTTGTAAAAAATAGTTTTAAATTAAATTAAATATGGGTAACTAATTAACAAAATATTATAATTAATATAAAATTAATATCACTAGTTATAATATAAGTGATTGGCATTTAGTAAGAAACGGCTCTAAAATAAAAGCCTAACAAAAACACAGTCTAATTTGACCCGGGCAAGCGTTCAAAAAGCTCAGTTAAAATTTTGAAATTAGGTCGCTATAGCAACCGGACGCAAATTGCAAACACTTAATCCAATTGTATTCTAGTTGCTCGCAAGTTAATGATATTTCTAGTATGAATAAAAATATTATTTATGATTCCACATCCGGTCATGGCGGCGAACGATTGCGTTTTCGTCATGGCGTGATGTGGAATCCAGTTAAATTCTGTACGTGCTGTGATGGTTGTGATTAGTTGACGACTAATAACACATATCGTGGTCGGCGGGATTATCTTAAATACCGATTAATCGGCTATAAACACTATAAAGGCTATAATACCGATAAACATTGGTGGAGCCATAATAGAAGAAGAAGAAGAAAAATATTATTTATGAAATTTATCGGTAAAAATTCTAGCAACGGTTGTGAGTTTAGTTGCGTTTATCTGGACACCTGGCAACCCTAACTAGAGAATACACCCTATAGATATTGCTTTAGGCCTTTTAGTGTTACTTTTAGCCGACATAATTCCAAAGGCCCTCTCTCGGCTTGTTTGCACCAAATATTTATCTCATTGGTCGTGATCGGAAATGTTTCTCTCTTATTGCGTTTGCTAACAAATAGTCAAGTTTTAAGATGTTTTCTTGTTGTCTGGTGAGAAGAATTCAACTAATTAAATGACGTTGTTCGTTAAAATTATCAGAGGTTTATTATGAGGAATAAACGGAAATCCTAGAGTAGACCATAGTATCCATATTGACCAAGGAACAGCGTGACAAAAGACAAGACTTTTTTTTTAAAAGGGAAAACCTTTTGGTAGGAGGAAATCTTATAGATTAGCGACTTGTGTTCGCGACATGTTTTCGGCACAAGACCATGGAGGAACCAATGTCCGGGTAGGTATTCGTGTACTGGCTTCCACGTATGCCTGGGTCGGGCATTTTTAGCTGTGCATTTCTGGCCGGCAATTCTTCGGCCTGGACACATTTACACTGTGAAATCATCGCTAGATTATTTATAGATGAAATATTATACTTTATATAATATAGTTTTCATTTCAGTCGGCAGTCCCCATGACTGCCTTTGCCTTTTTTTGAATGACGAGTGTAAGTAGGTACTAGTATTGCAATTTTTTTAGACAAAATTTTCTTTCTTTGATATGCAACAATATTCCAAAATCACAACTCATAGCTTACAGCCAAAAATAGTGCCACATTGAAAGTGTAAATAATTTCAATATTTCTTAGAACGAAAAACGTGGGAAATCGTAAGAAATCTCCGTTCAAGCATTCATCTGGGCAGGTGGATGCACCCTCAACATTCCAATAGACGCTTTCGGAATCCAATGGAGCAAAAATAAATTCAACCCCCAACACTCATTCCAATCACGTACTTCCGAATTTGTCATATTGGATTTTCGTAGGCGGACTCAGTCATATGTCCTCCCTTCCTGTCAGCTAGCGAAAATGAAAACATGTATCATCTCTGAATATTTAATGAAAAATCGACTTTACCATTAACAAAATAAAAAATATTATTAGTAAACGGCTTGAGACGGTATCATAAACGAAGCATTACCGAAATCTTAAAACTTATCTTGTACTTCGGAATGGAATAAAGCCTTATTGATTTATTGAAATTAATTTGTATTGTAATCTCGCAAAAATAGAATACAGATTTTCTCGGAAAAATACACAAAATTAATCTGCTATCTCATCTGGGTACAAATCGAATGATAAACTTTTATTTTTGAAGTAAAATCTTTTTTAGGTGCGTTGTGCGATTTTTGGTATGGGAAAAATATTATGGGTTCGCGTCACCGATATGCTGTTGTATCTTAGAACAAGGTATAGCAGCGCCATCTATCTGCTGAACTGGACCGGGCTGGACCCTACTATCAATGACAGATATATTTATGAAATGTTCGCAAGATGGCGTTATTATAAGTTAAATACAGTTCTCACTTATGTCGGCGGTCTCCATGTCTGCCTATGCCTTTTTTTCGGTAATTGTTGCAATTTTTATTAACATAATCATAATCATACATACATACATAATCACCTAGGCATTTATGTCTAAATAATGTTAGAGTTATAAAAAAAAAATTAGTTTTTGTTTCATATCAAGATATATATAAAAATCAGTTCAGATAAATTTTGCTTTTCTAATCTCTTTGGTTCTTTCTATATGTGTAAGTACGTACCTACATGTTAACATCAAGATTTGTGGGACATTAGCAAAAGTTTCCTTATCTCTTAGCAGTTGGAGTAGATTTACGCAAGCATCCCCAGTTTTTGTTGGTAATCTGGGAATAGGTAATACTAGAGATTTTAGCTGCTAATAAAAATAGTTTTGAGAAAGTGGGTTTGTTTGTCCTTCTTTTGAGATAGCTGGAGGGGCTGAGAGTGACATATGCTACCTTTTATCCCAGAAATCCTTCAGGTTATTTTTTTGTCACATTTCAAAAAATCCACGGGCGAAATCGGGGCAGCTTTTTGCACATATATTAGTTGGAGGGCCAGATATAATAAATCCCGGGAAGCCGGGGCGAAAAGGTAGTTTTATTATAATATGAAAATAATAAATATTTGGACCGATATGTTTCTAATCTCGATATATGTACATATAAAGTAACATGAGGTGCGTCGGTGGCCGAGTGGTTAAGACGTCTGATAATAACTACCAATAACAAACCACGGGTTTGGTCCCAGATCCCGGCCACGGACCAATGTGTTTTTTAATTAAAAACATATTTAGGTAAATCTGGTACATAATCCGACAAACCGCACACATAGAGGCTTTTCCATCTAAATATACCTCAACAGAACTGGCCACTTGTTAGGTATCGCCCCACAAATACCATGGGCTAAACGAATGAGACTTCGTCTTCCGCTGGGTACCCTGGAACCGTAACATGGTTTCGGGAGCTGTAAGGCCAACCCGTGAAGAAATAAAAATATAATAAAGTAACATATCGCTGATTAATTTATCAAAAACTGCCAGAAAAAGATTTAAAAAAAAAACGATACAACAAAAAATAAACGAAAAGATCAGCACAAAAATATTGTAGTTTTCATTTGCACTATAATTCTCTGTTCCTAAACGTTGAGTTAAATTTTCATGTTTCACATATTCATACAAGGGGTCCGCGACGCCCCGTAAACCTCCATTTGTTGCGGGCTTTATCAAAATAACGGGAGGCCATTTTAAACCCAATCAACGAAAAATCAAATCGCGGAAAATAACCGAGGGGCGATTGAACGAGGGTTAAATTTCTGATTTCCATCATTGTCATAGTTAGCTTCCATTTTTATTTGTGTTTTATTAGACAACCTGTGACTTGCTATTTATATCTCAAGTCGAAAAAGAGTAGATTCTTTCAAAAAAATACGAAAATAAGTAACTATTTACAATAAATAATTTTAAAATAAAATTTGATTGATGGAAATATTCAAAGTACACACAAGGTATGATGAATGTAAAAGAAGCGAAAGATGTATGTCAGGATCGTAACAAATGGCATTCGATTGTCTCTGCCTACCACTCTTGGGATAAAAGGCGTACTGATAGGTAGATAGCTAAAGTGTGTTTGTTGGATTCACGCCAAAACGAAACATCGGAGTGACGTGATTTTTTGCATAGATGTTGATAAAATAATGTTGTTCCGGCCGAGTCGCTAGAATAAATGTCACGATAAGGCATATTGTAAAAAAAATCGGCGTTATCTACAGGGTATTACGTTCACGATAGACGCTAATAAGTATCTACTGTGGACAACATGACATAATTACGCTTCGTTTTCTCCAAGCAGTTTATATACTTTGTCAGAGTAAAGGTAGCCAATCACCGGAGCGCCGCCGTACGGTCCACCGAAATCGACCACAGACTCGTCCAATTCTTGTATCAAATGTCCCGTCTAGATCTTGCGGCGGCCGGAATGGGAAATTTTCGGTGCGATGCCGGACCAATATGTGTTGTTTAGTTAGGTCACGTGGTTGTATTTCAATCGATCCCATACATTTAAAGTTATCTATTCTACATTCTATTCTATTCGCTAAGTTGTACATTGTCTAAGCCCGCTGATCTATCTATTATTTTCAGAAGAAGTAGTCCCCACTTTACGTGACTTCCGAAGTATTTTTTCTTAGTCCAGTTTTGACCACCATTATTTTGCCATCCATTAAGCAGAAAACTTGCAGAAAACCTCTGGTAACTAAAGTGTCCTACCCCAGGGCATTGTCCCCAATACTCATTATTTCGGTATTTTTTCGCATCCCCACCCCCTTGATAAATTCTTGTCAAGGGGGAACAGATATACGACAGATAACATGCACATTATCGAAATACCGTTGTCCTCGCATTAAACCGGTATACTGGGACTTAAATACCGATTTATTATCGTTGGGGATATTTTAAACGGTACTAGAAATTTCAAGGAATGTAATTTTTAAAGTAATTCTGAATAGCGTTGATATTGCTAATAAAAAACTAATAAATAACTTTTGAAATGGCCAGACACATTTTGCCTGGTATTTTTTACGGAAGTTGATTTTTTTATTCGTAAATACATTTTACATGCCCTCCAAAGTATATATTCACTATACCTTTTTAAATAAAGAACTTATTTGCAAGTGTAAGTTTACTTGTCTGTCACTTAATATATCCTCCATGTTCTTTTGTAATTGCTTGAAATAAAAAAAAACAGAAATAATAAAAATCAAAAATAAGCCATTCTAAGAGTAAATGCTGCTAGCCTTCTTGGCACTTTACCTTAGTACAGTGTTTCGAGAAGGTTTTCCCTTTCTTTTAAAATATTATTATTATGCTTTGTTCATATATCTTGCGATATTGCGAAAATACACAAAACGGACATACGTTCTTCCAGTATGTATACAAAAACTATTAGAAATAGCAAGTTTTAAGATTTTCATAAAGTAGGATAAAACGAAAAAATGGTACATTTCGAGTCGCAAAATCGATTTATCTCATAAAAATTGGTTCATTAGTTTTTCAGAAATTTTGAAAAAACTGACCTTATAAGTAAATTTTTCGTAATATCTCGATGAAATATGTACCGATTTTGACGACTTACTTTTTTAAGGATATAATAATTTCTCGACATTATCTCACAGTCATATGACGAAAATGGGTTCAGTAATTTTTCAGAAATTCAGTAATTTGTCTCTCGACAAAATAGGCCACGCGATTTACTGAGTTCATTGCGCAAACAAGCTTGCTCTTAAAAACTTTCAAAAGTAAAAATCACTAGGAACATGAGACCAGGGAGATATTTCAGTATTTAAAACTCAACCTCAAATGGCCTGAAACTTGAACTAAATCCAGTTCTATTGCAGCTGGAAAAGTCGACGAGAAAATGTTTTTCAAACTTTTCTTTTATATGCTAAACTTTATATATACTCGTACACATTTTTTAAAAGTTCTGCTAACTTTAAGAAAAGTTAGGAAATCATTTAAGCAAGATCCAATGGTTTTTTCGCGATTTATAAATAACCTCGTGCTGCGGAGGGCTAGTAAGGCAAGAGTCCGCATTTCTTCTAAAAATAACAGATATTACCGTCTGTTAAAGAAGTGACAGATCTAGCTCCATTAAGTGCAGCAACAGGCTTGCCACCTGTTATATTCAACATGGATAACTGGCAAAAACTCTGTCTATCTGTCTGTCTGTTACGCTTTCACAGCTAAACCACTGAACCGATTTTGATGAAATTTGATATGGAGAAATGTAGTGAAGTAGTTTAACAGGGCCGTATTTAGAATTTTTTTTTTAAAAGTCATAGGTTAGTGAACCTAAATTTTTAAAAATCTGGATGTCGCCCGGGGTGGCTTTGAACCCCCAAAACTCCCCCCGTAGATCCCCAAACAACAACGCCCATTCTAGAACAAAACTATAATATTCCCATACAGTTTGTACACAAGTTTCAGGAATACAGATCTGAAAGTTTTCCACCGGAATCGGTTCGTTAGTCCGTCAGACCGTCCAACAAAGTTAGTCATTTGAACTCTGGGTATCGGATTGCGGAGTGTTTGGTTAAGTCTAGACTTGGAAACGTGACCGGTGAATTATCTATTCAATTTGATGTCGTTCGTGCTTATTTAAAAACGCAAACCTCATTCTATACCTTGCGGCGTAGGTGCACTTGGTAACAATGTCGACATATAGACAGTTATTAAACAGAACAAGTGGCAGACCTGTCTCTAAACCTAATAAGACCGCAATTACGTAAGTACTTTTGGCACTGATTTAATAAAGTAAATAGGTACTTTCCGAGGTGGTGTTTTAAGAACCTACGTTTTTTCATCGGATGTACAAAACACTCTAACCAATTCTCTTTTCGCGTGTTTAAAGTGGCAGAATTTTCTTCGGGATAAACACATCTAAAGTCAGTTTTTTTTGTACTAAATTAGATAAGTTTAAAAAGACCTTAGATAGAGCATTGTGCGGTAAAGGGAAGATAAAGCGCCCTGAATAAAGGACGTTTTCACCTCTCCAGCACGAAAAGGGCACTTTTACTCCCGCTCGCAGCAAAAAGCGATTTTGCTGCGAGCGTATATGGTTCGTTTAGTTAGAAACTTAAATTAACTCGTAGGCACAACTGTCACTTTTAATCTGCAAAATTGCAGTAATTTTTATGAGGGTTTCTTAGCTATAATAAACATACTTTTTGTTAAATATTGTCTTAATTTTTTTTCTTACCTATAACATTTTACTCGCTGGTAGAGGTGAAAAGTTGTATGTTTCACACGAGAGTATTTTTTTTATATCTCGTGCCTTTAAACCACTCACCGTGCTCAATAGTCTTGTTATGCTCGTGATTCAATTCTAGACTACTTCGCTAGTTCGTGATTTAAAGTCGAGTCGACACTCGCAGCAAAAAATAACTTTGTTCACTTGTTGAACAAATAACTATTTTTATTTAATTTTAATTAGGTAACTAATTTTGATTACGGTTTTCTAATAACACCGTCCGCAACAGTTTCACTGTGATTGTTAAGAAATATTAGAAGTTCTAAAAACGACTAAAATTACTTATGACAACCCTATCCTTTATATTTTGTCTAGACAATATCTACGGCTAGATTAATATTACATACAGATTTTAATATTGGAACCAAAACATGAAAGCCAGTGTGATCGGTTGGAAAATCTAGTGACCTGCTTTCCTTTCCTGAAAAGTTCACTGAATAAATTCCCTTTTATGAGAAATTCTTTAATGACAGCTGAAAGTAGGGGATCGAGGCCAGTTTTAATTGCTAAACTCGATAACGATTTGACGTTTGAATATTTGAAGAATTGTGGATTCTACTGAACTTTATAATTTGAAGAAAGTGGTCTTTATTTATTTCTCAAATTGGTTTTTGTCTGAAAGTTTAATATTGAGATTTATTACAAAGGATATTATATTATCATTTTCCAATCACAAAATTTACAGTAATTTGCAATAGATATTGATAATTATTATTAGCAAATTTATTTTATTCAATAAACTTTTTTAAAGTATTTTTTACTTACACCTCCAATTAAATCTGATTTCACTGCAGATGTCTCTACAAACTAGGCACTTTTAAAAGTAGGTCAAATAAGCTGGAAATGCATAAGCATCACTCTAGACTTCGCACAAGTGATCGAGCAACAAAGGATATAGTGTTCTTAGATCGAGAAGGATACTTCAATAATTCTTTATATACAGCCTAGGCTCTTTCTTCTTGTAAGTAAAATAGCTAAACTGAAAAAAACCGGCCAAGTGCGAGTCGGACTCGCGCACGAAGGGTTCCGTACCATTATCTATAAAAACGGCAAAAAAAGTTTTTGTTTGTTGTATGGGAGCCCCCTTAAATATTTATTTTATTCTATTTTTTAGTATATGTTGTTATAGCGGCAACAGAAATACATTATCTGTGAAAATTTCAACTGTCTAACTATCACGGTTCATGAAATACAGCCTGGTGACAGATGGACATACAGACAGACGGACGGACAGCGGAGTTTTAGTAATAGGATTTCCGGTTTTACCCTTTAAAAAAGCATCGACAGTCATAAACTTCTCGGGCCGATCATTGCCGGACCAGCAATTCATTGTTGGCGTACACAAATTCCTGCCCGGACATTCTCGAGCCGAGCATTCCCGAGCCAGGCAATCCATGGTCGGCGTACACGATTTCCTGCCCGGCATTATCGCAAACAAACAAATACCTGGATCTAAATATCATAGAATTGTTTTTAGTCAAATGTACCTTTTTCATACAAGATGCCAATTAAAGTGGATTCATACCTGAAACAAATAAAAGTATTTAAATTACTTATAATAAACTCGAAGGTCCTGAGTTCGATTAAGGGGTAAGCAATACACAAACTTAAAAGTTAAAAATGTTCAAGTTTTCAACTGACCAGTGAGCATGGTCAGGGGAGGGGGGGGGGGGAAGACCAAGTGTCCCTCGTTTAGCCGATGGTATTTATTTACGCCAAAATTTATTGGATTAACCAAATGATGTGGGAACCTTGTTGACTATTGAATTGATTTCTGTAAATCCTAGAGCGCCCCGGTGTTTCACCAATACGAGTCAAACCCATTTTGATAAAACATCTCTTGAAATATCATATCCGTTTTAAAACATCACGGGTGAAGCCATGCGGACCAAATAGGATCAAATTGAATAAACAAAAATATTTCCCCATAATTGCTATTCCATTTCGTCAGGCGCTTTGCAATAACGACATCAAAGCAATTTAGGGTTGCGAAAGTGAAACTATAGAAGAAAACAGGATAACATTGTGACCGTAAAGTTAGTCTTATCGTTTCCTCCGGCGTCGACTTAACGTCCTAACAAATTAGTTGTGGATGGTTGTGCCAACGATGCCTTAGTTGGGACACTAGAAAAGTTTGAGGATCGCTTTAACTTGCTTCATTTTCCATAATTGAATTATTTAGAGTAGTCAATATGATTTTGAATATGACTATGTCAGCATTGTCATCAATAATTCAGAGCACCAAAATAAATTCATACAAAAAAATAATTAAGAATCCTGTCATGGAGCCATATAAACATTTTGAGCTAGGTGTAATAATCGACACATGCTCTCATGAAGTCTGAAGATCTTGAAAGCAGCATGCTTACCCAATTTTCATGAAACTTTAAGCTAAAGGCAGTTGAAACCGGTTCAGAGGGCCTAAGACCTACCTATAATTATAACATAGAGTTGCATTAGTCGTGTCTATATTTAAGAGCCTTATATCCATAATTTGTATGGGGATAAACTATTCCCAATTACTGTTATGTGTAAATAACCTGTGTCACTGTAATTTAGTATATAATTACTTATTTAATAAATCTAAGTGAAATAGCCGTTATTTTTTTTAATTGGTTTTATTGAATAGGAAATAATATGGGTGGTAAAATAAAGGATAATTTTGCCCCTGTTTTCTCTTTCATAATCTATCACAAAACTCTTAATTTTTTTTAAGCGCTGTTATACCATTACCCTTTAATTATATATATATACATTGCGTTTTTTTGTAGCTAGCTTATTGAATATTCAAAATAAAAATTATTTTTGACGAATTATTATTAGCGTTTTGTACATAGCATTAAAAGTAGCATTTTTGGACGCTTTCTTTTGAATCAAATTCAATCTCAAACAAAAATACAGTGGATAGATTTTTCAAAAATAAATACGGTCTTTATACCTTGCGGTGTGGCCAGAGACACCAGTAGCAGTGTCCACTTTTTGCCAGTTGTTGCGCAAAATATTGTGAACTTACACAGACATTTTTTTTTTAGATACCTATTTTGAATTTCTTTTTTACGGTAGACCAATATGGACAACTGGTTTACCGTAAAACAGAAATAAAAATATAAAAAACTCGCTGGTCATACAAAAAGGCTTTTCCGTGTAGGTACATGCCTCAACAGAGCTAGCCACTCGATAGGAATAGCCTCGAAAAAAAATATTAGGCTACATGAAGAAGAGCTGTAAGGCAAACCCATGAAGAAATTCAAAATACCTCCATAAAAATCTACTTGTTTTTTTATTAACCGACTTCCAAAAAAAGAAGGAGAAGTTTCTCAATTCGGACCGTATTTTTTTTTATTTTTATGTATGTATGTACATCGATAACTCCGCCAATTGTGAACCGATTTTGATGGTTTCTTTTTTAATCGACAGATAACTCTTCCGGATTGGTCCCATTTTTACCTCATAAAAATTGGTTCATTAGTTTTTCAGAAATTTTGAAAAAACTGACTTTAAAAGTACATTTTTCTTGATATCTCGATAAAATAAGTACCGATTTTGACAACTTATTTTTTTTAAGACATTATAATTTCTCGACATTATCTCACAGACATATGACGAAAATCAGTAGTTTTTCAGAAATTCAGTAATTAATTTCTGTTTACGGCTGAAAATTATGTATCAGAAAAAGCCTTAGCAACGGTTGCTATTGACACGAAGTTGTCAATTTTCGTGACGATGGTGTAGCGGTTAACTATATTGGGGTGCATAGGATGTATATTTTTTTTAAGACATTATAATTTCTCGACATTATCTCACAGACATATGACGAAAATCAGTAGTTTTTCAGAAATTCAGTAATTAATTTCTGTTTACGGCTGAAAATTATGTATCAGAAAAAGCCTTAGCAACGGTTGCTATTGACACGAAGTTGTCAATTTTCGTGACGATGGTGTAGCGGTTAACTATATTGGGGTGCATAGGATGTACAAGCACATGGTTCAAATCACATCCACAGCGGTATTTTTTTTAAATTTTCCATTAATATTTTTTTAGTTGCGTTATTATTTGTCTCTCAAGGCAGCAAAATCACTTAAAAGGGTAAAATAAACCTTGCACCGACTTCAAAAATTTGCACTGAAAAGTAAGAAATAATAAATATTTCGTCGTAGAATTTGAAGACGGTTGGTGCCAAATTAGAAACAACTTAGTTCCCAAATTCACTAATCTAGACAATTCATTAGGAACCTACGATCATCAGTACATACAAACATAGATAATATTGAACAGATCTTTATCTTCTTAGATATTTACTTAGTTTTGTATCCTAATTTGGCACCAACCGTCTTCAAATTCTACGACGAAATATTTATTATTTCTTACTTTTCAGTGCAAATTTTTGAAGTCGGTGCACTTTTTTTTAAAAGGTTTATAAAATAAACAAACTTGCATGACAACGTAAAATATGCCAAGCAATATTCAACCTTATATCGTCCGCCGGATGCCAACAGTATTTTCATCGAGGTTGGTTCCCTACCTTAAATATGAAAGAAGATATAAGAGTAATAATGTAAATAACACCCCCATAACAATGGACCAACAAGCAACAAGCACTCTAAACCGACATATTAATTTATTCCGAGTACAAAACGACATGGGGGGGTCGAGCATTAAAATTTGAACCCGGCAGGTGCTAAGTCCATAATTTCCCTTGAGACGGCGGGGATGGCGTTTTAAGGGTTTCAATGAATGCAAGCTCTAATTTCTTCGGACAAACTTAGCAGCTTCTTTCACTCAATTGTTCTTGTCATTTGTGACATAGTAATCCAACATATCTATGTAACATTACGCTCTGTTTTACAGGAGGGGTAGACTGTTGAATTTACTACGATCCTGAATCTTCATCTAACCCAAGTGCTTACATTTTTGAAGAGAAACCTTATTTAGGCGTGTTCGCGACATTAATTGCCCGGTCCTAGAATGTCTGGACAGGAATTCGTATGCCTGGGACGGTTATTTTTGGCTGCGCATTTCTGACCGGCAATTCTTCGGTCCGGACACAGATACATTTATATGTGAAATGATCGCTAGATGGCGTTATTATACGTTATATACTTATAAATTAAAAACCACTATTATTTCATATTTTTAAGTTTTTACTTCTGTCGGCACTGCCTTCTTTGTTATGTTCAATAAAAATACAATAGCTTTTGTGCCTTTGGATATGATTAGAAACAATAGTAACAATGTCCACATCCCTTGACTGTATCTAAGATAGGTACTATGTTTAGGTACACAAACGAATACGTACACATATCTTAACGGCCTTTGTACCTTAAGATGTGGCCAGATACTGGTATATCTATTCATGGTGTAACAGCGTCAACTTGCCAGCATTCCATATTAAACAGAACAGGTGGCAAGCCTGTTGCTGCACTGGATCTAGATGGGTTACTTCTGAATGTGTTATTTATCACTCGAGAACCAAGCATAGATTTAAGCTACTGTATTCACGTCAACTATTTATAAATTAAGACGTTACGCCGCTCTGCCTTACCAATGGTATTCATATTTCGTCAGTATATAACTCCACATTTGTATTCAAAACACGCTAATGTTGCAGAACAATAAAGCAGCCGAACGAGAAAGCGCCTGAAAAATGTAATGCTCTTATACTTAATGGAGACTATATTGCTGTAAAATAAAATGTAGGCGTTATGACTGGGTATTTTAAGTGTTATGCGCCGTTATATTACTTCAGAGGCTAAATTTATACAAATCAATATAAAAGAAGTATTTATATGTAATATCAAATTTAAGGGAGAGGTGGTAGTGGAACTAGTGGCGTATTTTTTTAAATAAATTTAATGAATTAAATACTTTTAATTTAAATAAATTTAGTGAGGGTAGGCTGTCAAAAATAATAGTTATAAAAATCGAGCTCCTTTACTTAAAAAATAATTTAAAATAGTACATAAATATAATAACTGAAGAGGAATCGTGTCAATAGTCAATAATATTAAATATATAACGACAGTTTTGGTGCTTGACATGGACAAAGTGAAATAAATTGAAATGAAATGTGCTGGTAACCGTGAACATTTTAATTTGAAAGGACACGAGATTAAAGTCGGTCGGTAACTTTGTTCTTCATATAACTAAGGACACTAGAAACTAAATTCCAGATTGGAATCACACTTTTAATTTAATAATTAATTTAATTTAAATAAATAATGAGCTACAATTAAAAATAGAGGAACAGGAAGAACGGTTGGAAATTTTAGATCAGCAAAAAAGAAAGAAAAACATTATATTTTTTGGTATAGAGGAACAAGAAGAAAATTACAATAGTTTAGAAAACAATATATTAAAAATAATAAACATTACTTTGAAAGTGCCTTGTGAAAGATATGAACTGGAGTATGTATCTAGATTGGGAAGAAAAGGTGATACACCCAGACCTATAATAACAACATTGTCTACGATGGGAAAAAAAATTCAAATTCTAAGGAACAAGAAAACTTTAAATACTACAAATTATTATATAAAACAAGATTTTTCAAGAAAAATTTTAGAGAAACGCAAAATGCTTCAACAAGAATTACAAGAATTATATAGTCAAGGAAAGAGAGCTATACTTAAGTATGACAAAATTGTAATTTTAAAAGATAAAGAGGAAGTTGTCAAGGAAAATAATAAATTTTCTATAAACAAAAAAAGAAACTTATCAGAATCGCTAGAGCTCTCACCAAAAAATTCTCTTACAGAAATGAACTTGAATAAGCAAGTGTCTAAGAAAAAGAAAAATAAGGTCATATCAATAAAGCAGTTTATATCTCATAAACCAGAAGCGATATGTTCGCCACGTAATCCAGTACAAATTTAATCTCAAGCAAAACTAGTACCACACCCTGCCCCTCAACGTCTCCCAATACGGCCGGTCACCGCGGGAGTACTAGACCATCACCCTCCAGAGGTTAACTAACGCCTCCACATGTGCATTATATACATATAGATACCCTTGGAATAATGTGGCCTAATGCTTAATATATATTTATGTAAACAATATTAAATAAAAACAATATCAAAAGAGATATGGAGAAAAGTGGATAATATAATAAACAACAAATAGCGATGGAAAAGTATTGAACAAACTTTTGTAAATAATACATGCAGAGATTATATATACATACATATTATTGTATAAATACATATTATTATATACATACGTATATGTATATCTATTGTATTGATGACCATAATAATATAGCTGTAAATTTAAAAACGACAAGCTCTGGAGGAGGCCTTCACCTGCAAAGGGTTCTTACTACCATATTTTTGTAAATATTATAAAACTTTTGTATATTTAATTTGTTTGTAAGAAATAAAAGGCTTTTTTATTTTTTATTTTATTTTTATTTAATGAATTAAATCGAATGCAGACCAATTAAAATGGTCAAATATAATTCGTAGGTAAATTAGTTAATAACATTAAAAATAGGCAAAATAATACAAATGGTGACAACTAAAAGAAATAATGCATTTGACAATATAAATTAATTCTAAAATTTGTTTTTGTATTTTGCCCACATTTTTATTAATTAGCCTTTTTTCAATGCGACGGTTAAGACGTCTGTGATTAACTAAAACTGGTTTTTAATTAAAACTTATGTACATTATCCGACAAACCACACTTAGAGGCTTTTCCATTTTTAACCGACTTCCAAAAAAAGAAGGAGAAGGTTCTCAATTCGGACCGTATTTTTTTTTATGTATGTATGTACATCGATAACTCCGCCAATTGTAAACCGATTTTGATGGTTTCTTTTTTAATCGACAGATAATTCTTCCGGATTGGATGTACATAAAGTTAGCGAAACACTTCTTGCGAATGCGATCCAAAGTTATTTTATATTTTGCCGCTAATTATCCGTGAATTATTCGTGAAATAATAAAATTTGCCGCTCGTTTATTTCAGGAGTTACAGGGTGTTTCGCTAACTTCATATAAAGTTAGCGAAACAACTTTTTAAATATAACAATTTTTAAAAGTATGCATGCAGTAAATTGCCGTTAATTATCCGTAAACTATTCGTGAAAGAATGAAGTTTGCCGCTCATTTATTTCAGAAGTTACAGGGTGTTATATAATGTAAGTTAATTATAGAAACTTTCTAAATGCGCAAGAAAAAGACAATATTATTAGCAATATTTTGTCTCTCTTAAACCTCTAAAAACTTATAAATAGAAAGAAAAAGAGGATGGGTTCTCTTTTTAGGTTACAGGGTGTTTCGATAAATATTTAAGAAAATCTTTAAAATGATATGTAAAAGTGAATATGCAGTAATTTTCCGAAAACTAAGTGCAATTAATCCCTGAAAGAAAAAAAACTGCCGCGAAACTATCTAAAAAAATACAGAGTGTTTTTCTTTTCACTTGTCGAGATAGCGACCAAAACACAAAAAAATAGCTAAACGCGATATGCACTTTTTCTCACTAAACCATCTCCGAATTATTCGTGGAATAAGAAAAATTTCCTCTGTTCTCATTCTCAAGTTATAGGGTGTTTCGCTAACTTTCTATGGAGACAAAAAGTCACTAAAATGTAAAAGTGAATATGCAGTAATTTTCAGAAAATTAAGTTCAATTAATCCCTGAAAAAAAAAATTTGCCGCGCAACTATCTAAAAAAATACAGAGTGTTTTTCTTTTAACTTGTCGAGATTGCAAACAAAAAACAAAAAAATAGCTAAACGCGATATGCACTTTTTCTCACTAAACCATCTCCGAATTATTCGTGGAATAAGAAAAATTTCCTCTGTTCTCATTCTCAAGTTACAGGGTGTTTCGCTAACTTTCTATGGAGACAAAAAGTCACTAAAATGTAAAAGTGAATATGCAGTAAGTTTACTGAGAAAAAGTGCATACCGCGTTTAGCTATTTTTTTGTTTTTTGGTCACTATCTCGACAAGTGAAAAGAAAAACACTCTGTATTTTTTTAGATAGTTGCGCGGCAATTTTTTTTTTTCAGGGATTAATTGCACTTAATTTTCGGAAAATTACTGCATATTCACTTTTACATTTTAGTGACTTTTTGTCTCCATAGAAAGTTAGCGAAACACCCTATAACTTGAGAATGAGAACAGAGGAAATTTTTCTTATTCCACGAATAATTCGGAGATGGTTTAGTGAGAAAAAGTGCATATCGCGTTTAGCTATTTTTTTGTGTTTTGGTCACTATCTCGACAAGTGAAAAGAAAAACACTCTGTATTTTTTTAGATAGTTGCGCGGCAAATTTTTTTCTTTCAGGGATTAATTGCACTTAATTTTCTGAAAATTACTGCATATTCACTTTTACATTTTAGTGACTTTTTGTCTCCATAGAAAGTTAGCGAAACACCCTGTAACTTGAGAATGAGAACAGAGGATTTTTTTCTTATTCCACGAATAATTCGGAGATGGTTTACTGAGAAAAAGTGCATATCGCGTTTAGCTATTTTTTTGTTTTTTGTTCGCAATCTCGACAAGTTAAAAGAAAAACACTCTGTATTTTTTTAGATAGTTGCGCGGCAAATTTTTTTCTTTCAGGGATTAATTGCACTTAATTTTCTGAAAATTACTGCATATTCACTTTTACATTTTAGTGACTTTTTGTCTCCATAGAAAGTTAGCGAAACACCCTGTAACTTGAGAATGAGAACAGAGGAAATTTTTCCTATTCCACGAATAATTCGGAGATGGTTTACTGACAAAAAATACATATCGCGTTTAGTTATTTTTTTGTTTTTTGGTCACTATCTCGACAAGTGAAAAGAAAAACACTCTGTATTTTTTTAGATAGTTGCGCGGCAAATTTTTTTCTTTCAGGGATTAATTGCACTTAATTTTCTGAAAATTACTGCATATTCATTTTTACATTTTAGTGACTTTTTGTCTCCATAGAAAGTTAGCGAAACACCCTGTAACTTGAGAATGAGAACAGAGGAAATTTTTCCTATTCCACGAATAATTCGGAGATGGTTTACTGACAAAAAATACATATCGCGTTTAGTTATTTTTTTGTTTTTTGGTCACTATCTCGACAAGTGAAAAGAAAAACACTCTGTATTTTTTTAGATAGTTGCGCGGCAAATTTTTTTTTCAGGGATTAATTGCACTTAATTTTCGGAAAATTACTGCATATTCACTTTTACATTTTAGTGACTTTTTGTCTCCATAGAAAGTTAGCGAAACACCCTGTAACTTGAGAATGAGAACAGAGGAAATTTTTCTTATTCCACGAATAATTCGGAGATGGTTTAGTGAGAAAAAGTGCATATCGCGTTTAGCTATTTTTTTGTTTTTTGTTCGCAATCTCAACAAGTTAAAAGAAAAACACTCTGTATTTTTTTAGATAGTTGCGCGGCAAATTTTTTTCTTTCAGGGATTAATTGCACTTAATTTTCTGAAAATTACTGCATATTCACTTTTACATTTTAGTGACTTTTTGTCTCCATAGAAAGTTAGCGAAACACCCTGTAACTTGAGAATGAGAACAGAGGATTTTTTTCTTATTCCACGAATAATTCGGAGATGGTTTAGTGAGAAAAAGTGCATATCGCGTTTAGCTATTTTTTTGTTTTTTGTTCGCAATCTCGACAAGTTAAAAGAAAAACACTCTGTATTTTTTTAGATAGTTGCGCGGCAAATTTTTTTTTCAGGGATTAATTGAACTTAATTTTCTGAAAATTACTGCATATTCACTTTTACATTTTAGTGACTTTTTGTCTCCATAGAAAGTTAGCGAAACAGCCTGTAACTTGAGAATGAGAACAGAGGATTTTTTTCTTATTCCACGAATAATTCGGAGATGGTTTACTGAGAAAAAGTGCATATCGCGTTTAGCTATTTTTTTGTTTTTTGGTCGCTATCTCGACAAGTGAAAAGAAAAACACACTGTATTTTTTTAGATAGTTTCGCGGCAGTTTTTTTTCTTTATAATAAATATTTCGTCGTAGAATTTGAAGACGGTTGGTGCCAAATTAGAAACAACTTACTTCCCAAATTCACTAATATAGACAATTCATTAGGAACCTACGATCAACAGTAGGTACATACAAACATAGATAATATTGAACAGATCTTTATCTTCTTAGATATTTACTTAGTTTTGTATCCTAATTTGGCACCAACCGTCTTCAAATTCTACGACGAAATATTTATTATTTCTTACTTTTCAGTGCAAATTTTTGAAGTCGGTGCACTTTTTTTTAAAAGGTTTATAGCCTAACAAATAGGTACCATCGGCTAAAGTAGGGAGACTTGGTCTTCCGCTGGGTACCCTGGGATCGATAACACGGTTTCGGGAGCTGTAAGGTAACCGTTACATTATAAAGAACATAAAATATTTATATTTTTTATTATAAATAGAAATAATATTAAATATTAATTTATATGAAAACCGGTGTGATTCCATATTAATCTACTGTAGGTAATTACAATATTATGAAAAACAAGTCTAGTTAAAGATTTTATGCGGTTATCATTTTTACACTGAAATATGGCAATTTTTTCAGGGGCAGTTCTGAAGATATTGATGTCATAGTTCAACTGATTTCCATTAGATGACGTATTTTACAAAATAAATAAATTAGGCTTATATTGAAAGAAACATTTAATTTTGATTTGTTTGTTTATTTTTCATCATTAGAGGGAAAAATTATCTTCAAAATGGAAAATAATATATAGAGATACTGCATATATCAGATATTTAAACCATAATATTAATTACTAAGAATGATTATTCACTCCCTAATACATCAACTATCGAGAGTAATAACATTAAACGTTATGTAAGCTTGATGGGACAAGAGCCCTCAACTACTGAAGTTTCAGAAATCAACCCTTCAGTAAAGAACGCGATGTATATGTATAGGATTATGTTAGTTATATTTGCATAACAGGGTTGGCTAGAACTTTAAACTGTTTTGAACTTAAATTAAATACATATTACATAATTAATAATATAAATTATATATTCTCTCCCTAATTTAGGACATCAAATTAAGAAATAATAAGCGTTTGTACTAAAAAATCATTTCTTCCCATTGTAGAATAATGTTTCCATTGGCAAATTAATTCGGATGAAAAATTAAATCTCAAATTGTTAACAATATTTTTGCCTTTAAATACTTTTCTCAATCTATCATCACGTATTTTATCCCAAGAGAGGTAGGCAAAGACAATCGAATGCCATTATTACGATTCCGACATACCTCTTTCGTTTCTTTTTAACCCCCGACGCAAAAATAGGGGTATTATAAGTGTCTGTCTGTGGCATCGTAGCTCCTAAACGGATGAACCGATTTTTAGTTTAGTTTGAAACGTGACATAATCGAAAGTGTTCTTAGCTATAATTCAAGAAAATCTGTTCAGCCGTTTGAAGATCATCAGCTCTTTTGAAGGGATGTGATCAACTTACTGGTCTGACCGATTCGAAATTTAGTATCATGAGACTTCAAATATATTAGGTACAACAACATGGTAACCTTGATCTGATGCTACTGCATCATCTGAAAGCAGCTAGATACATATAGCAAACTCCTCACCAACTCCGGTTTTTTTTTCCATATATTGCCTTCGATCAATTATTTTTTTATCCATACTAATATTATAAAGAGGAAAGATTTGTATTTTTGTATGTTTGTTACGAATAAACTCAAAACTACTGGACGGATTTTGATCATTCTTTCACTATTAGAATGCTACATTATCCCTGAGTAACATAAGCTATATACCATCACGGCATGACGACGGGAACGGGGTGGGCAGAGGTGAACATGACAAAAGCTATGTATGAAGTGTATGTTAGCCAACATTCTGAAATAGACACGTACGAAGTCGTGGGAAACAGGGTAGGGGTAGGGGTAGGGATCGGGGTAGGGGTAGGGGTAGGGGTAGGGGTAGGGGTAGGGGTAGGGGTAGGGGTAGGGGTAGGGGTAGGGGTAGCGGTAGCGGTAGCGGTAGCGGTAGCGGTAGCGGTAGCGGTAGCGGTAGCGGTAGCGGTAGCGGTAGCGGTAGCGGTAGCGGTAGCGGTAGCGGTAGCGGTAGCGGTAGCGGTAGCGGTAGCGGTAGCGGTAGCGGTAGCGGTAGCGGTAGGGGTAGGGGTAGCGGTAGGGGTAGGGGTAGCGGTAGGGGTAGGGGTAGGGGTAGGGGTAGGGTTAGGGGTAGGGGTAGAGGTAGGGGTAGGTGTAGGGGTAGTGCAGGTTTTATTTTGTTCGAAAATATCCACGGGCGAAGCCGGGGGCGGACAGCTAGTATATTATAAAGAGAAAAGATTTGATTTTTTTGTATTTTTGTTTGTAATGAATAAACTCAAAAACTGCTTGACCGATTTTATAATTCTTTTTACATTTGATAGTCCAATTCTTGAGGAAGCTTATGCCTATTTAACATCACGCTACCTACTCAAGGAGTTGAATTGTGTACTTTCCAAGTGGTCCCATGGTAATCAGGTCAGGGTCTGATGATAGGATCCTGGACAAATCAAGAACTCTTCAAATTTTATAGGCACAATTGAAGCCATTTGGGAATTTTTTGTAGTGACTTTGTGCATTTGCTTTTGGAAAGCACATTTTGGTTTTGAAGGCGGTTTTTTTTTTCTTCATCAGAAATGGTTATATTATCAATACGAAAAATCCAGAAACAACAAAATACATCTTGACGGCCTTTATAAATTACCTACAGTGTGGCCAGTGACAAGCGAAATGTCCTTCGAAACACGCTATCGACGCTTAACCAAATACGCTATTTCAAAATATTCCAACTACTTTAATAAATATGCAAGCATTTGTACAGATTTTCGCAAAGAGAAAAAGTTCGACATCAAATGCATAGCGAATTTCCCTTGCATTTTCCCTCTGTATTGTTACTCGCCCCAAAGCTAAAGCACCACATTGGGGATTAATATTATATGGTGTAGTGTTAGAACTGGGGTGAGCTATTGTTTTGGACAGGAATTACATGATTCTGTTTAAACGGTGTACCAATATTTGTAATATCACGCCTATGTGATATTGGCACAGGCTGATGTTCAGCGAATATTATAGTATACATACTTCTGGCCGCGGTTTCACTCGCGTAAGAAATAATCCCGTGTCTATAATTTGCCCTTCCCCGCCCGGGGTCTCCTACAATATCTCTAAAATGTTTTGATATAATTTTAGAATATATAGGTACATAAGATATAACATTACATTCTATAATTATTCATTTGCTATAATTTTTTTTAAACCTAAAATCGATTTCTGTAATTTTCAAAATCACTATTATCAAAATATATAAAATTAAGTTCTATAATTATTCATTTGCTATAATTTTTTTTTACCCTAAAATCGATTTCTGTAATTTTCAAAATCACTATTATAAAAATATATAAAATTACATTCAATAATTATTTATTTGCTATAATTTTTCTTTTGTCTAAAATCGATATCCGTAATTTTCAAAATCACTATTATCAAAATATATAACATTAAATGATCTAATTTATAATTTGCTATAATTTTCGTTTTATCTAAAATTGTTTTCTATAATTTTCAAGATGTCTAAATTATCAAAAGGTACAATTAATTATGTAATGATTAATTTGCTATATTTTTTCCAGTTTATTTGCGAAATATTTATTAATATATAAAAATCTTCCTTACTTATTATAAATAATATATATATAGGTATCATATCCGTTATCAATAAGTGATGGTTGTTTAGCTCGCTCGTCTCGCGCTCTGTTTTAGCACTATTCGAACCACGCTCGTCGCTTCGCTCCTCGCTAACCTATTTTTATTTACAAATTAGGGGAATAGGAATCGAAAATTACTGCAAAAGACATTAACAAAATCTACTGTAAATTTTAATAATAGTACTTATTTAAATTGATTACATTATAGAAAATTATTTTTTATGATTATATATTTGTAAATGTAAATAGAATGAAGTTATACGTTTAATAATATAGTGAGTACACTTATTTTAACAATCCATTAGAGCAAATGATATTATAGATTAATAAATTTATAGAAATTGAATTTATATATTTAGAAAATTATAATAACTGCAATTATAGAAAAGTAACCATTAGTGCAACTGAAATTAGAGATTATAAAAATTATAAGACATGAGATTATATATTTTCAAAATTATAGTAACAGCAATTATAGAAAAGTAGCCATTAGTGCAATTGAAAATAGACATTATAAAAATTATAGGACTTGAAATTATATATTTTGAAAATTATGGCAACTGCAATTATAGAAAACAATACGTTATAGGAATTAATATTATAGATTTAAAAAAATATATCAAACACATTTATAGATTTTTAAAATTACGGGAGATAAATTTATAGAAAATGAATATTTATAGCAACTAAAATTATAGCTTCTGAAATTATATATTTTATTTTAGAGCATTTGAGAGGATACCCCCCGCCCGATTTCGCGGTATAAAAAGTAGTATAAATGTCATTCTCTGACCCTGAGATAAAAAGTAGCCTAGACTATAATCTATCTCTGTACCAAATTTCATCCAGATCAGATAGTTAACCAAATACCTTGCTTCCCGCTTTCACTCTCCTTTCAATTTCCTTGTCTATCTTTCCACTACTTGTAAGCATACTACCTAAATTAACAAATTCATTCATTCGATCTAATTTACATCATTTCACACAAATGTTGCACTCCGTCCTTTCATCATCCTTTTCAAATACTGGTAGATACTTTTGATTTCAAATGATATCATAAATGTCTTTTCTCATTCCTCGTTCAAAAGTCATCATCAGCATATAAAAAACATGCATAAGCATATTTCAAATTTCAAATTCCAGTATTGTAACCGTGCGAGGCGCGGGATTGTAAAATGAATTAGCCACATATTTATGAATTTGTATGCAGGCGTTTACAAATTGTATGGTCTAAACTAAACATACCTCAAACTTAACTCATTCTGTTACTTTGTAAATGTTTAATGGACGATCTTCATTAGAATGTCTGAAAGCTTTACGGACGGTCAAAAAGCTCAGGTTTTCTTCAATTCCCCACTTGTGTCTTATGCAAATATTCATGCACATAAAAGTTGAAATGGACATTCTGGAAGAAACTTAGGCAACATCTACACTAATAATAAAGCTAAAGAGGTTTTTTGCGGATATGTAATTTTTTTTATTTGATAGCCCAATTCTTGAAGAAGTTTATATGCTATATAACATAACGCTACGACCCAAAGGGGGTGAAATGGGGTGTAGAATTCCTAATATTTTTTTGTGTTTAGGGGATGTTCGGTCATTACAATTTGTCTGACTGATAAAATATTACTTCATAATATTTAAAAATCAGACATGTAAAAATAAGTAAGCTTCATTTATTTTTTATGGAGCTTTAAAGCGTCTGACAAAAGTTCTGCTCCATGGAAAGTGTCTGAAACTTTAGATACTACTTCAGAGTAATATTCTACAAAATATATATAAAAATCAGCCATGTAAATGTAAGTTAAGTAACTCTTATTTTTAGTTACCCTTTTCACCTGGTACCTGCCCAGGTGTCACAGGGCGAACTCCACAAGCACGCAGGTATTCAAAGCACATGAGACACTACTGAGACCCTAAGGTTTCTTCCTTGTGAAAATAGGTTATGTCAGATCGCTCTGGGATCTTGGAATATCACGCTACGACCCAAAGAAGCAGAGCAATAACCATAAACGCGGGTGCACTGGCCTGGCTTCACCCGGTTACAATTAAGTTTTTACATCTATTACTTTCTTATCTGCATCTTGAAAAAATATTTTAAAGCGCTCAATAATAAAATAAAATTTATTCCTAATTGGTGCCTGTCGTGATCACAGAAGACAAGAAAGAGAGTCGTTATAGTATTCAAGAAAAAAAATATTAGTTTTTTTTTATTTCACGGGTGCCTTATGGCTCCCGGAACTGAATTATCGGTCCCAGGGTACCAAAGAGTACCTTTTTCAGGGTACCAAGTCTTCCTCTGTTAGCCGATGGTAATTGTGAGGCTATTAAAACCCAATTGGTACATGGCCGGGATCAAACCGTGATCCACCTATAGTTTTTATTTAATTTATTTTAACTTTTTTAGATTCTAGAGAGTTTTTCACATTACCAACGGGCTGGCTCTTAAAATTTTGGTTAAACTTAAAGTTACTTTATTTCATAGTAAAAGCGATAACATTCTTATTTAAACAGTATCGTAAACTAGCTGCTTAACATCTGTTAACTGTTCTGACCTTATAAATGTGTATCACGTAGGTAGATGATCAAATCGGTTTATGTCCGTCAGTAGCTTCACCCTGCAGCTAGTTACAAGTACACATCTAACTTAATCCGATTCTTAGTCCCTAGTATTGAGTCCCGTTGTTTTGGATAAAATAGTGATGTACGTAATATATTATCGATAATTTTAAGTTGATGTAAACGTAAATCACTACATATTATAAAACGATGTCCCTCGCCGCGTCTGTCTGTCAGTGCCCTTTTTACTTAAAAACTATACTAATCGAATTTTAATTAGGTTTTCCCTATTAGACAGGTTGATTTAACGGGAAGGTTTAGGACTATTAATCTTGGACCTATCATGTTTAAAAGCTGAGCATTAACAGTATAAGTGACTCAAGTCGGGGAAAAATCTAGCGAGTTTTCATGGCGCATGCTGTCTAATCTGTCAGACATACAATAAAATTATGTAGGAAAGAATTGTGTAGAATAAAATGATCTACAAAAAAGTCTACGGTAGCATATATCTATCTCTACAATGTAATTAGTTATAAGCATATTTAAATAGGTATTGAAAATTTTGTAAACTCATATTTTACCCGTGCTAATATACTTATGCACTTTTTCACCTTCAAGTCGGGTAGGTACTATTTTTATTTTAAGTATGGTATCTCTAGCCACGCCACAGAGTTAAGGCCGTGATGGTAGGTAATTAAATTCAAGTTATAGGCAACAAAACAAAACAAATAGAAACATACGGTACCTTAAGCTGGCTAGAGACAGCAGTGACAGTGTCCACTTTTTGTCAGTTCTCCATGTTAAACAGAACAGATGACAAGTCTGTTTCTGCATCTGTTATTTTTTGAAGAAATGCGGTCGCTAGCTTAACGTGCCTTCGGAAGCACGAGAAGTACCTACACTAAAGCACAGATCTCAAAGAAAATTGGTGTTTATCATTTTTAGTATGCATGAGATTCGAACCCGGATCCCCATGTTTTTACCCAACGCGCTATAGGCAGTTGGGAACCAAATTCCCAATTATTATGAAATTATCGATAGATTACACATCACTAATCCCATCGGGCCAGTACATCCCCCTATCACCCCCAGGCACCGTATCAAATCCCGCCAGCATGAATTTTCGAAGCGCTACAATTTTTCAATCTATAGAACGCTTCAAGCGATATCGGCTCAGCGCCTTCTAAATTGCAAATGTTAAGCAATATTTCGTGAAGTGCAACTTTATCCAATATTAGTTCATAGGGTAAAGAAAATTGCACTCAAATTGATTTGATACTGCATTTCGTACGGAAACTGCATACAAAAATATCCAAGAAATTATCATGTACTAGCTTCCGACCCGGCTTCACCCGTGGAAAATTTTATAACATAAAATGTGACAAAAGATTTCCAGGACTATACATCAATCCAATTTCACTTGGGTCCGGTACTTTTTGTGGCGTGAAAAAAGGACAAACAGAAACTACTGAACGCATTTGAATGAGACTTTCACTGTTTTTGCATTTCTTGATATTGCTCTATCAGTTATAGAAGCACTGTGTTTTCTATTGAGAAAATAATGAATATTTAGTTCCATCACTTACATATGGAAGCGAGACTATGAAGAGGTATGGAATAAGAAGCATGAAAGTAAGATAAATTCAGTGGATATGCGGTATTTACATAGAATGTGTGATATAAAACGTATTGACCGCATCCGATGTCATTAGAGAACATTTCAGAGTGAAAGATGATGTTGTGATTAAAATGAAGAAAAGTAGTTTACGCTGCTTTGGACACGTTGAAAGAATGAAGGATGAAAGATAGACTAAAAAGGTTTATATGGCTGAAGTGAAAGGAAATGCTGGCAGAGGCCGACCTAGGTGTACTTTCATTGAACATATAAAAAAATTATTGATCGACGGCAATATTAAAAGTACACACAATCGCCGAGCATGTATGAAAGGTATGATGAATATAAAAGATGCGAAAGAGATATGTCAGAATCGTAGCAAATGGCGCATGCGATAGTCTCTGCCTACCCCTCTTGGGATGAAAGGTGTGATGATAGATGAATATTTAGTTCAATCTGGGTTTTGAAGCTGTTTAATTATTGGAATCATTGAACACTAAGCTAAAACTATCGCATATAGACTGACTAGACAAGACTAGCATTGATTCTGCTATTTAGTATTCTGTCTACTCCCTGACAATTACCTAGGTACAAATTGTAAATGCTAATTTGTGGTATTGCCGCTACGTCTGTCTATTTGTCTGTGACATTTTCACGTAAAAACTACTGAACTGATTTTGTTACGGTTTAGATAGCTTGATTCACCGGGAAGGTTTACGAGTATTAAACATGGACCTATCATGTTAAGGAGCTGAGCAATAACAGTATAAGTGAATCAAGTCGGGGAAAAAGTTTGCTCCAGTTTTCATTGCGTATGCTATCTAATCTGTCAGATATATACCAAAATGATGTAGAATAGAAATTTGTAGAATAAAATAATCTACAAAAAAGTCCTCGGTAGCATATATCTATCTCTAATAGATAAGTAGTTATAAGTGTATTTACGTATGTATTCTAATTATTGTAAACATATTTTTTCACAAAATTGTCATTACAGTACAAACTTTTGGTTACACCGGTTTTCATACTCGCTAAATATGGACATTGTGTCTCTGGCCTCGCCGCAATGTATGAAAGCCGTGATGGTATGTTTTGAAACATAGCCTTACTCAACTGACTCCAAAACATATCGATCTTTGAATGTCTCAGAGGGTCTAACACGAAATAAGAGGGAAAATTAACATTTTGAAAAATGACGACTTTTAGTCACCCATTATTTAAAATTATCTTTAAGCTTTATTAAAATGTTTGTTGTCATGCTAAGAGAAATTATGGCGCTTAATTTAACTAATCTAGTAAGCTTTTGATAAACAATATCTATCATCACGCCTTTTATCCCAAGAGTGGTAGGCAGAGACAATCGAATGCCATTTGCTACGGTCCTGACATACCTCTTTCGCTTCTTTTATATTCATCATACCTTTCATACATGCTCGGCGATTGTATGTACTTTTAATATTGCCATCGATCAATATATTGTTATATGTGCAATAAAAGTACACCTAGGCCGTCCTCTGCCAGCATTTCCTTTCACATCAGCCATATAAACTTTTTTAGTCAATCTTTCATCCTTCATTCATTCAACGTGTCCAAACCAGCGTAAACTACTTTTCTTCATATTAGTTACAACATCATCTTTCACTCGGCATTATTCTCTAACTTCCTTTCATGCTTCTTATTCGATTACCCAAGTCTCAACCGTATAAACCGGACAAAATGAATAGTTCGCAAGTTCTGAATATCTTGCTTTAAATTGTCTACTAAGTTATTTAACCGTATTTCTACTGTAATTGAAGCTCTATTACATGTTTACAAAATTTCTACTAAATCTACCATTATAAACTGCGCTATAGTCATGACTATGTAATTGTAGTAGATGTAGGTGTAGTAATTTATGTAATTACTAGTATAGTGAGTGCTAAACGATGTCCGGAGTCCGGAGGGACCGTGCTCGGTGGCCTCGGGGTCTGCCAATAGAAATCAATTGCAGGTGTTAAGGTTATTTACGACAGATAACACTGTGTGATTGATTTATATTCGGCCATCCATCATATTTGCCATATTTTTGACATATATAATGTCAAAAATATGGCAAATCTCAATTAATCCTAAAGAAATTAGTTTATTTATACAACATTTTCAACTCAAATTGTTGATAGTTATTATTTTAAATGGGATTAAGCAATATTTTCATTATTAAGAGGATGTATAGAGCTAAATGCGAGTTTTATGATGCGTAAAAGTACATGATCCACTGCAGTGACCATAATCAAAAAAATATATGATGTTCTTGAGGTTATGCGTTATTAAGATACTGTGTTCAAAACATAATACAACTATATTGATTCGATAGAAAAAAATCACGAATGTACCTCTAAAAAAATATTGTACTGTCTAGAAACAGTACTAAAATGCATGCAATGATTCTGATTTTTTGACAGATTTTTTATCTAGCAATATACTATCGTAATACTGTTCTATTTTTTAATCAAATTTTCAGCAAGTTCCTTTATTCTCATTTTCGAGATTTTATGTACGCACTGCACGCGTGTGTGCGTAAGCACTCGTGTACCGACAGTACCGGCTGCAGCCTGATGCTATATTATTAGTAGCAGCCACGTCGTTTGGTGTGTATGTGTACCCGCGTGGGGGCGGTGCCATCTCTCAAGGTTATTGGCTCTATTCAGCGTCTAAATAGCCAGAGTTTTTAAAACGCAATAGCAATGTTTGTTTTAAAAACTGCGTCTATTTAAACCCCTAAATAATAAAAATATAGCTTAATCCCATTTAAAATAATAACTATCAGCAATTAGATTAGAAAATGTTGTATAAATAAACTCATTTTTATTTTTGACTGAAGTAAGATGGTCGACTGCCAAGATAGGTTGTGTTGCAAGAAATACTGACAAAAACTAATAATGATAATGGTTAGATACGCAAAATAGGCGCCTTTAGACGTCGAGTTGCGGAAAACGAGCCGATCACCAAGTACCAAAGATTAGTGTTTTGACCTAAAAGTTTCGGGTTATATCTTCAATCGAGTCATAAATTAAAATCGCATTTATAATATTAGTTATAGGATATAGAGTTATTTTATCCCTGAAAAACCGTCATTATATGTTTATCAATCAAAAACTAACTTTACACTCCGGCTTCCCCCGTGGAGCTCATATTAATTTTCATGATAATATGAGTTCATAAAAATTTTCCAAATTTTCAGGCAACTTTTAAATTTTTTCTGTCCGTAAAAACCTCATTCATTCACATTAAAAAACCAAATTATTAGCCAAATCGGTCCAGCCGTTCTCTAATGATGCTTTTACCAACGAACATCATTTAATTTTTATTTATAGAGATAGATAATTATTTATTACAATTTAACATAAATAAAAACGCCCCTAACTCTGAACCGTTTGAAGAGATCTAAAGGTTTCAACTTAAAAAATCCTTCATTAGAGACTGAGGGATGTGACGTCTCACAAAGAGAGCAATTTGTAAAGTGGATTTTCTTGTACCGACTAACCAAAAGAAATCAAATTAGTGATTACAACTTCTCCTGCCAACTAATAATGAGATAGCAATTATATAAGTAATAGAGGGACGATAGCGTAGTGGTGAATAGAAGCTCTTGGGTTCAATAGAAGAAACAATGAACATTTTTTCAGTCACTTTTGGCGGGAGGGGAGGTAGACGCCTAGTACTAACCCCCGTACCAGTTGTGCAGAATAAAAGAATCTACAAATAAGTACGTATTTATGTAGCCTGTATTCAAAATAGCCGGGTGCGAGGTTGCTAGTTGGTAATAAGTAAGCGAAATTACCTTGTATTTCTCACGATCATCACTAGATTTCCCAAAGAACTTTTCTCCCAGTTCCCAAGCTAATGAAGGTAATACGATAAAATAGAAGAGTGAAGGAGTTTCCACGTAGTTGGCAGATGTGCCAATGCCAATCAAATTAGGTCAGATTATCTTCAAGAACGGACGCGTTTGATGCGATCACAGTTTTCCGGGAGAAATTTCCGTGGGGCTTTTTTTGTAGAAATTCTGTTGGAAAACGATTCAATTGAAAAGCTGATTTTCGCTGAAAATATTTTATTTTATTAGCCAAGATATCTCATAAATTTCTTCTAAGATATAAAAGTAAAAGTACTTTTTTTGTTGTTGCTATACGGACTTAGAGCGTACTCAAATAGATCTGTAACAATGTCCACATTTAGCCAGTTGTAATATCACTGTAGAAGTGTCCACGCGATTTGAATTTAGTAAAAATATTGAAACATAATATTGCAATTTATACTAATAAAAATCATATAAATTGGGGAGTGTAGTGTGCGTCAGTGGTCGAGTGGTAAAAACATCTGGTATTAACTATAAGGATCTAGGTTCGATCCCGGCCATGCCAATGGGTTTTTTTATAATTAAACGTACATTGTTTTTGTGAGGCTACATCTAACGAGTGGTCAGTTCTGTTCAGGTATATTTAGATAGAAAAGCCTCTAAATGTGGTTACCTCAAGTACTAGAGTGTGGAAGTACTTAGACACATTTGAAAGTAATTTCACTATTATTATTTTGCTACATTAATTCACATGGACATTGGATACTATGCTAAGTTTTATTAGATGAAAAGTAAGTTATATATACCAATATTTGTAACTACAAGTCAGATGTTGATGTTTTAAGTTTCACGGGCGAAGCCAGGACTCATTTTTTGATAAATTCTTCGGAGGGAACGTAAAGCGGTGTCCGCACTTCTTCAAGATAATATTAGAAATTTACGTCTGCTAAAGAAGTTCTATGGACTATGGACACATGGCAAAAAGTATTATTAGGTATACCTACTTGTGTCTCTGGACACACCGCAAGGTATAAAGGCCGTTATGGTCTGTTTGTTTTGTTGTTTTGTTTTTCTTTGTTTATTATTTGTGAGTGTGGATTGGATATTGAAGACATTAATCATCTCCTTTTTTTTATGTAATTTACATAACCGTTCATTTCTCGTTGCAGCATTGATTCGTAACAAAGTTTCTTACTTCATCCTAATCCTTATCTAATATCTTGTTTATCTATTTTTTTTAATTTTAACAAAATAAAAATAAAATATTTAGTTACATTTGAAAAGATATATAATGTTGGAAGTTTAATAAATATATTTGATTTTCTTTTTTCTTTAATTTTATAATGTAAAACTGTTTAAATTTATTTTCATTAATGTTTTGTTTTTTTTTTATTTTCATTAATGTATTTAGTCTAATTTAAGATGTCATTGATTTTTTTATTGTTTCTGATTCTTGAAAGTAACGATATTACGATACGTATATTTTAAACAAATATAACTGTCTGATAATTATTAATCAAACTCATTATAATTAAATTTGAGGACAAATAGGGCTAATTCATATCACAGAAGAAATTTTGTTTCCTAGAGACCGTGACCAAAGGGGTATCTGTCTTCAGATGTTAAACTTTATTAAGACGGTCTAAAGATAAGTAAGGGATCAAGAAATACCTGTCACATTATTAGCTAATACAACAAAAGAAAAAAAATCGCAAATAATTACTTACATTTAAATTTTATTATATTAGTGATCTCTCTGGCCTCGCCGCAATATGCCGTGAATATGTGTTTGTTTTTTATATTTGTCTCCACAATTATTGTTATCGATTTTAGTTTCAGACAAAAGTATTGAAGTCGGTGGTCGAGTGGGTAAGACGTCGGCGGGTTCGATTCCTACATCAGACCATGTACAAATGAGTTTTTATAATAAACATGATAAAATATTTTTTATAAAATATCCGACTAACCGTACAAAGAGGCTTTTCCATCTATATATCTCAACAGAGCTGGCCACTCGTATAGCCTCAAATAATTATTGGCTAAATGAGGAAGACCTGAGAAGCTGTAAGGCAACCCACGAATATTGAAATTCACAAAAAATAGGCTATCAAGAAAGACTATAATTATATATATTCCAACTTCAATCTCTAAAACCTAGGCGTATCATGCTTTGTAGGACTCGAAAAGCCGGTGTCCGTACTTCTGAAAATAGTACATGAGTATATCACTAGATATTATAAATTAAAGTCTCCCGCCGCGCTGAGTTTGTGTTTGTTCGTGCTAATCTCAGAAATTACTGTACGGATTTTTCATACGGTTTTCGATAATAGAAAGAGGTATTATTTTTGTCCGATATTGTACCCGTGCGACGCCGGGAGTGGGGTCGCTAGTACTTTTATAAAGTAGCCACCTGTTCAGACATTGTTTTCAGTTCTCTGGCTACGTCTCAAAGTATTAAAGCCGTAATGGTGCCAAACTTATGTCTTATACAAAACTGACATGAAAATTAATGTTTTGTTAACCTGTTGTCGACAAAGTACGAAGTTATACAATAAATAAGATACTATGAAACCTACCTTGTAAAAGACGCGTTTCTTATCAAAAATCACTCACAAAAATCAATAGAACACAACTTAATCACAGTATTCGTTAACACACACAAGAACAAAGGTATTAGGTTAGTTTTTTTTATTTGTTATGATTTTTTTTTAGCGAAACACGTACTTCCCTCTTCGATGTTAGGGGATGACTGTTTTAGCCACGTTTCAGAGGGTTCACCCCGATGATGTCATTTTCAACCAATCAGATTGCTCCATTTACGCACGCGCGCCATACTAGTCGCTTCGGCGCCTTACTACACTGAAAACAACCCCTTCTTAAAACATTATACATTGATGTTTGTATTCGTTATTTAAATGTTGATTTACTATCAAAAGCAGCAATGTATTTTAAGTAAAAATTTAGCGGGTGCTTTTTAGTGCATATGTGAGAGGGTTACCCCTGTGGGTAGTTTCAAAGGATTGTTAGCGTTCTGTGATGCTGCCGTGTACCAAACGTTTTAAATAATTGAGACGCTTGCTTTATGATTTAATTTGCCTTTTTAGTGCGGTGACTGCTTTTGCCACAGTAGGACGAATGTTTTAAAAAAGTTTTTAAATTAAACTGATATGGAGTTTTTAATTCATTTCAAAACTTTATAAATTAATTACCTACTTAGTTATTTTTGTATGGCCAAGAATTGTGAATTTACGAAGCTGTCTGTGGTTCGAATCCTAAATATTTTGTTAGAAAAGTAAGGTATTGTTCATTCTTTAGTGGCATAGAATATTCCAATTTAGAGCCAAAATCAATTAGGTATACACCAGCGATGCGGCGGGCTTGTCCAATTTTTACATTAAGGAAATTATAATGGACCATTTAAAATTTAAAATTGTAAACACTCAATTACCCAATGATATACTATATAACGTCATTGCAATTACCATGGATTTACTACACACATAATATTTTCTATATAATTTTGTTGCCAGCACATTCCATGAGAACGCGCTAGCGGAAGACTTGTCCCGATAGGGTATTTTTAATTATACATACACTTCCTTACGAAATCTAAACTGTAAACCAGAACAGTAAAAAACACTACCTAGGTAAGTAGTTATTGAAGTGAATATTTCTTGAGGCTTATTTTTGGTAGGGGGAGATCTTATAGGTTCGCGCGACCGGCCGCGACATTATTTCGGCATAAGATCATGTATTGCCCGGCCCGAGTATGCTCGACCCGAGAATGTCCGGGCAGGAATTCGTGTACTGACTTCGGCACAAGACCATGAATTGCCCGCCCCGAGAATGACCGGGCAGGAATTCGTGTACTGGCTTCCACGTATGCTAGTTATTATGGCTGTTTATTTCTGCTCTAGATGGCACGCTAGAACGGCTAAACGGATCTGGATGAAATTTGGAACAGAGATATATTATAGTCTGGAATAGCACATATGCTACTTTTTATCCCGGAAAAATGTATGGTTCCCGTGGGATATATTTGTTTTTGTTTTTCAGATAATGACATATACTACTTTTTATACCACGAAAGCGAGCTGGGGAGGGGCAAATTACAGCCACAGGATTATTTGTTTTTATTTATTTTTTTATTTTTAGTTTGAAGCTTTTTTTCAGATTTCTTCCAAGAAAGCTGGAGCAGTAAATGCAAAAAAACCAATCAAAGTATTAAATACAAATCGACACACTATTTCTTACTCCATCACTTGTACTGACAAGTCTAATTTTGATTTCCCATCCATCTTGTTAACAGAAGGTTTGTGAGGGGCAGACGTTGAACCTCGTTAGGGTATCAAGATTGTGTTTTCATGAGAAGAATGATTGCAATATCATGTGTTATTGACGAGTACGAAAATCGGATGTGTCTTTCAATTTAGTTTTTTAGTAATTTTTGTAACTGAAGAAATCATAAGATATTATTTTATTATTCTACAACCTGTTGATTTTTTTTCATAGAGGCGACAACGAAGGTGGTTAGTTAATTTGCTGTTACGCTGTAGTTTTACTTCAAAAATGTATCTATTGAACAAGGTAATATAAAGTAAGCTTCTGTCCGCGGTATCACCCGCGTGGAAATAGACCATATATTTATCCAGGATAAAAACTAGCCTATGTGCTATTGCATACCTTTCATACATGTTCGGCGATTGTTTGTACTTTTAATATTGCCATCGATCAATACATTTTTTATATGTTCAATAAAAGGACACCTAACCTAGGTTGTCCTCTGCAAACATTTCCTTTCACTTCAGCCATATAAACCTTTTTCAATCTTTCATCCTTCCTTCTTTCAACGTTACTGGGTTTAATACCTACATAAATACGCTTATGAATACCGGAACATTTTTGTAAATCATTTTATTCTACACAATTCTATCCTACATCATTTTGTTATATTATCTCTTCAACAGCTTTGGATTAAATGTTTTTTTTGTAACAATATAAAAACATTAAATCTAATCTGAACATTAAAAATAACTAAATAGACGTCCGCGTGGAATAGTAGCAAGAATGCAACGCGATGCTGATTCGTTGAGCGAGGAAGGAGCCAGCCCTCTTGTCACCAGAAGCGATGATCAGTCGAGGGGATATACCTATATATACAAAATTCTCGTGTCACAGTGTTTGTAACCAAACTCCTCCGAAACGGCTTGACCGATTTGTATGAGTTTTATGTACATATATTGATATTTTTTGTGTACATTCGGTAGGTCTGAGAATAGTAAACAATTTTTCACCCTCCTACCCCCCACCCCCATTTTTTTATCGCGGTTTTAGTATTTTTGTATGAACAATATCCAAAGTAAGGGGTAGGGTTAGTGCAGGCAAGCTAACGTTTAGGCAGGACAATGTCTGCCGGGTCCGCTAGTCTTTAATAAACTTTTTGGCATTTGAACCCCATGGTCCTAGAGTTTCTACACCAAACAGCACAAAGTAGTTTTCAATAATTGAACTATATTTGCGCCGTTTGTTAGAACTTTTAGGTATTTTGTAGACCATATCCACACTGAGCTGATCAAGTTTCAGCTCAAAGATTCAGATGACTTATGACTTAGTAGCTATCTCTTCCATAAATCACTAACGAGTCATATCTCAGTACGCCACTATCTACCTTAACGACGTCTTTAAGACGTCTCAGCTACTTCAAAAGGTTTTATTAAACTTTGCCTTTGTGTAACCTTGACTGATAGACATCTATGTTTGTATTTATGAAGTCTATATGGATATATTCCTCCGCCCGTGGATATATTCGATCAATATAAAATATAGCCTATGTCACTCAGGGATATCGTATAACGGATAGCTTTCTATTAGTGAAAGAATTTTTAGAATCGGTTGTGTAGTTTTGAGTTTATCCATTACAAACAAAAAATTAAATTCACTTCGCACGGGTACAATATGGTATACTACAGATATATGCTACCCCGGATATTTTTTTGTCAATTACAGCCTATGTCCTATTCTGATGTATAAGCTATAACATTGTAAAGTGTTATCAAAATCCGTCCAGTAGTTTTTGCGTGAAGGAGAAACAAACATCCATTCATCCCCACAAACTTTCGCGTTTATAATATTAGTAGGATAGGATATTATGATAGATTTTTTTTATAAAATCTTAATATTGGTTTGGTATCTATACAAAAAAAATATTAAGTCTCAGCTCAGGGAAACAGTAATTAAAGCAGGAGCTGCGGCGGAAAGCGCAGAGTCTAACAAATGGCGCAAATATAGTTCAATTATTGAAAACTACAAATTGTGCCGTTTAGTGTAGAAACCATAGGTCCGTGGGGTTCAAATGCCAAAAAGTTTATTAAAGATATTCCCATCGACTGATCATCTTTTCTGGTGATAAGAAGGATGGCTCCTTCCTCGCTCAACGAATCAGCATTTTGTTGCCACTATTCCACGTCAACCTGGTTTATTTAGTTATTTTTAATGTTTATATTAATTTTAAGGTTTTCTGCGTAGTTAATACCAGACGTCTTAACCACTCGGCCACCGACGCACCTTTTAAAAGTTCTGTAAAAGAATCATAATTCAGAATTCCTAAGGACTTGTACTCTGAAGCTCCAAAATTGTGTTTTGGCTCGAATAAGGATTGAATTTGGAACTTCGGGTTAAAAATATATAAATACAGACCAAATAGACATCATGTCATTATTACACAAAATAAAAATGTGAATAGAACACACTGAAACGGTTTATATCGTCGACAAACAAATTAATCAAAATACAACAAAAAAAATTACAAATAGGGGAAGGTACTAATCCGTCCTCGACAGGTGAGTCTGTATATTTATCATCCCCTGAAACAATGGATCTGAGCTTAGTTCACCCTTATAGAGGGTGAAATATCGGTACTATTTTACATCTTCATAGATACGAATGCTTTTGTATGGTTGGGTGACAAAATTTGGAATGCTAGGGGCTTTGTATGAATGATATTGACATCTGTCATTATTTTGTATTGTGTATTCTTACCGTAATTTTTAAATGGATTAGTTTAAGTCTAGCATGGGGATAAAAATCTATCATGGATATATCCTAGAAGGGGTACGAGTGATATTTGTTTCTAAGTAGATTTCTAACCTTTGACAGGCTACGGCAGGGGTCCCTAAACTTTTTTTACCGCGGCACGCGGTACTAAAAAAAATCATGGCACACCTACTCTTAAAGTGGTTTGACTACTTAGGAAAACAAGAAAACACAATGTTTTAATGCGAAGAATGAAACTGTTTTATTGATTTTTTCATTAATTCTTTTAAGTCTATGGGAAGCTTTGAAAAGCTGAAAGTTTTCTCCTAACTCCACTAAACTTAACTCCAAATTTTTTGTGAAAATTGAAAAAATGTGCCGGCACCCATGGCAAACGCTCCCGGCACCCACTTTGTGAACCCCTGGGTTACGGGTCCCCACCTCTAGTTTTATATAAAGACTAGCTTTTCGCCCCCGGCTTCGCCCGTTCGGAGATTGGTTCCGAATTCGTTTTTTTCCAAATTATACATTTTCCAAATTCTATATTATACCTAATCTTAATTTAAAATTAGAAAATTTATAAAATTGTATAGATTATGTTAAAGAATAGGAATGATTGTATGTCCTCTGTAATTATCTATAGTATAATATAAAATCCTCGTGTCACGGTGTTTGTAACCAAACTCCTCCGAAACGGCTTGACCGATTTGTATGATTTTTTAGTGTATATTAGGTAGGTCTGAGAATATTCGTAAACTATTTTTCACCCTCCTACCCCCACCCCCCATTTTTTAATCGTGATTTTAGTATTTTTGTATAAACAATATCCAAAGTTAGTGGTAGTGGTAGTGGTAAGGGTAAGGGTAGGGGTAAGGGTAAAGGTAAGGGTAGAGGTAGGGGTGGGGGTAGGGGTAGGGGTAGAGGAAGGGGTAGGGGTAGGGGTAGGGGTAGGGGTAGGGGTAGGGGTAGGGGTAGGGGTAGGGGTAGGGGTAGGGGTAGGGGTAGGGGTAGGGGTAGGGGTAGGGGTAGGGGTAGGGGTAGGGGTAGGGGTAGGGGTAGGGGTAGGGGTAGGGGTAGGGGTAGGGGTAGGGGTAGGGGTAGGGGTAGGGGTAGGGGTAGGGGTAGGGGTAGGGGTAGGGGTAGGGGTAGGGGTAGGGGTAGGGGTAGGGGTAGGGGTAGGGGTAGCAGGTCAACGTCTGCCGGGTCCGCTAGTTATAATATAAATTTGTAAAACTCTACCAAGATAATTAAGGGGTTTTTTCCCCCAAAATACCTCAACAGAATTGGCTATCGAATCGATAGATAGCTATAGCCTTATCGGCTAAATGTGGAAGACTCATATCATATACTAGGAATGATGTAAACACTACAAAAATACATGCAAGGAACAAGTGCAAAGTAATAAATATAAATCTACATTGTCATCTCATGTGGGCAACGAACACTGACCACTGCACAGAATGGACAAAAAAATACACTTTGCCATAGACCTTAGATATTTTAGAGCATTCTATTTAAAAATTATTTTCATGAAATAAACGAGCATCGATTGGTTGGAGACTGGACGAAGGATTTGAAACCGGAGATCCCAGGTTTATACCTAAGGCCCTCACTGCTTGTGCAAAAAAATCAGTAGAGGGGGTGAGGCGGAGTGATGCAAGCTTCGATTTGCGGGGAGATGTGGCGCGCCTACTATGAACATACCGAGACCGCGACATCACAATCTAGGAACATAGGAATAATCGGACTGAAATAATTAATTTTCGTTTTGCCAGCGACTTAGCATGTATGAGTTTTAACTGTGCCTAATAATAGTAATGTTTTACATCCAATGCGTAAGTGTAATATAAGTTAATCATTCTCTAAAATTATACCGCTGCCGCTGCCTTTTTGTAGACCAATTCTTATCAATAACTCTGAAACTCGAAAGTCGCGTCCTTGGAGACTTTTGCTCAGAATTACGAAACGAATCTATTCTCAAAATTGCGTGAAATTTGACCGAAAGTCATTTCCATATAAAAATTTCTTTAAGTTGTACTTTTATTTATACCCACCTAATTATTATAGGTGCCTAACTATAAAAGAAACTAGAAATTGCGTAATCGACACTTTGCTTTGCCACACGGCATCAAAGGACTTAGCGACTATCTTTTTACATTCACAGGATGTTTCTTGTGTTTATTATTGTTACAGTAAAAATATTTCAAACATCTGTGTTGAATTATAGATAGTTATAAGGTTTTTATCAAGTATTTACTCAATAAAAAGGTTCAGTTTGTGTCTGAAGTTGTTTGTTCGAAAGGAATAGGTATAAAAACTTATTCCATTGTAATGATGTTACATCTAGAACAATTATTATAACCAATGTGTGAATTTAAAATCACTATTTCATTTTGTTTATTTATACTTTAGAAGCTTTATTTTTATCACAATCACAAGCCAATAAACACTGCCTCTTCTTCAAACGTCCTATTTTGTTTAGAGTAGTAAGTAAACTGTGGATTTCGAGTGCGTGGCCAATAGTACCAATTCTATTTTATTCAGAGATAATTTAAGAAGAAATAAAATATCAAATAAAGTAATATAATTTAAAATAAACATTGTATTTCAGTGTGTTATTTTATTAGAATCAGAAAATATTATAAAAACTAGTACGTAATAATTATCGGTATTATGGAAGATATATACCGGAATATTGATAATCAGAATATTGAGATTATTACATGCCCTTACTAGTGTAGGTAGATACATCCTACTAAAAATATTTTTTCATTGGTCTATAAAACTTTGTGAGGGAGACAAATATCAAACACGCTGTATTCATAAAATGATGCACGCGCGAACATATCCCGCGCGACTATTTCGCGTCACAGCCGTTGACTTGAGACGTCTAGAAAGTGCACGTTCCTCTCATATCGTGTAAATTTGTTGATAAAATCTCGTTACACAATTTATTTTTATTTTGTATTTTTTTGTGATTATATTATAGTTTATTTTATTAAGTATTAACTAATAAGTAGTAATTTATAGTTTAGTGTAAATAATGGGTAATAAAAGGAATAAAGAACTACGTAAGATTTGTATTAGAAAACGACGTAAGAAGAATATAAAAAAACATACTTTTGACTCTGAGTAAGTATAATATTTGAAATTATAATACAAAATCCTTATTATTCAATATCTTCAATCAATGTAAAAGGAAAAGATGGAGTAATACAACCGCTCAGCGTGCCTGCCACGTAGCATACGCTCTGCCTATACACTACTCTTCGTCCCGGTCTTGTGTTCCTCTTTTCTTATTTTGTATTAGCACTACGGCCGAATACTACAAAACAGTGAGAGTACAGAAATGAAGCTTACGTATGTACATAACTTTTTATACTTACACTCGGCCACAGTAAATATATCTAAACAGTACCGAAACATATGGTAGTCTATCAAAAACTAAGTAGATATAAAGTTACCTATTTACACAGGCAAAGGCGGGTAAAAGCTTAGTCCATTAAGACCTAAGTAGGTATAAAACACCACATTTACACAGGCAAAACCGAGACATATGGTAGTCTATCAAAAACTTAGTAGGTATAAAGTTACCTATTTACATAGGCAAAACCGGGTAAAAGCCTAGTCCATCAAGACCTAAGTAGGTATAAAGTCAGATATTTACACAGGCAAAGCCGAGACATAGGGTAGTCTATGAAAAACTAAGTAGGTATAATAAGTTACTTATTTACATAGGCAAAGCCGGGAAAAGCCTAGTCCATCAAAACCTCAGTAGGTATAAAGGCAGACATTTACACAGGCAAAACCGAGACATATGGTAGTCTATCAAAAACTAAGTAGGTATAAAGTTACCTATTTACACAGGCAAAGCCGGATAAAAGCCTAGTCCATTAAGACCTAAGTAGATATAAAGTCAGATATTTACACAGGCAAAACCGAGACATATGGTAGTTTATTAAAAACTAAGTAGTATTAGTATGTATAGAAAGCCCGCTGTTTCTAATAAGATAGCTAGAGCGGGATAGTGGTAGACGTTTAAGTTCGGGTGTGAAAGGGACAGACAATAGGATTACGAGAAAAAACATCGCTAATTTATAATCAGGCGAGTTCACCAGAGCGTCCGGGACACGTCCGCTGCCGGCGGTATCTGTCCGCCATCTGCCGATATTTACGGAATTTCGGGCTTTTCAATTAATTAAAAAATAAACACGCTATTAATTTGCCATTTTTTAAGCAATGTCTTTAGTACATTGATTTTCCTACAATATAGTTTTTTTTTAACGTTAGTTGTCGCTCAAAATATTGAGAATTTTGAGAGCAAAAATTATTTTCGTGCTGTAACTTGCGATTTTTTTTTTAAAGATACTACAAAGATTTAATAATATTTTATTATTTATATATTTTCTTTATATATTTCACTATTCACAAATTTTTTTTCGGACTTGTAAAATGGCTTGATATGTCCACATTTAGCGACAAAAAAATAGACGTTTCAGAGAAAATGTACGGAGACGTCGCCCTAACTTAGAGACAAAAAAATCTACGTGTTCCTGTGCTTCGAAGAGCACCCAAAGCCGGCGTTCACACTTCCAAAAATTGTAAATAATAGATCTAGTCATAGCGAGCACGTGTCACCCAATATGGTCAACTTGCTAAATGTAGACATTGTTTTCAATGGTTGTGATGGCGTGTTTTTTTCTAATTAATATTCACGGGTTTTTCTTCTTTTTTTTTTAATTTCACGATAATTAGTAGAGTGTGTCCTGTCTATCGCTATCTATCAAGTTACTCATATTTAGCTGAACATGTGACGTTGCTGCACTTAAAATGTCTGCTACAGTTACTTTTCAGCAGAAGTGATGTCAGCTTTACATGCCTTCGTGTACAATCTTTTTTTTTCTTCAAGGGTTGCTTTACAGCTCCCAAAACCGTATGACGGTCCCAGGGTTCCCAGCGGAAGACCAAATCATCCTCGTTTAGCAGATGATATTTGTGAGGCTATACCTATCGAGTGGCCCGTTCTGTTGAGGTATATTTAGATGAAAAAGCCTTTAACCGCGCGCGCTCAATGGTCAAATAAAAGAGCTACACACTTCCGTCAATTTTCACAAATCACTCCCACAGATTGCAGGAAATCGAGACGAAAGATTTTACACATCAAAAATAATTGCATCCGTTTAGTGTTACTTCTACTAGTAAAAATTCTCTGAAATTGTAAAATGTTGTGAATTTTGTAATGTTGGTTTCTATAGGAATATTGTTATACACTGGGTACCCGGCCTCGGTAACTTTGCGTGGGGATTAAAAAAAATTGTTTGTAGGTCTGTGGTAATGATATATGCGCGTATTGATGACCGGTGCAAGTATCTCAACAATAGTGGCGCAGCATCGTTATGTGTCATTGTTGTTCAGTCGCAAGGTCCTCACCAAGAAAAATATAACCTTTATCATTGGTTTCGAAAGGAAATGAGATATCATACGCTACCGTACTATGTTGATCTTACTAATTAGTCCAGTGAAAGAACGACTTCTGTAACGACTGAAATTGTATTTTCAATCTTCACCAAAATACACGACTTAATTATCTCTTCTATATAAGAATGCTCATAACTCTGTAACCCACAGGGTATTCTTATATAGAAGAGATCTGAAGTCGTCAGTATTTTGGTGAAGATTGAAAAACAATTTCAGTCATTGATCAGAAATCAATTATTTATTGAAAAAAAAATCTTAAAATGTATGAAGAAGGAATATTTTTAGTACTTCAAACCTAAAAATTCTAGGTGGCTCGATTCAGTTGTATAATTAGACTCTAAGTTCACATGCTATTAAAAGAGTTCACATGAAGTTTTTTGTACCAAAAATTGTAATTCCCAAATTATTTCACATCTGACTCACAACATTTACTCAATTCTCTTATTTCTGCAGTTACAAACCTACACAAGTTAATTTCAAAACTACAACAAAATTGAACCAAAAAATCTGTACAATATTTCATAAGAGCATCCTACACTCGGTCCATCTCTTTACTCGAGGACATGTTCACAGAAATGGTCATATACCTCATAACAACAAAATGATACCATCAGATTCTCTAATTGACATTTTGACAATTAGATTTACCGCGGCAAGTTAATCATTTCAAAATGCAACTCTTATCAGAAATCGAAACAAATATTATGGATGACATTAATTTGCATCTTTCGGTGCATAGCGGTTTAAATCTTATTAAAAGTAATTTTTTAGCCGCACGTTAATCCTAAGTAATGTTATAATAATGCGAGAGTGTGTTTGGTACTTGGTTATTTGTCCTTCTTTTACATCAAAACAGAACAAGAAATCGACGTGAGGGTCAGAAAGTGACTTCGGATATTTTTTTTTCTTTGTTCACAGCTTACAGCTCCCGAAACTGTGTACGTTCCCAGGGTACCCAGCGAAAGACCAAGTCTCTCTCTTTATTTGTAAGGCTATACTTAACGAGTGGCCAATGGAAAGGCATCTAAGTGTGGTTTGTCGGATTATGTACATAAGTTTTAATTAAAAATCCCATTGGTACATTACCGGGATCCAGGATCGAACCTGTGATCTACCTAGTTAATACCAGACGTCTTAACCACTCGGCCACTGATGCACATTTTAACTAACCTATGATCTTTTTGCCCACCCAACCTTTATTTTGCGTATTCCTTTTTATTAAACCAGGTTTATTATAAAGTTTAGCAGTTATCGTGCAGTGTCAAGTGAAAATAAGCTAATATAAAATTCTAATGAAACGTGACCAGGGGTAGTATTTCTTGCATAAAGCATACATGAACAGTGCAAAAGTGCATTTCTAATAATAACCGTCTTGGTAGAACTGACATAAAAGTTACACCGGTTCGGACAAAATCTGATGTCATATTAATCTTGTAATCCGATATTGAATGTTTTCTTAAAAAACTTAGTTGTAATTGATTTTAGAAATTTATCAAATTACTCACGTTCGTCACTCACACAAGAAAGGGATCTTGGGCCGTTGCGCTTTGTGCAAAAAGACGCAAGATAATATTCAAAATCCTACGAGTTCCTGTTTTGGCCCAACTTCTGCGACACACAACTGAGAAGTCGCGGGTTCGATCCCCAAATCCGACCAATGGGTTTTTTAATAAAAAATCTACTTGCATTATCTGATAAACCGTTCAAAGAGGCTTTTCCATCGACATACCTCAACAGAGCTGGCTACTCGTTAGGTATAGCCTCAAAAAAATCTTCGGCTAAGTGACTTTGTCTTCCGCTGGGTATCCAGGGGCCAACAACGGTTTCCCGGGAGCTGTAAATCAACCCGTGAAGTTTATTTTTCTACGACTCAGAATGGATAATTTAAAATAATTTTGAATTTGTATGTGCGTATCACTTAACTAAAAGGCAAATTCCAATTTTAGTTTTAGCCAAACATTTCTAAAATCCACAAAGAAAGTATCATCACGTTTTTTTTTCTTCACGGGTTGCCCTACGGCTCCCGAAACCAGGGTTCCTACCCAGTGACATGTCTTCTAGATAAAATTTAATTTCCCCATCCATATCCATACTAATATCATAAATGCCAAAGTAACTCTGTCTGTCTGTCTGTTACGCTTTCACGGGTAAACCTCTGAACTTTTATGAAATTTGATACGGAGAAAGCTTGAACCCTAAAGGGGTATAATAAGGGATGAAATTTAGTATGAGCTAGTCTCATATAGATGTGAACTTGAAAACTACTTGTCTGATATTTCACTGTTAATGGTTATGAAGCTATATCACATATAGCAATATTCGGGGCATGAATTTACGCCGGTGCTTTGAAAAAAAAATCTTCACGGGTTAACTTACAGCTCCGGGGAACCGTTGCCAGCACCAGGGTAGTGTATCCAGCGAAAGACAAAGTTTTCCTCACTTAGCCGAAGATTTTTAAGCTATACCTAACGAGTTGCCAACTCTGTTGAGGTATATAGATAGAAAAGCCTCTTTGTACGGTTGGTCGGATGAATAGATTCTTTATTATAAACCCATTGGTACATGGTCGGATCTGAGGATCGAACCCACGACTTCTCAGTTGTGAGCCGACGTTTTACCCACTCGACCACCGACGCCCCATGTGCTTTGATTTATCAACCATTAAATTTATTTCACAAAAAGTACAATACCGAATGACGTATGGTAAACAGTCTAATCTAGATGGTAGGTATACTACCGCCGTGACCTGGATCTAACCCACTCTACATGCAAATACAGCGGAAGTAGTCAGGGCTGTGCTTCTAGGTTGACTTACATACATTAATCTTGCTGCTTCAAATTGACTTACATTTTTATATGTATTTGAAAAAAGGTGTTTGATAAAGACGATTTTGAGAATAGAAGAGATAAAACACTTGATACGACACGATGATTTCATTACAATTATAAAGGAAGAATAGATGGAAGAAGAAAACGAGGAAGACTTAAAAGAGGATACAGCAGCAGATAAAGAAGAAGTTGAACGTGGTGTCGTATTAGGGTGTGAAGAAAGTTGGAAAATACTCCACCGACAAGAGGATGATAGGTCCACGAGTACTTATGTATTTTAAAAGAATGAAAGATTAACTAAAAATTTTTATATGGCAGAAGCGAAAGGAAATGCTGGCAGAGTAGATCTAAGTAAATGTGTATCTCCATATATTATTTCTTAAAGGTAGGTATCAAATTTTTTATGTGAAACATTTATACCTACGCGCGATAGACTAGGGTAAAACCAAGACGTCTCAAAATTCAGGAGACGCTTGGTTTTGGCCTAAGCCGTCTGCGCCTACCGCTGTGCGCACGTAGAGGGGATAACGCGTTGTCATGAGGCAATACCAAGCGTCTCACACTTCGGAGACGCTTGGTTTTGGTCTACGCCGTCTGCGCCTAGGGCTGTGCGCAGGTAGATATGGATAACGCGTTGGCATGGGCCAAGACCAAGCGTCTCACACTTCGGAGACGCTTGGTTTTGGCCTACGCTGCATGCGTCTGGTCGTGTATTTCTTCGTCTAACAAAATATATATGAATTTTGATGTTTCACATCTACGGGGTGTCCCCTGACGCACTCTTCTTTTTTTTCTATGTATCAAAGTTAATGTTTGATACACCACTTTGAAGAATATTTTTCCCTCTAATGACGAAAACTAAACAAACAAATCGAAATTAAATGTTTCTTTTAAAATTATATTAGTTAATTTATTTTGTAGAAGACGCCATCTATTGGAGGTCAGTTGAACTATGACAACATTATTGACACCACTAACGGTGTGAAGTATTCAGTAATGTTCCGTAGACGAAGCCGGGACGGAAAGTTAACTAGTTGTTAACATCAGACACTAATCATAAATAATGTCTGACACTTTAATGTTATTTTGTGAATGCGAATATAACAAAACCACAAAACGATAAAAATGTAGGTAACATAAAACTATCACTTAGAGTGAGTCTAGAAAAAAAGGCAAAAATCATGAGAGATTTTCAATAAATTTAAAATTTTACATAACAAAGCTATAAGGATTATTAAAATTTATGACGCAAGCCAAAGATGCGCAGGTTCGTCGACCATCACTTGACCTTGTATGGGGTCTTAAAAACACAGCATGCTGCATGCCAGCTTTCTTTTTCTTTCTTTCTGACCTCAAATGCACAATATTTTAAATTTTGGTTTTTCCTAAATGTCTACATTACAAAAATTTAAACAAGTAGGTACCTAATAATATTATGGAGCGTGAGTTTGTTTGTTTGTAAAAAAAGTAAACTCGAAAACTATTGGATCCATAGATTTAGTATAGTCGCTCGGGCGCTTTACTAGATTGGCAATACAAAAGAGAAAGCGCATAGATACACGTATGTTAAAGCGATACAGATAGACGAGACCGTTCTTCTTCTTCTTCTTCTTTTATTATGGTTCCACCAATGTTCATCGATAAATCGGTGAATAATCTGCCTAATGACATTAAATTATTAAGTCTAAATTGACAAAATGGCTTCTCGAACATTGCTTTTATGGAATAAATGATTACATGTGTCACAAAACTATATAAAAATTGCGGAAAAATATTGTAATTGTGTAGATATTAATAACCAATGTTTTAGAGTCAAAATATGTATATCTAACTAATGTTTGCACACCTGCTTGCAGGTTGAATACATAATGTCCATACTCACCATCATTTTAAAACCTATACTGTATTCTTGCAAATAAAAAAATTGATTTGATTTGCCAATGTCAAGTTTTATTACCTTTAGATCGTGTTTTGAATACTGTAGCAGCCTAGCATTTGTAGTAATTTCTTTTATTTTTGTAAAATATTCTGTTTTAAAGTATAATTTAGTGTTAAATAGACGTGATGGATGTAAGTCATCTAAGATGAAAAATCCACAGAATTACACATTTGTCACGCACACTGATGTATGAACTTTTTGGTCTCGTTCTAATCGCGACATTACCAATCTAGTATAGCGCTAGCATACTACATCTATGACTGGACCGATTTGATCGTACAATATGATCAGGAGTTAATCAACGATTAGTAAACATGACGTTGTCGAATACGTAAAAATGTATGGTTTTGACAGATGCTATTTAACTAATATTTCAGAAATTAAGCGTTAGAGATCGCTGTTAAAACTTCAATTGGTAGATTTGTAGGTATATGCGGTCCGGAAACAGAGTTCATAAACATAGAAAAACTGAGATAGAGTTTTTTTTTTATTCTTCGCGGGTTGCCTTACAGCTCCCGGGAACCGTTGCCGGCCCCAGGGTACCCCGTGGAAGACAAAGTCTTCCTCATTTAGCCAATGATTTTTTTGAGGTTATACCTAACGAGTGGCCAGCTCTGTTGAGGTATACATATAGATGGAAAAGCCTCTTTGTGCGGTTTGTCGGATAATGTACACAGATTTTTAATTACAAAAACCTATTGGTATATGGTCGGATGTAGGAATCGAACCCGCGACTTTTCAGTTGCGAGCCGACGTCTTACCCATTCTCGGGGTCGTCGGTGGTCGAGAAATAATGCCCACACGTCCTATTTAGTTTAATACAATTTCTGTAGAAAATATTACTTAATAATAATAAATCAACTGCCACTACAAAAACCATATTTGCATTTTTTAAATCTCACACAAGCATTAGAATTTTATTGTTTTCACAATTTTTGAACCAAACCCTCGCCTTATATTCTCCACACCACAATTTCTTCATTAATAAATTATTACACCAATAAATATATTTATTTTAATTTGTCTACTTTAAAAAACTTTAAACGTTACGTGGAGATAAAATAATAAGTGAAATGAGTCAGGGGTCGCTAACACTTGCTAGATGGAAAAACCTGTTCCAAAACTAACCTTGTTTCGTTATTCCTTCGCGTCATTATATTTTTACCTCAATAAATTATTTTTTCTTTCCTATTTAAATGAGTTTTTTTAAGATTTAGATGCAATATATAGGGAAAAATATACGTATTTTGTGGTTACATCTAGTCATATAGCCGAGTAGTATATAATGTATATAAAATAACACTTTTAATTATTGACACGGAATCTATTTTCCTATGAAAAAGTCAAATACCTTTCCGCCCAGCTTCGCCTGTATTACTTTTTGTAATATAATATAAGAATGTATTCCAGCTACATTGATTTTTGATTAACTTTCGACCTCAAAATATTAGGCATAAGTCCCGGCCCTTTGCTCCACAATTATTGGATACCGCTTAGCTCCTAAGAATCGTAGAATGATGTTTTATACTCGTGAACCTTCTCCATGAATCAGTCTATTTATTAGTGAAAACCGTATCAAAATCGGTCCAGCAGTTTTTGAATGTATACGGGACAAACATACAAATATTAATCTATCTTAAATACGGGAATCTAATAGGTATTGTAATTTATCCATTTTCTACCAGAATGTTCGTTCTGTAATTTTTAGCCACTGATAATTTTTTATTCATACTTTGTCACTTTATTATCTACTGTCATCCCCAAGTAATATTTCAACCGGGAATAGAATCCAAAATCCCCAAGTAAAAATTTCTAAAAAGGAAAAAAAAATAACAAACTGATATTTTTTTATATATTTTCCTTTCTGACCTAAAAGAACCCGCATAACATTGCGTATGAGAAATAACGGCAAAAAGTAATTCTTACTTGCCTACTACATTTTGCGAAAGGAATACATAATTTCAAAGGACTTTTGCCGCCAAGATATTAACAGTAGGTATGTTTATCTATCTACAAGACGCTAATGTATTAAAGAAAAAAGGGAATATAATATCGCACTATAATATTCTTTATTTTACACCTTTGCGCGTGGCCAAAGACATCACAGGTAATAATGACCACATTTAGCGAGGCAAGCCTGTCAAAGATGTCACTTTTTAAATAGGATATCTATTACAAGCTTCTGTCCGTGGAAATAGAACCAAAAAGAAATAATCCCGAGGCTGTAATTTGCTTCTCTCCTACCCGCTTTCGCTGTACAAAAAGTAGTATATATGTCATTCTCTGACCCCTAAACTACCCTATGCAAAAAATCATGTCGATCCAGTGAAAAACAAAAACAAATCTTTCCTACGGGAACCATACATTTTTCCGGGATAAAAAGTAACCTATGTGCTATTCCAGAGTATAATCTATCTCTGTGCCAAATTTCATCTAGATCCGTTCAGCCGTTCTGGCGTGATTTGTAACAAACATATATACATCGATACAAACTTTCGCTTCGCGTTTATAATATTAGTGGGATTTTAAAAGAGGTGCCGACGAAAGCTTTATGTGTCCTCCGAAGCACGAGATGTCAATTATAGCACTTAGCAAATCAACATGACATGTATGACGGAGCATCACTTGAGAACGGCTCGACCGATTTGGGTGATTTTTTTGTGTTCGTAAATTGTCAGGACAAGGTTTGTAAGGAATAATTGGAAAATTCTGGATAAACTGAAACTAGGTTTTTGTATGAACCAAAAACCATAAAGGGGATGGAAGTTAATATGGGCTCCACGGGCGAATCCGGAGCGGACAGCTAGTAGGTAATATTTAGATTTTTTTTTCTATAAAACGAAATAAATGCAGGTACGATTTGTATTGCTTAAAATATTTTTCTGAATAACTCTGTAAGCTGAACCGATTTTGATAAACACTGACAGATAGACAAACTTATTTTCGCATTTATAATATTAGTATGGAGTATGGATAGTATAGATGGATATGGATTTGGAATAGAATGAAAAGTAGGTACCTACCTGAAAAAGTGTTTACGTACTTTTATGTAATTAAAATTAAAATTCATTTTTTTTCTTCACGGGTTGCCTTACAGCTCCCGAAACCGTGTTACGGCTCCAGGGTACCCAGCGGAAGACTAGGTCTCCCTCGTTTAGCCCATGGCATTTGTGAGGCTATACCTAACGGCCAGTACTGAGGTATATTTAGATGGAAAAGCCTCGTGTGGTTTGTCGGATTGTGTAAATAAGTTTTAAATTAAAAAACCCATTGATACATGGCCAGACGTCTTAACCACTCGTTTAACGACGCAAGACGTTACGTCTTAATTAGTAACAGACATCAATAATTGGTAAACAGACAGACAGACGCGTTTTTGAGAACATTCAAACTTTTTTTTAGTTCTTTGACTTGGATTATTATGTATACATGAGTGTAAGAATAAAAAAACGTGTATCTGTGACTAACAAAAAATATCTCTTGAATAACATGAAAGAGGTGTGACTTTAAAGATGCAAAAACTCATACAATACATAAAGAACGGTAATTTTGTAATACATTATTATAAACGGTTTTAAATTTAAGATATGTACGTTTAGAGTTTAGATAAATCCTAGGTCTGTGAATTTATCTTATTTTGAGACTAAAGCAACATATGCAATATAAATCTATTTAGTCGTAAAGTCACTTGTCACTAAGGTTCTAAAAAACACTTTATCAATTCAGTTAATAGACGTAAAAAAATTGTCCAATATTTTTCAATATAAAACATAAAAACCTTAAAATTAATCTAAATATATACCGGTTTGCGTGGAATAGTGGCAATAACACTGGCTGCATTTCCCGCTGAATCGCGATGCTGATTCGTTGAGTGAGGAAGGAGCCAGCCCTCTTGTCACCAGAAGAGATGATCAGTCTAGGGGATGTATCTTTAAACTTTCTGGCATTTGAACCCCACGGACCTAGGTTTCTACGCCATTTGTTCTAACTAATATTATAAATGCGAAAGTGTGTTTGTATGTCCTTCCTTCACGTCAAAACAGAGCAAAGCATCGACGTGATTTTTTGCACAGAAATAGTTGAAGGCCCTATAGTGATATATGCTACTTTTTGCTATAAATGACAGCGATCAAAGCCAAGGCGGAAAGCTAACACAAAATTAAAAAAACTAAAGTTTGTTCTTTTGTTTTTTTTAATAATGCGACGGTATACCTTCTACAGGCTACATAAATGACTGGGATTGTCCCGGGAAGAAACTCGATGGGGTTTCGTCGTTTCGTTAGAGAGTTTTACTATCCACCTCCTGGCTCCATCATCAGATCTGATCGGTGATACCAAATTATTGTATTGTCATATGAATTACATACACTTGCAAAGCCTAAAATCGATACGACAATTAGAAGTTGGTTAAATTCAACTTCCAAAATTAGAAATTACATAAAGCGTGTAAAAATAATACCGTACTTCAACAGGATTTTTCAAAGAAGGATAAGTGGCTTAGAGATTTTCCCAGAATTCATTTATAAGGACCGTTAGTTTGTTTAACTTAGTTATTTTTAACACACTTTTAAAATTATTTTAACCGTTTTTTGCCTTACAGCTCCCGAAACCGTGTTACGGTCCCAGGGTACCCAGTGGAAGACCAAGTCTCCCTCATTTAGCTAATAGTATTTGTGAGGCTATACCTAACGAGTGGCTAGTTCTGTTTATTATGTAGATGGAAAAGCCTCTGTGTGGTTTGTCGGATTATGTACATAAGTTTTTAATAATAAAAACCCAATGGCCGTGATCCGGGATCCAACCCGTTTTTCTTCTATATTACCAAATTTAGCCGCAACGACATAAATCAAACATTCAAAGAAAGAAAATGCCTGCATTTATCTTCATAAGACATTAGGGACATAAATTAGTAAGACTTGAACATCCCAAAAGACATTCCGATTTCGCAATTAAAGCGACCAAATTAATGTACCTCCCAGAACAAGAATTTCCAATATTATTTATTGTTCCTACCAACCTTCGTAAATAAGTCAGGTAGCATTAATAAGGTATCGGCAGAACACGTCCTCTGGGACATGATTTATGTATTCCTGGTAAATCTTTAACATTACATTGTATGAGGATGTGATATTATTTGTTGGAAATAAGGAGCAGTTTCCTATTTTATTAACCCCCGCCCCGGCTTCGCCCGGGTACAATATGGGCACAATAATTTGAATACCTACATAAATTCGCTTATAATATCTATTTTAGAGATAAATATATTATTATGCTAATGAGGACTATTTTGTAGATTGATTTTATTCTACACTATTTTATTATATCTCTGACGGATTAGACAGCATACCTACGCTATGAAAACTTGCTGGAGTTTCTAAACTTCCTTCCCGGTGAATCAACAAATCGGACAAACTCTATTTTAATCACCTCAATCTAAATGAGGAAAACTTGTCTTCAAAATCAATGACTGAACCATGTGGAAGAAAAAATACAGCAAAGTCTGTGACGGAACCCTCATCTGAGACTCAAACGTTTTTTTATTTTTTTAAGTGTTTAATTTGATAAATGAATCTTCAAACCATCCCGAAGCTATCGAATAAATTCATCACTGATTTCGTCTGTCACATAAGTTTCGTATACCACTTAGGTTAGAGATAAAAACATAAAATCAAATTATTTGCTACATTACCGCCTTATATTTCTAAGTTACTTTATAGTCCGGTCAACGAATAATTCACTAGTCCGTGAAAAGTAGTTTGATAAAACACTCATAGAATATCTATCAAATAATGCAGGTCTATTATTTTTCACCTGTTTTACATCCAAAATATGGCATACAAAATGGATTTTTTCTAATTAAAAACGTTACATAAATCCGCCAAACAATACTCAGAAACTTTTCCATCTAAATATACCTCAACATTCGTTAGGTATAGCCTCACAAATACCATAGGCTAAAAGATGGAGACTTGGTCTTCCGGGTTTCGGGAGCTGTAAGATGTTGATCCTCAAAACCACACACAAGCTAATAGGTATTAACATGCTTTTTGATTTATATATTAGTGATCTATTCTCATCACGTATAACAAGGATGACATCTTATTATATTTTATACAAAGAAAACTGTCTTCTGTTGGAATGCTTACACAAATTTACATTATTAACTATATGATAACATTTTAGGGTTGTCAAGAATGTAAAAAATAATAAGACCAAGTAATTCCTAGGATCTTAGAATACATCTTGTGCCTTTTGAAGTTGAGACAATGGGCTCATGGGAATCTGAAGCACGTAAGCTTTTTAAACATCTTTCCACTGATCTCAATAAAAGTATCAAGTGATCAAAAAGCTTTTTTCGGCCCGAAAATATCAGAGCAGGAATTCATGTACTGGCTTCCACGTATACTTGGGTCGGGCATTTTTGGCTGCGCATTTCTGTTCGGACACATACCTTTATACGTGAAATGATCGCTAGATGGCGTTTATATACGTTATATACTTATAAATTACAAAACCACAAGTAGTTTTTAAATGTCTATTTATTATTTAAGTGAAGAAAGAAAGAAAAATTATTGTCTTTGAAACAAATCTCTTATCTACAGCTAATCTTGAATTACTTCTTTACAGACCTTTGTCTTTTCCTCGGAGAGAAGATTACCAAAAATAAATTACTTCTTTACAAAATTAAGAAAAAATATTTCAGACATTATTTCAAACATATCGATAACAAAAAGGAAATACAGATAAAAACATGACATACAGACAAACACTGAAGTTTCACTACAGAAACTTTATAAATGTAAATCTGTAAAACTTAGACAAGTTTCCAACCCTGAATGCGAAAACTTTATTTTGTACAGTATGTAGAACTACATCGACTGAATTTTAAAATAATCTAGATATACTTGTAAAATCAAGATATAGAACCGTTATTTTCCCTAATCTGGTATTTATAGCCTTTGAGTATATACCAATGGAAGTGTGAAACGGTAAATCACAGAACTATTTTTTCTGCTACTTTTGGCATTTTATATGGAGATTATACTAAAATACAATAATAACCACTTCTTATGAAGAAAAAAAACCAAAATGCACAAGTCACTATAAAAAAATACCCAAATCACTTCAAGTGTGCCTATAAAATTTGAAGAGTTCTTGATTTCTCCAAGATCCCATCAGCAGATCCTGACCTGATTACCATGGGACCACATAGAAAGTATACCCTTTCAAACAAAAAAATAATCCAAATCGCTCCAGGCGTCTTCAAGTAATCGATAACATAAAGAAAAAAAAACATAAAAGATTCCGATTCCTTCTTTTGAAGTTCGATTAAAAATAGTTTCCTTTCACATTTAAAAATATTTTCTAGAGCTCTGGCGAAAGGGAGGGGGTCCGTCTATGGCTCCTCCTTAGTCTAAGACTCTATGGGAACCTACCTACATATTTCTTAAGGCTTTGATCAGCCTTTCCATCTAAAAACATACTTCGATGTCTGTCTGTCTGTCTGTATGTCAATTTCTCAGTTACTAGGTTCTATTGCTATGTAGATTTGTTAGGCACAGTTTAAGATGTAACATCCATTTCGAGTGAACCTGTAGAAAAATACCAATTCAAAAAACCAGATTCAATTTTGTAACACACAATTGAATTCGTGCGAACTTCGGGCGTGTCTCAAAATATTTTATAAGTAATAAACAAAATTAAATAAAATCTGAGTTATTTATATTTAAATTATCGCAAACAATAAATTTATGAAAAGAGCTTTTATTTAGGCTAACAAAGTTAGATTAGCAATACTTGAGGAATGCGAAAAGTTCGTTCTACAATGACTTACAAAATATATTTTAGAAATTTTATTATAAGACCGACAGGAATGGAGAAATCCTTGTCTAGGAGAATATAAGGAATATACTTTCTTTGAGGAACTAAGCTCATTTTACCAAAAATGAAAATTGGTGTGGTTTCTTGAAAAATCATAATTATAATACTCAATAATATTGCTGGGGGGTGGAAGTGTGTAATAACGGAGAAGCTACATGATGAAACCGGTGCCACACCTCTCGACATCCGCTTACAAAAGTGGTTGTTTTAGGAGGCTCATTTAATAAACGGTGGGTTACCTGCCATCTTTACCTTTCATGAGATGAATGATGTCGGCAGATGACCGTAGTCTCAACCAATAGACTTGATAAACCGCAATAGCCCAACTAAAGGGCTTCTACGTGTTGAACCTATGTACCCATGCAAGCCTTAAAAAGGAGCCTTACATTGTGCCCGTGAACTTGAGGTTCACATTATAATAATTCTCATAACTTTCGAATCTCTACGGCTGGTATACCCGAGGGTTAGGCATTGAGAAAGGACCACTACTTGACTCAAAAATAATATCGTTTCTATATGTTTTCTAAAGTACTCAAATCATTTCCTTACGTAAAATGTGTGATATTGTATTGACCGCGAAACGATGTCATTAGAGAAGAATGCGGAGTGAAAGATGATATAAAATGAAGAAAAGGTTTGGACACGTTGAAAGAATGAAGGACTAAAATGGTTTATATGGCTGAAGTGAAAGGAAATGCTGGCAGAGGACGATCTAGGTGTATTTTTATTGAACATATAAAAAATGTATTGATCAATGGAAAAAATGGATGGGTACACACAATCGCCGAGCATGTATGAAAGGTATGATGAATATAAAAGAAGCGAAAGAGGTAGGTATGTCAGGATCGTAACAAATGGCATTCGATTGTCTCTGCCTACCCCTCTTGGAATGAAAGGTGTGATGATAGATAGATAGATAATTTCTTAAATTTTATAATTAACGCCTTTTAACTAACGACCTCTTATCCCACTATATCACCTTGTAAATTTTTAAAAAGTGTAATAATTAATAATAAACGCCTAATCACCAGAATGCAGTCCTTTAACTTTATTTAGACTAATTATCGGCAGTTTTATTTGGTCATTGTTAAAAGAAACTGCAAACACTCAAATTGCATAACTTCCCGTACAAAATCACGTCAGCGCAAAATATATATTTGTGAATGAGTGTCCATTCAAGTTTAGAAGGTTTAACGAATTACAATCGATTGTGAGTCATTTATATTCAGTACATGTCCTATATTTGGCTAAAGATGGACATTGCTTTTTTTTAATAAAATCATATGACATTATATACCTATCATTATCTAAATATTCAATGAATTTTCTATTTATTAACAGACTTTAAAGGGATCTGAATTCGGTGGTTTTTTTTTTATGTTTGTTACCTGAGATCTCCATCATTTACAAACCGATTTGGAAAATTCTTTTTTATTCCAGATTGGTCCCATTTTTGTTTTGGTGCATTTTTGGTGGTTTTTTTTATAAAAACAAAAAATTCATAACATTTTTTAAAATATACCGACTTCCATGGACGTAAAAAAGTAGTATAGAGGACGGATCGCCGCTAAGACAAAAGTGAAGCACCAAGCGTGCATGTGTGCTACCGATTTTATTTATCTCTAATATATCTTTAAATTGTAGTATAAGTGGTAAATTACTAATTTACCTATGAAATGTGATTCCTTGAGATTTTTTATGAGTAATGGAGTTGTTTTACACAAGACGGCATTTTTTTTATTTTCTTAATGGCGGCTGATCAGCATAACCGAATGAGAATGTGTGCGTGAGGCTCGTATTTACAATGAAACTGGCATAACTTGGTTGCTTCACTTTTGTCTTAGCGGCGATCCGTCCTCTCCTTTTTTACGTCCTTCTAACATTGTTCATTGAAAAGCAAGAAATGATTAAATATTTCTTTTCGCCGTTGAATTTGAAGACGATTGGTGCCAAATATTTTTTTAAAGTTAATTTATTTATCTTCTTACTTCTTAGTCGTGTTCAATCATGGCAGTCTACAGGCGCTTGTATAGACTGGCCATAGTTAACTTTCTTGGGAAGAATAGTGCAGTGGTTTCCCCTTGCCTTCTGCACCAGACATTTTGAGACTATTTAGGTCTTCAGGCTCGCTGTAGCCTCTTCCAGCCAGTTGCCTAGCTAGGTGTATGGTTATACACTTTTTTAATCACTGGAATTATCTATCCAGCTAACAAACAACTTTTGAAATCGAAAGGCTTCTTAGTATAGTGTATCTGAAAGTTTCTGTTTTTACCTCCTTGATATAATTATTAATTTAATAATCTGACCCTCTATTTATGTCTGCTCTTCATCACTATTCACTATTCATGTCAGTATCATCACTACATATTATACAACAATATCCCCCGCCCGGTCTGTCTATGTATTAGTGACATTTTCACACACAAACCACTGAACGGATTTTATTACGGTTTCTACTATTAAATAGGTGAATTCACCGGGAAGGTTTATGAGTATTCAATTAGGAGCTGAGCATTAACAGTAGTGAATCAAGTCCTGAAAAAGTTAGCTCCGGCGTGTTTTCATATCGTTTGCTGTCTAATCCGTCAGAGATCTAACAAAATCATAGAAGAAAGAATTGTGTAGAATAAAATTATCTACAATAAATTCTGAGGTAGCATATATTTATCTCTTATAGATAAGTAGTTACAAACGTATTATGTCAACTATTCCAAGTACCTTACGTAATTCTGTATCACAGGTTCTTGAAAACGCATCACTTTTGTTCATTATCGTCTTGTTCTGATTTATGTCATCGTTACGACCCACATATCATTAAATAATATTAGCTAATATTCATCATTGTATGATTCTATTCATTCTATGGCTTAAGGATCAAACAATAAGATTTATCCTCAAAGCGCTTACTTCATTATACTGAAACAACCATGCTAACCTGTCCCCTGTAATAAAATATATTAGGCATTTCATCAGAAGCTGTTAATTTATCAGAAGAAAGATTTTTTTTTTCTTATCGGGTTGCCTTACAGCTCTCGAAACCGTGTTACGATTCCAGGATACCGAGCGGAAGACCAAGTCTCCCTCGTTTAGAATTCTTGAGGCTATACCTAACGAGTGAGTAGATGGAAAAGCGTCTAAGTGTGGTTTGTTTTGTACATAAGTTTTTAATTAAAAAACCCATTGGTACATGCCCGGGATCCGGATCGAACCTGTGGTCTGCCAGACGTTTTAACCACTCGTTTTAACCACGCATTTATATAAAATCATAATTATTTTGTTAACTAGGCTATTAGTTCGCCTGTGTTTTTTTTTGAAATGTGACATGTGACAGAATTAGCATAGTGTGCAAAAAAATTACGTCGATCCGTTGCTCTATTTTGACGTGAAATAAACAAACAAAGACACTTTCGCATTTAGAATATTAAATAGTTAGGATAAATAATTTAGTTTTGAGGTTATTGTAGAGGGAGTCCAAAGATGCGTACGCGCAAGTTTAACGGAGGACGCGTCTCAGGATATTCGGTATAAATGCGTAACGACCTCCGACCGGCTACAGTTCTGTTTAAACCGCGGACAAGGAAGGAAGGACTTTGGCAAAATGAAATTGGTGAGTCCTTGAAAATTGTGATATACTTACTTTTATTCTGGTTTTTCTTTTAAATTTCCCGAAAGTAGGTAACTTGGTGATTTGTAGATTTATAATGAATTTTTATTTACATATTTATTGTAAAATTATATATTAACAGAAAAGAATTGAATTAAAATTTATGACAAAGCTCCAAGTTTTCATAAATTAATAAATTGAGTTCCTTAAATATTTTGTAGTCAGATTAGTCTTGTATTTGCAAAAAGATAATTTATAATGTTTATTATTATGTAACAGCAATTACCTACATAATTTATAATCACGGTATTTATGCTCTATATTCAAAATTCATAAAGTAAATTCAATTATTCAAATAAATAAAAAGTAAATGAAGCAGTTTATAAAATTTTTGTCTGTCTGTCCCCATGTTCAAAATTGCTGAACTAATTTTGGTGATCAGGGATATTAAGCCCTAAAATCTTCTTTTTTATTCATTCCGAGGTAATGGCTGTTTTAATGAGATCGGGTCAGCAGTGATACAAAACTACCACTGGCAGAGCTTAGTATATATACGCATTGTATTAGGAATAACTACAACCCTATTTCACCCCCCTAATGGTTAATTTTCGAAAAATCCTTTCTTAGTGCACTCTACACCCCCTAAGGAATATACCTTCCAATTTTCATATTTATACCTTCAGTGGTTTAGGCTGTGCGTTGACGGTTTTATATATTTTCTTTGAACGTTCAGAAGTTTCATAGTTTAAATGGCATAACAACGAAAAATAATTATTACGAAATACAATATTTAAAACAAATAATTTAAGTTATTATACACAAGTAATACCTATAAGCATATAAATCTTTAATTAAATATAATTATTATCTCTAAATTATTCTTATCATTTCGCTAACCTCCCACACACGTTCAAAATAAATAATACATCACCACATTTAATTAGAAGTCGTATTAAGAAAATAAATTAAGGTTTAGCAAAAAAGGGTCACACGAAAACTCGAACGACGCGCTCAAATGATTTATTTAGAAGAAATTATTTTTTTCTTTTTCTTCAACAGATATTGCTTTTTGGCTTTTTGGCCCTAACGAGGGCTGCGAAACTTGTAACTGAGGAAAAAGCCGACAAAGATGTTGAAGCTGCGGAAAACGTCGAATTGTTGAGAACAAATTATGAAGAACCTATAGCTACAGCTAGCGCTAATGCCTACAATAGTTACCCAGGCCCTAATCCTAACGTATGGTACCAAGGACAAAATAATTATTCACCCCCACAAAACTCTTTAATCCCTCCTCAAAATAACTATATTCAACCTCAAAATAATTATGTCCAACCTCAAAACCAGGAACTCGAATATAAACAACAGAACAACTACAATCCTCCCCAGAACAACTACAGTCCTCCCCAGAACAACTATGTTCCCCCTCAAAACAATTACAATCCACCACAAAATACTTATGTTCCACCTCAGAATGATCCGCCTGCATACATACCTCCCCAGAACAATTATGTTCCACCCCAAAACAACTACAAACCTCCCCAAAATAACTACAACCCTCCCCAAAATAACTACAACCCTCCCCAGAACAACTACAACCCTCCCCAGAACAACTACAACCCTCCCCAGAACAACTACAACCCTCCCCAGAACAACTACAACCCTCCCCAGAACAACTATAACCCTCCTCAGAACAACTACCAGCCAACTCAAGTGTCAACAACAACTCCCATTGCTGTTATAAAGAACGAACAAGTATTTGGTGATAACGGAAGCTACAAATATGAGTGAGTTTTTAACTGACAAACTTCATATTCAAGTTTTATTTTATGTTAAAATTATTGGACAGAAAAATAATTTAGATCAAAAATCAAATTATTGGTATATTTTACTATGTAACTTTGGCTTATAAACCTAAACGGCGCGAAAAAATCGCATTATTTCATGTCCTCGACATTTTCGTCAGATTTTTGAAAAAAGCACTTGGCAGATTTAATTGCAAACAATTGATTCAATTTAAATAATTCACTAAACTGATGATTGCATGTCATTTTGATTTTAGTAAAATACTGGTATAATGCCTATAATTATATAAATCTAAAAGTGAACGAGGATATTCAAGCGTGAATATTTATAGATTTCAAGCTATTTTTAAACAGCTTTTAGTGATTACCGTATAAAATTGCCTTACTAATTTTAATACAGGAAAATATTTTTGTTATCTTTTACCAAATTTCTAAATAATAACGGTCTAATAAAGATCATCGTCCTTCTAGGTTCGTTCATTATACATAACAACTTTAGAATTCCGGTTGTTTATTACTATTTAACTATATGTTAAAATGTTTAGTCATTTTACATTTCGCATATTGATATTTTTAAGTAACGGATATTTATCTTTTTTGTCGGGTTTTTTTTTTTTTTTTTTTTTCTTCACGAGAGAAAAAAAAATTTTTTAATTACCCTAATGTAGGAAGGAAGGATACTAGCATCTTGCTTCAATCGAAAATCGTCACAACCTTTCAATTGAACTTACAATAATAATATAATCATTAATTTGACAAGTTTTATACCAGAATTTTAAAAAAATGTGTAACTTTTCCCCAAAAGCAATTTAATTGTAAAATATCTTACGACTCAAAAATCCTTACAAGTATTATAAATGCGAAAGTGTGTTTGTTTGTCCTTAAATCACCTCAAAATAGTACGATTTATTAGACGTGATTTGCAAAGATACCTAGTTGGAGGTGGAGTTTGGAGAGTTACATAGGGTACAATTCACCCCGGAAATCCTTCGGGATAAATTAATTTTTTTATGTAAAAAAATGACTTTGTAGACTTCAAAAATTAAACGTTTTGCCTAGTCCTGTGGCCTAACTTTGAACTTGACCAGCCTATGTTTTAATAGCATGCTAAAAATATATTATCTACTTGCAGATACCAAATAGCAGACGGCACACACGTAGGAGAAGAAGGTTACTTCAAAAACCCAAACACAGAAGCTGAGAGTCTTGTGAAGAAAGGATGGTATTCATACCCTGGGGCTGATGGTAAAACATATACAGTCACCTACTGGGCTGATGAAACTGGATTCCATGCTGTTGGAGATCATCTACCGACACCACCGCCTGTTCCTCCAGCGATACAAGCGTAAGTATATCTGCTACTAATGTAATAAAATTAAGATTAGATTACCTAAGTCCTAAACTGACAAATAAACTAACTGAGTTTCTTTCAAAATTGTTATGTGGATGAAGTCAAAAGTTTTTAGGCTCTTTCCAAATATATCGTTCCATCCTTTGTTCTTTTTATTCAAACCCGTACCCTTATTTACAAAATCTGTGGTTGTGAGACAGTTTATATCAATTAGTTAACCAGTGCAAAACAAAGCAGAACAGTAACCGATTTGTTTGATTTAAAAATAATTTCCGACAAAATTAGTTAAATGTCAAAATCTCAACCATTGGTTAAATGACGATGTCTTGTCTTCTGATTCCATGATTATATTTTTTAATTAATAAAAGGTATGATCATTTCAAACATCCAAATACATTAAAATTTGTATTGTCACAGTCAAATTCATTATATTCTCGTTTCTGTTGATGATATCATTGATTTGATTTCTGACAAGACATTTCTCAACCCAATTATAAACGTTTTTGTTTGTATGCTGACAGTTTATTAAGATGCAAAGATATGAATCGGCGATAATCTTGCCAACTATTATACGACAGCTCAACTAACCTTGAAAAGTATCTTGTAAGAAGACGCGTTTATTTCTTTATTTAAGTATTTTATTATCTGACATCTTAAAACAGTATTAGACCGTGAACTTAGTTTATACTGTACAGTAGGCCGAGTTCTTATTTCCCATTTGCTTACAATGATTCAAGAATTAGCATTTTTGGAATATTACATCCTTTGTACGTGATTCTTTTTTTAATAGCTGTTCTTTATTTTGTTGTTAATTTGATATCATTTGGGTTGTGTCAACTGACATTGTCTATTCAAAAGTATTGAACTCGTTTAGGCACCTTTGCCGTCATAGACTCATTCGTTTGCAAAAATCATTGGAAATTAAAACACTGACTTTTCAAGAACAGCTTCAATTTTTATTTCCGATGCCTGAAGGCTTCCAGGGTATCTAGTATAAGACATAAGTCATATTATTTCGTCTATTATATTTATTAGGGCTAACTAATATTTAAGTTTGAAAGGACTTTTTCTTAGCTTTAGGGAGCACAACCTTCAAATGCTAATTGTTAATAAGTCCAATGTGTTAAAATGTCTAGATGCTATAACATTTTATAGTGAGAATGCCCAAAGTCAAATGGCAACATCTACTATGACGTGGTTGTACTGGTCATTTATCTTTAATCTGCAGAGCTCTGCTTAGCTGCTCTCAATGTTAAAGCCACAGAAGCTCTTTTGGGCCGATTTTTGCTTCTACACCTTCAAGAATCTACTATTTAGACAAATTACAGATATTATGATATATTTCACAGGGCATTAGACCAGAATGCAAGAGAAGAAGCGGCAGCGGCTGCTGCGGCTGCACAAGCTGAGAACAACAAGCCACAACAAGGATACTACCCCCAAAATCCCCAACAAACGTACTACCCTCCATCACAATCCTATCCCCAGCAAACACAACAGAATTATTACCCGCAACAAAATTACCCAGCCTATAAACCATAATACAATCCAATCTGAAATATTTATAAACAAAAAGACTGTTCCATTAAATTGATACAGAATAGATACAGTGCTTTCGATCGATCATGTAAAAAGGAATAATTTGTCATTGGATACTGTGTGTAGTTTCTTGCTTTGAATAGTGTTAAGAAAGATACATAATTATGATTACTCAATCTGACATATTGTAACGAACTTTTATGTAAATGTAATGTAAATCACCATATTTCATATGTTGAGATCAAATCTCAAATATAGTATTTAGATAAGATAAATGAAAACTTTTGAGAATCTTTGTAAAAATTCTTGCCAAGTTTATTATCTTCAAAAGTATTTTAGATCTTCAGTTATTATGATCACGATATATCATTGTGAACGTGATTACTGATACAAAACGTATTGTTAAGTTACATGTGATTGTCATGTGATGAAATACATTAATAATTATATAATAAAAGTCTCTTTATTTACCCGTCTTGATCCAGCTATTAATTGTCTGTATGCATACCTGAAACAAAAAAAAACAACTAAGTATTATTGATTTTATTTTATTTGAAACACGTTTAAAGTGAACAGAATAAAATTTATATTTTAAACAAGGCTGAATGGTTAAGACGTCTGGTATTAACTAGGTAGACCACGGGTTCGATCCCTGATCCCGGCCAATGGGTTTTTTTATTAAAAACTTATGTACCAACACAATCCGACAAACCACACTTGAGGCTTTTCCATCTAAATATACCTCTACAGAACAATACACTCGTTAAGCCTCACAAATACCATCGGCTAAACGAGGGAGATGTATGTATGTGTATGCTATGGACTTTCGCGTCAAGTATTTGATATCACATACCCATTATCCATTACATAACTGTATTATTACTTCCAGGACGGAACCATAAATGTCGTAATATTTTTTCACGGTCTTCATTGACTACCTTGAAAATATGGGTTGTAGATATTGCACATATTATCAAACGATGTAATTTTGCTATTCCATAACAAGCTGCAATATATGAGACATAAACCTCGCTAACATCATTTACTTTTTGAGATAAAAATAACTATACAACACGTATTTTAAAATGTTCAAAATTGTAATTTTCACGTCCAAAAGTGAATATGCGAGACCGCTCCCAAGGGCAATGACATGGCTATTACAGCAGATTGCATCACTGCAGATTCTCGATACAGAGAAACGTTCACATGACCAAATACAATTTATTTAATCGTCGTAAACCGATCAGTGGCCTCTTGCTAATAAAATATAATGCCTTTATTGCACAAAATTATTAAAAATATTTTATTGTCTTCTGATTAATATGATCCAACAGTTTCTTGCGAATTTCCATAATTGTATTATCCCAGAGCTATTTCAATTAAAATCGTTTTAACAATGTTAACAAAATATTACGATTAAGAATAAAGAAATCCAGTGATAGAAAAGATAGACGGAACGAGAAGTGTAAATAAAAAATACAAAAACATTACAGATAATATTAGAACCTCTTCCTTTTTCTTCTTTTTTTAAATCAGTTAAAAATAAAGTACACTAAATCCTAGAGGGAAAACTAAACTAAGTACAAACATGTAAATAACCTGGTTCACATATATTTTGAAAGATGTTGTATGAATCAATAAAGGTCTTAGATACTGAAAGTTATGGGATGAAAGCAAGGGACAAAAGAAAGTACTTTCTCAAAGAAATATTTTATAAACATCTTATAGGATTAACATCATCACAAACATCAATTACTAATTAAGTAAACAACGTGCATACACTTTTACTTCGCAGCTCGCACTTCACCCAACAATTAAGATATAAGAAAAACTGAACGCAATAAAAAGTAACCTAGCCAGAGAAACCGGCTAAGAGAGCGATTCCTTCACGAATGCCTGAACACTGGCCGTTGCATGCGTATAAATATATGCGGAATTCAATTTCATTATCAGTACAGTTTCTTAGATGGTTAAACTGTGACGTGGGATATAAGCAACAATATTATATTGGGGAAGAAATAACATATTGATCAGCTTCAAGAATGAGGAAGCTGGTGAGTGATGTGAATAAAGTGAAATAGAAATAATCATAGTTTAATTTTGAAGTGAATAATATAATTATTTTGTGTACTACAAGAAAGTGTATCCATAAATAATAAAGATAATTCGAACGATTAGAGCAAAACTATTAACCCCTTACTTAATTAAGTTTATATAATCAATAAGTTAATTCTCTAACACAGAAAGTGTTGTTAAACCTGTAGAAATGTAACTTTTGCAAATTTTTAATAACAGAAATTAATTTATTTTCTTTCGATTCCAGATACTAATAACAAGTTTGATATTTTTAAAGATAAATTCAAATTATGCTCAGAATAATAACAATAATCAACAACAACAGCAATATTCAGTGCTGCCACATTATCAAACAAATTCAATGGCAGAGTTAGCCTCAGAAGGGTCCTTATATTTACCGCCAGATACACCAACTACTCTTCCTTTATTCCCATTAAAAACATCAAATCTTCCATATCAGTACTTACCACCAACTGGAACAAAAGCACCGTCCGTATATCCATCACCATTTCCCATGATGATGTCATCTCCTTTCGTACCAAACTTTGATGATGATGATGATGATGAAGATGATAATGAAGAACATTATGACAAAAGACACCATATGTCATCACCACATACACCATTCAAATTCCGTCCAAATAGGACCCAGAGTAATAATGAGATTCAGAACCAAGCGGAAAATCGAAAAGACATGCGATCGTTACCAAGAACAGTATCGTATGCACATCCAATTGATAGAGTCGATATCAAATTTCCCCAAAAGTTTGGACCTTCACTACCTCCACAATTTAACATGCAATCTCCAGCAACAAGAAGAATGATAATATCACCAGAAACAGTCAAAAGCGAACCATTCATGGGGGATCAAGTTAAAACACCATCATACCAAGGCATCCATTACCTACAACCACCACCTGGATTCGTATCTTCAAGTACAGAACCTGCAATTCCCATTCTGAGATTATCTAATGAAATGGATCTAGATGGCAGTTACAGTTACGAGTAAGTTTAACAATTTCAATAACGACTACATACTGTATTGTAAGCAAAATAATATATAGTAATCCATTATATTTTTAACTATCATTATTGCAACTTGCAACTATTTAAAATCACAGTATTTGTGACTTATCCAAAGATTCAATAATTTTTTTCTCAGTACATACTCAATAGTTATTTCAGTTTACTATTATTTTTCTTAAGATATTTAACAATATTATAATTATCATTAAAAAAATAAAAATAAATAATTCATTAAATTATACTATATAAAGCTCGTTACTATATATCGCTTACCTACTTTATCAAAATACAAATTACATTTGTATAATATAATTATCAATATACAAATTTTATTTACTTACAGAGCTCTGGGGGCAGATCAGACCCACTATGTGCAACACAGTCGCATGGAAAACACGGGAACAGACAAAGAGGAACAAGTCGTAGAAGGATCGTATTCATATGTTGGTGATAATGGACAGACCTACACAGTACATTACGTCGCAGATGCCAATGGTTTTAGAGCTAGTGGGGACCATCTACCTGTAGCGCCGCCTGTACCTGAAATTATTCAACGGTAACTATTTTTTTAAAGAATTGTCTGTCATTATAAAATTGTTTTTGGTAACAATTCATTGATATAACTAGCTACAAAGATCCCATATTTAAAACTGTTTATTAATGTTATGTTCTTCGTTTTAGATCAATACAATACAACTTGGCTGAAGAAGCTAAAAGACCACATCACCTTCAAGAATGGCATGATGACGAAAAGAACAATGAAATTGAGATCAGAGATAGAACTCACCGTTTCGCAATTTCACAAGCACCACAACGAAATCTTTTCACTGGAAGAGCGCCTGAAGCATTTTCTTACAACTTTGCCAAACCACAAAATTCACAAAATAACATCGTTGTCCCTGCTCCTAGTTCACCATCCCCGGTGATAGTTCACCCCGAACAACCGAAAGAACAGGTCTCAAAACAAAACAATGCTCCTATTGCTCCACAAATAACATTCCTGGCATCTCAGGGTGCCCATGTGCCTTCATTAAGCCCTGCTCCTTCACAACAATCTATTTCAAGAGTGTTTAACACCAACATGGGTAATATGGAAAAGCCGCAAAATATGCCTAAGATTATGAACTATGAATTCACTACAATCGAAAATGAACATGAGAACAGTAAACCTTTATGGAGATGGCAATATGGTTTAAATGCAAATGCGGCGAAAAATTCTATTTCGAGATCGTCTACACATAGTGAAGATGAAGTGACGTTAAACTTCAATGAAATGACGCCCGAACAGTACAGATACATGATGCAATCTCAATTTGATGATAATGGTAGCGATAATGCTGATCATAATACGGTGACCTCTACGGAGTCTATAAATAAATACGAACCAATGCAAGAAAATAATCACATCACTCAATATAATTCTAGTCCTATGCAGTTATTAGCATCAGACTCAATCATATCATTCGAAGAGAAAACACAACCCCCAGTCACGCTACAAAATAATTGGTATTCGGAACATGATATTGAAATACAAAGGAAACAGCCCAGTAAACCTTCATCTCATCTTAGAACTACACAGTTTGAAAATCGTGAGGTAAATTATTCTAGACAACGTTCAAATCTGATAACTCAAAATGACTTCATTCCTCAAAGTCAGACTGTCACCCAAACATATGACTACGATGAACATTATTACGAACCTAGAAAATTGAAATCAAGTAGACACAATCCGACCTACACAGACAGTCAAGGTTATAAAAATAATAATAATGAAAATAACATCGAAAGACCAGCAGTTACGGCAAATGTTGATCAAATTTCGTACAATAACGATGCTCATACAGATGTTCACGTAAGTACTGTTGCTTTGGAAACATTTAGTAACTATGTTACACCAAATATACAAGATGATATCAACTCTAACAAATTTAAACCAAGCCAGCCGATTCCCGAGGCAAACAAGAGCTTTTTCGAGAGTGAAAGTTCCGGTTTGAACAGCACAACTACAGACAATCCAATGGAGGACATCCTTAAAGATAATATATTCCTAAAGAATTTATTACACGTCCCTAAAACTGTACCAGAAGAAAACCTAAAGAAAATAATTGAACCTTTCAAGCCTATCAATAATACGGAATCTCACTTAACAATAAATGGTAGTAAATTACACACAAATAATGAAATCAAGATGCCAAAAACTTTACACTCCAATCAAAAAACCGTAAACGAGCTAAAACTTGCTCAAAAGAAGCCAATAGACATGTCTGATATATTAAATTACATGGCAATGAAGAATAACTTTGAGTCTAGCAAAATTAGACCGATATCTAAAAAAAATCTAAATTATCAAAATAGACCAGAAAATCCGCCATACATGTTTCCTCTTTCAAAATTAGGTGAAGACACTCATGTCAAAGTGAGAAACGAAGAAAATGAACATATTCAAGAAAGACCTAGTGGAATTGTTAAGAAATACAAAACTTTACAACGCAACAATAACTACAATCTAGATCAAAATAATGAAGAACATTTAAGAAGGGATCTCATACCTCCTGGTCCAGATTTCAAAACGTTAAACATCCAAAATCTTCCTCCTCTAGGACGCGCCGGACCGACACTTAAAAGTTACCTGCCACCGATATTTGTATAAATATCACTGTGATCAACAATTTACACTAAGTTTGCTCTTTGTAAATATAATATTAATGCATTTATTAGTTCTTAAATAGAAATAAATAATTTATTTTAAGAAGACTTTTATTGATTTTAAAAAACTTTAAGGTTTAAATGGGATACAAATAATAACAGATTTACAAACTTTCTTAAACTAAATCAAAGAAATAAACATTATATTTCGCGATTTGAGAAATTAAAGTATAAATTAACTTATTTTAGCAAAACTTACAGAGTAAGTAGATTTTAATGTTTTATCTAATATAACATAAAAATCCCATTGAACTTTTCACAATTAGATGATAATAAGTTTAATACATTAGAGAAGAATGCGGGGTGAAAGATGATGTTGAGATCAACATGAAGAAAAGTAGTTTACGCTGGTTTGGACACGTTGAAAGAATGAAGGATGAAGTGATAGGAAATACTAACAGAGGACGACCAAGTGTACTTTTATTGAACACATAAAAAAATTATTGATCGATGGAAATATTAAAAGTAGGTACACACAATCTCCGAGCATGTATGAAAGGTATGATGAATATAAAAGAAGCGAAAGAGATACGTCAGGATCGTAACAAATGGCATTAGATTGTCTCTGCCTACCCCTCTTGGGATAAAAGGCGTGATGATAGATAAACACTGATATATACATTTGAATACTTAACCTATGGGTTTCGATTTCGACAAAAGTTTAAAATAACTAATAAGTCAAATTAGCCCAAACACGATGTACTTACTTTTCGCCATTGAGGAGTACCTATGATCATACCACTTCAATGGTACCATATTATTGTATAGCCACTAAAATCGCATAACTTTCAAATCGATAAGACCAATAGACGTTGTTGAAAAGTGAGATTGACATAGTTGGGAAGTTACAGTTCAAGCTAATATAAACGTGGTAAAAATTAACTCTAACACAAGTAAATATAAACGGAGAAGACTACAAAATGTTGTTACAGCATGGAAAATTAAATGAACAACTAGTTGTAGAATAGTACGTAATTACTTCGCCTCAGCAACATTTTTATACAATAAAGTGAGTTATAATAGTAGAAAATGAAAGAAACTGATTGACTCGTACAAACCATAGGTACATCTATGATTTGCACCGTCTATAATAGTAGTTTATGATACGGGATCATAATAGGGGTAAAAAAACACAAGTGGAAGTGGAATCCACGAGTGTTTTAATTCCAAGTTATGTGCCCGTTCATACACTACTTTATCTAATCCCATGCAATAGTACAAAACAAATTGAACCAAAATATTTTTCTTAATCGACAAATTGGCGGCAAATCGCGGTTACCTACTGTCTGCGCATGCGCGTTAACTGTCAAGTGACTCCCATATAGGCGTGTCGATATTTTTATAGAGTTTAATGTGGCTGCATAACACATATCCTTTGACCTTTCTGCATTTAAAAAAAAAACATTACGATATCGTTTTTGTATGAAAACTTCGGTACTATAGTACATTATAGTATCGAAGTTTGACATATTAGAGACGTATATATAAAACATATCATTATGAAGTATAATTCGATTTTGTAATATAAATTTTACGATATAAGAGTAGATAAATACTATTAAGTCTTCTGTGACCATAGGCAGGTTTTCAGCAGTAATTTGTTCGTGAATCTTCACCGTCTCTATGCATTCAAGGTTTCATTACGTTTCACGAGCCACTTTGCACTCGTCGTGAAAGTAAATTAGTGTAATGCACACGGTTATCTCGAATAATGAAAGCGGAACGAGATATTGATGTTGGAATTTCTAATTGAACATCTCAAACTTGAGTAAGTATAGATTTTTACAGTGATAGAAATTGTCTATGATCAAATATGCTCCTATTTTGTCCTTTCGATTTTAATTAGCAACTGTTTCATTGGTTAACTTTATTTTAGTATTTTTTGATAAATGACTCGTCAAATCTAGTCTTTATAGTAAATTAATTGTTTACCTCATATTAGTACAATAACTTTCTTACAACATATCAATCAAAGATCTTTTGAAATCGGTTCATTAAATTACAAGTATTCCTCTAGCTATAAGGTATGGTATGGTAGTTTATTATATGTCCTAACAATCAATAACTACTGATCCGATGTTTGATTGATTTCTATTTGTAGACCTCTTTTTATCACTGTGATGATATTTTTGATCATAAAATAACTTTAGGGGCGCCTTTGTAACATATGGTGTATGAATCTCATCCCTTTAACATAGCATGTTACAAAGCAATGCCCAACTTCTCCATAACCCCATTATCAGGTAATAGGATCCTATAATACGACCTTTAATAGCACTTGTTTCTAACGACAATACATGTTCGCTTATAAAAGTTTTTCAATTAATGTATCTTTGTTATTATTATTATGTTACTAGCAGTTGCCCGCGACTTCGTACGCGTTGTATTAGGAATAGTGACGTATATTATGTAAATACAAAAAAAGTTTTTCCTTCATTTTATTTTTTACCCCCGTAGTTAAGTTAGTCAAAAGTTCGAAAATATATGGGTACCTGATATTCGCGCCCCGTGATTTTTCCGGGATAAAAAGTAGTAAATTCTGTCTGCAGAATTCTATATATACAAATCCATCTATAATATTACTAGCTGTGCTAACTGGTTACTGATCCGTAGCGTGATGTTATATAGCCTTTAGCCTTCCTCAGGTAGTTTCAGAGAACAACCATGAAGATCGATTGGACATCCAAAGGCGAAAATAAAGTGGCCTAATAATGGTTGCCATTTGCCAGACTTTCGAAATGATATCCTAATCCTAACCTATTGCAATAATTCATAGAACATTAATCCATGCCCGTTCAGTCGTAAAGGTGTATCATGAACATTCGAATTCAAATCAGAATTTATAACTTTAGAATTTAAAAATAACTTTGTACCTATTTATTTGCATTCTTGTCGACGAAAAATTATCTTGACTAAGGTCATTAATCAAGACTCGGTAAGAACTTACAAAACTTTGAACCAAGAATTGTTATTCTTATTCAAATTGCTCTTTTTGCTTCCTTTACAATCGTAATTAAACCAAAATCAGCTACTCGGACGCCTTCGTTAAATATTCCAGGCCCTCGAAACCTCTTTAGAGCTACTTTACATAATAAATTTAATTTCCAAATTATCAATACGAACTAGACTCTACTTCCAAAGGATAGAGTTCAATTTAAGTTGTTAATTTTAAGAAGCATGTTTAAGTTTTGCTAATCGTGTTCCCACAAAAATTCCTATTCTATTCTTAGTTTACATTTTCGACATGTCTGGGTTTTTGAAAAGATGAAAGTTAAAGTTGTCTGTATGTTTTACATCATCATCACTACATATTATTAAACAAAGTGTTTCTGCTCTTTTCACGTAAAAATTACTGAACGGATTTAGCTGCGGTTTGCACTAACAGACAAGTTTTTATGGCGTATGCTATCTAATTCGTCAGAGATATAATGAAATGATGTAGGAAATAATTGTGTAGAATAACTACAGATAAGTAATTATAAGGTACATAAATATGTAGGTATTCAAAATTGTTGTAAACCCATATTATAACCGAGCAAAATTGTTTTGTATAAATATTTTTTAACGCTTATACTATATTTCATATACTTGACTATACCAGGAAATAATAGAAATACATAAATACTAGATGATCCGTGCAAATACTTCGCACTGTTAGTTCAATTGATATCCAACAGATGGCGTCTTTTAAAAAAAAATAAAAGATTTTTTTTTATCAATAGTTATATTTGATACAAAAACACCTTTGAGAAATAATAAACAGAGATGTGTGTTCATACAATTTTCACATAATTATTTTGTAGTTAAATTACGGAAATATTTTAGGACATAGGCGTCTTCCAGTTATCTAGCTAAATGTTTCGCTAAATAAGTACATTTTAGGCTCTAATATAAATACACACACTCTATATGTAAATAATAATCCAGTTGCAACCAAAAAACATATATTTGCCTAATGCATCACATAAACAAGGTATAGAATATCGAGAGCGACGATGCCAATTTATGAAGGGGGCGTTTGGCGCAAACAACGTTCAATAGAGGGTTCAAGTTGCAAGTACGTAGTGATGTTCCTTTACTGAGTTAGTCATAGCAATCAGCTCATTAAGTAAGTCAGTTCATTTCAGTTCATCTGCACTGACGAATGCTGCCAATTTTACACGAGAGTCCAAAAAAAGGAGCTAATGTAATGTTTTCAGAGTTATTGTATTGTATGGTTTCTTTATTCCACCGTAACTTCTGAATACTATAACCGATTTAGAAGTGTCACAAGTGTTAGAAGTGTTAAGAATTTTTTTTTTAATTTTTGCAGGGTGTAGGTCTAGGTACTATAAAGCTGAAGATTTTGTTTGTTTGAACGCGCTAATCTCTGGAACTAAACTACCAGTCGAATTTGAAAAAAAAATGCATTTGATGGCCCTATTCTTGAGAAAGGTTGGCTACATCACGCTACGACCTAAAAGAACGGAGTAATAACACCACAAGGCACAGCTAGTATCTAATAAAGGCTAATATAAAAGTAATTGAAATATTTCAGATTTATGCAAGTAGTTTATTCTTGTATTTTTCGTGTAAAAGACAACATCATGATGATATAATATAATATTATATATTATCAGACGCTATAGATCTCCTATGGAAGTTTACTTTACGGCGTGGACAGAAAACAAATTTTTTTCAAAACAAAATGTTGCTAAATAGTTGTTTATGATACGATCATACTACGGATACGGATCATAATAGGGGTAATTAAAAAACAAGTGGAATTTAAAAAAATGAGGCGCAGCCGAATTTTTTAATAGCATCCACGAGTGATTTAATTCCAAGTTATGTGCCCGTTCATACACTACTTTATCTAATCCCATGCAATAGTACAAAACAAATTGAATTGAACCAAGATATTTTTCTTAATCGACAAATTGGCGGAAAACCGCGGTTACCTACCTACTGCGCATGCGCGTAACTGTCAAGTGACTCCCACATGGGCGTGTCTATATTTTTATAGAGTTTAATGTGGCTGCATAACACATATCCTCTGCCCTTTCTGCATTAAAAGAAAAACAAAACATTACGATATCGTTTTTGTATGAAAACTTCGGTATTGTAATGCATTACAGTATCGAAGTTTGACATATTACAGACACGTGTATATAAAACATATCATTATGAAGTATAATAAAATTCTATTTTGTAATAGAGATTTTACTATATAAGAGTAGATAAAATATTTTTTGAAATGCAGATAAAACACATTACTAACGCACATCACTATAGAAACCGCAGAAATAAAAATATAGAAACAAAAAAATGAAGTGAAAATCAGTCGGTCCTGTTTCTGGCTTTGATGTTAGATGTGGTAGCATTAAAATTTACATATATTTTCCCTGTGTTTCCATTTGTGACTCTTTGATGTCCTTTTCTCTGCGGCTTTCTATTCTCCGGTCTGATCGATCTTGGTATGCTATATGAAAAGCGTTGACATTGCGTCGTCAACCATTCTCCCTCTTTTAGCCGATAGTATTTGTGAGGCTATACCTAACGAGTCGCCGGTTCTGTTGAGGTATATTTAGATGGAAAAGTCTCTAAGTGTGGTTAAATAAAATGCGATTACTAGTCATCATCTAGTTTTATTAAAATGTTATCTATTGTAAAACTAATATGTATATGTGCGAAGCCAGGGCACGCCGCTAGTTATCATTATAGTAGTTTATGATACGGGATCATAATAGGGGTAATTAAAACACAACCGGAATTTTTAATATCATCCACGAGTGTTTTAATTCCAAGTTATGTGCCTGTTCATACACTATTTTATCTAATCCCATGCAATAGTACAAAACAAATTGAACCAAGATATTGGCGGCAAACCGCGGTTACCTACCTTCTGCGCATGCGCGTTAACTGTCAAGTGACTCGGACATGCGCGACGCGCGTCTCGATATTTTAATAGAGGGTAATAGGCTGTATAAGACAATTCCTCTGCCCTTTCTGCATTTAAAAAAAAACAAAACATTACGATATCATTTTTGTATGAAAACTCAGATCAATCTGAGTATGAAAACTTCGGTACTGTAATACATTACAGTATCGAAGTTTGACATATTACAGACGCGTGTATATAAACATATCATTATGAAGTATAATTCGATTTTGTAATAGAGACTTTACGATATAAGAGTATATAAAATATATTATGTTTATGTTTATGACATTTTGTTGACATAAACAATAATATTTTCAATTTAATAAAAGATAAATATATTTTTTATTCAGTTTTATGCGAATCAACATCTCACATGAGCACTTTTATGGGTGACTAAGGGGTGATTTTTATGTAGGCACGTCTAACTGTACGTGTTCTATTAAACAGGCGTGCGGTACCTACTCCAGTACATAGAGCTACGAAAATATAAGAGTATTGGATATGGAAATTTTGTATGTAATGAAATAATGAAAATGTGACTTTTACACAAACTAAAGTATAATCGTAATAAAAAAAATTTGCATCTCTAGTAATGAGTGTTATTGTATACACAGAAATAGTGTGAAACAGTGTAACGTTGTACATCATTTATATACTTTGGCTCCACAATTCGTAGCCTTGGCCTTACAAAATTTAAAAACATTTGACTGATTGTCGCTGACAGCCGGCATTTACATTATCGAATAACCTCCTTCGTTTTTAGCCGGGATCTCGGAGGCTGTCGTCACAATTTACGATGACGCTTTAACCAACCTTCGAATCCATCTTTTAATATAGTAAATTAACTTATAATGTAGAAAATCTATATAAAATCCCAATTGGGAAACCATATTTGTTTTCTACCTATCTACATCGAGATGCATCTCCGGGCCTATCACCAGCCTCCCTCTCTCCCTGTACAGTGTGATTCAGAGCAGAAGCCGGACACCAGTTCGCTTGATGAGGGAAGGTAGGTGGTAGTTGATAGTTATTATTTTAAATTGGATTGAGCCATATTTTCATTATTAAGAGTTCTAAATAGCCATAATTTCCAAAACGCAAAGACACTGCTCGTATCGAAAACTACGGCTCTTTAGAACCCTAAACAATAAAAATATGGCTCAATCCTATTTCAAATAATAACTATCATTGTGTGGTGAGGAAATGTTGTATAAATAAACTCACGTTTCCAGGATTAACTGAGATTTGCCATATTTTTGACTGAGAGCCACGGGTCCTTAATAACAAACAATGAAAAGTTGGATTTGTAGGTTTCAGGTCCATGTTTCTTTTCTGAAATACCACATCTACTTCCAATAGATTCTTTCATCCTTGTTTAACCTACGTAGAGGGACAAACAGACCCTTCGATTCTATTCAGTGTAGTCGTGGGTGATTTTGATGATTCAGAATATATTTTTTATAGTTCAGAGGACTAGCTATTTGCACATAATTCCTATGTTACCAGCAATTAGTAGATATTTAATTTTCCTAGAACATACCCTCTGCGCTCGAATATGTAGGCTAAAAAGGTTTATATGGCTAAAGTGAAAGGAAATGCTGACAGAGGACGACCTACACGTAGGTGTACTTTTATTAAACATATAAAAATGTATTGATCGATAGAAATATTTAAAGTACACACAATCGCCGAGCATATATTTATTTATTTATTTATTTATTTATTATAAATAGCCCAACAACACCTACGTCCACACATATGCATTGTACATTTTTATGACTTAGTAGACGCAGTGTCAATTATAGGGCTATTAACATTTTTATAACAACAACACAACATTGATAAGAAAAAAAAAAAGTAATTGAATAATATAAAAACACAAAAAATACAATAATAATACCTAATTTACACAATTTCTAAACTAATAACTAAGAACACTCAAAAAAAATCAATTTTTCCAATCGTGGATTGGAAAGTGGCCCGAGAACCAAACACATCTAAGTCGTGTCGCTTATGTATCTTGTTATACTATCCGACCATACGGTTAAGAGGAGAGACCAGACCGAGGACCGTTTTGGATCTAGCTAGCAGGAAGGGATCAAATGCGCTAGCTCTGGGATTTCGTATAGGAGCACATAGATTCAACTGTCCCAACAAGTTTGGACAGTCGACCTTGGAGTTGACCAGTTTGTAGAAGAATTCGGCATCCAGTCTGCATCTACGATTCCGCAGAGAACTCATGCCGAAATACCGCAGACGTTCCTTGTATCCGGGAAGCCTCTTCGCAAGATTGCAGCTGTACGCCAAATGCCAGCAAAACCTTTTTTGGACGCTCTCGAGTTTTTTAATATGGATGTCATAGTAAGGATTCCAAACTATGCTGGCATACTCCAAACCACTCCGAACCAGCGCATTATAGAGGAGTATCTTGGTTCCCGAGTCCCTAAACTCTCTGCAGTTCCTCAGCACAAAGCCCAACGTTTGGAATCCTTTTCGCGTTATCTTGTCTATGTGTGTATTGAGCCGCAACCTACAGTCCATATGCACTCCCAAATCACGAATACCGTCAACCTCCGTCAAAGCACTACCCCCCACAGAGTATACACCAGGCACTCCCGTTTTATTTCTACTGAAATGAATAACATGACACTTACTAAAATTGAGATCCATTTGGTTGAAGTCACACCACTTCACCAAACTGTCCAAGTCATCCTGTAGTAACCTCACATCATGAGTTGTCAAGATTTTTCTTGAGAATTTCAAATCATCAGCAAACAAGTAGTGATCAGAGTTCGGAAAACAGCAGCCAATGTCATTGATGAAGACATTGAACAAAATTGGTCCCAGATGAGATCCCTGAGGAACACCGGAATGCGCAGTAAACATCTCCGATTCGTAACCATTGACGACCCTTGAACTGCGACCAATGAGGTATGATTCAAACCATGAAATGATGCTCCCGGCCACGCCCATGCTGTACAATTTATCAAGCAAGATTCGGTGATTAACACGGTCAAACGCCTTGCTAAAATCAGTGTAGATTACGTCACATGGCACCCTGTTATCCAAGCTACGTGCTATTTCCTCTGTGAACAACACTAGATTAGTGACAGTAGATCTAGCCTTTATGAATCCATGTTGACGTTCTGATATTGCATGTTTAAGATGCCAGGTAAGCTTAGGGCATATAAGTAACTCAAACACCTTTGCAATGATGATGATAGATATTGGCCTATAATTTTTAACGAGGTCACGTTCACCACTCTTCAGCAAGGGCAGAACCAAGGAACTTCTCCAAGCCGATGGATACCTACCGTCACTCAATGATCTATTGTAGATTAGAGATAATGGGTAAGCAAGAATCTCAGCGCAATTCACAACAAACACAGCCGGTATACCATCAGTTCCAGCGCCTTTAAATATATCAAGTCTTTTTAAAACTTTATATACTTGAACCCTAGTGAACGATAGCGAGCACAGGCTGTTGCTTGTGAAGTCCGGACGCCAGACAGTGGTAGGAGCAGGCCGTATATTGTACACAGAAGAATAGTGTTTAGCAAACAGATTACAAATGTTCTCTCCATTTGATACTGTCACCGTGTCAAGACTCATTTTGGCTGGAAAACCACCAATGTTTTTTTTCTTATTTTTAATGAATGACCAAAACAATTTAGGGTTAGATTTTATTGACGCCTCCAAACCATTTATGTACCCATTATAGCACATCAATTGTAGCCGACGACATCTACACTTAAGAAGCTCAAAAGCAAGAACATCACGCGGATTATTAAATTTCCGAATCCTGCATCTATATTTATATTTCTCTTTCAGCATACTTATCATGTCCTTAGTGAACCACAAGGGATATTTATTGTTAATTGATTTAGTCTTTGGTACGTACTTACGAATAACGTCACGAAGGCGATCGTAAAACAAGGCCACCATGCAGTCCACTGAATCACTTTCATCAAACACATCGTCCCATGATACCCTGCTCAACTCATCCATGATCTTCATGTAGTCTGCCTTGTAGAAACGATATCTTTTGCTTTCATTTGGATGTACAGTTTTAGTTTTCACAAAAGAAACAGAAAATACTATTGGAGGATGCAAGCGATCAACAATCGACAGAGAATCCGGACGATGCTCCAAATCGATCACAGGTCGGGAACAAAGAACAAGATCCAAAATTCTACCTTTAATGTTCAGCACATGATTGTACTGATGAAGGCCGTGCAAAGAGATGAAATTCAATAGCGAACTACTAAGAGTGCTACCACCCGAAGTCGCCTTAAGATGACTTGTTTCAGAGTCAGTTGACCACATTATGTCACCGAGATTGAAGTCCCCCACAATCAAAAACTCATCCCTGCCCCCCTCCATTCTAGAACTAGCCCTTGTCAAAAAGTTATCCAGTAAATGTCCTTTGACAGGAGGTGGTAAATAAATTCCACATATATTTAACTTAAAACATTGATTACTACGATCATGTCCCTCAATGGAAACCCATACATCCTCACAATCCGACTCAAACGCGCTCAACCTATAAGAAGAATACTTTCTGGCGACTGCAACCAGTACCCCCCCTCCGTCCCTTCCGCCATGAAATCCACTGCTCTCACGGTCTCGCCTGTAAACATTATAACGATCGTCGAATAGCTCAGAACTGTGTACACTACCGTTCAACCACGTCTCGGACAGGATAACAACATCAAAATCATTACATACAATTTCATTAAAGAAGTCGATGGTTTTAGTTCTCAGCCCTCTAACATTTTGATAATACAGAGATAAATAATTATTCTTTAAAATAATATCGCACATACAAATTTATATTAAAAAAATAAATAAAAATAATAACAGTAATAAGAAATAAAATAATCTATAAAAATATGAACAATAATAAATCAATAACAATCAATTAAAATTAGTCACAGAAAAAAAAACAGATTATGTTAACTTATTAAGAAAATCCAAAGTTCTAATGTGGACGTGGCTCGTGTGCTCGGATTTTCGCATGAATATTCGACCGTCTCGCACCCAGACAAACTTGTAATTTAAGTCTTTCGCTTTAAGACGAGCTGCGGCGTGTAAAAATTTGTTCTGTGCTGTGAGATGCTCGGCCACATAAATAGGATTACTTCTGTCACCAGTACCGATACCCAAATGACTGGTATTTAGTTTGTTTGTGGGATTTTGCTTATTGAATTTTGAGGCCGCAGCCAAGAAACCGTCGCGCTGACGTGGGTTGCTAAACTTCACCAAGACCGAGCGCGGTCGAGAGCTGGCTGTGTTCTGTTTGGCAAGCCTGTTGCAGTAGTAAATGTCACTCTCGTCCACAGTACACTTTATAACCTTGCCGAGCTGCTGGACAGTCGTGATGAGGTTCTCTGCGGGGTGCTCGGGTACACACTGCAGTTCTAGGTTACAGCCGCGAGCTTGCTGTTTCAGAAGATTGACACGTGCGCCAAGGTCTCGGGTGCTGCTGCGCAGGTCCTCGTTTTCCGCCTGTAAAAGTCTAATCGAGTTTTCCTGGGCAGCCAAGGAACATTTAATATTCTCAAATTCGGCGTTGAAGAATGATATGGAAGATTCTAAAGTAGCTACTGCCTCGCTGAGATGCTCCAGCTGAGGTTTGAGCTCCCTACCGAACAAGAGTCGCAGCTCCTCGCGAATGATGTCGCGCACGCTGTCCGCCGATGGGCACGCGCAGGCGGGGCTTTTGTTTTTGGCACGAAGTGTAACGTTGTTATGTGGAGAAGTGGGCACGGCCATGGTACTCGCCACTGCAGCGCGAACACCGAAGAAAGTAATCATTCTTTATTTTATTTGGACATCCAGCGCAGATTTTATTCTTCGAGTCCATTTCATCAAAAGTAAACAAAGTAGGCAGGTTAGGTACTTTTAAATTTGTAGTTTGTGGTCACGCCGAGCGGTGGACTGCGATATGCACTGATATGTAGATAACTGTTCACAGTAACTTTAAACTAATTAAGTAATTACTTATTACATTAAAATACTAATAAATATTAAGTTTATTAAATTTCTAAAAAATAATAAAATATGAAAGGTAGGATGAATATAAATAAAGAGGTATGTCAGGATCATAGCAAATGGCATTCGATGTCTCTGCTTACCTGTCCTGAGATAAAAGGCGTGATGATAAATAGAATACTTGCTTATATCTACTTATCTATTAGATATATATATATATATTGTAGATCAATTTAAAAATTCTATCAATATAAAGCTAGAATGATATCATTAAGTAATATAGGCTTATTTTATTTAGTTCGAAATTATACACGGGCAAAGCTGGGGGCGGAACGCTAGTTGTAAATAAAACACTGTACTCTGATTACACAGACGAGCACAAATGAGATTTGTTCACAGTTACCGTATACATATAATTTACATGAATCTTGTCTCAGACGAGACGCAATCAAGCCAGTGTATTGTCCTAAACTTTGCCTAAAACCTACACATATTGCATGAAAGTTCGCTCGAGATCTGTATGTAAGAAATGATACAGTTATTTATGATTATGTACATTAAACATAAAGCTAAGTCTTTAATTTTTTTTAATTTTTTTAGACAGACCACGGGTTTGATCCTGGATCCGTATCAATGAAACTTATGTACATAATCTGACAAATACCTTAACAGAACTGGACACTCGTTAGATATAGCCTACAAATACCATCGGCTAAACGAGGGAGACTTGGTGCTCCGCTGGGTCCCCAGGAACCTTAACCACGGTTTTGAAAGCTGCAAGGCAACCCGGGAAGAAAAAAACCTTCCAATCGATCTATCTAATTGTGAAGACCAGAACTTCCGTGATAAAAAGTGCGTCGATGGCCGAGTGGTTAAGACGTCTGGTATTAACTGGGTGGACCACGGTTTGATTCCGGGCATGTACTAATGGGTTTTCTATAATTAATAACATAATCCGACAAACCACACTTAGAGGTTTTTCCATCTAAATATACCTCAACAGAACTGGCCACTCGTTAGGTATAGCCTCGGGTACCTTGGGACCGGTAACACGGTTTCAATAGACATTCATAGACTCGCCAGGCCATCGCATCCTATACGAGCAATTAAAATTTCAAGGGCATTTCCTAAAGACTTTAACAAAGTATATTTAAGTTTAAAACAGGTTAAACAGGAAAATGTCATAAAGTAAAAGATAGATATCTTGCCATATAATTCATAACCGTGGTGACAACTTTAAATTTATTCAGAGTTAGGTATCATATTTTAAGACTAAACCTTAGTAAGAATACTAAAGAGGTCTTGAATTCAACTTTAACAGTTTTTTCAACATTTTTAAAATAGGGAGATTTGAATTTGATTTGATTAGAAGTATTTGCTGCTAAAATCGGAGACTGTTTTCATAAGCGAAGCGATTTAATTTCAAAATAACTTTCATGCTTCACTAGTCTTTCAGGATATTTTTTCAGATTGTTTTTATTTTAGCTGCGAAATCCTAAAAAAACATTAAAAATATATATATCTAATACAAGTGCGAGTCGGTCTCGCACACGAAGGGTTCCGTAGCACTGTACAATATTAATAACTTAGTAAAAATTTATATGCATAAAATGCATAAATTTATATAAAAAATTATATTAGTTAGACATTTGTATGTATTTTTTTTTTATAGAGAAGACGACATGTGACCTTGCCACCGCCTGATTGTTAAGCATAGGTGGCTGGTCCATGAATACGCGCGACTGGCAGATCGTAATACAGTCCGCCAGTCGCGCCCACTATGAGATGCCGTAGAGATGCTTTTTCACGCTTCGCTTAAAGGACCCAAGGTTGTAGAAAGGAGGAAAGACCGACGCCGGAAGTTCATTCCACTTTTTGGCTGTACGACACAGGAACGAGTCACTGTATTGCCATTATTAAGATTATTTATGGGCCCCCTTAATTTTTAACTTTATTTTATTATTATTTGTTGTTACAGCGGCTATAGTGTGAAAATTTCAAATGGACAGCGAAGCCTTAGAGCCTTAGTAATAAAGTTTCCGTTGGCACGCTTTGATTACGGAACCCTAAAACATAACACAGACAGACAGACATCGTTAGTTAAGTTAAAAATTTTAATATACCACCCCCATGAAATTATGAACAATTACTGCCCCTTCCCCTCGAGGCCAGGGCGCGCCGGGATGTCATCACAAAGCTTAATTACTGTTAAATGAACACGTAAGCGATCGACGTTTTCAATTAATGCCCATATCCAAACTGAAATGTAATTATCGAGTAAACCCTGGGGTGCTGTCTAGTTCAAAATGCGTGGTAAACAGTGAATCATGCTTCATAAAATTATGGATACATTAGCAGTTGCCCGAGACTTCGTACGCGTTGTATTAGAATTTCACACTAATGTTACACCCCCTTAGAGATTGATTTTCGAAAAATCCTTATACTTATATCTTCAGTGGTTTAGGGTGTGCGTTGATTGTTAGTCAGTCAATTAATATATAGTAGGTTGTTGCCAGGGTCACTGGTAGCGATTTCCACATATCGCCCAGGGCGTTTCTGTTCGCGTAAGCGGGACCTCCAAAGTCAACAAAATGACGTCATCATTAAGGTAAAGTAGTCATTTTGCCCCATTTCTCATTGCATTTGTATTACTGGTAAGTACCACGTGGCACGTTAAGGAGTGTGGTACTACTTTTATCACAAATGAGTAGTACCACGGGACAAAAACGCTACTTTACCTAAATGATGACGTCATTTGGTCGTTTGTCGGCAAAATTTTGAAAATTTATTGCATAAAACTACTGCATATAAAACAAAAATATTCATATTAGTTTCTCATTGCAAAAAAGCATACCTTAGTTTTTACTTTACATAGGTACCGAATTGAGTCTCGCTGATTTTTTTTTCACGGGTTGCCTTACAGCTCTGAACACCGTGTTATCAGTCCCAGGGAAGATCAAGTCTCTCTCTTTCAGCCGATGGTATTTGTGAGGCTATACCTAACGAGTGGCCAGTTCTGTTGAAGTATATTTAGATGGAAAAGCCTCTAAGTGTGATTTGTCGGATTATGCACATAAGTTTCTAATTTTTAATTATATGTATTTATAATTATTGGTATTTGGCCGGGATGGAACCGTGGTCCGCCTAGTTAATTCCAGACGTCTTAACCACTCGGCCACCGACGCACTTTCTGATATTATTATCTAAAATCAATACCAATATGTAAGATGGACATATATCCTTGATAAATATCTAATTAAATTAATGTTTTTAGAATTATTCTTTAGATTAGGCTCTGAAACGGCTGAATTAATTGAATTACATTTTCAGCTATCATAAAATGTACAGTCATCATATCTTCTGTTGATCGAACAATTTTTTGTTTCTTGCTTTTAGAACTTTTGTCTGACTATTATCACTGAAATATTCATTCAGTTGTTTGTTGACAGCGGAACCCTAAAAATGTTTTATGAAAGCGAAAATTGATGTCGACATCAGAGGAACGGGTAGTTTATCTTCAAAGTCTCGTACGACGCAAACTTTCCTCTTAACAATGAAAATAAGTTTTTCAAGCACAATGCAGTTTTCCATGAGAATTTTCTACTCAGACATGCATTCTTTGTAAGGCCCTACGTTATAGCAGATGGTGCGCCGCATTAGTATGTTGATGAGACAATCTCGATCATTTCAGGGGGATAACGTGATTTATGTCAAACTTAGGGTTGGGCAAATAAGAAATTTATGTTAGGAATTCAGAAATAATACACAACTTACAACTAAAAGTAAAATTAATATACATAATGCTGTTTTAGTTCCATCACTTACATATGGAACATTAGAGAAGAATGGGGAGTGAAAAATGATGTTGTGACTAAATGAAGAAAAGTAGTTTACGCTGGATAGACACATTGAAAGAATGAAGGATGAAAGATTGACTAAAAAGGTTTATATGGCTGAAGTTAAAGGAAATGCTGGCAGAGGACGACGAAAACGTATTGATCGATGGCAATATTAAAAGTACACACAATCGCCGAGCATGTATGAAAGGTATGATGAATATAAAAGAAGCGAAAGAGATATGTCTGGATCGTAACAAATGGCATTCCATTGTCTCTGCCTTACCCTCTTGGGATAAAAGACGTGATGATAGATAGATAATTTAAATACTTATTACACCGCTGACAAAAGTATTGTTATTCATTATGAATAGTGATGTAGGCGATTTGACTTCCGGCTACAGCAACACCTATTCGGAACACGGGACATTTCTACAGTATATTATACTCTTTGCATTTCTATAACGTATACTCTGTGGCTTGACTGACACTCTCTGTCACTTTCTTTCGGTGGCAGTTTATTTCATATTTTTGTCCTAGCTAAGGTTTTTAGTTTATAAGTCCTCAGGATTTGTAAATATTTTAAATGTAAAAACTTAAACAAAAAAACTACAGCAACACCTATTCGGAACACGGGACATTTCTACAGTATATTATACTCTTTGCATTTCTATACTGTATACTCTGTGGCTTGACTGACACTCTCTGTCACTTTCTTTGGGTGGCAGTTTATTTCATATTTTTGTCCTAGCTAAGGTTTTTAATTTATAAGTCCTCAGGATTTGTAAATATTTTAAATGTAAAACAATAATTAAGTCCATTGTGGAGAATAAAATGATTCCATGGTAGTAAATCTATTTTTAATAGACAAGTAGTTACAAGCGTATTTATGTAGGTATTCAAAGTGTCAACCCTGTATATTTTAGAGTTTGTCGAGGCTGTCAGCACACACCGGTGACCACGCGGTAGTAATTGATAGGACAGTCGATATTAATGCTCCCCTCTACAGCCAGCAATTTATGTTTCAATACCGCATCGTGTGGAAACATGAGATTTTCATGTCACCCTACTAGCAAGGGTGAGGCTATGTATGTACAAGTCGCATATGTATTCATTATAATAGGCAATGACGAAGATACAAGTTTTTGAAGCGAAGGAATGCCCAACTTTAAAATGTCCTAGCAAATCCGTGTACTGTGTAGTTAGGTACTCAACAATTTGCTCGGAATTTTAGGGTTGGACATTCCTTGGTCATTCGTCATTGGAGGACCCGTCGTTTTTGGCCTTCGAGTCGAAATGAAAGATGTTCGGTCCTAAGTCCTAACAAGACCCAACACATAAAATGTAAAACGACACAAACGCTGCGTCTCATTGTCATGTGAGACAGAGTAGGTAAGTATAAGAGAGTAAGAGAAAGAGAAGAACGACGAGAAACTGTATTAATTGATATTAAATTATAATTAATTGAAAATGCGGTCTTTACAAAGAATATGTGATATAAAACGTACTGACCGCATCCGGAACGATGTTATTAAAGAAGAATGCGGAGTGAAAAATGATGTTGTGACGGAAATGAAGAAAAGTAGTTTACGCTGGTTTGGACATGTTGAAAAAATTAAGAATGAAAGACTGACTAAAAAGGTTTATATGGCTGAAGTGAAGGAATGCTGGCAGAGGACGACCTAGGTGTAATTTTATTGAACATATAAAAAATTTATTGGTCGAAGGCAATATTATTAAAAGTACACACAATCGCCGAGCATGTGTGAAAGGTATGATGAATATACAAGAAGCAAAAGAGGTATGTCAGGATCGTAGCAAATGGCATTCGATTGTCTCTGCCTACCCCTCTTGGGATAAAAGGCGTGATGATAGATAGATAATTGAAAATTACATTTCTATTAAATTATGTTCCTTTCAATTACTGTTCAAATGCCAAAAAGTTTATTAAAGATATATCCCCTCGACTGATCATCTCTTCTGGTGACAAGAGGGCTGGCTCCTTCCTCTCTCAACGAATCAGAATCGCGATTCAGCGGGGAAATGCAGCCAATATTCTTGCCAGTATTCCACGCGGACCTGGTTTTTTTTAGTTATTTTTAATGTTTAGATTAGATTTAAGGTTTTTATATTGTTATATAGAAATAAAAATTTACTTATATTTTTATTGCTTTGATAAAGCTTCGCTTCAGGCTTCAGGCGGGTGTCCCACGATACCTACCTCACGATCTTTTTGTAATAAATATAAAATCTTATTTTTGTTATCATAGTGTAGACAATTATTTATTTATTAATTCGATGAAAAAACAGAACCCTTAATCATAATATACAGGAAAACCCAAACAAAAATTTCTAACACTAAAAAAAGTTCAGTTGACATAATGTGCAGTATATATTTTATCTAAGAAAGATTCGTTCAAATTTATTTGACCGTTTCAGCACAAATATAATATATCGGTCTCTATTCCAATGACAAAGGAAAAAATGAAGCCAAAAAAGGGTTTATTTGGACTTCCCCATTTTCCTCACCACGCGACATCTATTGGAGTTCGAGAAAAGCTTTTGGACATAGCAACAATAAAATATTCTGATAACTTTTTATAATTGCATGTTTTTAAATAATAATATCATTTAAAAGTTAAAAATATCAAATAAACACTGATTTACTACTTTAAATTCATAGATTTTACTCCATTATTTCTCGCATCTAGGATTATAAATATTCTTCGAAACAGTACTGGTGGCGCCATCTTTTAGTGTTTACATGAACATTAAAGTTCCGCTATCCGCTACGAGATGGCAGTGCACACGAATCTAAACGGAAGTGAACAAAAATGAAAATGTCAACTGAAGAAAAAGTTTTTTAAAATGTCGTGGTCTGTTTTCCGTTGCAATGTTGTGACTAAAATGAATAGAATGAAGGATGAAAGTTTAACTAGAAATATTTATATGCAGAAGTGAAAGGAAATGATGGTAAGGCCCCATTGTGTACTTTTATTGACTTCTAATAAATTGTTGGCACTTTGCAAGTGTATGTAATTCGGATGACAATACAATAATTTGGTACCATCGATGTGATCTGATCATGGAGCCAGGAGGTGCATAGTGGAACTCTGTAACGAAACGACGTAACCCCGTCGAGCTTGGACTCGTTTGGTTTCTGTTGTACCTTTTTACGGAACCCTAAAAATAGCGAAGATATAGGTGTGCGATACAAGGCCCGGATTAAAGGGCTTGCTGTACGACGCACTAGTTGAGAGCGTTGAGAGTAAGATAGTAGGAATCTCTGACCTGATAGTGGTCTGTTAGCTGATTGATCTCTCTTCTTCTTACCGCACTGGAACCACGCGTTTACTTTCTGCTCTCGAGTCCTGGTTCTTGCGGGAGTGTCCCGTAGCCCCGTTACTTTCGGGGAGATTTATATAGCGCAGGGCACAACAGGTAGGAGACAATAGAAAAGTGGATATAAAAAAGGGTAGTTAGGGAATATGTAAATTTAGCCAATCAGGGTTGCCAGACGAAATTATGCCGCGAAAGTGTACCAAACATAGGTATACTATATATATATATATAGGAAATCCTTTACGAAAATCCTGTCTGAGTCCTGACCGAGAACGGAATGATACGGAACCCTCAGTGCGCGAGTCGTACTCACAACTTGGCAAATTATTTTTTATAAACTATACTTAGTATAAAGGATAAAAGGCGTGATGATAGATAAATTATAATAATTTACGAAATGAGAATTTAATTATGTAGGTATATTATATGTTTAAAATATATACTTATTTGTTCTTATTTTTACATAAAGGCACACACATGTACCTACATACACATTTTCAACTGAAGCCGACCGATGGACGCTAGAAACAAAATGGCGTCAAATTATTATTTATTAAGGGGCGGTAGTCAAGGTCATCTTGTATCTGTCAAAAATATGGCAAATCTCAGTTAATCCTGGAAACGTGAGTTTATTTATACAACATTTCCTCAGCACACAGTTGGTAGTTATTATTTTAAATTGGATTGAGCCATATTTTCATTATTTAGAGTTCTAAATAGACATAATCTCCAAAACGCAAAGGCACTGCTCGTATTGAAAACTACGGCTCTTTAGAACCCTAAACAATAAAAATATGGCTCAATCCAATTTCAAATAATAACTATCATTGTGTGGTGAGGAAATGTTGTATAAATAAACTCATGTTTCCAGGATTAACTGAGTTTGCCATATTTTTGACAGATACAAGATGACTGAGAGCCACGGATCCTTAAGCCTCTTACCAGCTTTGACACGACGATTAACAAACAAGAAATTATTATATGAATTTTTTATTGGTCAAAAATGGTAAAATATAGAATCTACTTATTATTTTGAATTTTCAATAAGCTACAAAAAAAATGCAAGACGTTTAATTGAAGGGTAATGGTATAACAGCGGGGCTTTGTGATATATTATGAAAGATAAAGCGGGGGCAAAGTTTAACCACCCATATTTCCTATTCAATTAAACCCATTGAAAAAATAACTTCTATTTCACTTAGATATATTGAATAAGTAACTATACCTATGCTAAATTACAGTGACACAGGTGGATTATTTACAAAGAAATTGGGAATAAAAATTATGGATATAGGAGCCTTAAAGGTCTGTTTAAAGGCTGGCTACAACGTACCCCTATGTCGCTTCCAAAAGCAGAAAGAATAAAAGTATTGGAAGAGATGTTAGAGGACAATATGTAAGGACAATACAAGAAGAACTAGCTGCCATTGAGCAGGATGACAGTATAGATGAAATATGGAATAAGATTCAGCATGGAATTGTCAAATCAGCACAAACTACTTGTGGAGTTATGAAGATTGGTGGTGTCAGACGAGATATTTGCAGTGGAAATGCGGTCTTTTTGACTAAAATGAAGAAAATTAGTTTACGCTGGTTTGGACACGTTGATTGAATGAAGGAGGACGACCAAGGTGCACTTTTATTAAACATATAAAAAATGTATTGATCGATGGAAATATTTAAAGTACACACAATCGCCGGCATGTATGAAAGATATGATGAATATAAAAGAAGCGAAAGAGGTATCGTAGCAAATGGCATTCGATTGTCTCTGCCTATCCCTCTAGGGATAAAAGGCGTGATGATAGATAGATAGATAGGTACATCCCCAGTCTAGAATGAAGCACTTTCGTAGTAAAAGGGACGTGTTTAAAGTTTATAAAAAGCCTCCTTTGTGCTGCAGATGGCTCATCAAGATAAGTGGTATGGCTTTCATGCTGAAAACTCATGTAACACACAAGTAATGATCAAGGACTTAAGGACTTATACCATGGGGGTATGCAGGGAGCCTGGACGATACATCAGTAACAGTGTCTACATTTAACGAGTAACTGAGAGCCAATTCTGCTAAGGGCATCCATTAATTAAGACTCACCCCTCCCCCTTGGTGAGAATGAGTGATAGTGAGAGTGGGACCCCATTATTTCCGCTAAAGTTGTTTAAAAAAAAACACGTTTGTTGTATGGGAGCCCCCCTTAGGTAAATATTAATTTTATTTTAATTTCATTATTTATTTTTAAAGTGAATATATAACTAAATAAATATTCTGTGAATATTACCTGTTGCTGTTATCAATACCGAACAAAAACGAGCAAAAAAATCATGTTTATTGTATGGGAGCCCCTTAAATATTTATTTTATTCTGTTTTTTAGTATTTGTTGTTATAGCGGCAACAAAATACATGATCTGTGAAAATTTCAACTGTCTAACTATCACGGTTCATGAGATACAGCCTGGTGACAGACAGACGGACGGACGGACGGACAGCGGAGTCTTAGTAATAGGGTTTCCGTTTTTTTACCCTTTGGGTACGGAACTACATTTATTTTTTATAAAATCGGTATTGTACTTACATACCATATTTTTTTCTTTTAAAAACTCAAATGTTTCTTTTTGATTTTTTTTTTTTATTTTTAAAATAAATGTTTATAACCATGAGATGTTTGAGCGTGCAAAATGGGACATTTCAAGAGAAGAAAAAAAATTTTTTATTACATGTAAGTATATCAATGTATTTACTTTAAAGTTGACGTGAGGTTTTCAATTATATAATTCTGAATATTTTAAAAAGTAGGATTGATTGAACATCTTTTGGATGTATTATTTTGGTAAGTGCGGACGCCGCTTTATGTGCTTTCCGAAGCACTAGAAGGTTGTTGCTTGTTGAAATTCCCTTTTTCTTTGATAACTTCAGAGTTATATGAAAATTTAGAAATGCGGCGCGCCGCTGTCTTGCTTCAGTGATTACAGGTGATTCAGGGAATTTAGAGACTGTCTTCCCGCACTATTGTAGGATATGATAATTAATATAATACTAAACTTTGGTGCTGGTTTCCGAAAGTAAACTATTTGGGCCTTTTTCTGAGCTGGAAAGCTGCTGCGAGGGTTGGAACCTGGTCGCGTGTCGATAACGATGTTCACATATATAATAATTGGTTAAGTTGCGAGTACGACGTGTTGAGGGTTCGTTTAGGTTTTCCTGTTAAATTATAAATAGGCCCTATGTTTTTTAAAAACTTTAGACTCAGTGGTTTTGGAGATAAGGGGGAGTCCGCTCAATTTTAGTATAAGCATATTCTTCAATATAATTTAAACTATGCTTTTTACAAATATAAAAAATATAAACCCACTCGTTAGGTATAGCCTCACAAATACCATCGGCTAAACGAGGGAGACTTGGTCTTCCGCTTGGTACCCTGGAACCGTAGTAACACGGAAATTTGATTAATTACGCTATACGTCCGTGATTGGGTCATCCAACTCTACTTCCCATTTTATTTTTGTCGCAGAAATTAGCTATGACAGACAGACAGAGTGACCCTATTTTTTCATCGGATCTACGGAACCCTAAAAATAACAGGTGGTACCTAAGCATGCCACAACGAAATTCGTTCAAAAATGTCATGCCATTGCCGGGGTTGAACGCTTGAATGCACAACCGAAACAGTTTGCTAGTGAAGTTTTTCATGCTTAGTAGGTAATACATTATTTATACAAAATGGTTTATGCATTGCAGTATATTTAGTCTGCCTTAGCGGTTTTTTTGAATATTTATCTTCTTTAGACGTTGTGGCAGAGCGCCAAGTGTTTTCAGGACTGTATACTTCCGTACGAGACATTCTATTTACACAAGTCCCTTTTTCTGACTGATTCACGGAGAAGGTTTATGTAAATAAAACATCATTTTGGGAGAGAAGCAGTAACCAATAATGTCAATTCCTTATTCGTCGAGTTGCCCCTACCCCTACCCCTGTCACTACCATTAACTTTGGATATTGTTGATAAAAAAATACTAAAACCGCAATAAAAAAATTGGGGGTGGGGGTAGGAGGGTGAAAAATAGTTTACGACCTATTCTCAGACCTACCCAATATACACAAAGAAATATCATACAAATCGGTCAATCCGTTTCGGAGGAGTTTGATTACAAACACCGTAACCGAGATTTTTGTATATAGATTCCACGGGGGGAGGCCGGGGCGAGTCGCTAGTCATATGTATATCGGAAAATCTCTATCTTCTGTATACCTACCTATGCAATATATAGCAACCGTTGCTAAAGCTTTTCTCCGATATATAATTTTCAGCCATAAACAGACTGAATTTCTGAAAAACTACTGAACTGATTTGTATGATTTATGTCTGTGCTGTAATGTCGAGAAATTATTATATCACAATCGAGGTATTAAGAAAAGTTGACATAACATTTTTTCAGTAAACCAATTTTTATGAGAAAAATAATTATCTGTCGACAAGCACGTAGCCAGGGGGGGGGTCTAGTGGGTCCGGACCCCCCACCCCCCCCCCCCCCCCCCGAATCCGTAACCGACACTTTTTGAAAATTTTAAAAAGTAGGTAGTTACTATCAGTTCAGCTGAGCTGATGAGATCGAGTCAAGCGAGCCCACACAACGGAAAATCCTGGCTACGTGCTTGTCTGTCGAATAATAAAGAAATCATCAAAATCGATCCACAACTGGCGGATTAATCGATGATCATACATATACATTAAAAAATCGGTAATAAAATCGGGAAAATACTTCTAACGGAGACCGGCGATCTAATTCTAACGCGCTATGTGTTCTAGGCACTATGGCAGCGGATTCGGACTCTCTGGAAGACATTTTTAATTTGTAGTTTTGAGATTTTTAATGGATGCCTGTTTTCAGTCGACTGAAAACCTTTGAATAAATCATGAAGCTACTTCCATTTTAGACTCGAATGTATTTTATTTTATTGTTTGTGCAGGTATGTGCCTACAAAATCATTGTTTTAAAAGGTTGCAAAGTATACTTTTATCCTAATTAATATCCTTAATATTAAGTCTAAAAAAACCTTCGATTGTCTCTGCCGATCCCTCTTGGGATAAAAGACGTGATAAAAACTAAAAATTAAAATTAAAAAAAAAAGAAAGGAGTGGAGGTATTAAAGGTAGAATACCTCCTCCAGCTCTGAAGAAAGTCAAACTGTGTCTAGAACGCTATGCGGCAAATAAAGAAACTCTTGGCTCGGTGATCACCAGACTTTTCGATTAATTTGTGTTTTAGAGGGTAGAGCAATAATAAAGTAGGTTCATTTTTGGGCTGTATTTTTTAGATGGTTTGTGACGACATTGCTATCTTCTTATCTATAGGTACTCTATCTTACTAATAATAAAACTGAAGAGTTGGAAGAATTTGAATTTTTTTTTGGGCATTTGATAGCCCAATTATTAAGGAAGGATATCACGCTGCGACCCAAAGGCACTGCTAGTGTCTATTTAATAATAATAATAAAAAACTGTGGTACCACTGACCTGTGATCCAGAAGCAGTATCGTCTGCCGCCGGCTCTCGTGCGAACCTCTCAAACTTGAAGCTGTTAGACCTGTAGAGCTCGTTGTCTTCTCGTGACCGACGACCGCGGCAGAAACGACGGGTTATTGATGTGTGTCTGAAAAGTATATTTTGTAATAATTACTTGTTTCATGTCCTTCTTCTATATATAAAACTAGCTTCGCCCGTGGAATTTTGATACCACATGCTCACCCAATCCAGTTGACACATTCTCCGAATAAGGAACATTAACATTATTGGAGCACTCCGCTCATAAAATACATAGCGTGATATTTTATACACATAAACCTTCCTTGTAAATCAGTCTATCTATTAGTGAAAACCGTATCAAAATCGGTCCAGCACTTTTTGAGTAAAGCACATGAATATGTATGAAGGAATTAGTCAGGTTGATTATTACAATTCAACAATTATAAAAATATTTTTGGGGACAGGTTCAAATGTCACTAGTGCCAAAAACGCCTCTTTTTCTTTAAGTTTTTTTTTATTCTTCACGGGTTACCTTACAGCTCCCGGGAACCGTTGCCGGCCACAGGGTACCCAGTGGAAGACAAAGTCTTCCTCATTTAGCCAATGATTTTTTGAGGCTATATTATATTGAGAATATAAGTATACCATGCTTTAATTAACTCCTTTAACTTCAAAAGACACGTAAATACTTCTTAAGTCCATTAAGTGCAGCAACAGAGTGTCACCTTATTATGTTTAATATATTTATTTATTTAAAAGTCAGTCAGCGACATGACGACTTTATACATTTAGATAAGACTTTTCCAGAAGCGAGTTTATTCTATACCTATAACATTTCATTCACAAAGGAGAATACTTATGAATGAAAGCAGCTGTGTATCGATCGATGATTCCCAACTCGGTTTAATCATTATTTTTTTAGATAATTTAATTTGAAATAAACAAAAAGCATGGACTAACCTCGAATCACTAGAATGTAGAGGCCATTGTATCCCAAATATCTTGAGTCTAGCTGGTGGTCGCCGTTTCTGCTCAGTTCTAGTCTCTTCCACAGGTGGAGTATGGTTTCTATGACCAGAAGAAGCTCTCGTACCACTTCTACGTCGCCTACGACGTCGTCTTTCCACTAAAATGAAATTTTCCCCGTTCCTTATGATATATGATGAACGTAAGGTAGATTTTTCCTCTCCCTCCCTTTGTCTAATCAGATCGGCAGTTCTTAAAGTGTGAATGTTTTGGTATTCCGCTTCTTGAGGAGGTGCAGTCACTTCCTTGCTGCTCCCGCTTCCATCCCTCTTTTTCCGGGAGGAATGGAGACCAACTCTTCGCCAAACTTTTTCCATGAATCCTTCCCTGTCATCCCATTAGTTGAAGCACAATTTTCACGGAATCACTCAACATTTTTACTTAATTTTGAAGACACTGCATCTTACTAAAGTTCTAAGTATTTCTATTTATTTGTGGTGTACTTGGGACGTAGTAGATGAGTGGTATTTAGGGATGGAATAACGTGTATTTTTTGACACAGTAGACCCGGTTACCCTCACATCGGGGTGCGGCGTACGACGCATGCGCTCTCCCCTCTATTGATAAAATGGCGGAGAATCAACCCTCGCAGTTTATTGAATATCTAATTTTATATGCGTCCATTGTTATGCCGGCAGACATATGGTGATATGGAACCTAGACGCTTATATACAACTAACAATACCTAACTAAATTAATGTTATAATTTCCCACCTAATCTTTGTCTAAAACTTAGAATATACTTTTCTGGGATGCTATTATTCCAAAATTGCTATGAAATTAAACTTTAAAAAGTACAATCGACTTTAAAAAATATAACTACCGAAGCTCCTGAAAAGTCAGATCACCAAGTAATAGTAAATAAATTTAAAAAAGTAAAAGTTGATAAATTTAAATATAATATAATTAAGTATACTTAATTTAAAAAAATATATATATAAATAACAAAATAAACTAAAAACTTATTTACGTAATCACACTTAGGTATATATCCTACCTCAACAGAATTGGCCACTCATTGGTATAGCCTCACAAATACCATCAGCTAAAAAAAGTTGGAAAAATAGTTTAGGTCTACATAGGTACCTACATTCTCATCCCGAAAAATATGGGAATTAATAATGGTAGGTACTCCTGTGGTTATAGGTATATACCTAGACCTATTAACTAAGGTATTAGAAACTGGAAAATATTTTACTGGTTACTCTTGAAGAAAATTTCAATTCTAAACCTAGAGTTTAAATTTCGTTGCGATGGCGACAGCGCAATAATTTTATTGAAATGGAATTGTATTTAAATAACTTTAGTATTATTATTTATTATTATTAACCACACTTAGAGGCTTTTCCATCTAAATATACCTCAACAGAACTAGCCGCTCGCTAGGTATAGCCTTACAAATATCTACCATCGGCTAAACGAGGGAGACTTGAACTTCCGCTGGGTACCCTGGAACCGTAACACGATTACGGGAGCTGTAAAGCAACCCGTGAAAAAAAAAACTTGTCTCATATGATAGGTATTTACTTGACTTAAATAAAATTGACACAAATAAGGCTCAAATTTCTTTGATCAGAGCAATCTAAAACTGTTTATCGTCATCGCAACTAAATTAAATTCAGGATTTTAATATTTTTTGTAATCTATGCTAAGAGTAAACTCCCTGGACTCGAAAGAGGTTTACCTAACATATTTTTAGATGACCCATGCGAATACTTCGCACCGTTAGTTTAACTGATCTCCAACAGATGGCGTCTTTAAAAAAATCTTTTTTTTATTAAATAAAAATTTACTTATTTGTTTGTTTAGTTTTCGTTATTAGAGGGAAAAATAAACTTCAAAATTGCGTATCAAACTTTAACTTTGATCCTGTATCGACAAAAAAAACCTTTGGAGAAATAATAGAAGACCTAAACTAGAAATAGAGAAATGCTGCAAAGAGAAATAAGACAACTTCTACACAATACAAATTAAATACAATTGTCGCAATCGCAACGAAATAAAACTCGGGATTTTCGGATTAGGATTTAAATTTAAATGAGGGTCTACCTCTCTGAAACTGCTGAACGGAAATACCAAGATAATATCCTGGATAAGATTAGAACTTAGAATATAGGGTAATTAATAAATTGGGGCGGGGAAGAAAGGATCATCACTTGAGAACGGCTCGACCGATTTGGCTGGTTTTTTTGTTGTGTAAGGTTTTTAGGGAAAAAAATTGGAAGAATCCCAGAAAATTGAAAAATCGGGAAAACTGTAGGTAAATGCTTTTTATGGGATTTTTGTATAAACTCAATATAATATGGACTCAATGGGCTAAACTTGGGCGGAAAGCTAGTTTTACATAAAATATAATGAATGAATGCTCCATTGCATGCCGAATTCACTGTCTTAATTCCAGCTACTGCCGCGAGATGGAGCTGCTAATACTTCTTCAAGGCCTTCATACCTTGCGATGTGCCCCAGTAACAGAGTCCACATTTTGCCCAGTTACCCATATTAAACAGAACACTGCACATGTGGCAAGTTATTTAGGTTATTGTATGTTATGTTATTGTAGAGTAGGTACACTTCACAAGGTAATAGAAATCATATTTTAAATCAAATCAAATGCTGCAATTGTCCACAATGATACCTATTGTTTAATTATTTTACTTTTGGATGATACTGGGGATTTATTTGCATTTGCACACTGATTTTCTATTGAGGATATTGAATTGCACCTAATTCGGTATGTAAAGTAAAAACTAAGGAAACTTATTTGAAATTTTTTTTATAAGTATAGGTAGGTACCTAGTATGCCGTAGTTTTTTCATAATAATATTCAAAGTTTTATAAATGCGAAAATAACTCTGTCTGTCTGTTCCGCCTTTACTACTGCTAAACCACTGAACCGATTTTAATGAAATTTGATACGCAGTAGGTATGCTTGAACCCTAGGGAAGGACATAGGCTACTTTTTTTTATCCACCCCCCTAAGGGGGTATAATAGGGGATGAGAATATATAGCTTTCGGCCTTTAGGAAGACTGAGGATTACCGAGATCCGTGGTGGCGGCGCGTGGTGGTAAATAAAATAAAGATTTATTTATTTACTGAGAAAAAAATTACCTACTAATAAACAAGCTAGTGACGCATTTATTGGTTTTTTTTATTTTTCACTCGAAATTGATTCAAATCAAACTAAATTTAGCATAGCGCTGGCAATTTAGGTACAGTAGTACTTAATGTAATATACAGTAGGTATGTATTTTTATAATATGCATCTATTATTCGTAAATTAGTTTGTATTATTATAAGAATATTTACATACAACAATATGAAAACCTTAACTTAAATCTAAACATTAAAATAAATTAAATTAAGTAGTTAATAGTATCATTAAAATAACAAACTAATAAATGTAATTGAACATTGTTTGATTCGTAAATTAATTAGTAGGTACCTAATACCTACAAGATTTTTGTTACTAAGTAATTTACGAATAAAACATAAATCGTCTGCACTACGGTAACTTCGCGTAAAAAATTAAATAAAAACCAATAAAGTGGCTAACGAGTGGCCAGCTTTGCATATGCAAATGTAAGTAGGTATGCAAATCTAAATATAAAAAATTGTCGTGTCGCTCTGTTTGACAATCAGCGTACAGCCTAAACCACTGAAGATTTAAATATGAAAATTGGAAGGTATATTCCTTAGGGGTTGTAGAGGTCCACACAGAAATTATTTTTCGAATCAACCCCTAAGAGGGTGAAATGGGATGTAAACGTTGTATTCCGAATACAACGCGTAGGAACTGCTAGTAAAAATTATTTTGCCAGTGTTCTTATCTAGCAACCTACAAGTCATATTTAACAAATATTCACATTATTATGTAAATACCCTATTTCATAGTTTCTGATGGATGCCATTTTTCTTTTTAAATAAGATGTACAAGATTTAATTATATAAATTGTCATCTAAATAACAAATATAATTATTTTTCTCCAACAACAATCACTGTACAAGTTCAAAAAGTTTACCTCTGATAAGATAACTGTTGCAATGGATTCTTACAATGAAGGATATCTGCATCCTATTTACCTTACAAATATTATTTTTATAATGGAATCAGATTACAGAAATCAAAATACACAAATATTAACCTATTGGTTTAATAACATTGTAAAAAGAATAAGACAATATGTACTTAAATATACAAGCAATTAGTAAAATGATATAAATAAAATGGTAAATTCAAAAGGAATGAAATGATGAATGCATTTTAAAGCAAAATAATTTTACCTATACCTATGATTTAACTTTTGTCTTACACAAAGAATATGCAGTAACTGGCACGCCAGTTTTAAGGTCAATTAACTTCTTCTCTCTCCATGTAATTACTTTATTCTCATTGCTTGTCATATCTGCTCTAACTTTATCCCAAATCTTTTTATTAGGATGAATTACATCATCTGGTATGGCATTTTCAAATCCTTCTACAATAAGTTTGTCACCAGGTTTGCTTCCTTCAGGTGCCAGTAAAGGCTCCATATAATTAGGTGCATCTGTGCCACAACATAGCAACACCCCATGTGTCTCAATGCTTTTTATTGTAGTAGGTTTCATGTTAGCAAGTACGACAACATTCTTATTTGTCAAGGAATCTTTTTCTAATAAGGATGCTATTGGAGAAATCACAACTCTATCTGTGCCTTCTCCCACATCGATTTTGAGTATGATGAATTTATCATTGCTTGCATGTACACTGGCATTTTTTATACAGCCAGTCCGCAAGTCCAACCTCCCTGGTCCAATGTCTTTAGATGTAGCATCAGGTGGGGGAGGGTAAGCTTTCTTCAGAATCTCTTGCAACTTTGGGTCTTTAAACATTTCTTGGATAGGTGCTAGGAGCTTATTAATAGCTGCTCCTACAGAAAATTTCAAATCAGCTGGATGAATTTCCATTTTTGCAAAGGCATCTTCCAGTTTTTGATAATTCACAAATTCCATATCGCCGCCGTCTTTCTCAGACCTTATAATTACGAATGCTTGACAAGCTTCAAGCATTGGGAATAATACAAACTTGATAAATGACAAAATACCATTCTCAGTTATATTACCCGGCTCACAAAATGCCTTTTTCAATTTCCTCTTAACAGTGGCAGGGTCATCTAAAAGGTCAATTTTTGTATCCTCTAATGAAGAAGACATTTTAGCACCTGTAATTCCCGGAACCATAGGGTTCATGAGATGAACACGTTTAACATATCCAAGCTGGGGTAGATACTTTTCAGCTAGTGTAAAAATTTTTCGTTGATCCACACCTCCAAATTGGGCATCTATCTTTAAGTATTCTTCATCTAAGGCTTGTAAACCGGGATACAAAAGGCCACTCAACAATGGATGTTCCACTTGTTTAACAACTTCAGCCCCAGCTTTCTTAGCGTCATGTTCAGTAATAAGAGACGACAATCTGTATACATCCAGGCTGTACTCCCTCGATAACTGATAGTCTGTTCCACGGACAAATTTTAACTTTTCAAGTGGTACACCTAATGATGTAAGAATTGCTTTAATTACAGCTTCATAATAGTCAGTTCTATGAGCTAACAGCTCCCAAGGGGCTTTCATGTTATCTAGGTAGGCATGCAAATCTGCAAATAATATGGTGACTTCACAATCAGCTTTTAGAAAATCTGCTATTTTCGTCATAGGTACAAAGTAGGCAATGTGTGGTCTGCCAGTAGTAGCCGTGCCCCAGTACAGTGACAAGTCTCTTTTCTGGAGGATCTCGCTCAATTTATCTTCACCCAAAACTTCTTGTAAATTCCTCACAATTAAGTGGCGTTTTTCTTCCCAATTAAGAGTCATGGTTGTGTTAGATATTCACCATTTGCTGTAAATTAATAGGAAGAATATATTAACATTGATAGAGATTATAAAATCTCTTTAATTTTAGGAAAAACTACTGCATATGGAATATTATAAATAAGCCTTTGATAAAGAGAAAAATAACCTAAAAATAAAATACATTTTACCTGAAAAATGAAGTACTGGATTCTTGGACCTAACCACAAAGTACTTTAGTTTATATTTATTGTGCATGTAATTTAAATTTTTACACGTAACTATATTTTCTTATTTTTAAAGTAAAAGTTGCTTACGAAACTATGTGAAATGTTGACTTGACACATAGGTAACCTATAAAATTGACATTTGCCTTTCTTCTTAAAAAGTTTAACAAAATGTTTTCTAAAATGACTTTATTCATTGACTGGACTCTTTAAGCAAATAATACAATGAAATAGGCTTATTTTCATTTGAAAAAATGTATTTTTTTCAGTATAGTGAAGTTGTTGATAGTATTTCGCAAGCAAGGGTGCCAACTTGCCGGAGCTGACAGCGGCGCTGTCGTCGTGCGGCGGACACGCGAACTACTCCGCAATCGGCGCAGTACGTAGTGCGCATGACAGTCAGTGCGGCCTTGCGAACTAACCCGAGTGTGCTGCCAACAAAGGCCGAGTCGATGGGGTTACAAAATTGTTAATTTTGGACGTCGCAAACCCTCCGTCGTCGTAATTATTATACTAATAAAATAGGTTGTGAATCTGTGATTACGTTCGATAATGTGTACATGATAAAAGGTGTCGACTAGCCAGACGGTCAGCTGGTCCGAGTGCTCGTAGTGAGAGAAATGGCGGCCTTGCCTGCAGGTGTTCAGTATGGTTTGTCGTCGGAGCCCGGCGGCAAGGAGAATAAGGAGCTCGTGTTCGTGAAGCTGACGGACTCGGCTCTCAAGGCAATCGAGGATTTCATTAGGAATAATAGGGTAAGTGGCCGGAGAGAGCGGACAAACTTGATACGCTACGCTGACGTCGGAAGGCCCCTGGGTGCTCATTCACTCAGTGTTTACAGACAGCCTGACACACGGTACGAGCCCGCGGGACTGCCCCGGAGCCCCCGCACAAGTAGTTCGATGGAAAAGTAACGCCACGTCGGCAAAACACTTCATTTTGCTGTTATTTTCTCAGCTTACTCTTCACTCTATAATTAGCAATTTGAAATCTTGTATCGCAGTTTATGTCGTGCCAGGGGTTTGGTTGCAATTAATTGCCTTGTTTCTGAAAAGCTTTTTTTGATGTAGCTAAATAAAATCACTTCCATATTCCAGCTATAAACCACTTACTTAATGGTTACAGCAATCCAAAGGTTTCTTCTGTTGAATTGATGATATTTGGCAATACATTTTACTCAATGTAAGGTCATTATAGTATCTGGACATTCACAAGGTAGCATTCAAAGATGGAGTTTGTTTGTGAACTTGATATCTCCATAATATTTTTCATTAGAAAACATTTTTAAAATGCCTGTGGTAATATTCTAAGAAATTACTTTCTTTTAAACCAATTTTGGATATATTTTGTTTTGTGGTAGGTAGGTTTAAATATAAACTTAACTCTTTGAATCAAAATCTTAACAATAAACTAGCACAGGACAATGAAATACCTAGTTAGGCAGTTTAAAAAACATTTAGTTAAATATACCTAAGAGAATGTCCATTATAGGTAATAACTTGAAATTTTCCTCCATCAATGAAACATTAAATCATCACAAAATTCTTTTAGTTGTTCCCCTTTATAATCTTTGGCATGACTTACTTTAGTCATTTTAAATATGTCAATCCATGATTAACACTTATGTTACAGGACAAATTTACTGAAAATTAAAACAGGAATAGGTACCTACTTATAGTAAAAGTTTAGAAAAGAGAATGTGTTTACAAAATATAGTGTAATAATAGCACCATGGGAATAATTCCCAGCCTGCGTTAATATGGGTAGTGGGTGAACTATTTTAGTATGATCGGAAAATAGAATTCAGCTATTTATAAAACTGTGTTTGCAGTGCTCTGTTTTGTTACTAACTATAATTCTTACTACACTGTTCATTATATGATGGGTTGACTGATAGAATATGAATTCCTATTAAAATATTATTCCTATGATTACAAAACCTATTTAACTAATTAGACATAGATGTAAATAATCAATATGGAATCAATTTGTTTGTGCTGTTAAATATCCCAAAATTTCATGGTTGTTACATGTCAAAATAATATGTTGAAATATAGTATTTAGAAAAAAATTAAGGAAAGTAGTTTATGCTGGTTTGGACATGTTGAAAGAATGAAGGATGAAAGATTGACTAAAACGGTTTATATGGCTGAAGTGAAAGGAAATGCTGGCAGAGGACGCTCTAGGTGTACCTACCTACCTACTTTTATTGAACATATAAAAAATTTATTGATCGATGGAAATATTGAAAGTACACACAATCGCCGAGCATGTATGAAAGGTATGATGAATATAAAAGAGCGAAAGACGTATGTCAGGATCGGCTCTGACTACCCCTCTTGGGATAAAAGGCGTGATGATAGATAGATAGAAAAATTCTCATAATTGTTGCTACACTCTGTTCATTAGTGATCTACCAACTATAGATTCAACTAATTTGATAGATCCCTATAAGTAATACCTACTGATTAATTGACAATTTGAGATTGTTTTAAGACTGGTTGATTTGCTACTTTAATAAAAATAGAACATTATACCTAAGTAGAAACCTACTGGGAAACTACTCATCATAAGTGCCTAGTTGGATCCCTACTGTTCATTATATGACTGATCAACTATAAATCAAGAACTTTAATATTACAGTATTATTCCTATGATTACAAAACAAATCTAAATAAGTTAATATTTAAATAAAAAATATTTAATTTTTATGCTGTTAACCCACCCTGTGTCACGTGTCACCCATCCATACTTTTTTACAAAGAACAGAGTATTCAAATGCAATTTAAAAGTCTTACTCCCTAAGTCACATTGGAGTATACCAGGGTTTTGGAATTTAGTGTTTTTCTCCCTGATATGGACCCCCCAGCAAGTCAAAACCAACCCCTCGGAAACAATTGAGTCAACTGATACTTTTTCATTTTCACTGATCAATAAGTAGACCAATAGATATAGAGTTCCAACTCACATACCACAATTTTTTAGATCATGCTAAAATCAAAGAAATTGGAACTATACCTTGCTCGGAACTTGCATGCAATCTACCTAAGAGAGAAAGAAACAAAAAGTTGTGTTTGATTCAATTTTTTTGCAGGTTATCACTAAGTTATTAGCCATACTTTAATTATTGTTCTTAGCATATAACCTTATAGAGATTCAGCTCAGATATTAGTGATGAAAAACTATGAATTCTTTCTACCGCATTATGAAATAGAGTATAGAGCGATCTCATGTTTTCGGTTGCATATTTAGTATGGTTTCTAGTAGTTTCCATTATTCTGAGGTTAAAATACAAACATTATAATAATTATAATCAATGAAAAGGGACACAATTGGATAACAATTTTTCTAGAGGTCTCTCTCACAACACAAAACTGTACCTTTGGAAACTTAAAGTAAACTATTACAGCCCCTATGGCTTTAATTTGTATGGGGTAAACTATTCCCAATTTCTGTAAATAGTCCACCTGTGTGACTGTAATTTAGCAATTACTTATTCAATATTATCTTTAAGTGAAATAGCCGTTATTTTTTCAAAATCTATTATTTCATTTTTTTAAGCGCTGATATACCACTACCTTTCAATTACTTATAAGTATGCCTCGACATTTTTGGTAGATTATTGAAAATCCTGAATATTAATTTTATGATTTTTGACCAATTATAACGCCTGTCAATACAAATTAAAGCTATAGGGCCCTTAAGTAGTACCTTATGGCCAAAATTACCAGTGGGGAGGGGTCTATCTATGGTCTACTCTAGAATGTTAAATTGATGAGTGCTATCTAAACTTTATATGTAAATAAGAACTGACCACAATAATCATATCAGCGGGTTGACACTTAACATTGATAGTGAACAAAATATCACAATAATATATTGCATCAGTTTACATAAAGAATCATGAATCAAAATAATTAATTTCATTAAAATATTGTAATCACTGTATTGAAATTATGTTGCTTAGATGTGAATTGCACATTAATTATCTAGCGATAGGTCAGGCACTTTTTATGACTTGGAGTATTAAATGTTTTATGTTAACCAATGGGTTTTTTTAATTAATTGTAATCTTGTCATAAATTGAAATTAAATTAGGTATACCCATATTTTGTATTAGGTAAATTGAAAACATTAAATTAAATACCGATGCCTCAGCCATTAGTGATCTCTTTCTCTCCCACTGATTTGCTATTGAATTTTCATTATTTCTCTCTCTGTCTAACTGAACATTCATCATAAATTTTGGTATAAAATGTGAAAAGTAAAGTTATCAATTTATAAAATGAAATGTAACTAATATCTAGGTAGGTACCTACTATTAATGCTAAGTAAGCTTGTTTGTTACCTCTTGCATGACGCCTCAATAATGCACATAACTAAGGTAGACTTACGTTTTTCTAGTGTTGTCTTTTTTAAATAATTTGTCATTTTAAGAACCTTAGCAGTTATAAAGCGACCTTAAATAAAAATTAAAAAAAAAAAACTTCGAGACGTTAACAATTTTACATATTAAGCGGAAGACCAAGGCAAATCGCTGATTTTGAATCCTGTTTCCACTGAATATATTGTCATGAAAATTCCAAAAAAATTATGTCATGTTCTTTCATTCTTTATCTAGTGAATTTCCTGACAATGTTTATTAAAAAGTAATAAATATAGTTATTTAATTTTTTATAGGACTAAGAAAATATAATCTCAATTGCACTTGATGGCTTAAATATAATACAAAGCACAAACACTTAAATAGTGACTATTTATCTATGTATAGGCGAATCCAAGATAAGATTGCAAGCCCACTTATAATTTCCTATTGATTTGTTTCAACTCCTTAAATTTGACCCATTTCCCATTGTTCGATTGAGCTGTAATTTTGCATACATATGTAAATCGGATGACGATGAAATATAATGATCACAAAGCTGTTCTGATGATGGAACTGGAAGGTGGCCACAGGAACTCTGTAACGAATAGTTTGGGCTTGTTTGATTTGTCCTCACAAGTACTGTGGACCTAGATTATGTCCAGGGTCCTGATGATGGAGCTGAAAGACCGCCACAAGAACTCTGTTGCGAAACGACGTAACCCCATCGAGTTTGAGCTCGATCGATTTGTCTTCACAAGTAGGTACCTACTCTGATTTTTGTCATCATAGAATATTTAAGAACTAAACAGTAAAAATTAAATAAACGTAAAAAAATGTTTTTAAAAACAAGCTTTTGGTAAGTATATACCTAATATTGATAAAAAATGAAGTATAAAAATAAATTTATTCCGATTGTAAAATACTTAGCCATTTCATACTATTTAATCTTTACAGTGTAATTTTTTTATATGAAAAAGCATGCTACACTTGACGGCAAGAGAGAAATAGAGTGTATAAATAAATTTAATCTGCATATTCTGCAAAATATCCTAGTTTTAGCTCCTTTTTTTATTATATATTATTAATTATTTTTGCCCATCAAACCTGTAAAAAGAAGAAAAAAACCTAATTCAAATCTAAGCAGACAAAACACATTTTAACCAAAAATACGTCTTATTATAATATTATTTGGTTTCTAATGTCTTAATATTAATTACCTACATGGTTCTTACTTACCTTAAATTTGAAAAAAAAATCTTCCAAAATTTTAATTCTTTAAGAGGTATGTTTAGAAGCGTAAGACACAAACAACATTTTTCCTTTATTTATTTATTATTTATTTAAAACAGGATACATTATACCATCGGCTCGGTCTTCCTCTGGGTAAGAATCTTTGAGTGGGCTACACGCTTACGTACCTAGTTGATGTAACCAAATGATACTTATGTGAGAGCGTCATATCGTTGTGGGGGGGAACTTTGTCAATAGTTTATAATATAATTGAGTAGTTAGAGCGAATCAAAGTTTTTTTTGCGCCAACATCGTCTTATTATTTGAACTAGCATTTCATTGCTGTAATTCCGTCAGAACTACAGAAGCAACTATCAAAGTTTTTTTTGCGCCAACATCGTCTTATTACTTAAACTAGCATTTCATTGCTGTAATTCCGTCAGAACTACAGAAGCAACTATCAAAGTTTTTTTTGCGCCAACATCGTCTTATTACTTAAACTAGCATTTCATTGCTGTAATTCCGTCAGAACTACAGAAGCAACTATCAAAGTTTTTTTTGCGCCAACATCGTCTTATTACTTAAACTAGCATTTCATTGCTGTAATTCCGTCAGAACTACAGAAGCAACTATCAAAGTTTTTTTTTGCGCCAACATCGTCTTATTACTTAAACTAGCATTTCATTGCTGTAATTCCGTCAGAACTACAGAAGCAACTATCAAAGTTTTTTTTGCGCCAACATCGTCTTATTACTTAAACTAGCATTTCATTGCTGTAATTCCGTCAGAACTACAGAAGCAACTATCAAAGTTTTTTTTTGCGCCAACATCGTCTTATTACTTAAACTAGCATTTCATTGCTGTAATTCCGTCAGAACTACAGAAGCAACTATCAAAGTTTTTTTTGCGCCAACATCGTCTTATTACTTAAACTAGCATTTCATTGCTGTAATTCCGTCAGAACTACAGAAGCAACTATCAAAGTTTTTTTTGCGCCAACATCGTCTTATTACTTAAACTAGCATTTCATTGCTGTAATTCCGTCAGAACTACAGAAGCAACTATCAAAGTTTTTTTTGCGCCAACATCGTCTTATTACTTAAACTAGCATTTCATTGCTGTAATTCCGTCAGAACTACAGAAGCAACTATCAAAGTTTTTTTTGCGCCAACATCGTCTTATTACTTAAACTAGCATTTCATTGCTGTAATTCCGTCAGAACTACAGAAGCAACTATCAAAGTTTTTTTTGCGCCAACATCGTCTTATTACTTAAACTAGCATTTCATTGCTGTAATTCCGTCAGAACTACAGAAGCAACTATCAAAGTTTTTTTTGCGCCAACATCGTCTTATTACTTAAACTAGCATTTCATTGCTGTAATTCCGTCAGAACTACAGAAGCAACTATCAAAGTTTTTTTTGCGCCAACATCGTCTTATTACTTAAACTAGCATTTCATTGCTGTAATTCCGTCAGAACTACAGAAGCAACTATCAAAGTTTTTTTTGCGCCAACATCGTCTTATTACTTAAACTAGCATTTCATTGCTGTAATTCCGTCAGAACTACAGAAGCAACTATCAAAGTTTTTTTTGCGCCAACATCGTCTTATTACTTAAACTAGCATTTCATTGCTGTAATTCCGTCAGAACTACAGAAGCAACTATCAAAGTTTTTTTTTGCGCCAACATCGTCTTATTACTTAAACTAGCATTTCATTGCTGTAATTCCGTCAGAACTACAGAAGCAACTATCAAAGTTTTTTTTGCGCCAACATCGTCTTATTACTTAAACTAGCATTTCATTGCTGTAATTCCGTCAGAACTACAGAAGCAACTATCAAAGTTTTTTTTGCGCCAACATCGTCTTATTACTTAAACTAGCATTTCATTGCTGTAATTCCGTCAGAACTACAGAAGCAACTATCAAAGTTTTTTTTGCGCCAACATCGTCTTATTACTTAAACTAGCATTTCATTGCTGTAATTCCGTCAGAACTACAGAAGCAACTATCAAAGTTTTTTTTGCGCCAACATCGTCTTATTACTTAAACTAGCATTTCATTGCTGTAATTCCGTCAGAACTACAGAAGCAACTATCAAAGTTTTTTTTTGCGCCAACATCGTCTTATTACTTAAACTAGCATTTCATTGCTGTAATTCCGTCAGAACTACAGAAGCAACTATCAAAGTTTTTTTTGCGCCAACATCGTCTTATTACTTAAACTAGCATTTCATTGCTGTAATTCCGTCAGAACTACAGAAGCAACTATCAAAGTTTTTTTTTGCGCCAACATCGTCTTATTACTTAAACTAGCATTTCATTGCTGTAATTCCGTCAGAACTACAGAAGCAACTATCAAAGTTTTTTTTGCGCCAACATCGTCTTATTACTTAAACTAGCATTTCATTGCTGTAATTCCGTCAGAACTACAGAAGCAACTATCAAAGTTTTTTTTGCGCCAACATCGTCTTATTACTTAAACTAGCATTTCATTGCTGTAATTCCGTCAGAACTACAGAAGCAACTATCAAAGTTTTTTTTGCGCCAACATCGTCTTATTACTTAAACTAGCATTTCATTGCTGTAATTCCGTCAGAACTACAGAAGCAACTATCAAAGTTTTTTTTGCGCCAACATCGTCTTATTACTTAAACTAGCATTTCATTGCTGTAATTCCGTCAGAACTACAGAAGCAACTATCAAAGTTTTTTTTGCGCCAACATCGTCTTATTACTTAAACTAGCATTTCATTGCTGTAATTCCGTCAGAACTACAGAAGCAACTATCAAAGTTTTTTTTGCGCCAACATCGTCTTATTACTTAAACTAGCATTTCATTGCTGTAATTCCGTCAGAACTACAGAAGCAACTATCAAAGTTTTTTTTGCGCCAACATCGTCTTATTACTTAAACTAGCATTTCATTGCTGTAATTCCGTCAGAACTACAGAAGCAACTATCAAAGTTTTTTTTGCGCCAACATCGTCTTATTACTTAAACTAGCATTTCATTGCTGTAATTCCGTCAGAACTACAGAAGCAACTATCAAAGTTTTTTTTGCGCCAACATCGTCTTATTACTTAAACTAGCATTTCATTGCTGTAATTCCGTCAGAACTACAGAAGCAACTATCAAAGTTTTTTTTGCGCCAACATCGTCCTATTATTTAAACTAGCATTTCATTGCTGTAATTCCGTCAGAACTACAGAAGCGCAACTATCAGATTTATTGTACTTATAGTTCAACATTTTTTAATGCATGTTTATTGATCATTATTTAAGTTGTGTACAATATAAAAAACCTTAGAATTAAATCTAAACATTAAAAATAACTAAATAAACCAGATCCTCGTGGAATTGTGGCAAGAATACTGGCTGCATTTCCCTGCTGAATCGCGATGATGATTCGTTGAGCAAGGAAGGAGCCAGCCTTCTTGTCACCAGAGGAGATGATGATAAGTTGTGCTTCCTTTCCTTACTCGTAGCTTGTGGGTATATATTTAATAAACTTTTTGGCATTTTAACCTCATTTCGACCAAAACATAGATTCATTAATTGATAAGTAAATATTATTTAATAATACCTATTAATAAATTTATATTATTACTTATTTCCATCTCAACAAAAATAAGGAAAACACTTATTTAGTTCTCAATCATTTATTATCTATTTAATAAATTAGATATAATTTCTTTTAATACATAAAGTAAGTAGGTACCTATCTTAGATAACCTAGTAAGTAATTTTTTCTTTGTTATTAAATAATTACCTATTAAATGGTAACTGGGACATTGACTTTTATTGTAGGTACCTACACAGATATTATTTTACCTGTGTGGCCGACTGTGGTTTGAACCAAAATACCAAAATTCATTCAGATAATAATATGAGAAATAACAAGTAATAATTAATTGCAAATTTTCATAATCTTTTATGGCGTTGCAAGTATCTTTCTTTTAATTAGGTTTTTTGGAAAAAAATCACATTTTTTTTGTGTTCAAGTTACACTAACCAATAGGTAAGTAAGGAGTACAGCTAAAAGTTATTGTTAATACCTATAGTAAGATCTATATTCTCTGCATCTAGTATTTAGCAAGTTAAAAGTATACATAATCGCCGAGCATGTGTGGTATGGTGAATATAAAAGAAGCGAAAAAGGTATGGCAGGATCGTAGCAAATGGCATTCGATTGTCTCTGCCTACCCATTTTGGGATAGAAGGCGTGATGATAGATAGATAGATTTGGTATTGTGGTGTTTCCTCAGAAAAATATTTGAGGACCACCCAATCAGCGATCTTAGAGAAAAATATTTTTTACGTTTAATCAGTATTAGAAATACAAAAGATATTTCAAGGTGCAGTTCGGTTGCCTTGTGTAAGAAAGTTTGGTGGCAGGCAACACAAGGCCGCAATCTCAAACACAATAGAGTGCCCAACTGAACATTGATGAAATATTTTCAATGTAAAATAACTGCCTAAGTATAATGAATGAAATTGTTGGAATAATAGGGCTTTTTCATGGTTGTTATAGATACTTGTTATTATTATTATCTATGTACTAAACAAAGTTCTTCACAAATTTGTATGTTTATTCATCGAAAATATTTTAGATTTGAGAGATGAAACACTGAAAGTATTATTAAGTAATCTGTCTGTTTCAGAGTATTCTAGACAAATTTATTTAAATACCTTTGCTTTCCGCCCCGGATTCGCCCCTGAAGCCCATTAGTTACTTTCATCCCCTACTTATTATGGTCTTGTGTTCGTACAAAAATCCCATAGAAAAAATCTCTTGCAGGTTTTCTCGAATTTTACAATTTTTCTTTCCCTAAAAACCTTATTCTGATTAATACGAACATTTAAAAAAAATGCCAGTCGTTTTCAAGTGATGCGCTTACCAACGAACAGCATTTCATTGCTATTTATAAGAAGATAGGTAGTTGACATATTTTATAGAGCTGCCTATAGAAAGTTCACTTTAATATTGAACTGTGTTTAAAAAACAGATTTTTTCAATAAAATCTGACACCAATTTATTGGTTTACCAGAATTTTGTTAATGTTTTATACTTAACGGTCAACTAATGTTACTTATTACTTTACGTCATAATTACTGTACCTATTGTGCTTAATGAAACCTTTGTGGACATATTATTTCATTCATTAGTAAGTCTAATTGACTAGACTATAAATAGCTCTCCACTTGACTAAAAAATACAGCCTTCAAGCTTTATCTCTAATGGATAGAGTACTACTTTTTCGTTTTAGTTTTATCCTGTAAAATCTGCTTTCAAGCCCTTATATGATTAATAAACAGATCCTCTCTGCATGGAGCAAAACTCGCTTCCTTGATCCGTAGTTCTACTTGACAACCCAATTTACATTTTATGTAGGTATTCATGTAAAAATTTCATCGCCTTCTCAACTTAAAAGTCCTAACTCAAATGCTTTTTAATTATGATATCAAAGTAATGTAACTACTTAATTATTATATTACAATATAATTAGTTACTTAGCGGCATTTTATTTCAATTGTCATCAAAAACACTTTAAATGTCAACAATCAAGTTATATAATCTGCACAACTAAAATGTGTTACTAAAGAGAAGAATTTGTTACAAGGAAAATCTGTGACTTCGTGAAAATATTGCACCAATCAGAATAACACTAGCATTTGCCTGCGATTTTGTTCGCTTGGTCTACATCACTACTGTTAAAACATAGATAGGTTTATTCACCTATCTATTGATTAAACCTATTATGTTTAGGAGCTGAACATTAACAGTATTTAAAGTGAATCAAGTCGGAGGAAAAGTTAGTTTTCATGGCGTTAGCTATCTAATCCGTCAGAGATATAACAAAATGATGTAGGAAAGAATTGTGTAGAATAAAATGATCTACAAAAAGTTCGCGGTAGCATATATCTATCTCCAAATTATTAATCAATTTCCTTTTTAGTATACAAAGTATTGTATTATACAAAACAAAACAATTTACAAGGTAATGAGGTTTATGTAATCATTTTTAACCAGCAATGAACATTCAGCAATGCTAGACTATTAAGTTTCTATTGTATAAACTATTCAAAAAGACCACATGCAGCCGTGAAGTATTAGAGACTTGCATGCTCCGACTGTTAATAAAGTTAGATATTCGGACCGAGTTTAAAGTTTCGCAAACTGTGCTGTGCATTTTAGGGTTGCCACTTCCCCACTAGGTGTATCTGTTAAAAATAATCTTAAAAGACATTGTGGCTATGAACTGTGCATTAAAAAAATATTCAAATATACCTAACGAATTCTACCAGAGCAAAAAAAAAATTCAAAACTGTAAAAATACAATTTTAACTTTGCAGCGGTTCTCAAACTTTTTTGCCGACGGAACCCTTTTGGAAAGCAAAATTTTTGACGGAGCCCTAAAATAATCAAAAACTGGTTTATGTGTTCTTTATTAATTATCAAATATTTAATGGGCGCTCTCTTATTAGGCATTTCCACTATTTATAAGTTTATGTTGGAATATTTAGATAGATTTTATTTTCCTTTGCAACCTTATAGTATTTTTCATTATGACCAGTATTTTCGCGGAGCTCCCACAGAGGCTTTGCGGAGCCCTAGGGCTCCGCGGAGCACACTTTGAGTATGGCTGCTCTAGTGTTGATACACTAGCCAAGTTCGCTAAGAAAAAGAGTCGTGGGTTTATATTCTACTAGCTGTGCCTTGCGGTTGCACCCGCGTTTATGGTTAGTGCTCAGCTCCTTTGGGTCCTAACTAGGGATTGCAATCCCGCAAAACGCGGATCCCGTAAGTTTAAAAATTGGCGTTGCCGTTCCGCACAGAGCGGCGGCGGGCGGCTCATACAGTTGCACATAGACTCGTACCGTTGCAAATTGCAATTTCGAAAACACAGATAGCTGGAACATCTGCAACTGACACAGATCCTGCTCTCACGTTAAAGAAAGAATTAGAGAAACAGTTTCAACAAGAAAAAGAATTATTAAAAAAAAGCCAGACAACAAGCGAAAGGATTACGAGAAAATTTTGAAAAAACAAATGGCGTGCTTTGAGTCCGACGAAATCAGAGGAACAGTACCTGACGCTCGCCTATGAATATATCCTGAGATAAGTTTGATTACTTGCATGTAGTTGAATATTTTTAATTATAGGTAGGTATATGACTAGGGATATCCGGCCAATTTTCATATCCGAATAATGAAAGCAACTGTATCCGGATAATACGGATAGTTAATTTTTTTTTAATTAACTGGGTAGGTACATACAATACAATACAATCCGTACAACCGGTACAACATCATAAATAAGTCTTAGCATTGTGTGTACAGTGCTTGCAAGTAAATACACATATTGATTAAAACACTGTTTTTAGTACTTTAACATGCAAAAATAGTGCGCCTGCCTGACCAAGTTGATTATTTTATATTGTTTTGTTCGCTCCTTTATGATTCTGTCTCATGACTCTCCTGAGTCCAGTTATTATAATTTTTGGTATTCGATACGACTGATACGAGATACGAATGATACGATACGACGACACAATAAGCATGCATGAAACGCGTGCACAACACAGCGTCGGACGCGCCGCCTTAATCCATACCCCGCACTCCTTTTGACTGCTGAGATAGCTTTGAAGTTCATGATGCAAAAACTGTCAAACTGTGACAGCCAAATAAGTGCTGATCTCATGGAGTCTCTGAAAACAAGAATTACAAAGCGCCGAGTGCCAGAACTTGGTGGTACAATAAAATATTTTCACAATCCGAATAGATTTTATGATGAAGCTGAATTAGACAAATGGGATTACCTTTTCGGCAATCCTTCAAATGCAATAATTCAACATACGATTGCCAATATCAATACAATTTATTTTGAAAGGTACAGGATAATGAAATTATGAGTAACGAGGCTTCAGTAACTGAAGTGGCTCACCAAGGTACAATAAAAGAACAATTGCAAAGTGAAATAAATAAATCATTACGACCTTCATCATCTCGAGTTTTGCAAGCGCAACCATGTTAAAACGACATGCTAACCATGATACAGGTGGAAATGGCGCTTTATGTCCAGGGAGGTCAAAGGAGCCAGAACCTGGAGAGGGCCTACAATATTTTGCTGACAATTCCACCAACAGAAAGAGTATTTTCTGCCTCTGGCTATCTTTGTAACCATTTACGAACATCCATGAAAGATGACTCCCAGGATTGCTTAAGCTTTTTGAGATCTTATTATCAAAATTAAAATAAAAAAATGCATAGACTAAAATAAAAATTTAATTAAGAAGAAAATTATATTTAGATTAAGTTAGTCCCTAACAAACATTAACAGTTCCTAACTAATTATATTAGATATTAAGTAAAGAAGTTATTTTTATTTTTTATTATTTTTTTTTGTTCGATTTTATAATTGTTTGTTTACTGTACAATTTAATTGTTGTTTAATTACCAATAAATACTGATTTGTATGTGCATTCGTGGTACAAGACGCAGATTCTTACCAATAGCCAAATTTGGCTTCGACGATGGAGCTTTTTAGAATACTTATAAAATTTCGTAGTAATTGATTATTTGTTAAATTGATTTTTATAAATAAAATTTATTTTACCAAAATAAATACTGATACTTTTAAACCTATTTCTTTTAATTAAATTAAAATTTTAAGTACCTTAAAAATTATCCGAATTATCCGAATATCCGAATAATAAGGCTTACTTCTATTCGAATTATTCGGATTTAAAAATTTTACGGATAATGCAAGCCCTATATATGACATGTCTAATAAAAGTCGATTCTTTAAACAAAAACTTGTAGTTTCAATTCGATTTTATAACATTATTTGAAGGGTGCGGGATCTCGCGGGATTGAATGAGCTGCGGGATTGCAATCCCTAGTCCTAACGTGATATTACATAGCCTATAACCTTCCTCAAGAATTGGGCTATCAAATGCGACTGGTAGTTCCAGACATTAGCGTGTTCAATAGAACCCTTCAGCTTTATTATTACCACTTTGGACCACTTTCGAGTTGGAATTTTGCGTGTCTAGTAAGTTCACACGATTACTTACCTTGAATCCCAAATTTGATTCTTAAAATATTGTGACGTCCGAATATCACTATCTAGAAAAAGAACGGTTCAAGTTTCTAGACACACCCACTAGACAGTTATGGGGGGATCAAAGGTACCGCGAGATGATTCCTGGTAAAGGATGGTGTACGGCTGATCAACTTTTATCACTTGGTGAGATATAAAAGCTTTTTTTACAAAACAAAAGTTTTTGTCAACCCTATGCGGATTAGGTAAGCGCGCAATGACAATGTTGGTGCGACAGAGGCTGCGCCCGCACGGTGAAAGTATCAGACTACCAGCCAGTCTCCGCCACCGGCTGCCGGAAGGTGTCGGGGGATGAATATAGTTAACGAACTTGACCGGACCCCGGGGTGTCCTTGGTATCAGATTGAGCTAATTATTTAAAACTTCTTGGCAAATCTATCTCTGCATCAGACCAACTCTTGACTGTCCCCTTGGAGGCTTAATTTGATTTTGACGTTTTGTCACACACAAGTTATAGGCCGCCCATAGAGTTTTTTGTAAAATATTCGACTGATTTATCAAATAGGTTTTGACAGTAAATCAGTTGCAAGTCATGGCGGCAAACGCTTGCGTTTTCGTCGTGGCGTGATGTGGAATCCAGTTTAATCCTGTTCGTGCTAGGATGGTTGTGATTAGTCGACGACTAATAAGACATATCGCGGTCGGCGGGATTATCTTAAATACCGATTAATCGGCTATAAACACTATAAAGGCTATAATACTTGACATTGGCAAATCACCGATAAACATTGGTGGAGCCATATTAAAAGAAGAAGAATAAGTGTTCATTGGCCATTGTCATCCATATTCGCCTTTACAAACCGACAGATGTCGCTTCTAGGTGGACGATTTTTCAGAATTATATTGACTCTGAAAATTATGAAATATTGTTAATTTACCCACTTTATTTTCCTACAGTTAAAATTCTATAGTGTTGATTACTTTGGTGTAGTTGTTATGCATGGTTATAAGTTTCTCGTTATGCTAAGCCTAACTGCAATGGCTTTTGGTGGAAATTCGATTAGTTGATATGCTGGGTAACTCTGTGATAACCTACTTTGTTGAATTTTCATTATTTATAAGCTTGTAGGTAGAAGTACCTACAAGTCAAAAATTAAACATAGTTTAAAAACCTCCAAAAAAATATACACTCGCCTGTTTCCACATAATAATTATAGCACCAGGGAAATGTGAAAATGTCTGTCTGTTACGTCTTGATTCTACCATTATTCAAAACGGCCAAAATGTCAAGAAACTGTATAGGAATAGCTGTTACGCTTTATAATAAACTGCCAAAGGACATTAAAAATATTGAGGCAGATGAGTTTTGCGTGAATTGCGTGGGACATTGTTTCTACACTGTGAAAGAATACTCGAAAAGAAATTTTAGAATATAATAAATATAATGCTTGGAATGCTAATAGAGTACCTGTGATTTGGAATATAATGTAATGTAAAATCTAATTGTAATAATTGTATACTTATTATATTGTATGACATGTACCTACTTTTTTGCATACCAGGAATCTGGTGAAAGTGTAAATGTTCAACCTACTCTTTCTGATAATTTGGTACATACCTATATGTCCGTAACTAACGGATTTGTATGAATGCCACAACTACACACATTGACTGACTGACTTAGGTATTGCCTTCGATCAATATTTAAAAAGAAAATGATGGAGCATCTCAGCGATTTGCCACCACACTAACACGCGTGACACCGTGCGAAAGGGACAAAAGCGAGGAAAGAGGAACAAAAGAGCGGGACGAAGAGCGGCGTATACGTATGAGCAGAGTGTATGCTACGTGGCACGCTGAGCCGTTGTATTACTCCATCTTTTGCCCTCAAAAGCCTCAAAAATATCAGTCTTCAACAGATTCCACAGAGTGTCTTCGATGTCAATATAAATATTTCTGTACCCTAATGTTTTCTTTACTGCCCCCTTAATGGTTTTGATTTATTTGTCAATATATAATGAATATATTGTTTGCAAAGTTTGTAAAGATTACAGTTAGTTACTAATAAATAACAACTATAGACGTATGTTTGTTCAAAATGTTTTTCGTACGACATTCAGTTTCTCGTGGTTTTCTTATTAACTCGCTCATTATCAATCGAGTGGCAGTGTATTTGTAAAACATTTACATGTGCCTTTTGTAAATAACCGACGTCACCGCGCATATTAAATTAAACAATAACAATGGCGAATTTTTTCCATGTTTTGTTTGCAATTCTTGTCCCACTTTAGCCATGGATGATAATGGTAAGCTGGTATGCATCGCTGTTTCGTTTGTGGTGTGTAATGACATATCATTACCGGAACCACGCCCACTATTAGAGAAATGAGGTCTTGCTGGTACACATTCAAAAGACAAGGTCGTTTTTACTTGAAAACTTAACGTAGGTTCTGTGTCTAAGTGCGCAATAGTTTGAGATATTATAACAAATTTGATCAATGATCTCGGTGGTCACTTATCGACCTCATTTGACTATTATAAAACAGTGGTGTGTGCTAATAATGCACTGACATCAGCACTTAGGTTAAATGGCTGCAGTATTCTCGAAATTAAAAAAAAACCTGGGAAAATCCATTAAAAAACTACTCCCATGGAATAGAATTCAGGATAAATTTATTAATTTATAAATTTTCCAAAATACCATTGGGAATGACCATGGTATTTTCAAATAAAACTCATGAAAGCCCACGTGGGACAAGGTTAAAAATAAAAAACATTAATCTACCTCAATGCGTTTCAGGTTCAGTATTCCAAAATACAGTAGCAGGGCAAAAGTTCCGTTGATTTTAAGAAGAAAACAAAATACATCTTCTATAATTAGCAAATGAAAAAACCTCCACAATGGAAGGAGTCTTAAAATATACTTAATATACTATCCATTAATTACGTGAGCTATTTTTCTCTAAATTTAGACTCCCCCTCCCCCATACGTGAGATTTCTGCTACAGTTGTTAAAAAACTACATAATTTGTTTTTATAAAATCGGTATTGTAATACCTACCTTTTTTTTTTCTTTTAAAAACTCTAAATGTTTCATTTTTTACTTTTTTTCCTTACTCTTAAAATAAATGTTTTTAACCATGAGATGTTTAAGCGGGCAAAATGGGACATTTCAAGTAAAGAAAAAAAATACTTATAGCAATGTTGACGTGAGATTTTCCGTTTTGAACTCACGTAATTAATGGATGTCCCCTTAGGTACTTAAAAGGAACGATTGTTTTTTCTGGACCCTTAATGGCCCTATCTAATAAGTTCTAAAGTTGAATGTGAATTTGTAATCTTTTGAAAGATTTCACGTCATGTCATGGCGACCAACGCACGCGTTCCGTCCTGGTAGATATATATGATGGGGGATCCAGTTTAATCCCGTCCGCGGTCTGTGATTAATAAGACATTATCATCTTAGATAAGGCTACAATAATTGACATTGGCAAATCATCCAAGGCCACAATGGCCACAATAAAAGAAGAAGAAGAATAATCTTTTGAAAATAATTATAATCCAGGAAGGAGGAAGCTTGTCGTAAACCATTTTTTATAGTGCTCAATATTGTACGATTGAACTAACTTCAGTCGGCATGAGATACGTTACTTACCATTGTCACGTTTCTGTAACACGTGACATCATTATAAAAATAACTCAAAATACTCTATGGGAATCTTTGTAAACTGAAATTTTACTGCTAAGATAACAATCAATACACAGATCGCATTCTTGGCCTTGTCTATTCACCACAGAATGGAGAGATAAATGACAAGTTGTAATTTAGTAATGACTGTATTTCATTTGAAAATATCATACTGCGACTACAAGCCTTGATTTTATTATACCTATTGCACTTTTTCGCAGATATTAGGTAACTATAACCTACTTTATTACATGATCTTCGTTTTCTCGCATATGGTTTATTTGTTAATATAGTCATCCCGCACTAACGAGGCAACTTTTTCTTTCCATAAATCAGTATGTATGTCCAAAATATCCTCAATTATGTACTTAAGGACCACATAACTTTTGTCCCATATAAATTCTTCGCGACTTCTTAAATTACGCGATAACTACATAATATGTCTAAGTTTCGAAATTTAAATATCTTTCGATAGATAAAATATTTGACACAGTTTGAATTTAAAAAAAATGTTAAAATCAGTTACTTACACCTATGTAGGTTTCCGTTTCTGATACAAATTGTTTATTTTAATATTAGATTAATAAAACGTCCTAAATTCCTACAATTAAGCAGTGGAAATCCAAACGAGATCAACCGTTAAAATGTCGTTAGGTTACATCTGTTTCCGTGCAAAGTGTTTGCAATGACATGTGATTTTGGTAGAAATGAAAAAAGGTTCTGCCCCTCTGTCCAAAGTGCCCACCTGATTTAAAAATCTGTAAGCCCTGCACGTGTTCTCGGCGATATGTATCTTTTGTTGTTGTTCACAGCTTCTGCTGACATGGCCAATATTCGAGCGATATTCGACTTTCTCCAGCTGATAGACATTTCAAATTCCATTGGATAGTCTTGTTTACAGTGTGCAGCGCGTGTTTTTTGTTAGGCCGTTTGTAAATGGTGCACCTGGCCTTTTTTGCTTGGACGGGCTCAGGCACGGGATCAAGTCAATGAATCACTATGACGCCCGCAAAACTGGAATGGGACCTGACTAATATACATCCAGTGGTATCCAGTCTTGTCTGTCTGTATTAAATGACTCATTGATACTTGTCAACAATGTCACTGAAAATTCTTAGCTGTAACTCAGTTTACTCATCATTGTGCTATTAATATTAATTGTATTGTTGATTTTACTTGCTCATTGATAAGCTTGGGTGGGACCATAGGGTTAGGTGACATTATTGTTCTTAATTCCAGGATTTGCAGGACCACCAAGGCGATCATATCGTTTCGTGTTCTAACCCCACAGTATTTTAACTTGAATACCTATTATTGCTTATTTCATTTCACCTATCATGTTATGTGGCTTCCTCCCGTCAGGTGCTTACTGATTCACATTTCGTGAAATTTTTAGTTACAATAGTTTGATATAGGCTACGTACACTTGTGCATACAGTAATGCTGCTAAATGATCTGTGTAGATATTTAGTACTACTTAGCTAGTTATTTGTAGCTGATGTCCGTCTTGTCTCGTAACTACACTGACAGCTTGGTTAATTTCATCAAAACACTTTGAAACTTTCTTTGATAATATTATGTACTAGGCTTTCCGCCCGTGGATATATTCGAATAATATAAAATATAGCCTAGAGATATAGAGATATCGTAGCTTTCTATTAGTGAAAGATTTTTTAGAATCGGTTAAGTTGTTTTTTTTATATATTTTTCTTTATAATATTACTGGCGGACCCGGCAGACGTCCTATATTAGTTCTCGTAAAAAGTAAAGGATAAAAAATGGTTATTGTGGGTTATCCCTAAGAGATAGACATATACCATTGCTGACTTTTTTGTAGACCTTTTTAAGGTGTACAATACTGTAGTATATTATTTTGATCTATCTCGTAGGGTTCAGCCAGCGTTTGCAATGTAAGCGCAAAAAATGTGTTTATTTACGACATCACATTAGAAACCTCTAAAATTATCAGTGTTTCTCTACTATATTATGCATGTTATATACATATAAACCTTCCTATTAAATCACTCTATCTATTAAAAAAACCGCATCAAAATCCGTTGCGTAGTTTTAAAGATTTAAGCATACATAGGGATATAGGGACCGAGAAAGCGACTTTGTTTTATACTATGTAGTGATGATGTATTATAGGATAGATAACATAGATATTCATAATTTCTCTAGCTTCAGCGAGTACTTGACCTTTATTTGGTCTGTCTTTCATTATTTCCATTATCATATTGACATCTTGCTTTAGCTACAATTACATAAGTTTCCTCATTGCAATTTTATCCTGATAGTATATTGTAAGTATTATATATAGTAGTATTGTAATTTAAACCTTAATTTGTGTGAGACAGTGTTGTGTTCTGTACGTGAGGTCAGACACGCGCGGTGTGAGCGAGGTCAACGCACTTATGACACCCTTCGCCCCCACAGGCCACCTGGTCGTCATCCCCTCGATACCAGATGTTTGACTCTCCAAGATTCCCCTTTCTTACATAGTTTTGTATCGCACTGTTGGTAATTGTAAATAGTACGAATGAACGTAGATTTCAAATATGGATGCAAGATAAAGTCGTTGAACATTAGCCAATTTTTGAATTCATGAATAGGTAGGTACATAGTTTTTTATATTATTATTTGACAAGTTATCTTTATCCTTAGTATCCTTTATGTATTTCAAATCATTCATATTATGCATGTTATATACCTAGTAAAGTTCCGAAGACAGGACATCGTGGCTTTTTTTAAATTACATACATATTACAAAATCTCAACTCTCATACATAATAGCTATAATGCTAATAATAAAATATCTCGAAGACAGAGATACGTGCGCGTTGAAGTTAAATTTAGAGTAATGTAAAACCCGAAAACACAGCTTTGGTCGCTTTGTCTCCTTGTTTCAATAAACTTTCTGAACTCAGTTTCCCTATCGTATTACAAACTGTTGCCACTATTTCTGACAAGACAACTAAATAAATTTTCATTAATAATTTAGGATATGATCAATAATGAACTAAATTTGGTAAAGAATTTGCATTTCGTAATAATAAAAGCTACTTACAATAACAAATTAATTACTTACTCATATACATGTAGATAAAAAACCGCTAGCGTTTACAAAATATCAAATGTCGCCATATAGTGTATTGTTGCTTATATAGCTGACGAGTCTGTAAATGAAACTTTGCAAAATACAATATCAACCTTTTAAAATATAAATTCCATTAAATAGGTGCAAACAACGAATCACCTTTAAGTTGAAGCAAACAAGGTAATTTATTCCAGTACCTTCCATATTAATAAACGTTTATAACAGAAACACTTAATGAAACCAGATATCCTTTTGGTAGTGCAGGCAATATTATTCTGTATTGTGTTCTGCTAAGGCTAAAAAAAAACAATCGTATATTTAAAAATTTATCCTACAACTTTTTTTTAATCGACTACTGCTAGACTATTTATGATTTATGTGATAATAGATAATTTTTAAAGATATTTCTAGATACCTATGCTCGCTTCTGATAAAACAGTTTTTATGATGGTTGATTATGTTTTATGGCCCATAGGAATGCTGGAAGAGAGATCCTTCACAGAGATAGTGTATAGAGAGGGACAAAACATGACCTTGTCTTTAGAAATATTCTTACCATTGCAACTGTCCTACAGATTTAGTAAAAAAATTGTGCATCTGTTGATCGACCTGTTGTGTTCGCAGATTTGATCTTAATTTGCAATTCTAACCCGTCAAAGTCGACAATCATATTATATTTTATTCAGACATATTTTCTCACAGTTACATAAATTATTTCTCAGTCATGAACAGTTATTGTAATACTTTACAATGAAATTGCATTTCATACTCTTTTATTTCATCATGAAACGTGATAGGATATAATTTAATGTTTCATATAAAATGTTTGTATGTTTCGAACATTTTTTAAAGTTAACCGTTTATTAACTGCTCACCTGATTTGAGAAAGTAAAACTTTTCACCTAGCTCATGCCATGTTTACTTTGGTGGCCTCTTTTGTTGTTTACATCTTTTCATTCAGAGCTACGGCGCAAGCGCGCATAGCCATAAACCTTATCAGTCACTTCTATTGTTCCAATGAAACAACTGTCTTTTTCTAATGTCATTCAAAAACATTCAAACTGCACTTCAATTGAAAAATATTGATTGTTCTTTGTCGGTAAGGTTTACTGTGCGGAATTTATGTTCTACCAAAAGTAATAGATAACAAATAATTTCATTGATTTGCTTGCACTTTAATTAAACTAACCTTGGACTTGCTTTGCCATTCATGGAGGTGTTAGGAAAATTTATGAGACTTGACCTTCCCTACTTATGGAGAAGCCATAAACGTTGTCGTCGGAAGCGACGAGCGTCACGCGCCCAGATATCATCCAAGGAATGTGTGTCACACATACAGGTCGCTGGGCGAAACATGATGGCGGTGACCGTTTTCGTGATCAACGGTTCTTGACCACGCCTTCATACTATCCTTCGCTTTAGTTATTTATTTACTTACACTCAGTCTAGCTCCAATACATTTGTTTTTGGGAGTGGGAAACTGAAGAATAAGTTTAGTTTTATACTTCTCTTTCTTATCTTCATATGCTCTAATTAAATTAAATACGTTTTGTTAGAATCATTGTATGTAATAATCCTTAACTATTTAGCCTTAATTAGTACTGCAATCCTATGTACTGATTATTTGCTTTTAATATCTTCCTGTTACTATATTTCTTGTTATTTAGAAGTGTACGTAGTCTATACCGTTGAGTAACAGGTTTTGCAAGTTTTTAGTCTGACTTTTCTCTGTTGTGCAAAATAAGGCTCTCGTACACTTTTTTACATTCGGTAAAGGTCGCAGCTATATTCCGCTAAGGTCACTTTATGCAGAAACTTTATGGCCTCACGTGACGATCCAATGCAAGGCCGAAATTCTTTTACAATTGTTTTAAAATATCGTCTTTATTATTGATGGAATTATACCAAAATATTTTTAATAAAGGTACTGGTAAATGGTATTTAAATAAAAATTATGCCATTGTCTCTTACAATGAAAATGGCAAGGTAATCGACTTTATATCAAGTCACCAAGTTCCTCTAAAGTCAGATAAAAGTACGTTACAGTAATCAAGTTCACAAACTAAAACGGAAGCAAATGTTGCGCAACAGTGCAAACCACAATTTCCTTGAGGAAAATTTTCTTTTTCTATTTATTGAATTTAAAATGTGGTTTAAAGTGGTTATATTATTTTTAACGTCTACGTCTACGTTTTTAATCTTTTTGGTTAATTACTCGCCGCATTATTATAATCACTATAGTTACATTCTCCCAGCATATACACTGGCAATCTAACTTTCTCTTGGAATTTATTTATATCCAGACTAAAGTGGTTTGAGTAATCAATGGTTTCCATCAGCACATAGAGTTTTTCTTTTAAAATACATGTGTTCTTGAGTAAATCTTTAAATTCACGGCCATGGATGCCACTGAATTCCGGGTCATCCCCACTTTCGCATCGAGAGGTGCAACAAAAATTCACGTTACGCACAGTGGTTAAGTAAGTAACTAAAGTAATTTTTGAATTTACATCACCAGCGACGCGGTTGGCCCAGCCTAGTTATGTTTCTCGCGTTCGACCATCGCTAGTTGTGCAACTGCACGATTTGCCGACTCTTGCTCATTGTGGGCAACTCAGTGTTGCCCAACGAGTTTGGCTTCTTGTCGTCTAATTGCGAGTTTTGATTAGGTTACGCTCTGTAAGTATCTGCTATGTGTTTATTCGGTTATCGAAGAGTCTTTCGTATATGTACGATGTTTTCTCGATGGTTGTTCGATCAGCAGGGGGCTGCGACCGTGACGGAGTAAGGTTTATTCGCGTTATGTAACTTGCATTAAGTTACTCTTTTTTTTCACATTTTAGTGAGGCGACACATTGCTATCTTACTCATTAAGACGTCGCTGTTGTTGAATTTCGACAACGGTCTTTATATCGTTTATGTTATCAGTCTCGCTTTCCTTATTTGTTTCGATTGTTGGTTAGGTAATAGCACAAGTCTAACTTGTAACATTCGTATGAATCATCACCTGTTCGCTTGACTTTATGCTAAACTACGGCCCCTTTGTCGCTTACTTTAACCTTATCCTCATTGAAAGTAAACCCCCGGTTTTGTTGTGCGTCATTGGTTGATCATATTTTTCCATCGTACTTGTATGTACACAGACTTTATACTACAGAATATGTTTGTCTTTATTGTATAATGTTAAGTGATTACATTTTAATGGCATTTTCTTTATTTAATTATTGTTTATGTATTACAATAATACTAATTAATATTATTTCTATTTTCAGGATAAATTGGCTACACCTAAGATACAGTTCCTACCCGGAAATGAAGGGGTGAGTTTCATCTAGTTATTTCACTTTATTATACATAAATAGATTAACAATAAATTTAATCTTTTTACTCCTACATTACATGAGGCATTATGTAACTTGACTGCAGTGTTAGTGCTCAACCGCATAGAAGTTCATTATTCATCTAGTGTCAATTAAGATGAAGCTTTCTGTTTCCTAATTCTTAGACTAAGTTTATATGACAGTCAGCCTGTAGGCTGTCTAGTTTATTGTGTACAAGTTAACGGGTTAGTTAGATGAAGTTAAGGAACGCTGTAGCGTTGGTCACCTCGCAAGCAGCATCTGTATATCTTGCGGCGTACCCTACTTAGCCAAGTTGTGGCAAGGTGCAAGGACTAAGGAGTTCGCGTTTAATTTCACTGTCATATTAATTAGTCGGTTTTATACATTAGTATTGATTTCAAGAGTGGCGTCGCGAGGGGCCGTGCTGGGCCTTGACTCGCCGCTAGCGTACCAGTTAACGCTTGCGGCACTCGATACGCTTGCGAAATTATATGATGACCCACTTAGGCGATTTCGTTTTGCCGCTTGTCGCAGCTGCGAGGCGATCTAAGTTTTTCTCCCAAATCATTTCAAAAGCGAATCAATCTCGAGACTGTCAGATCGAACCCGTTTACGATCTGTGCGTCCGCGCACAGTAAACACGGCCTTGCCATTTACGTGTTCATAGCGAGCGTGCTGCGTCTGTCATTGAATAACTCGACTCGTTCGGGACTTCTTTGTCTCCGCTTTGACATTTGAATCAGTTACGTTCTGTCTAACAATACTTTAAACAAAAGGCGTACATTATGTTACATACTTTTTAATGTAAAAGCAACTCGCATCGATCACACTGAGTGCATCTTAACGAGTATCACCCGAGGCTGGTGAACTAAACACAAAAAGGAACGTTAATGCAATTTTGTTTACAAGTTGATAATCCTTATAGCTTATAGTCAGTCGGACGGACGTCGCGCCTGGCGCCCCCGACCGGTTTACTTGGTGCCACCGATCGCTTAGTACTTCGACCGTCACAACGCTGTACTCTTTATTTATTCATTTACTACGTGCACCTAAATTATATTTTTTATTTCGTTAATCATTATTCTATATAGCATGTAGGTACTTCATGCTTTTGAAATTTCTTTATTTTACCGGCTTACGTTTGATGACAGACCGTTTTAGTTGTAAATGTTGTAATGTAATACAGTAATGGCTAGATTAACAGTCAGATCATGTAATATTAGTGTGTTTACGACATACTGCTCATACGGAAAGTTCCCACTTTCAAGTAGCAAAAGTCATCGGCAATCAACAGAAATTGAAATGAAACATTCAAATAAACTGATAACATAACAATATGTCGCGCTAGTGTGGTCTCTCCATTGTGCAATAGACGTGTCGCGGTTTTATCATGTCACTCAACTTCATTAGTCATATATTTCCGTACCTGCACGATATCTCCTATCGCGGAACAAATTCACCAATTCCGTACACATTGCGTAATCCAACACCATAACCTTGGCTTTGTGAGTTTAATCTCCCGGAGAAATGTGGACAATAATAATATTTTCCGAGAAGCATTAACACATCGATATCATTCTTCGAATATGTACTAATCGCGTCTTGCTCGAAGCGGTAGGTGCGAGACGCTGGCATACATCCAAGGCGCATAATAACCACAATTCAATGAGAGCCGGACCAGAATAGTAAATAAGATAGGATGGCAAGGTAAAAATAGCCACCGTTCCAGTCGCTAGAGAGCATCATGCGAATGCACCGCTCAGGTGCGGAGTGCGGACGTTGTCCTCTTTGTGCGCCCGCGTCGAGGAAGTCATCCTACTGTGCGTAACTTACCAACTTGCCACTTGAAATTAATACTTACTTCCTCTTACATACTGGGCTTTATTTATTACATGCATCTGCCGGCATCGGTGCTTGTTATAGGATTCTATCATATAAATTTTAGAATATTTTCGTCACATTTGTCTGGTAATGCACCAGATTTCCGTGTTTCTTAAAATAAATTTCAACTTAAATCTGATGAATTAAGTAAACCATTAAATTAAATGTACAAGGAAACATTTTTTTCCTCCTTTATTAATAAGTATTCCACTTACAATTAATTGCAAAGTTCAATACCTTTTTAAAATTATACATCGCCAAATCTAATCTAAAGGTATCTATCTATTTCGCCAGTATTTAAATATTTCTGAGATACTTATCTCTAAATGATTTCCATTACTCATACTCTTTAGTCGAAATAGTGGAAAATATTTTGTCAATTCTGATCTGAACCGCCGAGTTAGCATACATTTTGACAGCGACACTTTCGTTTCGGTCGAATGGCCTTGAACAGGCCAAAACGTTCATGTCCAACAAGGACCGGCCAGAGATTGCCCGGACCGGGCATGCCCTGCACAAGAATGCCGAGCAATTTGCTTGGCCGGACAAAGACAAGTACACAGAATTTTCCCGCACATTGTTGGGCCGGACCTCTCGGCCCCGGGCTATCTCTGGCCGGTCCTTGTTGGACATGAACGTTTTGGCCTGTTCAAGGCCATTCGACCGAAACGAAAGTGTCGCTGTCAAAATGTATGCTAACCCCACCGGTCATCTATTTCCGCAAGTAATAGATTTCGATGATATTGAACAACGCGACGTATATTACCAAAGTCACAAGTTTCGGGTTAAGTTAAGTTTTAAATTCCGCTTTAATTTCAACCGTCTCTTCTATTGCTGTTTTATCTTTTATTTCTTCTTATTCTCCGTATCTTATTTAATCCAAATAATATTTTCCACTATCAGAAATTAATAAAAACGTGTTTTGCAAAGCCTTTGTTTTGTTAACACGGTAGAGGGTATTGCCCTTCCTTTCTTGAACAGTGGAAATTTTGACTGCATGTGCCAGTTTATTATTTGGGAAAAACTTAATCATGCTCTTGAGTTTTCCCTGGCCATTACGTTTTGTACTTCCCTGAGTTACACAATCACACTCTTATCTCATTTCGTCCTTCTATACATACATTCCACTTCATACGCCCGATATCCTCAAGTTTTATCATATGAATAATCACCGTGTCCATTGAACTCGAAGCTGTAAGAAAACAATAAATATTATGAAACTTTTGTGGAAGATTTGCAGGGACATACGTCACAGATAGTCAAATGTCCAACAAACAATTCTATGTGATGTCTATCGTAGTTTATAAACAAGACACATAAGTTCATTATCATATAACTTTATTCCACAAAATATCAATCTAAATGTACAATTGATTGTCGATTACTAAATTGTTTCGTTACGACAAAATAATGTTCAAACTGTTTTTCGGGTTAGAACTTAACAGTTATTACTCACTTATATTTAACTGACTAGTGACAATGGCGAATATAACACAAAAGTGAACTGGAGAAAATATCGTATAGGAATCAACAGAGCCGCACGCGAAAGATGCTTTATCAGATGGTAATGGGTGCAGCCACGTGATTAAACAATGGTGTTTACATTTACTACAAGGACGTATCAGCGCCATTCTACATATTGTATAGTATCTACTGGTTTTGAATTATTTTTCTTGTCAATCATTCAAATTGTCATATATGAAATATTCTAGTGTTGCCTAATAGTACGTAAAGCCATAAATTAATCTAGGACAATCATGGAAAAAGACTAAGGTTTAAATGTTTAAATGCGGGCAAAACGGCCTTAAAATGTAACACAATTTATTTTACCTGATAATAAACGAGATATGAATATGGAAATTTGCTCAGAAAATATGCCTACTTTGTACTACATACATACTAACTAAACTGGAATACAGTGTCAGCGTGCCAATTTCAAACTGTATGTAACAAAATGTCTATGAACCCGAAGAAAAATAATTGAAGAAATTGCAGTTCATTTTGTTCGGCTGAAATTGCCACTTTATTCCACAAGTCCCTAAACTACCTACTAAATTACGAGTATGTTAACCTATAAAACGTTTTACGATTGTTTGTTGTTGTCTATGTCATCTAATGTGGGAAATGATTTGTTAGAAGCTTTAGAAGTTGTTTATCGTGTCATACGCGAATGGCTGTTTAGAGACCAACGCTACTGTAATAGGTAAGGTTTCTCCAACCGAGGCGTGGAAAAGTTTAATATCCAAACTATCGCGCATGAGATTTTTTTAACCATTACTCTTTTAACGTTGCATCTGTTACGTATATTTGTTTTTATTCTTATGTTCATGACACCATCTTCTCGGGGGCCTTTACAGTTTTAATTAAAATCAACTGGAACAAGGACTTTTCTTGCGCTTGTATCTTAAAATAATATGAGTCTGCTTATTTTATTCTATAATATATATTGTCAAGATGATGCTATACTAAAAGTCGTGTCTTTGTGATCGCATTTAGCTTTTTCTACGTCTTCAGTTATATCTTGTAATATCCTACTAGATCACGTTTCTTGTTCAATGGCTGAGTCGTATTAAGGTCCTCTAGTATAATTTAATTTCATAATTTTGTTCACGCATTCCAAATTAATCTACTCTATAAAACACTATAATATTGATCTAAGAAATTCCTTCTATTCAAATGTTTTAACTTGTATATTATTATGATGGTCAATTTTAAGTTTCTGAAAGCCTTGTCAAAGTTAATCAAAGATTCGTTAATTAACAAGTATCAAAATCCATACATTTTCACGTATTTGACAACTGTCATGTTTACTAATCGTAGATTACCTGTTGATCGACCTTTCAGAAACTGGGGGTTAGTTAGTTAATCATCACAAAAACAATTTATTCTATAATATAGTTTATGTAAATAATCATATCAGTAGATTCTCATAGTTCTGTTACTAGGAAGTAACGCTGCATGTTTATAGTTATGTATAATGATGACCGTGGTATGTGTAGTACGGGTTCAGTATTCAATAATCTTACGAAGGTGGGCACAGATTTGTATCTACATCGACTTTACTTTTTCCCTCGGTAACACGACTGAGACATAAGCTTTCCTTCAAATGTTACAAACAAATTAAAAATTGTCCTATCAATTCACCCATCGACCGCCTATTTATTCATCGCATTTGTTCACCAATTAACATGGCAGTTATCAAAGCGACATTTGGTTTGGCGGACTACTCAAGTTCAAGCGCATATTAGCGGTGAGCAAATAACACCTGTGGTGCTGATTTCCTCGTCGTAATTGCAGAAGTATGCGGACGGGTTATTGGGACGCGGCTCGGTTGCGCGTGCGCCCGCGTCACTTTCACTCCCCGCCTGACCGTACAACGCTATCCTGGATACCTAACACGTCTTACATATTTTTTACATCAAACTTATTTTCGTCTACAATATACCTAGCTGAAGATGGCTCACAATTTTCAACTAGCAATTATGATCTATTGTCCTAATTTAGATTTTTATGTTTATGCGATTGCGAATGAAAGGTAGTAAAGAGATACTTAGATTAAAGTAGAAACCGCTGCTATAGTTATATATATTAGTACAAACGTTTAGGTAAGTTTTATGAAGTAATTTAATGAAATTGTCAGATATATGTAAGTAAGTACTTAAGTTTGTGCTTATCCAAAGGTTATAATAATGTTTTAATTGTACATGATCTTGACTTCTCACATTTAACAGTCACAATTTAATCTCTGACTAATCTTTCTTTAATAAATATACTATACTCTATTGAAATACTGACGTTTTTGTAATTAATTTAACCATTTCGAATTGTCTGCATGACGACAGCGGATAAAAAATTCACGATCGATCATTATCGAGCTCCATTCTCAGACTTTCACTTTCTGATATCAGATTCCCTAATGCTAAATGGACGTTCATTAAACGAACCAACTTATATGTAAATTGTTATTTTGTATTTACTTTAAAGTTAATAGACGCATTTCGGATAAACGTCCTTTGCGCAATAGTCACTCGAGCATTAAGGACACTGAAGCAGTTGTTGCGACATTCTTTAGCGCTTCAAGCGCTATTCCATAATCAAAACCTTGTTCAAAGATCGGCACAAGCGCTTTACAGCGGTAAAGAGTAGCCGCTGGCATTGGCAACGTTTAGTTTCCGTTGATTGGAATGATTGCCAGGTAAGGTCTGGCGTGATCGGCAAAATGCTGCGGCAATTATGTAAATTCATATATAAAATTTTTGGCTGCTAATTTCGATAACTTACCTTCTCTGGCATTAACTTTTCTACATATTCTATATTTTTTAATACTTACGCTAATTATGATCTAACCTTTTTTGAAATTTATCTAGTTGACTATTCGCCATTTTTACATTTTATAAGATGTTAGGAATAACACTGAATCCGTTAATTGTAGTTTTAATTACTTGCGAACACATCTTGTTCTCATATATTGGCTATTTGATACGACTTGCTTTAGTATATTTGCCCATATTGCTGTTGTTTTAATGCTTATTTTCCATTAAAGAAGGGAAAGTTGTCGTGCGCTTCGCGTGTCCATCATAGCTAATGCCGCTTTCGTTGCCAGACGAGGAAGTTCGCCAGCAATGCTTTTTTTAGCGATAATTTATCGTCAAGTAAAACTATTAACTTGTACATACCCACATACATTCACACAATCATCTTTAAAATTTATCTTTTTAGTGTAAATGTTATAACCTATTTTGTTTGTTGTGGCATAAAAGTACAATCTGCACCAGAAACATTTTCCCCACCAATGCCATAGAATGTCACAAAGTAGTTTTTCTACAATACCGTACTTTTATTATATTAGTCTCGAACTACCTGTTATCAACGACATTTCATTACACATTATTTCGCTAGGTAACCTTTCATTAGTATTTTTAACAAAACATTCTTGAACAAGGCGAGAATGTGAATAGTTCCGAAGTTATGCGATCAGAAACCTCGATCATTTCTCGATTGATCTCAATAAAATTATTGCATATCATTATAATGTATTTGCAAGTTTATTTAGTACACTAAGACATTTGGTATTATCTTTATTAAGTTTAACAGTTCTCTTAAATTCGGTATTTTATTTGGCCTATATTTACCTTGTTCGCTTTAGGTAAGCGAACGCGTAGAAGCGTTTTGTTCTACAGCCTCATTGACATTTCAATTTGCCTCGAATATAATATGCGCGAGGTTTAGTGATTATGTATCTAGATCAGAAACAGGTAGTAAAAACGTTTTTAATTATATTTATTATAATTATACATATAAACATATAATATTGAACTTAAAATCTTAAATCTAATCTAAACATTAAAATATTAAATATAATTTAGTCATTTTTCCATACTGCTGCCGTACGGAAGCGTGCCCAGAACGCTGGCTGCATTTCCTCGCTGTATTGCCATACTGATCCTTTGTGCGAGGAACGCTCCTGCCCTCTGGTCACCATCGGCCGCGATGATAAGGCGCGTTGACAACTCCTTAAACTTATAATAATAAACTCCTTATAATGAATTTGAACAAATAATGTTAAAAATGTTTATCTATAATGTTTGGCAAGGTAGGTACTACTTGAATAATATATATGTATATTATGTCAAAATTATAATATTTCAAGAAATATGTACATACAAACGTTTACAGATAAGTTACTCATAGTTAGAGTTTTGTAATACTGGACATTATACAAATTTTAAAATTTAATTAAAGTCAATATTGTGAATTAGTATAATAATTAAGTTATTATGTGACTAAAATGATATCATCAACAAACCTAAAATCCGTTAACCTGAGATGACCATTGCATTGGTCGAACAGACAGATACGAGCATCATACATTTTTAAATAGCGTCAGTGCTGTGTTATAACACGGGTTTCTAATTCGATGTACCTACTACAAATTATAAACCACAAGAAGACATATTTGTTGTCGGCTTATTTATCTTAGAATCTTTTGACATAATATAAATTTTAACATTAATAATTAATATTTCTTCAAGTAATTTATGTATATTTAGTACTATAAAATATATAATGTTAAACTAGTTATGTGAATTAGATCGATTCCAAGTTGGTTTCTAAGAACTGTGACATAATTTTGTTTCTGTCATCATTTTACTTTGTTTTGTTTATTTGTTAGTTTTACAAAAACATAATGTCCTGGTAATTCTGTTTACTTAGTTTTAAGTTTCCTAGCATCTAATTCATAGCAGTCAAAATTGAGTTACATGAATAATGTGTACATATTTGTTGACGAAAACGAAGTATTAAATTACAGGCAATTAGTTCTATTTGAGCAATATGTGTATCTACTTCATAAATAACAACTGGCACGCGATACAATAATTTAGGCGTTTTAGTTAAACAATATTTGTCTTAAACTAACTCGACTGCTTTATCTATCAGCTGTCTAGATAACGTTGCCGATTAAATGATGGTCGTCCTATTGGCAATTTTTCAGCTAAGGTATTTTCACTATAATATTGATATAGGAAGTAAGTAGTATTATTAAGTGTTAATTTGCCCATCATTATTTTACAGTTCTTTTAACGTGACAGTTATTTATGAGCTACAACAGATAACTATCCTGCCTGACTAAAAGTAACATGACAAGAGATTCCATTTTAGAAAAAAAAACATAATTCCCATAGGCCTAAAAGCTGTAAACATGGATACTTTTCTCCGTCTTTGAGTCTCCCCGTTAATAAAATTAGTTGTCTCATTGAATAGGTAGATTTCCTAGCTTTGATGTTTCTTATCCCATGGGTGTAACTAAATTGCAATTCCTCAGTTTTGTGTGTCCTCATCAGTGTGTCTCTTAGATTTTCTTTCCATACCTATTTCATTAATCCGAACCGTATATTATCTCTCTTCTGCTTGAACTATGCCTAGAGATATCTATTATTTGCTATATGCCTGGCATTTGTTGTTTTGAATTATAGTTGGTACTTAACATTTGCATTGCTTTAGTAATTTCCCAAATGCTATTACTAATCAGCCGTTTAACTATAATGTTCTTATATCATAACCACTACCAACCATGCCAAGTAAACAGTAAAAGGTTAGAGATCAGCGTTTGCGTTGTAAGTCTTCATAGAACGCCACACATTCACTCCGAAAACACTAGTTGGTGTAAGCGTGTCTACTTTAATATTAATGAGCGAATGTTTATCTATCTGGGGTCGTGTCTTGTTCACCTTTTTTCTTTAGAATAACAAAGATGTTTGAAAAATTTATATGTTAGAGAGTAATATCTGTCCTTGTTTCATACTTTGACCAAATATATTATAATTTAATAAAACAATTTTTGTATAGAATAAATTTCAGTATGTTTAAACGTCAATTTTATAATTTCGTTACTCTTTTCAATTTCTTTATATGTATGTACAGTTTCCATTTTATTTAGGTTTAAAGCTTAAAGTCTTCAACAATATATTTAATGTTATCAATAGGTACTTATATTATCGACACTTTAATCAATGTCATGTTCATGCAGAACGCCATTAAAAAGTTGTCTCCGACAATGTACACCCAAGAGGTGCTCAAGTAAGGTACACATTTTGTAGGAAGGTACAGGATAAAAAAACCGGCGGAGAGCCACGTCGTCACGGACATTGCTTTCACTAGAAACTCACAGCTGAGAGTTACATTTTACGTGACAGCAACAATTTTATGTTTCATTGAGCTAGCCATTCACGCTGACCCAGAATTAAGTTCGCGTTTTTGTCACATTCTCATTTTTTTTATCAGAACATATGGTTTTATTAAAGTTAATTTTATTTTGCCATGTTAAGTAGGTTGGTTGGACAGAAATTCTCTGCCATATAAGTACCGTACGGTTGATTGATCAGTAGAATTATAGCGGAGATGTGAAATCCAAAACAAAGTAGAGTAGATATCTTAGAACAAGTATCGTTAACACGGTTTAAAAGCCAAAGCCCGTACCACCCCATTGTACCACCCTTCTAAATGTAGTTTATAATATTCCTAGATAATGCTCTTCGATTGAGTCACACTAAATCCGGGAGGCTGGTATAGCGAATACAAAAGTGCACGAGCTCGGTTGCCCCAGTTGCATTATGAAAGTACATTCAGAGTTACAATGTCGATAGTAAAATTTACCTGCTGTCATTACGTAACACGCTTGCTTAAAGCTATCTTGAACTTAGTACAACCGACGATATCATCGAAATCAATCTATAGTTGACTTTTATGTAACCCTTTGCTTGTGGTTATCAAAGCTTCCTTATAATAATAATATATAATTGCAATAAAGAGCACTCAAGTATATTAAAATCTTATATTGGTCAATATTGACTTGTCGTTATAACACGACCTTCGCACCAAAACCTATTTTGTTCAAAGAGGTCTGTCTGCGAAATGCGTGACTAACCACTCTAAAACACCAATCGATAAAAACAATTTGTTTTTAAAACCACAAATTGTAGCAAGCAAACATGAGCCAATAGCAATAATATATAGAATCGTTTCTAGTTATGTATTGTGATCATAAAATATCAATGACACAAACCAGGAGGAGGGCTTAAGAGGTGCCAAAATATTTAGAATCCCTATGACAACGGGGTATGCTAACAAACCGGTTTGATCGCGATTGTTTTCAACTTGTCACCCGCTCGCCGTAACCACCGTTATACAACAAATCTTATTAACCGGACCACCAATTACAGTTACGTGGAGTCTATATTTTATTTATGATGTCGCCCCCTGCTTCGCCCGTGGATATTTTCTTACAAAATAAAGCACTATAGCACTCGGCTATAATGTAGCTTCCTATTAGTGAAAGAATTTTTTAAATCTGATCAGTAGTTTCAGAGACTGTCCCTTACATCCAAACTTACAAACATTTCCTCTTTATAATATTACTATAGTATAGTATCTAATAGATACGTCGTTGGTTTAACCCAATATGAAATTTAACTCTTCTGGAATAACACTAATGTTTATATATCTATATTTTCTCATTTACTCTTAAAATCCTTTACTTCACCAACATCAGTTTTGTGTTTACGTAACTAACAAAGTTTCCATTTTATTATTAACGTCCAAGTGATGGTTTCAAAAAGTATCGCCCATCAATTTCTTACCGCAAACAAATTCTAACTTAAAGTGAATGGATACGTGTTTGTTGAAAGTGAAATTTTTACAGCCAAACGCAAATTATTTATGTTTATTCGGTTGACAGGTCTAGGCGTGGGCGCTGTTTCTGTTAGCGTAACCTATTTCTTAGAGTGATTGAAAAATTACACGACCGTTTATTTTATAGTCTTATTTGATATTTGCCGTACGAATTAATTTGTCAATAAAGATTTTAGTTTCCTTATTTGATTTTATTAGATGTCAATCGGCATTCCTCGTGTTTTAACTCTACAAGAATTAAGCTAGCACTGTTTCAAGTTCTGTGACATTGTAGTTAAATTACAATACGTTAGTCACCTTGCACAGGTTAACCGGACTGGTTACAATTCCTAAGGTTAACTAGTTGTCTCACCTCACCTCTAGTGTCTCAGAAATTGTTATAACACTTTCATTATCATTATCATAGATTTCAAACGAAACTGATAATGGTAATGATCGCCATCAACCATTCGTGACTGCTATTGTCGGAGTTGGGAGCGTGTGCGGTGAAATTATAATTTCGCCCGCTGATCCGATTATAACGAGCGTTGTCTCAGAGACGCAGTGCGGGAGTCGCCCGCCTCGCAAGGTTAGCGCGACCAAGGTTGCCACCAGCGGCCACCGGCCTGGGTGCTTTTTCTTGTCCACTCGCTTCGATATTTTAAATTGACAGCAGAACATGTGATGTAACCACTTCTGATTTAACAGAAAGCTATCTGATAGAAAATGTTAATTGCTCCAAAATGTAGGTTATGTTCCAGATTTAATCTATTATTTGCTGAAGCTGACTTGCTCAAATTGAAGATTGTGTATGAAGTTTTTGTAACTTTTCATCTGCCAGTTGAATTTATTTAGGCGAATCTTGTGGTGTTATAGGTGTTATTGAATATATAAAATAAGTTAGTTTGAAAGACATTTTCACTTTTCCAAGTTTGTTTGCGGTTGGTACATTGCGGTGAGGTTATCGATTTCTGTCACGGCATCGCGGTGTTTATTTCGCATAGTCTTTCTGTAGGTACTGTATGTTGCCTGTACAAACACGGGCCCTACTCGGCGTATCCGCTTGGAAACAATATTGCTCCGCGCCCACCTCGCCGCACTATATTGAATTCAACCACAGAGGTTTCGCAGTCGATTTGTCTACGCCATTGTGCTATTGACTGTCGAACATTGCCTCCGTTATCTAGATGTTGTCGATATGTTACACTTCGGCGAGCTCGCTTGATGTATGATAAATTGCATAGGATTAGATAACCAAGGTTTCTTTTGAAAATTTAGATCACGGCGTCATAAATATTTTCTTTAGGCAGCAAATGAAACAATCCCAAAGTATATTTCATGTTCGTGATCAAATGTAGGTACTGGTTGCCAATGTCGCCGAGCGTTACTTTACTGTAATTAAACGTGATTGTTGAGACTTCATACTTGCTGTTTAACGTCCATCTCGTGTTTGAATGATGTTGTTATGTAATTGTGGTTTGCAAAATTGTTATATTTCATAATAAGCAGACAGTGAAAGGCAAGATAAATTGTTACAATAGTCTTACCTACTATAAACCGATAAGTAACGATTCTGACTTTGATTTAAATCTAATTTTAATGTATTCGATTAATTTTGTAGCGAATCCTACAACCGTCATAATAACAAATGTTCACATTTTGGTGATTGATAAGTAAAGACGCATGGCTGCTAGCTAAATGTTATATAACGTACATACAGGTATAATATAAATAAATCAGTTTCGTGCTAACACACCATGAAACGTTGTTTATAATAATATAGTTTCTTTGTTGAAATAAAATTTTGTATAGCTGCTGCAGGCAGGCAGGCGACACCAAGACCCTTTGTTCTAGCCCTGATTACGCAGTTCTAAGATGTAATTCAATCAGACTATTCTTGTGGGATTAGAGCGAGCCATGAAGCAAATAATATTGAATTATTTCCCCCATGTAACGTTAATTATTGTTTGATGTAGTTATATCAGAAGCTAATTAACTGAAGATAATCAAGTAGTCAGTTCTTCTTGTCAAGATTTATTCTGCATTCAAAAGATATTTTAAGTCATCGGGTTCCGAGTTTCCGACACACTATCAAGATCCTAATAATAGAATCTTATTAGATTGCATGCTTTAATGTGTACAAAAGTACTTCCTTATTGTTTCCATGTCATACTCGTATCTGTTTCTATATATAGGTGCCACATTCACATGTACCTTGTTGAGCCAGGTAGAGATAGGCAGGTGTGTCGACTATTATCCATTTGTAGGGATATACGGATATAAGAATCTGAATATATGTGTTTGTATAGTGCTAATGTTGGTGTTTTTGTAATGTCTTCTATTTTTGTTATGGTTTAGTTTAACTTAAATCTTAATTTAACTTTCTATATTAAAGTAAACTCCAAAGAAAGTGCTTGATATTCAAGGAATAGTTACATGCGCTTGATTTGCACAATGTATGTGCATTATACATAATTGGTCATCCGCATTAATTTCATTATGTGAATTTATGCGTCGATCACGAGCGTGATCTTCGACAAAAATTCCACGGTGCCCGATCTCGCCGCTCCAACGCGTCCCGCACCTTGATCTGAATACTTGAGACATTGTCTAGCCGCGTCGTCTCGTACCAAGTTTCATATCGTGCCCTGCCCTATTATAATAGCTAATTTATTATCTCATTCTGATGCTAAAATCTCTCAGATATTAAGTTATATGAGGTAGTGGGATCCTTTACTTTTGTTAAGGACATTTCGTTGTGCATTTGTGATCATAATAAGGCAATAAGTTATGTCTCGCTACTAGTCACTACTGACCCATCATATTTGTTGATTTTGTGTCATGCAATGTAATAACTCCTAACCCGCAAACAAAAAAATGCAATAAATAATTTCACAACAAGTCCATTTTTGTTTAACTTTGTTACCAAGTTTTATTCAACATACATCTCTAGGGAAATGTCCCAACTCTCACCCTCATTCTCTCATCTTTACATGCCACCGCCTACAGTAACCTATTTACAGTCTATTTAACGTTTCTGAAATGGAATAGTTTATTGAAAAGTTTTTTATCATCAAAGTCAGAGTGTGTAAGATAGATTCTCGTCCTCTTTTCTATAAAAAAACATTTGATAGTTTCTGATTAAAGGTATTGTTATTCGCTAAACATCTAAATAGCCGTGTCTCTATTATTGTTTTAAAATTATACTCGAAAGAACCTAGTGGACTGCCAAAAGTGACACGAGTCGAGAATGATTAATTGCTTCTCGCATTTGTAGATTCCATTTTAACTATTATTATTTTTCTGTAAACTAATTCTTAAAACTGCTTGTGCTTGTGAATGCTTAAAAGTTTATTAATTATATTAAGAGCTGTAGAATATGAAAAATTGTCTAATCTTGCTTAGTAGACTTTTGTATGGAAGGCCGTCTAATTCTACGAGCAACCAACCAATGTGAAATGAAATGTTATGGTTCCTGGAATGTGAAACATAACACTGATAACCGACGTTTTCTTTAGTTTACTCACCTGTCATTAACGTCGTCGGGAGGTTTATCATACTTTGTTGTTGACTCAAATTCAAAAGTAAAAGTAATTTTGGTGACTGTGCAACTATGAGTTTAGTGGGGTATGCACAATGCATTGGGAACGTTCATCAGCCTTTTACTTACCATTGTTTTGGAAGGCGGAGAATACAATGGTCGCAAGCTATAACAACTTTTTTGTACTTGTTGTCTAGTAATTATCTGATTGGACGATAGCAATCATTTGCTGAATGCAAGTAAGTAAACCAGTCAGTTTCAAAATAATTCCAGTTCCTTCGTTAACAACTGCCATAAGTGTTCCGTGCTCTTTTAGTATAATGCCTAAATTAGACACGAGTCCGATAATGAAATGTTCCTAGTTAATCTGTAATAGCAGCAAGGCGCGGCTGCAATAGTTGCGCAACTTGATCACGTGCTCTCTTGTTGTACTGGCGATATATACGAACCGAACCCCCTATCGAATGTTGAGTAACCACCGCTGGAAAGAGCGCTTCGTTACGTACAAGTTTCGATACAGCCTCGCGACGTAAGGCCGTGGTTGCAGTCACGTCGGCAGGTGAGAGGCGCCCTCTGACGGAAGGTCGCGGGTTGTAATGAGAACGGCTCCACTATGCATCCTTGCTAAATCCAGCCCAATGTCCGCCCTTCTTTAAATATTTTTCTTACTCCCTTGCCCCATCGCGAGCCGTTACCATGTCACCCAAAATGCATGCTTATTTATCTCAAATTGGCAGGCATTTCACTTATCGCTATAATGCCGATTCTTCTTATCTAATCACACGTCTCCAAATATCGTAGCTTCATATGCAAATGATTCCTGGTGGGTTTCCAGTGCTCTTTAGATCGCTCAATTCTCCAAAAAATGTTGGTAACTTCGGCTTAGTGTTTCCTAATATAATTGAAGAAATTGCAGCACACGAAACATTTGTTATTAGAGTAAGTAGTGTACCGTGAGTCGATAGCAAAAAAATATAATATAATCGAACGAAGAAACGTAAAGGCAAGGCATTCCGGTTCGAGAGCAACGTTTTAATAAGGCTCGTGTCGGCCAATGAGCGAGCGAGCGGCTGGTGAAAAACCTCGAGACGCCTGTACACGCGAGAGTGTTCATTGGCAACAATGCGCGAGAGTCGAATACTCTTTTTTCCTCATATATAATTAAATGAATCGGTGTTACCTCACCACCGCCGACGATTGCGACAAGAGCGGCCGCATCGTCCATTAGAAAGTCGGCGAATATGCAAATACTATCGAGAAACCACACGAATAACTGGCCACTCACTTCGCCTTTTAAATATGTCTACGATGAAAGTGACTACCGTTAGTAAATTGTGTTAGAAGAATAATTTCCGCCGTGAACACGTTACCCATACTCGCGGACTGGGTCCGATTCGCGCTCTATCCAATTGGTTCGCAGGCTATCATCAACAACATTATCAACAAGTACCCTTTATCGCTTCGTTTTCTCTCTGTTTGTTTGTTTACACTTTTATGTGTGCGTGTGTGTTGTGTATCGTCGAAGATTCCGTATATTGGTTGGTTCCTAAGTCATTCAAATTCAAATTTCTATCCTCTAAATTTTTTGTTAATGTTTTATTTTATTCGATAAGTTTTATTGCTAAAATATCATTGTTTATAACATTAAATTTATTATGCAAATCTTTGCCAATATAAGGCACTAATTAAAGCGCGACTTGATTTCCTAATCTTATCTCAATGTTTTACTATAATGAAAACAGATGGCAGCATGTGACGTTGTAAACATAACACTTCTACACTCTGTATGAGCAGCGGAAAATTACCTATGTTGACTAAGCCACAACGTCGAATATGTGCTCATTTTAAGGTATATTGTGTCGTACAGGACAAATCTGTTTGAAATGTAACATGACCAATCAAGTTTAATTTGAACCACACTGAGGCGTGAACTTGATTGTTGACATCGACATTTCCGGCTACGTGATGAACTATTTGCATACAGTGAGCTCTGTAAACAACGAAAAACAATTTAGTATATTAGTTAAAGAACGATATCTGTTAAATGTATTGTGTGTAACTATGTACTCATTTGGCAGTAAACAAGTTGGGAGTAATTAACGCGGTGTGCCGATCACAGGCCCCGCGCATGGACTTTCCCGCTACGGTTCGTGTCGAAGTGAACCATTTATTATCACTACCCGGGCTGCTGACGTGTTAAGATTGTGTGGAGGTACATTGAAGACTGTATTTTCGTTGGCGTAAAGTCTAAATTGATTCGTTGCAGTGATGTTATCCGCTTCAGGTTTACGTCAGTACGGTACAGCATATTATCTCGGCCCGGGGCGCGCGTCCGGGTGCGTCCGCTCCGTGGTACGTGGAGTTTCTCGGTATTGAGCCGGAACTTATTAGCTCTATGCTGTTATGTGCGCAGCGCGTGCGCCTATAGACGGCGCCGCGGCAGCCGCTGGTCTCGTTATGTCCGCGGGGGGCGCGGGCCTAGACCGGTTGCGGCGGCCTCTCACTTCGCAACTCATGTACCGCTCGCCGCCGCCCGTCGAATTAGGTAACCGACAAAGCTATACATTCAATACGTGATAGATATGATACCCCTTCCTTCTAGAACTGTAACGGAGCTTGCAAACACTAGAAATGTAATCGACAACATAGACGACAAAGAATGAAGTATCTAAACGTCGCTGTATTCGAACTGCTGAGGATGGATTTCCTCGTATTTTCCGAGCGAGCGCTGCCGGACGACCTTCACTCGAGGACGAACAATGAAACCCGCGACCTTGACATAATAATCGATATGCAATGCATTCCTCACCTATAAAAGACATCTTATCATGTATGTTATTGTGTTAGTGACAGAAAGCAGCGACTGAGGGAATCCAAAACTTCAGAGATCGAAGAACGCAGGCGATGCGGGCTAGACGGCTGCGCGCCGAATGCCAAAGTATGCTGGCAAGCGTCGCTCTTTATATCGCACTCGCAGTAGAGAAAGCCCGCGCCCCGCGCCTCCTCGCTGGCCCCTTCTGGTTTTTTTCCTCATGAGGCAGCACGATATGTTCGCTTCTTGTTTATCGCGAGCTCAGGTGTACGTCACCGCGCTCGTCACACGGCCGGCATGAACAATTTGGCCAACGATCAAGTCGTAAAATTGTAGTCTAGAATTAATCCAGTCACGACCCAGGCTACTAAAACTGTATAATTGTCCATTTGCTAATCCAATCTGTTTCCTTTATGGAAATTCGAAACCCTGCAACTTTCAAATGATTCCCAGAAGTGTATTTTGACATCTAAAGTCAACATACTTATACTTTTGCATACTGCTTCATTATTGTACACGTAAAACATTAATTATGTTTACATTTTATTGAAGACATCGAAATCTGTCCCATGATTAGTACAGTAGCGCAGTCAGCTTTAATAGGTTAATTGCCTGGCATTGTGGTGCTGGCACACATAGTCGTGAGGCGCGACCTCAAAGCGTTGGCGGCCACGCGCCTACGTTCTGTGCGCGTCACCTCACCGCCCCGCTTCCATACCAATCAGAGTTTTTCTCGACGCATCTTCGTTTACCATTTTATACTAAACTAGCAGTTGCCTGCGACATCATACTGGTAGTTCCACAGATTAACGCGTTCAACAAAGGAACAAACTTTTCAGGCTTTATTATTAGTATAGATTAATTTCAAAAGTTTCATTCAATGGACTTTTTCAATCGTTCCCAACACGTCATTCTTAATTTCCCGTATCTTCATCAACTTACTTTCTACGAAACTGCCAATGTCTTAAGAACAATAAAATTGTAATCTGCGGAACCGGCATCACTATCTGTTAATGTAATGAACTAATCAAGCATGATTATTGATTACAATTACAAAAGTAGCGCTTCTTGTGTTGTAATCATCACGTTTAATGTGTTTCCCTGAATGTTATTTATTTTAGGTTACATTCTACTTATAGTTACTTTTATTTTCAGTTGTAGTATAGTAACGTAAGGGCCACTTTCCGCTTTCGACTTCGACCTACTGTGTCGCAGAGTTTTTATGAGGTGAACCGGAAACCAACTGAACATGTTTTTCTTTAAGAGCGTTGGACCATGAATTGCTATCTAATAAACAACTTTAATCTGTCATGTATCCGGACTGAGTGATTTAATTGCTTTAATCATTGTTAAATATTGACCACAAATATTCTGCTTATTTAATTTCTAGTAAGTAGTTAACAACTACGATTGTAAAATATTATAAGACAAGCGTTTATCATGTTTCACGAAGGCATATCGCTTCCGCTTTAGACAAGGGTGACGTAGGTAACCCCAAAAATACTAGACTACTGACCCAAATGAAGATTTTTTTCCTCATTAACAATACATACAATACCCAACGAGACTCGAACCACTATCTTCGAATGTTAGAAATAATGTATTTTGTTAAAAGTATTAACTTGATTCATGACATTGCTTTGTACCTGTCCTTCAGTCACCTTTTACGCCATACCCAAGAAGATCCACAGGTGTCGCGTGATACCGCTTAAATACTTGAAAGCCATTTAAAAGTATCCGCGTGCATAGAAGTGAAACGGTTAACGCCGAACCGCGGCTTTGCCATACCGAGCGATGAAAGTCATCGCTTATATGAGCCGTTGCCACTTTGCGCACTTGTGGTTCGTATTATCTGCAACCATATTTGGTGATAGGACAAGACTTGTGACGCTTTTCTCGTGGGAGTCGTGCAATTTTGTATGTGTCTTGTTTGTGGACATTGCTACATCTGGTTGTCTGCATCTATTGGTAGATATAGATGTAGGTCGCTTTATAGCTATCTTTTAATGTCTTAAATGCAGTTGATACATGATGAAATTATACTAAGACATCCCACGTCCACTTTAAAATAGATATACCTAATTTTGAATGTATGTTCTACGGTGTCTATATTTAGAGCATCATTGTTGGGTTAGTCTAAAACACATAACTCGCTTATTTTATTTGTTTTGAGTACTACACTATTGTTTCTATTTGTATTGGATTCCGTGAAGCTATCTGACGCTATATTTACTCGCTAGTTACCGTCTGAATCACACAAATATTGGACATGGCGTGCCAGAGTGCCCACGCCAAATGTATTACACAGTCACATAGTGTGAATTCTCAACAAATTATTCATCAAGTGAAATGTCTGTGAAAATTGTTTTTGATAGTGCACTTTTCACTATACTATTACTTTTATCTTAGACTGTTCGTTTTAGAGGGCGCTTATCTACATCTTTTTCACCAATAAATATATCTTGAACTTTACCTTTTATATATTTATTAACCTGATTCTATTTAGTTTTCCTCTCAACAATTTTATAATCTTTTAAGCCCGTTAATGTAATATTATACGCTTGGTGTTTTAATTGCGAATATGTATAAATAAGCCCGGTTTTAATTATTCTGATCGCGGGGTGTTTGAAATTCTGTCATCGGGTCGCCCCTCGAGGCTATAATTCACTTTTAAAGTATCGTTAAAAAGTAAACGAGCGACGTGTGCTGCGTCACAATGGTTTTTTGCTAGCTGCTTATTAGACGTTATCCTGTCTGCGAGTAATTAAATATTCTAATGGCTGATATTACCGAGGATTTCAAAGATGACGAAGGGACAAAGAACTTTTTACAATAGGTAGTACGTCTTCCTATAAGTAACACGTTACTGATTTTTTTTTCTTTGAACGCATCTTACACATCGAATCAGTACTTAGGTATATTTCCAACTAGCGCCCCGCCCCCGGCTTCGCACGGGTACAATATAGGTTTATAACAATTTTAATATCTACATAAATATGATTATAACTACTTATCTATTAGAGATATGTCAACTTTTTTAAAGATCATTTTATTCTACACACAATTTTTAGGGTTCCGTACCCAAATAAAATTAATATTTAAGGGAGCTCCCATACAACAAACGTGATTTTTTTGCTCGTTTTTGCTCGATATTGATAACGGCAACAGGTAGACGCTTGAAATATTCACAGAATATTTAGTTATATATTAAATTTAAAAATAAATAATTAAATTAAAATAAAATTAATATTTAAGGGGGCGCTCCCATACAAAACGTGTTTTTTTGCCATTTTTATATATAATGGTACGGAACCCTTCGTGCGCGAGTCTGACTCGCACTTGGCCGGTTTTTTGTTACATCATTTTAGTATATCTCTGACGGATTAGATAGCATACGCCATGAAAACTCGCTGGGGCTAACTTTTTTCACGACTTGATCCACTTATACTGTCAATGCTCAGCTTGTAAACATGATAGGTCCATTTTTAATACCTATCTAATAGTGAAAACCGCAACAAAATCCGTTCAGCAGTTTTTGCGTGAAAAAGTCACAGATAGACAGACAGATGCGGTGGGGGACTTTGACAAGTAATGTGTGATGTTATTTTATCTATTACACATTTACACCCAAGTCATCCTAATTCAATTCATATAATATAGCTCGCGCCGACCAAATAATAAATGTCAATTTCAGTAATTTATTTTCATGTAATAAACGAATACATGATACTTACTTTATAATTATTATTATAAGATAAAAGTTCGTCACGTGGATAAGGTTATCAAAAAAATATTTATTCTGTGATAATGTTGTGGAATATTATTGTTTAAAACATTGTATTGCATTTCAATTGAGTATAAAGAGATTTAATGGCATCCTTGCATTTCATTTACAATTTTCGAAATTCCCGTATTTACATTTTTGTAATACATACATTCGCCGACTCCTAGGGTAGAGAAATCTTCGTCATGAAGACTAGCTAACGATAGGCCAGTTAACATTAATTATCTTCTATAATTTCAGCTGTATCATTAATATTGTTTTAATGAGAATACTAAAATTGGTTTGTTTGTTTGATTTCAGAAAATCTCCATACCGACAGGTGGCGTTGTCCACTCCGGTGAGGCTACTTTTCGCTTCAGCATCAATAGTAATGCAGAAATGGAGGGTCCACAGGTAATATAATCTTATTATTATTTTGTTAAGCAAACGAAGTCAAAGGGAACCTACCTAGTATATATCTGATACATATAATATAATACAACTTGATACAATTTAGTTAGGGTTAGGGCAATGTTAGAAGCACTCGAATTCGCCTGCGAATGAGAGGTATGATAAATATAAAGCAGGCGAAAGAGATGTCAGGATTGTAGCACTATGATGAAAGAAACCAGATTAAACGTAGCCTAAGTAAAGTAATACGACAACATTTTACAAAACTTTTTAATTATTAAAGAAATGAAGTGCAAAGAACTCACTGGTTTCCTTAGTCCAAAGGTCTAAGTAATCTCTTAACTTACATGTATTAATTGCTTAGTCATTGTTATTTTTTTTATAAATACAGCCTGTTGGCCTAGTTCGCGGACTTTATTAGCATTGTACATAAAAAATACTACTCGCCACTACTCCTCATTCCTGCCTTTCTTCTTTCTCAATTCTTCTAATCCATTCCAATGCCCTTTATCTCCGTTTTCATCCAATAACACTGTTATAACCCTTTCGCATCCTACATGTTCCATCAGATGCACCAAATCTTCTACCGTTCCATAAATCTTAAATGTTTTCTTTTCTTCCTTCTCCAATACTTTCATATTCCCGCATTTCAGCGTCTGGCTTCCTTTTTCCTTCTTAACTTTTAAATTGAGGAGTTTCAAATTCTTTATTCATATTGATCATTGGATAATATTAATCTAGAATAATCTAGATAATAAGTCACATGCCCAGATAGAGTGAATACTAAAGATAACGCACGGTGTTGCATATATTTAATGCATCAGTAGAAATATGGCTGCCTTTTCCCGCATACACGTTTATTGCCGTGTTTCTGATGTAATAGTCAAACAGTCAGTTGAAATATTAAAACTTCTTTAAGCGCGTTGAGCGATTTTTGGTAGGGAGAAATCTTATGGATTCGCGACATGTTTTCGGCACCAGACCATGGATTGCCCGGCCCGGGAATGTCTTGGTTGGGCATTTTGGCTGCGCATTTCTGGCCGGCAATACATCGGTCCGGACACAGATACATTTATATTTAAAATTATGGCTAGATGGCGTTATTATATGTTATAATACTTATGAATTAAAAACCACTGTTATTCATAGTTTTCACCTTTTTTACTATTACTAGCGACCAGCTTCGCACTGTTAGAAAAAAAATAAAAAGTATATAATATGTAAATTATTTTTTTTCCCGAGAGAATGAGATATTTCCCCGGCATAAAAAGTAGATTTAGTAGCCTTTGAAACTCACTGGCCCTCAATCTGTTTCTTTAAAAAAACACGTCGATCCTATGCTCCGTTTTGACGTAAAAGAAGTACAAACAAAGAGACTTACGCGCATATTTATAACATTAGTTTGGATTCTTAGTTTTTTTTCTCACTTCACGGGTTGCCTTACAGCTCCCGAAACCGTGTACGGTCCCAGGGTACCCAGCGGAAGACCTCTTTTAGCCGATGGTATTTGTGAGGCTATACCTAACGAGTGGTCAGTTCTGTTGAGGTATATTACGATGGATTCTTAGTTGTACAGTTGTAGTAACTTTGAACTAGCACGAGTTTCTTGATGAACCTTACAAAATTCCTGTTGAAATGGTCACGACAATGACGAAGGAACCCCATGCTTAGCCCCTCAGAGCTCTTATTAGCTGCCGTACATTATATCTAAATCGTGTCAGTTGAGTAAACTTCTTATCAGAGCGTCATAGAAAGTGTTTCTAGTATAATGACATTATCTATCACTCCCCTCAAAGTAGGCACTCTATATCTTTCCTGAAAAAAAAAACCTAATGAAATGTCAATGACACGCGCAACGTACCCAAAGTACGTACTTGTTTTATCGGCTTATTTTAATATCGTCACACAAGGTGTTATTATTAAGTTACCTGAAAATTATCACACGTGCAGAAAGTTGACGATATGCTACACATTTCAACATATCACATACGTCTTTCCTTTATGCTGTTTTTGTCTGTCTGTTCCAAGGTCTCAAAATCATGATAGAGTATAATTTGAAAAAAAAAGAAAAAAAAACTCATATTCCGATTAATAAGGATTTTTGTATGGAGACTCTGACATCTGAGTACATAATATAAATTTACTAGCTTTCCGCCTTGGTTTCGACCGTGGAAATTTTTCAAATGTGTGATAAGAATTCATCCCAAAAGATTTCCGGGATAAAAAGTAGACTCTGTCACTCGCTAGCCTATCACTATCTTTGACAAAATCATCCGTCGATCCAGTGCTGTGTTTTGTCGTGAAAAAAGGACAAACAAACACCCTAGCATTTATAGGGATCTAGATAATTTGATAAGACTATTAGAAGTGGCTATAGTAATTATTATTGTATTGTTGAGCTTGTTTTATCGTGAATTGCATATTCCATATGGTGAACGATAAATGATAACGTAATGTGTTACATAACTATTGACGGCACTTGAAATTATGACGTCCATTTTATTAGGAAAACTAGCGACCCCGGCTTCGCTCGGGTACAATATCGGATAAATTAATAACCTATACACCTTCCTAGATAATCCAGTGTAAGAACAGTGTTTCTGAAATTAGCCCGAGCAAACACAAACTCAGCGCAGCGGGGGTCTTTCATTTATAATAATGTAATTATTGTAGTACTAGTACGCATGAATGCCATCAGTGAAGACAGTAAGCATATTTGTTTTAGATTAAAAAATTATGATGCCAGAGTCGTGGCATATTTATAGATATTTGCTTAACCCACCGATACACAGGGCATTAATTAAGTCCAATTGTACGCGGGCCTAGTAAAATATGCTTATGTACAATTTAAATCAGTGCAAGCGTAGGTTAATGAAGTCGAAGAAAACGTAAATATTGATAGAACAACGAGCAAGGTTGAATAAACACACGACAACAATCCTTGTCGCGGGAAGGTGAGAAGAACAACTTATAATAATGTACGATTATTATAGATTTTTTATACCTTCATTGATTACCGGCCCCAGGGTACCCAGCTGAAGACAACTCTACCTCATTTAGTCAATGATACCTATTTGTAAAGCTGCCTAACGAATTCTGTTTATGAGATACTAGTGAGTTTTAAAATTAAAAGGCTTCAAGTGACATACAATCGAATATCAATCGTATGATTATAAACAGTAGGGTGTATTATTTTATTTTGATAAAAAAAATGCCACATACTTAGTTACCTATACAAGAAGTGTGTAAATAAATCTTGTTTGACGCCGTCTGTACGTACATAAAAACAACTAGGAAATTTATTCAGTCGCACTTACATTTTAAAGGACCCGAAAAAAAAAACAAGTAGCTGTGAAAAAACCCGATGACGACAGTCCGAGATATTATGGCTGGCGTGCGTTATCACCTACGTGATATATTCGATATACATAATATTGATAGTGTACCGTCAAATTGACTTCTCTGATATAATATTCTAATTAAAGACCTATTAAATTTTTTTAATGGTAGGCAACGCCATTTAGGTTAGAATAGAGGCGTTTCAAAGTCCCTTTCATTCATGGATTCACTATAATTATTATTAGCTGTGCACACGCATCTATTGACTTTAGATTTCTTATTTATAAATATTGGAAGGTTACCATGTGACTCAATTCCAGCTTGATATTAAGCAAACATTAATTAAGTAAATTTTAATAATAATGGCCACTTGTAAGAAATCTGCCATGTATCGTTTGCTTGCTTTTGTTATATTGAATATTTGATCAGTTGTTGATGCCGTGACGTTATCTACGACGCGTATATCAAAATAGGTTTCGATATCTGTTAGGTTTATTTAATGTCCTTGCACTTTAGTTAGATTATTGTGCGAGTTCTCAATATCATGGCTCATGTTCTGCTAAATATGATTGGTGGCGAGCCTTTCGTTTCGGTGATTCAGGGGCGATGAGAAAACGTATATCATTAATATTTTGTTCGGTTTGGGCATCGAATTCATCAGAAAAAGTAGAAGCAAGAGAGATGAATTTATATTTATAATAAAGTCTAATACTACATAAGTATTTGGGATCCTGGCGCCATCTATTGGCGGTGTTTTGTATTGTATATTAATTTTATGCGCAAAATGCTATAAATACTTAAACATATTATTATGTAACTACCTGTCTGCATTAACATTGACTACTAATTATTTCCATGAATTTTAACATTTTTCAATCTCGAATCGGTTGTGGTCGAATTGTTATCGCAGTTTATTTTCGATCTTTGTAGAACTTAATTTTCAAAAATAGATCCCACTATAATTGATTGGTACAATGTATAGATATAAAACTAGGTATACCTAAACCCATCGGCCGCTATGTTGCAATAAATGTTTTTGTGTAACGTTGGAAAATTGAAATAAATTGTAAAACTTATCAATACGCTGTACTAATAGATAGTGACATAATAGGTATAGTGTAGAATTACACATACATTTTAAAATAAATTTTCTGCCGAATTGCTGAAATTATTTCTTAAACAACTCAGCCGTAACCAGAGAGCAATCGTCGTTGTAATAAAATATGTCGATGCAACAAAATGTTTTATCGCTTGGCAAAAAGAATACAGCTGATCGTCCGTGAAGCGTTTCACTAGTTTTTTTCACATCTCAGCTATTCGACATTTCAGCTAATAAGCAAAGTTTAACTAATACCTATTATAAATGCTGAAGTGTGTTTGTTTGTCCTTCTATCACTCGGAAACAGATGGACGTGATTTTTTTTGCGCGGAGATAGTTTGAGGGGATAGGCTACTTTTTATCGTCAAATATTTCCACGGGCGAAACCAGGTCGGAATGCTAGTGTTTAATTTTTTTTTTTGCTCTACATGTCAGTCAGTCTGTCTGTTTTATTATATATTAAGATTAAGGCCCATTCCATCCATAAGAGATCGCTGACGGCAGAGATTTTCCCTCGACATTAATCTTGCATATGTCGCTATATAAGTGATAATGGCAATTTTTAATACACCTAAACTTTCTCGAGAAATGTAGACAATAACACACTTTCTTTTATACTATTGTAGCAGTTTAATTTTGTGTAACTTGCATAATATACATTTTATTTGGTCCATGTACCTACAGCAAATAAATGTCGGTATGTATGCGTATTACTTAATAGGCCGGCGCGGGCGCCGCTAGAAAGTGCGATTTCGTTCGTAGCCGAGTCTTGTGTCCGCGTTGCATTTCAACGACCCCCTCCGACCGAGAATATATCTACTTTATTGCTAATTTGATTGTGTGACTGCTATGCGCTGTGTTTCTGCGACTCTTTTGGTATATGAGTTCCTAGTAGAAGTGTTAAAAATCCCCTTTTTATTTAGTCTAAAAATAACAGAAGAAGTGACACATTTAGGTCCATTAAGTGTAGCAATAGACTTGCCACCTGTTCTGTTTATACCTATTGAACAACTGGTTAAAAGTGGACACTGTTACTTGCCACATCGCAGGGTGAAGACGTGAGGATAGTCTAAGATCTATTCTGTCTAAGATCACTGGCCATCCTATCAACCACTAGGATATGGTTCCAGTTTTTAACCTGGCCTTGGCGTGATAGGATTTGAAAGCAGAAATGACAGAAAATTCCGGCAGATGGCGCCCTTGGTTCGCGTTGAGCACATAAACTTGATGATTGAATGTTCAATTCAAAGTACTCACAACCACAACTGCTAGGCATGTATGAGAAAGCGAAAGAGATAGATCAGCAGGACCTTAGCAAACGGCATTTCTTTTGGATTTTTGGTGTAATCTTTTCCAATGTCTGATAAGTCTTCCACTGAATGGAATATATTGCGGTAGAATTTTACCCAACCAGGAATTGAGACAAGAGCAATAAAACGATTGTAATAATCAGTACGGCCTGTAGGTTGTGGAATTAGATTCAGGTGGTGTGTGTGGCGTTTGGTCTGTCTGTCTATTAGAATTTGGCCTATGCAATATTTCGAGTTAATACCTATGATTATGAAGGGTATGCGGTGATGATGATGATTCCATCTTACCTGGCAGACCATAATCCATTGACTAATTGTGGCACATATCTATTTTTCAGGGTTCATTCGAATGCGTGAGAAGCAACGCCCGGCTACTGGAATCGTGCGGGGCGTTGCCGCGTCGTATGAGAGTTCACGCCAACGACGACTCCTACGAGAACACAAAGGACAGGATGTCCAAGACGATCGCGGCTGAGCAAAGCAAATGGTATAGTGACAGTTTTTTGACCTGATGCAAGAGTGCCTTAGATTTTAACGTCGAATCATTATATTTTATAGAGGAATGGTCACATTTAAAAATCATAATCCATCTAGGATGCCCTTTCGCCAAAGATCCTAACGAAACATTAGATTTCACAATCCACCTATCTGACTTGGTATATTCGAGAGTATATTTAAGTTCTGAAAAACAGTATTATTTTTTACTTCCCGTGCTGCCTTACGGCTCCTGAAACCGTGTTACCGGCCTTAGGGTACCCAGCTGAGGATAGTCTTGTTTTTGTATTTATGAACCATAGATTTAATAAATGTATCTATATAATTCGGATGATAATACATTAATTTTCTATCATTTCATGCATTTCTAGCATAGGATCATGGAGGCAGGAGGTGGATAGTGAAACTCTTCAATGGCTACCAGTAAACCCCTCGAATTTGGGCTCAGTATTTTTTAGAAGTTTAGAACTATAATTTCTTCTTTTCTAAACTCCGTTTCTTTTCTCCGTTCGCAGCACGCGAGTCATCAAACCCAACCAGACGGACATCGGGCGGCGTGTGAAGGTCCGCTCCGTGACGTCATCATACCCGTTGAGCGTGTCACACCCCGCGCCTCAACCGGCAGCCCCTCACCCCGCGCCGCGACCCGCGCCCCCGCAGCCACCGCCGCCGCCGCACTCCCAACCTCACCCGCATCCGCAGCCTCACTCGCAGCCGCATCCACAGTCCCATCAGATGTCGCAGTCGCAATCGCATCAGCACCCGATGCATATGCAGCGGCCGCCGCCGGCCAACCCGGAGCTTGGGAGGAGGTCTATCAAGTGAGTGGCACCTATATAATTTATTCGCCCGTGGAAATTATTGACATGTACCAAGAATTTATCCCGAAGGATTTCCGGGAAAAATTAGCCTATCCAGCCATCCAAAAAGCCTCTTGAAAAAAAATGTATCAATGCAGTCTAAACCAGGTTCGAATTCTACGTTAGCCCTGTATACCAACGACTTTTTAAATAAAAAAACTTATGTAAACTATGCGACAAACCATACTTGGGCTTTTCGATTTTAAAATACCTCGAAAATGGGCTAAATGAGTAGGAAATATATTCTGTGCCTCAACCTCTTTAATTATTGTAAAAGGCAATAAATGCCCTAAAAACATCATATCATAAAACCAAATTCTGTTCCTTCCATACCTATCAACAGGAAGTGGTTTCATACTGTTCGATTGAATTGCTAAATGACGGTTAGAAATATACTTGTATAATATGACATGAATTGTCGTTTTTAAAGAGAAAAACTGTTCAAATTTATGTGCATTCATGCATCAGTTTGTACTGGGTGTACTCCAACCTTTTTTTTACTAGAAATATTCTAAACAATGTTTGTTGATTGACTTTCTAAGCGTTAACTTTGTTATTTGACTTGGATTAAATTATTTTCCCACATTATATTTCTATACATCTATCTATCATCACGCCTTTTATCCCAACAGGAGTAAACAGACAATCGAATGCCATTTGCTACGATCCTGACATACCTCTTTCACTTCTTTTATATTCATCATACCTTTCAACATGCTCGGCAACTGTGTGTACTTCTAATATTTCCATCGATCAATTTTTTTTATATGTTCAAAAAAGTACACATAAATCGTCCTCTGCCAGCATCTCCTTTCACTTCAGCCATATAAACCTTTTTAGTCAATCTTTCATCCTTCATTCTTTCAATGTGTCCAAATTATCTTCAAGAACTCTGCAATCTAAGGCCTTATGACGGCTTTCATTGGGCGGTGAGCGAGAATAATATCCATCAATAACATTGCTTTATTTTCCTAGCCTCGCAATCCTATTCGTACATTTATTCCTTAGCACATCTCTTAAATTACAGATTTATTATAGAGTGATATAACATATGTATTACCAAAGAAAGTTCATTAAAATATTTTAACAAACAAAATTAACCAAGAATATTTTTTGTTTTTCCAGAGAGAGACTTATACAGTTATTAGCGTTGAAGCCCTTCAAGAAGCCAGAAATATATTCGAGGCTCAATGGCGGTACGTACTATCTTTTGTACTATGATTTTACTTATATATGTTATATTTGCATTTTGATACCTGTATGCCCACATATGTGCATACATCTGCATAGATTATAAATACAATAACCTACAGTCATATATAGGTGTACATTGGTAAATGATAAGTAATATTGGTTACGGGCCTCCCTGGTACGCAAAGTAAACTATTTGTTCAGTACAGTATATAGATCATCTTAAATACAAACAATTCGAAAATTATACTAAACTAGTGACCCCGCCCGGGTACAACATGGCTTTACAACAATTTGAATAAGTACTTACCTAAATAAATACACTTATCAATTATTTCCTACATCCTTTTGTTATATATCTGACGGATTAGACCGAACGCGCCGTTAAAACTAGCTGGGGTTAACTTTTTCCCCGACTTGATTCACTTATACCGTTAATGCTCCTTAACATGATAGGTTCATGTTTAATACTCGTAAACCTTCCCGGTGAATCAACCTATCCAATAGTGAATCAAATTTTTTGCGTGAAAAGGGCACAGACAGAGAGGCTTTACTTTATATTATGTAACAGGAGTAGGTAAATAATTTATTTTTCTTTTCATTTTTTCAGAGGGCATGAAAGATAAGGAGAGGATAGTCATTAACAAGATTCTCCCTCAAATAGGAACCCTTAAGGATAATTGTTACCACTTACGTAGGCACATATGGAATGACGTCAATGAAGATTGGCCCTTTTACACGGAGGAGGAGAAACGTATGCTCAAGAGGTAAAAAAAACTTTACTATTCAGTAATCACTTGCTCAAGTTACCTGGAACCTTGGAACACTGTTCCATGACCATCAACATATAATGTTTGTCCTTCATTCACGTTAAAACAGAGCAACGGGCCTGAGAGATTTTCATAATTAATTTTAAAATTTAAAAGTTAAATAAATATTGGAGATAATTTTCAATATATAATTTAAATACACGGCAAGTACCTACCGATCTATTTGCATTAGTTTGATAAGGACGTATTGCCGATTCAAAGTCCTTATAAAAATATCTAGAATAATGAACTATTTTGTTCCTAAAGTAAATAGTTGAATCGTGCGATAATATGCACCCGTCCGCGTCGCCCTTGTTGTTTATTTATTTTATCTACGCTGCAGCAAATATAATCATAATATTAAAATATTATAATTTTAAAAGTGCCAGGTTTGAATCCAAGTCGTGAATAATGTTTATATAAAAAAAACAGGATTTATGAAGCGTAGTTTTAAAATCACAAACTCCGTACCACTGTATTTTTCTGTCGTTTATATTGTCGCAACGGCTCAGACTTTATACGGAGATTATGCTAAAATACAAACAATAATTATAAATAATTATGGGAGAAATCCTAAAAATTAGACGACTTTTTACAGAAACAGCCCAATTAACCATTTTTCTAGAGCCATATCTCGCTACACAAAACTATACCAACGCATATCTTATGTAACGACTATGGCCTTTAAAGTCTCCTGTATATTTAAATTCTCTAATGTCCTGGATTATACACAATAATACAATTTATATTGAAAATTGCAGGCGGAAACCTCAAAACCTGACCCCCCCGCTGAGCAGTGACTCGACCAATTCGCTGTCGCCGCGCGACTCCCCCTCCGCCACGAAGCGGTCTGGGAGCGCCGGCGCCGCTGACGACGTGCCCAACAAGAAACAGCGGATCAGTCACTACAAGCGGCCGACGGACCCTCGGGCCCAGACGTCGGGGTCACCGTCGTCCGGCTACGCGACCGGCGGGTCGGGAGCCTCGTCCGGCGAGCGGCATGTCTCGGATAACGAGGACGAGCGGACCGGTATGTTGCTCCATCTGGCGTATTGTTTCTAAACTCGCCAAATAAACATATCGCCCGTGAATGACAGAGAGCGCGCTCTACAAAACTCTTTCTTTTGTAGAGCGCCGTCTCTGTCATACATCGAGGATGGCTTCTGACATTAAAGATCACAATATGGTTAAAATGAACTTAATTGTAATGTCGATTAGAAGTTGGAGTTGACTCACCAATGATTGCGAAGTGTGTGTGTCCAATATAATAATGTTCTCATATTTATATACGCCACTAATTAGGTTTTGTGTAATAAAAATTCAATTACGTACACCAAATTGTTATTAATTAGTGAAATTTAAGTAATAAATAAATTGGTAATTGATATATTTTGTATATATATATAATGTCGTGTTTTACTACTGATACCGTCATTCTGTCTGTCTGTTCGCTTATAACTTGAAGGCATTTACTGGCGTTATAATATATTTCGTCATTATTTACAAAAAAATAAACCGTTTCGTTCTAAATTTTCCTTATATTTTGAAAGATACTTCACTGGAAAAACATTAGACATGGATCCGAAAGTGCAGTCGGAAAGTATGTTATTGTTGTCACCTATATTCTTTACTGACTTATTACAGTAATCGGGTTTTAGAAAGAGAGAAGACGTCTCTTTCTAAAACCCGATGGGAATTATTTTTTGGCGAGTACAAAGCTGTAGTTTAGTTTACAAAAGCCTAATGTGTACTAATCGTTGTTTGTTACAGGTGGTGAACCTATCGCCGATTCGGTGCAGCCGGCCTCGGAAAAACTTTTAGAAGGTTTGTGTTACTGATTATTATACATTTTAATGGAAAAACAAGCTTCCTAATTTGGAGTCCACTTTATTATGTCTCAGTTTCCCGTTTTCAGTCTTCAATTTAAGCTCATCGTCTCTCAAAGCAATGAAATTAAATCTCTATAACGATTTAAATAAGTTGTGTTATTCTTTTCTAAATATGAAGAATTTCCTCTCCCATATCCTCTGCTAGTTCGCGCTCTTCTGTGTTTCTGATCTGATCTATAAACTATTTATTTTTTATTTTTCAGTGAAGAAAGACAACAGCTATTCTCTCAACTACAATACTGTTAAGGATCTCTGCCCCAGTCCGGTGAAAAGTAATAATAATAGTAATAGTGGTTATAGAAATAGTCCCCCTGTAGAGCAATCTAGTATCACAGGTGTGTATATATATTATTAATTAAGTTAATTCTGACTAAACAGCTCTTTCAATGTCAATTGTACATGAAAAATAAATGTACATGAAATGTACAGCTTGCATTAAAAGCTATTGTTGGATTATAACAAAAATGTCAATTGTCCTGTATCTTTAGCCCCGGAGTACTTGAGGCTACCTAACGAATAGCCTGTTCTGTTGAGGTGTTTTGAAATCTAATGGCTAATAGATTCCCCGCTCTGTCATCTCTTGTGGCTGATGATTACTGAAAATTAATGCTTCGTTTGTATATTCTATTCCAGATACAGATATCACAAATAATGAACCTATACAAAATACTGAATTAACGTCAGCGCCAGACGAAAACCCGAGTGAACAAGAGGAGATTGAAAGGTGAGCGTTGTTTAACAACATTTAGTTTTTCATTTCTAAAACACTTATGATACATCTTCATGATCAGTTCTCTTTTTAAAACATGAACGAAAAAGTTTGGTGTCTAAAAACCCGAATGTTGTGTATGTGCTTACATTTTTAGGGTTTAGGGTTTCAGTTATACAACTGATACTGATCAGTACAAACATAGATAACATTGAACATACCTTTATCTTCTTTAGAATTTATCTTTATAATATTTTAGTATCTATCTAATATATAAAAATAATAATATTTCTTTGTTTGTTCGTATTCTATAGACTCAAAAACTACTGGGCCGATTAAAAAAAATGTTTGCATTTTATAGTCCAATTATATTTCTTGTACTAATAATACGTATACGAAGTAGCGGGTAATCAGCTAGTAGGCTATATAAATGATTCTTATTTTTCCCTCCAGACAATACCCCCCAATTACTAGCAGTAGCATGCGGCGGCGGTACAAGACAGAGTTCGCCCGCCTGTACGAGGAGTACCGGGCGCTGTACGAGAGAGTCGCGCGCGTTGCACAACTCTTCACCAGTCTTGAGCGGCAGCTTAAAAGGGCGCAGCCGCACTCACCGCACCACCAGGTTGGTACTACTGACACCACTGGGGTGGTTCCTAATTTAATCGGGCTATAATGATCTGACAGCGAGTAGTATCTCTGTTCTTTTCTCTCCCAGGTTCGTTTACAATCTTTTTTCTTCTCTTTGCTTTACTTTCTACTCACGTTCATAATAGAGGTACGGCTAGATCCTTACCTAGCTAGCTAGCAATTTATTTTGGAGTGAGTTTGAACTCTTGATCTAGATAGGCAATAGGTAACGTTTAAAAAAATCATAGATATATAAGATATAGCAGATGTTTTCTTCTTCACGAGTTTCCTTGCAGCTCCCGAAGCCGTGTTATAGTATCCCTCTTTTAGCCGATAGTATTTGTGAGGCTATACCTAACGAGTGGCCAGTTCTGTTGAGGTATATTTAGATGGAAAAATCTCTAAGTGAAATAATGTTACATTTAAATAGATAAATTTAAAAAAAAACACAATTTCGGGGTTGAAACTCCAAAATCGCCGCCTGCTTTTACGGCCTCGAGGTTGTAGTACAGCTGATATTTAACAAGATGTTCATTGTCCGCAGAGCATAGAGCAGCGCATAATCGAGGAGTACCGGCGTTTGCGCGGCGACGCCGAGTACCAGCATCAGCGCGGCCGCGTCAACTACCTGCACCGGAAACTGCAGCACATCAAACTTATGGTGCAGCAGTACGACAATCCGGTGAGTACCACCATCACCAAACTGTCAATGAAGTGGCCTGATTAAAAATATTGCGGCACTCGATCGTGTACGCAAAAAGAGAATAGGTTAGGGTTTAGGTTAGTTTAAGATTATTTTTTTATACACACCTCCATAACTACCCAGTCCCCAAGGGATAACAGGTAAATTAAAGGCCTTAGTCGATGTTATTTATAAGACTCGCAACTCATCAGAATCCTTATATTTACCAATTTCTGTTTGATCACCATATATTACGCTACGTGCTATCTCCTCTTGTTTGTTTTATCAAAATCAGTTTAGTACAGTACTCGGCTGATAATAATGCCCATCTGGCTTTAGAAAAAACTTCGGAATAGTATATTCTAACAAAGTTTGTGTGTCAGTATCAAATGAAATAAATTGATGATGATTTTATAGATAATCTTATAAATAAATATAAATGCTGTCCGTTGGTAAGCGCGTCACTCGAGAAGGGCTGGACCGATTTGGTGGTAAATGTTCGTTATAGTCCGAATCAGGTTTTTAGGGGAAGAAAAATTTGAAAAGTTGCACAGAAAATTATAAAATTCGGGAAAAATGTGCTTTTTTTTATGAAATGTTTGTATGAACTCAAAACCATAAACGGGGATGAAAGTTAATATGGGCTCCACGGGCGAAGCTAGAGCGGAAAGCTAGTTTATAATAAAGTTAGCCTAATCTGTAAGAAATAAGTAAGAAATAATTATATTATTTATTTATTTCAAGACTGCCACACATATAAGGGAATACACTGAGTTACCTGTAAGTATTTATAGTCCTCTGGTTACTCAAGTGAAAACATAGAATGATAATTATTAAGATTATTGTCAGTTAGTTTTAGCTGACATTAGTTTGGCATGTTTCTATAATAATCCGTTATTTACTGTTTATTATTAAGTTGAGGTATTGCATGCATGTCTGTCTGTTGTGCACCAGTTAAATGTTACAAAAGTAATTATATAATATATCATAATGACCTGATAACTAAAATAATATATGAAATTTGTCTTTTCTTGATCAGTATCATACTTATGAACAATAGACTTGTAATTTCATATCAAAACATTCACTCGTCTAGTAATATTAGTTAGTATTTTTTTACTCAAATTGGCCTGATAATTTATAGTTTTTTTTTTATCTTTTCCAGCGCAGCAAGGTCCCTGAGCATATTAGTACGCCCAGCACGACGCAGGCATACTGACACCAGCTAGCCGACTCGCCGCATTCTCGATGCATATAGTACTCCTACTCTACCGCAGAACCTCACCGGACGTGCCACCTTACCCTACGGGCGCTCATGCGCGTTGACCTCTTAAGATGGTTTCACGTGGCGGCCATTTTGGATCTGTTAAAAATTTTGACAAATTTGAGAAAATTGTCGCTAGCTTTAGTATATTTTTGTAAATATTATTTTGAAAATGCATTAAAGCTGACGTGAATTTCACGAATTTGTCATGTGTTTGACAGATTCAAAATGGCCGCCAAAGAAACGTTCTTAATACGTTGTCGTGTGCGTGCTAGATCTAATATTAGGCAAAGTTACACTGAAGGTCCCATTTTACATTATATATAGGTATAGGTCATTTATATGAAGTACATAGCCTTTTTATATAAAGTTTATATACATATATATTATTGAGAATTAATATTATATAATGAAACGTCATACGTTTATAGCACAGATTATTATGAAGTGTGAAATGTGACCTTTTTGCTCGGACGTCTGTCTAAAGTGATATGTGATGATACTGATAATGCATGTGCCAAGCCTGCACGCAATATTTTATTGTACATAATAGTTCTGAAGCCCTGTTGACTTCAATAAACAATCGCGTTTTCTGAATAACTTATTATGAAAATCAGATGTTAAATATGTAAACGCAATTTTTTATTGATAATGCCGATGTAACAGATGCCAAAATATGACGTAGAAATATAACTATTTTTATATATAGCAAATACAACCTATAACATTTAATATATGACTGATCATTGCATGTCGCTTTACGCAAGATGGCAAGTGTAACAGTAACAGGGACTAATGTATACACTCCCATACAAAATTGTACAACGCGATGTTTCGTTTGACACTTGTGTGACTGAGTGTACGAATGATCTTTTTTACGGAAACAACAATTTTTATGAACTTTATATGAATATTAAAACTAGAGTTGACGAATAGTAGTGACATTGTTGTAAATGCAGTAATTATTTCTGTTCGTTTTTTGGTTAACTTGGCTGTGTGTGTAAACAAGCATTATGTTGAAGGGAAATTTGTTATATCAATTTACATATCAGGAGAAATGTTTATTGGAATTTCTTAATTATATTTCTGTCAAAGGTTATCTCCGTTATATAATTTTAGCCATCATAATAATCGGTAATATTTAATAAATAAAAAGTGACTTCAAAATATAAGTCATGCTTATTTGGGATGGGTTCGCTTCAAACTTTTTGTTTTTAATAAAATCTATTCATCAGAATGAACATATTATAAAACATTGCTTGTTTATCACCAGTTACATAAGACTTGTTCTAAAGTACAAAGTTACATGGTTCGTAGACTGCATTTACTCAATGATTCAAAAAAGTGGTGCATTATAAATTTATGTATATTTTTATGATAATTACAATATCACTATATATTAAATATTGTATTTTGAAAAGTTCGCTTATCAACAATATTATATTCATAGGAAATTTTTGAACGTGATTTTTTACAAACATTGTATGCCTTTGAATAAACTGAAATAGGACGATTCATTTTGCATGTTGCATGTTCTTTACTTTTCTCGGTTTTCAATTTTAGCCTTCACTTTTTGGGTGATATTTTATTAATAATAAATTATGATAAAATTAAGACTTGTATAATAAAATCAAATGACCACAATGTATTATGTACTCGACAGCTCAATAAATTGTATAATAGTGAAATTTCTTACTTCTTGATATGCAATAATATAATTTTCATAATATTTTGGTCATAATAATCGATAGTCCGTTCAATATAATTCGTTAAGCAATTATCGTCCACATAGGATTCCATTTGAAATATATTTCCGTCTTTATTGATGTCCAAAAGCTGTTGATTTTTTATAAACAATTTAAATTGTTTTAAAATCTTTTAAATACGTCTTAGAATTGTTTTAGAACAACGGGACTTCGTCTTTTAGACCGCGACATTGTTTGAAGCTCAACAAGTCAGACAACATGGTTATGGTTACATATTAATTCAGCCAAATAATAATGGACGATTCCACAAGCAATAAATAAATTGGTCTTGCCTAACTAAATGCTTTGTACAGAACATGTACAAAATATAAACACGAGTTGTCTTAAATCTTATTAAATTACATTTAGCTAATACTTCCTTAATATTTTCTAATATAATTATCTTATATATTAATTGTTATACATGAACCTGATTGCGTAATTTCATCTCTCATTCACGTCACAAAAAAAATCTAAAGTAAAAGTGATAATATTTTAAAAGATTACGCAATTGGGTTTCTATCGTTCGCCATTACAAAATTAATTAATCAGCAATTTGTCTTTGCATCCCCTTGTTGCAGTGCAATGTTTGATGTGATTATTATCTATATCACTAAAATTTATTATTTCAATGAAGTGTAGATGGAAAATGTCACAAAATCTAATAAACAATTTTAAATGTCTCATACTTCATTGTATTTATTATAGAGGCCATAATAATATTTATTAATTAATTAGAAAATATTATATTTTATTAATTATAATCTTGCAAGTTATCTAGTCGTTAATGTATATTTATTTATATCTCAAGATAAGTGTTTCTTGCCTATAATCGTAATAATTAATATATTACATATATATATATATTTTGAGTTGCATCGCATTGCACAATGTGACAGTTTGCAATTAAATAAATTTTTAATTGAAGACTAAAGCCGAGACAAATTGCACAGTCCTTTTAGTAACCGGCCAGTTATTTCATCCATTAGATGATAAGAATTATCTGGTCCTCTTTCGTGTACCCTCCAAACTTCACAATGTTGTTTTAGCGTAGATTTGGGCCAGTGGGTTTTTAAAAAAATATCTGATAACTAAAATTAAGATCACAAATTGTCATCCCTGGCCCTTGTCAAACCGTCTTGTATGTTGTCCTCGTTATGACGTCCATATAAATGAAATATGATTTTTTAGAAATAAGTTTAAATGAACAAGGCAACAAATTTTGTCGTACGACAAATTGTTTTTATCGTGACAGGTTCCAATCCCGGTCCAAATATGTATTCATCCATTTTACTTCCATATATTTCTAATTTTCATCGAATGTACATAATATTGTGTTTGTGTTTGTATTATGAGAGTGAGTTAGGTTACGACATGTATTGTTAAACGAAGTGGTTATTTCAGTTTTTTTGTCAATTAAATTGTCACTGGACAACATTTTTCAGTTCACATCGAGTCAATTGTTTTAGTTTTTGTAAATATCTGACTAAGAATTGGTCGAATATCGTCAATTTAAATGTCAATGTAAATTTTGTTCATGTTTTATACACGCGGTGTAATTTCAAACGTTCCGTCATACATTTTAATATGTATGTAAGAAATAATAATGTAGTATTTTATTGTGCAACGATGACAGCACCTTGTTTTACTTATATTTGTTCATTACTCATTTGAATGCTCAATAATAAAATTAATCTTGATATTAGACGTTAATACCGATTTTATTTTTCAATCTGATGTTTTAGGTAATTTATTATTTATTTACTCAATATAAATAAAATTTGTTTTTTAAATGTTAACTGAAACTGTGAAATTACTATTGTTTTAACAATCGCGTTAAACTTGAATGTGTGTGGCCTATTTGAAATGGTTAAATATTTGAAGGGCCGGCGCGAGTTATCGATAATTTGTATGGGAAATTGTCCGCTAGTAATAAAACTGACACATTCCTAATACAAAGACTTGAAAACTCGCGCTTGCCTCTGTTCATAGTAATGTTGTTTACATTTGTTATATATACATAAAATTCCGACATAATATGCCTTAGTTAAAGAGATCAATGTTATAAAATCAAAATGTCTGTTATTGTTACCACTAGTGTAAGATCTATCATGTGTTTTGTATCATATTTGTTTATTGCGAGAATATTCTAATTTCCTAAGTATTGTATGCTCTATATATTTTCATCTCTGTTGTTATAGAAGTACGAATTATGCATTCCATTGTCTGAACCGTTGACTTAGCACTGTTCGTTGACGCACCTTTTTATGGATATTGTGTTTTTATTTCGGTTTTTGTTGGATTCTAAGAGGGCCTGTACATAAACTACATTGGCTTATACCTGCGTACAAAATAATATAGCAGTTACTGTTGTTATATATATATATATATATATATAGATATTGTACCACGGAACGTTACTACTTTATACCTAGAGTTAAAAGATCGCGGAGCTTACAATTTCTTTAAGACAAATACATATTGCCTTGAAACTTAGAATCTGAATGAATCACAGACCAATATCACGTTTTGGATAAGTACTATAGATTTATATAAGTGTCCCTTCCATTCTAAAACGCGTTAGTTGTCGAACCGTCACAAGGGGGCACTGATGTCGCTTGTTATTAGATAGCAGAGGTTTTTATAGTAAGAAAGGTAAGAGATTGTATTTTGTCACGTTTATACAAAGGGTATGGATGTCTCAATGGTGTAGTCCGTAGGTAGTATAGTCGAGTTATTCTGCTTTAGTTATAGATAGGGAGTACTGCGTGAATTGTGGCGGAGGTGATCGCGACACGACCAACCTGGCCTAGACTAATTTATTTTACCATACGCTACCTACTCCCGCAATTCAATAGTATACTTAACATAGATGATATTAAGGCGGCTAAGGCGCTCCAGCGCTCCTTACCTTATTTTAATACTTTTTTGAATAGTTGTAGAGTTATATTTGAGTTTGTGTATCGAGATCAAATGTTTGTGCGGGCGGGCCTGGCAGCGCGCTCTCAAGACTGCCGTAGCTCCGAACAAGTGTATATAGATGACGCCTAGTTGTGACAGATCAGATGTATGATTATTTAGACACGGAGGCGCGCCCGGCTCCGCCCGCGATCGCTGCTCTACAAGTTAATGTGTCAACACTGTTTATTATTTGATATATTTTATTGTACGACCGAGGACGAGAACGGTTATTGTTTTTGGTAGGTAAAAATTTACATATACGGTAAATTGATTTGTTATGTTTTCTTCGTTGTTGAATGATTAAATGAAATTTTGGTAATCAATAATTAGTATCTATGTAGCAGTGTGGATATATTGATAGTAGGTGGTGTATGGTCTGCAATAAGACGTGTACGATAACAAAGACCGCTCGAGTCAGGCGTAGATGGAGTGATGATGACAAATCTTGCCAGTTCGAGCGACCCGACGACTAGCTATGGATCCTGACATCGGCACACGTTAAATTTAGCTTATAAAGTAATCATTTCATGAAAATATAAAATACACAAAAAAAAATCTCGACCGATTACTGGTTGTTTTTAAATTATTAAAATGTAAAAAAAATATATAGTATATAAACAAAGTATAGGTACAATTTATGAAGTATACTTTTCTTTTCGGCATTTCCTTTGCGAGTGGAAGGGGAGGCGCGGTATACGTACATACGAAGACGGTATCTATTCAGTTGTGTTTGTAAGTTGTATTTATTTTTGTATGTAGTTGATAGTCTTCCCTTCTACGTCGCTTAGTTGAGTCTCTTATTATTTTGTCAACTTTGTCAGCTGTGGTTTTTATTAAGGCAGGGTAATGCAGAAATAAGAGAACCTTTTTTTAGTTGGAAAAACTTTGTTTGAATGTTACAATTGAGTTTTTGTCCATTGAATGGATTGGTTGTTAGGAAGGAGCCCGAGTTTGTTATTTTTTTTAATTAAGTCAATTTATTATTTCGAGGTTCGATTTACACTTAGGCAAAAGATTAGTTTATTTATCAAGTTACCACAGAAATTCAATAGTCAATTATGCTCTCTCGATGAACGAAGCCCGTTGTGAGGCATCCGAGGAGCTTGAAGAGTATCATGAAAAGTACCTATTTAAAATTTATCTCTGCACAGACTAACTTTTATCCTAAGTGATCGATAGTGTTGCTACAATGTGCATTTATGCCATCTCCAGTTGGTTCGAACTATGGGATCAGTGCCAAACTTTCTCCTTCTCGTTTAGCTCAAAGATGCAATTGTTAGCATGCTCGATAAACAACTATGTAATTGTTTAGTTAGTCTGCCATTTTGTGAATATTTGTTTTGATAGTAATATGTAAATCTTTTATATAATATATTTGTTTACAAGTAAAATGACAAACATATAAAATAAAATGTATTTTCCAATTAAAGTAAACTGATGAAAAAAATATAAAAAGAATAATATGCAAAGAGTTATGTTGTTTTATTATTTATCCTAACTGAATTATCAATTCAATGACAGAAATAAGGAATATGATAAAAGCTACTAATTAGCTAATTAACAAAAGCTGGCGTGAAAAATATTTTTACAACTCCACAAATGATTTAGGTAGAGAGATCGGCGACAGAAAGTGGTTGTAAGCACTTGCCGGCGGAAAATCTCTTTTTCGTGTAGTCTGAGCCCCCCTCTACAAATTCTTGTAGACGAGTAGGGGTCCAGCGCTTGTAGGTACGCCGCTGAGCCGACTTAGAAGGAAAAAAATTTTTTAAAAAAAACCTATCAGCTGGCATTTGTGGGGACCTCTCGGTTGTAGGAAAAATATTTTCTGCCAATTTACTCCCTGCAGCCGATCTCTCTACCTAATTGTCTAGTGCACAGAGCAAGTAAAAGTTCTCTCATATCACACACTGACCAATACACTGACCTATAATATCACAGAGCAAGCTTTTACTTGCTCTTGTTGATAGACTCGGCATGAAATAAAGTCGGATTAGGATGTACCACAGATCTTCTATCTATACTAAAGGCATGTATTTTCTTTCGGGATCCAGAACAATTTAAGCAAAGAATGATACCTTTGACTAGATAGATAGATTTTAGATATTTTTGAATGGTACTAAAGAATATAATATAGGGTACTAACTAACTAGATCAGTAAAATAGTATGTTGCGACACTAGCGCCACCTAGCGGATTATATTAGAAACTTGTTTCTTCGCATCCATTTAGCTGTTCACAATATTCACATCAATCATAACATTCCGTCTCCTTCTGCTTCTGATATAAAATCTTGTCACATTTGAAGTTTCCACGGGCGAAAAAGAGTTAGCAACAAAATAATGCCCCCTAAACAGAATCGAGTTCTGGGACACGAAGACCGAACGGCATTATCTGCCATCTGACCCAAACATCTCAAATCAAATAATTATAATAATAGTTTGAAAAACGTCAAGAGCCAGCAGGTAGTAAGATTTTTTACGGCGCTGTGAGTAAGAGCAAGACCACGCTGCGGACAAGTTGGGATCAATCCTTATTATTACGACTTCAAAACGGCTTTGATTCATGTCTATATCTATCAACACGTTTTATCCCAAGATCGGCCACATGAAACAAATAAAATGTAAATCAAATTTTAGCGCCAAAATGCCCATACCAACATTAAGATATTTTATAGTTTTAAATAGAAATGTAAAGGTTGCTTTTATTCAGCCTATTCAGGTTCTTTGCTTTGCGGCAAGCAAAATTAATTTTGTGATTCAATTTTTAAATCGATTGTTTCTTCCTTTCTCGGAATCGCCTACATCTTGAAATTCTCACTGCTCTTCTCATTGATCTCTATTATCATGCGCCGTCGCAGCGTCCGCAGTCGATTTTTCTCCTTATGGGACAATTTACCCCTTTGTTTGTTTTGCTTGGGTGGCATCACAGGCGGCATAATATTTTTTTAAATAATGTTATTTAGAAGTACCTACACTAACCCGACCAGAATATGACATGTGAATGAAGCAAAATTGATATACTTTCAGGATCTTAGCAAACGGCAATCCGTGGTCTTCTCATGCGCCTACGCTCTCTACCCCTCTAGGAAACAGGCGTGACACTTTATATAGGTACTACTAGGTATGTATGTATCACGGGCGCAGGTAGGTATGGTACTGGACGATGCAATAACAATGACAAGTGTAGCGGGGGGAGTGGGCGGTAGCGTCCGGCGTAAACACAAACCGAATGTTCTTCTTCTTCTTCTTCTTCTTCTTCTTTTGATATATGGCAACAGTGCTGACTTTCATCGCAATTTCTGCCAGTCTCCAGTGTTTAATCTTGTGCAATAGTAAGCCGATAAATCGGTAGCTAAGATTATCCCGCCGACTGTGATATGTCTTATTAATCACTGACTAATCACAACCATCACAGCGCGGCCGAGATTAAACCGGATTCCACATCACGCCATGACGAAAACGCGTCCGGTCGGCGCCATGACCGGATGTGGAATCCTGAATGTTCATATTCGGTGAAATCCATATTCGGCCCATCACTAATATGTCACATAATGCACTTGAAAAAAATTTTAATTCTTCTTCTTTTGATATATGGCAACAGTGCTGACTTTCGTCGCAATTCTGCCAGTCTCCCATAGATTAGTATATGTACGGGGCAGTCTCCAGTGTTTAATCTTGTGCAATAGTAAGCCGATAAATCGGTAGCTAAGATTATCCCGCCGACTGTGATATGTCTTATTAATTATAATTATAAAAAATTATAAAAAATTAATATAATATAAATAAAATAAAATAAAATAAAATAAAATAAACTGTGCAAGAAAAGTTTGTTGGATAAACAAAAAAATGTTAAGCTATCTGATAAATTAAGTACATATAGTATAAAAATGGAAAATCTCACATTAAAATACAAATCTGACACACAATTACTGGAAGCAAATATATCAAGTTTGGAAAAATCATTGGAATCACTGACAATTGAGTATGAAAGTTCTCAAAAACTTATAAAAGAATATTCAGTAACTATGGATGAGCTTATGAAGCTTTCAACTTACAATGCGGAGCGGTTCGACTCGCTGACAAACAATTATATATGTAAGTGTGATGAGATGAGTCGACATCAGGAGACCAATGTTGACAGTACCAAGGAGTCAAATGTTCCGACTTCTGGGCACGGTATCGAGTTTAATAAAAATAGTACCTCCTCGCCATCGAACATAGAGTCATATAAGCAAAATATTGTAATATATAGTGACGAAATAGGTAAAAGCTTGGGTAGGCGACTTAACCATTATACTGGACAGGCTGTAGTTAATAATTGTATGCCTGGTGCCACCTATTGTCAAATATTAGAACATATATTGTCATCAAGTTTTGAAGAAAACACAGTTCTTGTTATTTTGATTGGTAGAAGAAGGAATGCAAACAGAAAAGCCATTAAATATTACTTCACCAAATTAAATATGTTACAGAATATAAATAAAATAATTCTGTATGCGTTCCCATTTTGCCGAAATTATTCAACTGAAAATGCCGTGAGACACAATTTAAATATGACATTGCATACACTAACATGTCGTCACAGTGAAAGATTTCACTTTATTGACACAAATATATTATTTAGTAAATGTTTATACTTGACGGAAGATAACTATTATCTTCCAATGTACTATAGGCGACAAATAGCAGAATCGCTATCATATTATATTTCAGTCAATCTGTTGACTAAAAAGACGACTGCTACTATTGAGCACTATTCTTTGGAATCCGTTCCAAATTATTATTATTTAAATTAGAATGTAAGACAACAGAGAGTGCCTCTGGCAACACTTTGACCCACAAGCTCCCAAAAATGTATAAAAAAAATATTAATAATAATAAATCTATTATAAACCTGGTGCATCAAAATATACAGGGCATAACGGGTAAAGAATTAGAAATTGAGTTATTCATGAACTGCAACAATATAGATATTTTTTGTATTACTGAACATTGGCTTAAAAGGTGTCAGTTCATGTTTGGCTTCAATAATCATCAGGTTGCTAGTGCCTTCAGCAGAGAAAAAGCAGTGCGTGGCGGTTCACTGATACTTATTCGTAATGCACTAAAATTTAGGGAACGCCAAGATATTGTGAACTTATCTGTTGAACGTACTATTGAAATGTCCTGTGTAGAACTGAATGGGCTTATTGTATTGAGCGTGTACAGACCCCCCACTTCACAATTTGATTTGTTTGAAAAAATTATGGATGATGCATTACATAAACTAAGCAATACTAATAAGTATATTGTGATTTGTGGAGATTTCAATGTGAACCTGTTAGATGACTGTTGTTTAACTAGTAAACTTAAATCATTATACAAGTGTTATAATCTTGTAAATCTTTTTAACCAGCCTACTAGAATTACATCCACATCGGCAACTTGTATTGACAATATTTTTGCCAGTGTTGAACCCATTGACAAGTCAATAATAAATAAATTAGCATCGGATCATTGTGGACAATTGGCCAGTTTTAATATTCATGTTAAAACATATATTAAAAGAAATATTAAATATGTACCTATTAATGAGAATCGGTTAAATTTGTATAGAACTAATGTGATGTCAAAATTGTCTAATTTGGAATATTGTGAGAATTCGAACGAGTTATACAACACCTTGTTTAACTTCACTAAATCTGAATTTGATACTGTATTTAAGTCCAAAACCATAAAAGTTAATGACTCCTTAATGTTTAGTGATTGGGCAACTGTGGGAATACATGTAAGTAGACGAAGGCTGTATGAACTCTATGATGAAAAATCTTTTAATAATAGTGTCAGTTTTGCTGAATATGTTAGGAAATACTCTAAAATATTTAAACGTGTCTGTGTCGTAGCTAAGTCAAAATTTATAAAAAACAAAATTTTGCAAAGCGAAAATATAATGAAAACTACTTGGCAAATAGTAAACAGCGAGACCGGAAGAGTCAAATTTCACAACCGTGACTTTCAATTAAAAATAGATGATAGACTTTTAGATACTGATGCTGAAATTGCTAAAGCCTTCGAGAAATTCTTTACCGAAATTCCGATCTCTACTACCAGGTCTCTCAATTCGTCTCCCACTATAGCTGAATCTTTTCTGAAACAAAATGTTAAGGAGTGCAAAGTGGATTTCAAATTTCATCATGTTAATCCTGAAGACATTCTTAAAGCATTCAAATATATTGATCTGAAAAAGACTGCCGACCTTCATGGCCTCTCAGTTAAAGTCATTAATTCTATAATTGATTGCATATCACTTCATTTAGCTACTATTTTTAATAAATGTATTGATGGTGGGAAATTTCCTGACTTAATGAAAGAAAGTAAAATCATTCCCTTGTTTAAAGCCGGTAGTACCACTGACCCCACTAACTTTAGACCCATATCAATACTGCCGACTCTCAGTAAAATATTTGAAAAAATAATTTTAAATCAATTGCTTCTTCATTTCACTTGTAATAAGCTAATAAATTCGCAGCAGTTTGGGTTTACCCGGGGTCGCTCAACAACTGATGCTGGTGTTGAGCTTCTTCAACATATTTTTGGGGCCTGGGAGGACTCACGAGACGCCGTTGGCATCTTCTGTGATTTGTCCAAGGCCTTCGATTGTGTGCAACATGATACTCTAGTTAGGAAACTTCATCACTACGGTATAAAAGACCTTGCACTCTCCCTTCTTATATCGTACCTAAGCAACAGAGTTCAGAGGGTTGATGTAAATGGAAAGATGTCGTCAGGGTCGGCAGTCCGCATGGGAGTCCCACAGGGCTCGATTCTTGGACCTTTCCTATTTCTAATTTATATTAATGACCTACCTAATGTTGTCAATGACAAGCACGGGATAGTTTTGTTCGCTGATGATACTTCTTTACTATTTAAAGTTGAAAGACAACAATTAGCTTTGGACGATGTGAACAATGCTATAGCCAAAGTAGTGGAATGGTTCAGGGCCAACAACCTACTCCTCAATGCAAAAAAAACAAAGTGTTTAAAATTTTCATTACCTAACGTCAGACAGGTATCTAGTAATATATTCGTGGGAGATGAAAAATTAGAACCTGTGGATTCCACTGTATTCCTAGGCATGACTTTGGATGCCAGGCTTCAGTGGGGTCCACATATTGACAAGTTGGCGAAGAGGCTTAGTTCCGCAGCGTACGCAGTAAAAAAAATTAGAAACTTTACAGATGTAGACACCGCGAGATTAGTTTACTTCAGCTACTTCCATAGCCTGATGACATATGGCATCCTGCTATGGGGGAACGCTGCTGACATAAATAAAATATTTGTTCTGCAGAAGCGTGCAATTCGCGCAATATATGGACTGGGACCTAGGGTGTCCCTTAAAGATAGGTTTAAGGAAATTGGTATATTGACACTGGCGTCTCAGTATATATATGAAAACCTTGTGTATGTAAAAAAGAATATTCATTTGTTTAAGTTGAATAGGGACAACCACAGTGTCAATACAAGAAACAAAAACAAACTTGCCATACATATCAGTCGTCTCCACAAAGTTACTAACTCATTTGTGGGGCAATGTATACGTTTTTATAATAAGGTCCCTGTCGACATTCAAATGTTGCCTCTTGACAAGTTTAAAGCAACTATAAAACAAAAACTATGTACAAAGGGTTATTATAGAATATTAGATTATATAGAAGAAAAAAATCCATGGATGTAGAATTAATATATTATGTGACATTGGCTCAATTTTATCTACTTTGTGACATTTTGTTTGTATTTTTTATTTTTTATTTACATGTATAGAGTCTGCTTTTTATTTTTTTCAGACAAAGATTATATAATATTATATAATATTGTATTTTTTGTATTCAGACACAAATTGCACATTTTATATTATTTCAGACATAATTGTACCTAATATTTTATTTTTTTATTATTTCAGACATAATTGTAATATTTTATTTTATTTTTTATTATTTCAGACATGAATTGTCTATTTGATGTTTTATTATTGACTATTCAAAAGCGTATAAAAATGAAATGTAGGAAATATATTAATTAATTGTATTTTTTATTGACTATTTCACGTGTACTACTAATATTGTACCTACGAAATAAAATGTCTTTTGAATTTGAATTTGAATTTGAATCACTGACTAATCACAACCATCACAGCGCGGCCGGGATTAAACCGGATTCCACATCACGCCATGATGAAAACGCGTGCGGTCGGCGCCATGACCGGATGAATGAATTTAATTTCTTAATTTATCAACCAAAATCGAAATTCGATTATTTACGTTATACGTACGTGATTAGGTCATCAATTTAAACTATTTTCGTCCAGTAGATTCGAAGAAAATTAGCTGTGCCAGATGTACAGGAGATGTACGGTACCCTAAAAATAAATACCATTGGCAAGTCTTAGTGGGAATGCAATAATATTGCGCTGGGACTGGGAACTATAATGTAATTAATAACGTTTTATAAAAATTACATACTTACTTATATAGAGTCTGTCTAATGAATCGTGTCATTTGGTTATTTTTAAAGTTTTAGTATGACAACATTTATACTGTCACTTTTATAGTTACATACTCTTTATAAGAGGAATTATTAGGTTTGATACTTTCGCTGATTTTGGAACCTGTATGTTTGTATTGTATCGTAATTTGTTATGTAGATTTATGAAGTTTGTTCAGTCTGTCAGACAATTCTACCGTTTACAGTTTTGAAAGGAATTTAAATAAAGGTACATAGTGTAGAGTAAATATGATATAATAATAATCCTTTTGTCAGAAAATTTTAACGTACCTTACATATATTCAAAAATGTTTAACTCCAAACAATCGAAAAAAATAGATTAAAATATATGGTCTATGGCATTTATCATATAAATTTTATATGATGGCCTGTGGTTGACTGGCAAGCTAAGTTGTCTTTGTATGGTATGTATTCTTATATTAATAAAACCTCTTCCTATTAAAAGTATTTTAATCAAGTATCATCATAAAAATTTAAAGTATCAAATCAAGTCTAGTAATTCCGTGAAAGTCAGTGTTTACAGCTAAGTTTTTTTAAATTTGCCGCTCTTTTGAAATGACACGATTCACTGGACAGACTACCTATACCTAATAATTATGATATTATGTTTAATATTATGTCCTATATTTTACTACATAAATCATTTTTTATAGACGTGTGCACATTAAATACCTTTGCCTGTTTCAAATATAAAAAAGCATTTCCTCGGAAAGAAGACTACCAAAAAAAAAAAAGCATGTAAACTTGGCTTGAAAAAAGGACATAATATATATTATTGATTGAGATGTTCACGCTCAAATTTCATTGGAAAATAATCTTTTCAATGTGGCGCGTCGTAGTAGATTTCCTAGGGTTTGAATATTATATAAATAAAATTTATTTATACCAAAGACCAAGGAATATACTACTTCCTAACCACATCTTTTTTGTACTGTAGCAACACCAACTCAAACGTCACTGTCAAAGTCAAATTATCTAGTCTATGTCTTTTCCTGTTAAAAATTCCTGAGAGGTTGGTTTCGTGTTTGTGTTATCTATTTAAATCACTTAAATTTACGACTTATTAAAATAAAACTGCATTGATATACAATTTGTAATAATTCCTCTGTGCATCCGTGTGTTTATTTTTCTGTTCTGCATAATATAAGTTGTGAAATGTCGAACATAAAAGTCGGTCCTCATTTGTGGTTGCCAGTAAGTATAAAGTGGCCGGTTTGTTTCAGAAGCCAGTATGGGTCGTTATTCAAAGGAACCGGATAATCCAGCGAAGTCATGCAAGGCGCGTGGCTCAAATCTCCGTGTTCATTTCAAGGTAATTATACTAACAATAAGTTTTTGTTTATGTCCTCATGGACTCTACTTTCTTGTTGTCATTTCAACTTTTTAGGTCCTTGTTATATAATTTCGCAGCATGCAAGTCCTACAACCAATGGTTCTTATAACTACTAAACTTATCTGAATTGGGTTACAATAAAAAATTAGGGGTTCATGAATGAAGACTGGTATTAAGCAGTGGTAATGTAGTTGTAGGTTCTATCGGCTCTTAGGTTAGGTTTGTGTGATATTAGAAACCAATTATAATTTTATGACCAAACTTTTTTACATAATGAAGTAACAGAGAACTAGTTCCGAAATTTTTACTTAACATTTAAACTTTTCAAATTCCAGAACACATATGAGACCGCCATGGCTATCAGGAAGTTGCCTCTGCGTCGCGCAGTACGTTATCTCAAGAACGTAGTAGAAAAGAAAGAGTGCATACCTTTCAGAAGGTTCAATGGTGGAGTAGGGCGGTGTGCTCAAGCTAAACAATTTGGAACAACACAGGGACGCTGGCCGAAAAAATCTGCCGAGTTCCTCTTGCAGTTATTGAGAAATGCAGAGTCTAATGCAGATAACAAAGGTCTGGATGTGGACAGGCTGGTCATTGACCATATTCAGGTTGGTTCATTTTTATTAGTGAATGTAAATTTAGTTCATAAGGTGCTTCATTGAAACCTATACGAGGGTGAATCCCTTTATTCTTTTACTAGCTATCCGATCCCAGCTCCGCTCGTGGATAAATTTGAACAAAATAAAATATAGCCTATGTCACTCGGAGATAAGTAAAATATTTTTAGGATTGGTTCAGTAGTTTGGGAGATTACTGGTTATAACCAAACTTACAAACTTTACCTCTTAAATACGCAAAAGTAAATTTTAATTATGCTATGAGAGTAAAGATGTTTGTAACAATGCTGTTTTGTCATTTTACTGACATAATGTCATATTTTCTCCTAACTGTAATGCCACTTATGAGAGAGAGGCTTTGTAAAAAAACTTACATGGCAAATGTGAATGAAAGAAAAGGATATCATAGGACTAATTGTGTAGAAATAATCTTGTTTACTATCTTTATGAGCTCTTTATGTGTACTTATACAAGTAGATATATCTTTGATTACACATTATGATGGGATACCTGATGGATATCCACTGGCCAGTGTGATGCAGAATCCATAACATGTTCTCACTTTATTAGATGAATTTTCTATATAATAATTAGAACAGAAAAAGAGTGTGCATAGAACTATCATTATTCAAAATAATATTAATAAATTCATAAATAAGAATAATTGTAGCCTTTATAGTGTATATGTCGATTAATCGGTGTTTAAGATGATCTCGCCGATCGTGATATGCCCTAATAATTAACAATCATAGCGCGAACGGGATTAAATTGGATTCACGGCGGGATGCGTGCGTTGGTCGCCATGGGTAGAATCAAAGAGTATATTATAATGACACCAAATGGGTCTGTCACTCAAAGTCTGAATCCAAAATGTACTTAGCAAGGAATACACTTTGACAAAATCCATACTTAACTATGTCGTAAAGTTTTTCATACTTCATGTCTAGTGCTATCTTTATTTGTAATTGTTAACTTTTATTTATTGCCTTTTAGCTTGACAGATGCATATCACCATTATGCATATTGTTTTCAAAAGGCAGATAGTGAAGTGAATTGAGATTCATCAAAGTGAGATATTATTAAGTATTTTGCTTTAATAGATATTCCAACATTTCTTTTATAATAAATAGTTAATTTAAGAAGTCAGAGAAGCACAAATCTGAAGTCTTGCTACTTCCTCAATCTCTGTACTATTAACAAAAATAGGTGGTGTAGTTAGGGAAACAACCCAATCAAGGCAGAGACAATCAGATACCATTCGCTACGATCCTGACATACCTCTTTCACTTCTTTTATATTCATTCATCATACTTTTCATACATGCTCGGCGATTGTGTGTACTTTTAATAAATTGCCAACAATCAATATATTTTTTATAGGTACACCTAGTCATCTTCTGCCAGCATTTCCTTTTACTTCAGCCATATAAACTTTAGTCAATCTATCATTCTTCATTCTTTCAACGTGCCCAAACCAGCGTAAACTGCTTTTCTTATTTTTAGTAACAACATCATCTTTCACTCCGCATTCTTCTCTAATGACCTCGTTCCGAATGCGGTCAATACGCTTTATATCACACATTCTATGTAAAGATCGCATTTCCACTGCATTTATCGCAGTTTCATGCTTCTTATTCCCATACCCCTGATTTCACCTATAAAAAATGTTTTTACCTTCTAATAACCACTCATATTGAAGTATTTTATCTTTACAATAGTGAAATAATTATTTGAAATTGGTTCAGTGATCTACCTCTTTTAATGGAATAGTAAAATTGATGTCAAAAAAAAAAAACACTTTCGCCAGTGAAAATTTTGGAAATGTGACAAATAAGAATTTATCCTGATAGATTTTCGGTACAAAAACGCCCTCTCTGTGCAAAGGAGAAACATACATTATAATATTAAAGTTAGGATTAGGATATTCCAACATTTCCAACAAACTTCTCATCTCAACAGAATTTATCAGTAGGAATTGCTAGAACATTGCATTAATACTGTTTATTTCCCTCAGGTCAACCGCGCGCCCTGCCTGCGCAGACGCACGTACCGCGCGCACGGTCGCATCAATCCATACATGTCGTCACCGTGCCACATCGAGGTGTGTCTCAGTGAACGGGAAGACGCGGTAGCTCGCGCCGCGGCCGCCGCTGACGACGCGCCAGCCAAGAAGAAGTTATCTAAGAAGAAGTTGGCCCGCCAAAAGGAGAAGATGATGAGGGAGTAGGATAAGCGGCAATAAATGGTTTACTGCTAGAGCTGGGTTTTATTTTGGACTAGCGACACGCCCCGGCTTCGCTCGTGCACACAGACATCATTGTATAGCGGCCAGAGACACCAGTAACAGTGTCCACCTTTTGCCAGGTGTATCTGTTATCTTTTAGAAGAATGACTGCCATCCAAAGCACGAGAATGGATTTAGCACGGTCACACCGTTTTTGTCACACTGGTATCGTTATCACGCTATCCGCGAGTTAATAGGTTAGCGAAAATCGTAGCGACGAGCGTGGTTCGGATAATGTAAAAATAAAAGAATCATCGTAGTTGCACCAGTGTGACAAAACTGTGGGTCGGTCGCTGATTCAGCCGAGTAACGACTAATCGGCCTCAAAATGACTATTCGGGGTCGATAGATCCCCTTAACAATAAAATATATATCTATCATCACGCCTTTTATCCCAAGAGTGGTATGCAGAGACAAAATGCTATTTGTTACGATCCTGACATACCTCTTTCGCTTTTATATTCATTATAATTTTCATACAATGTACTTTTAATATTTCCATCGATCAATACATTTTTTATAATATGTTCAATAAAAGTACTCAGTATTTCCTTTCTCTTCAGCCATATAAACCTTAACAAGTACTGATTAATAAAGAATAGTTGATTTGCTACTTTATAAAAAAGTAGAACATACAGTAAGTACTGGCGTTTAGTATAATTTATTTTCCGTAGTATGCCCAGTAAATAACATACATATTACCCCACTTACCTATTTGTATAATAAATCGCATACATACCCTTTATTTGTTGCCTGCGGACTCCAGATTCATTATTTACAACTTTGGAAACTAACAAGAAAATACTCAAAAACTTTAATACCATTTACTAAACGGTACCTCGACTTACATATTTTTGACGCCAAACATTTCTAAACTGAAACAATTTTAACTTAGTTCCTGATGCTTTGTTATTAAATGTTCATTTTCCATTTTTAGGTCATGTATTTGGACACAAAGTTCACATAGTTTGTTTTCCAAATGAAAGTTTTCCTCCGCCAGAAGTTTAGCGTTCTGGCATGCATCCTTTCTTTTTAACTTGGCTATGGCTATTCTGTGTCTTAAAGCATAATTTTCTGATTCAATCTCGCATATTTTATTACAACATATACCGCGCAAGCTTGTAGCCAACATATTAGGAGTAGGACATGCAGCACAAATTCTTTAGCCTAGTATTCAATTCCTGAAGTTTCCTGAACTCTTCGTCAGCTGATTCCACCTGTTCTTTTAATTTAATATTCTTTTCATTCAATCCTATAGCTCGGGACATTTCCTGGTGCTGTTTATTAGTTGTTTCTAATAGCTTCTCTAATAAAATCGTATTATCATCCAAGGCTTTGGTAAGTTTTGTTGTAAAGTATGAAGTTGTCATAGCTTTTAGTATAATACCTATATATTCTTATTACTTGTTTAATATGAAACCAGTAATTTTAAATCAAATGCGATCACAAAAAATTTTGCTTCCGAGTTACTAAATTAGTTATAGTCTATGCGTCTGTCACATAGTAATGTCATTTTGTTTTCTTTTTAAATAAAATAAACCTTTCATGGATTTCCACGACACGCCTTGGTGGAAAGCGTACGCGCCGCGAAGACGTGTTGGGGAATCCAGTTTAATCCCGTCCGTGCTGTGATGGTTGTGATTAGTCAGTGATTAATAGGACATATCGCGGCCGGCGGGAGCATTCTACCTACCGATTATCGGCTTATTGTTACTGTGACGTCTATAATACTTGACATTGGCGGAATCATCAAAACCCTGATGGAGCCATTTTGAAAAAAAATAGAATAGAATAGAAACCTTTCATGGTGATTTTTTTTAAATAATTTAATTTTAATTTAATAGAGCGGCGAAACAAACATGAAAAACTCTTCAACACTCCTTGGAATGTCTTCACAAGTTACAAAACTGAATAGGAATTCTCCCTCCAAAATTACTGACCGACAAGACTGTTGGCACTAGAAGTCCTCAAGTTATTGATAATCCTTGAGATGGCATACAACTGGTGGTGCCACAATGTAGTACCTAATCTCAGACATCAAAATTAAAACTACTAAAATGATCTAGTTTCATTTTTCGCCGCCTCCCAAAAGATCCTTATCGGATCAAAAAGATAATTTTATTTCACACAATTCTTTCGTACATGATTTTGTTATATTAATCTCTGACGGATTAGACTTATGTACCTACAAGAAAGCGTGCTGACGCTAACTTTTACCCCCGACTTGATTTTCGTAAACCTGATATTTCCATGTTTAATACTTGTAAACGTTCCTCCTGAATCAATCTATCTAATTTTGAAAACCGCAACAAAATTCGTTCAGTAGTTTCAGAGTGAATGAGTCTAAACAAATTTATATTCTATTTTTTCATACTACGTTGTTGTATTATATAAAAATAAAACGATTGCATGTATGCAACAGTTTAACAAGTGAAACATCGGAGCCCTACTGGATTGTTAACCAATCATTTGCTTCCTCGTAGTTAAGAATGACAGCTACTAACTTCCTACCTAGTTAACAAAGTAACGAGGATTGTATATTGTTCCTTCTTCCTTGTTTTGAGTCCTATTTGTAAAGGAACTATATTAGTATATCGAAAGTTTTGGGTTCGCAAGTATTTGATTTAATCCCAGATCCCGGCCATGTACCAATGGGTTTTTTTAATTAAAAACTTATGTACATAATCCGACAAACCATACTTAAGAGGCTTTTCCATCTAAATATATCTCAACAGAACTAGCCACTCGTTAGGTATAGCCTCACAAATACCATCGGCTAAACGAGGGAGACTTGGTCTTCCGCTGGGTACCCTGTTCGGGAGCTGAACCCGTGAAGAAAGAAAGAAAAAAAAAAAAAAAAAATTTGATTTAAATGCTTACGAACGCAGTCGGTCCCTTACCAGATGGACTGGCCAGACAATTAATGTTCCCGTGAGGCTGTCAATCGGAGCCGGTGGAGAGAAATCGGAAGAGCAGCGACAGTGTTCCAGAGTAGAGATTTACAATATTGTTCAAGTCCGGCTTTTTTGTGATACTGGACATGGATATGTATCATTTGGATACGAGTGTAACGAAGATTTGAAGCCCGGGGGCCTGGCTGGGAAACCAGAGAGTCCCGGACCTCAAGAACGTCACAAAAAGAAAGATCGGTTCAGTAGTTTTTGTTGATGGTGGTTATATTGCACCGGCTGACTCGGTCGGGTAGGAGCAGGTGTTTTCCTACATATAAGGGATGAGATCGGTTGATGGTAAATAAAGAAATATTGGGTATAACTTTAGAGATTGTATTGTTTTAGGTACCGGCTGGAAATCCGCGACAAAAAATTTGAAAAAACTTTGAAAAGAAACCATTAGAGGGCGGAGGGGATACCATGATTCCAACCCTTTTTTAACCCAACCCTCAGTCACACAAAAATATAAACTCAACCTAAATAATTATGTACCTACCACCACATGATTGATGATAGGTATTATTAAAGTTTTGTTAGATATCAACCACAAATACAACGATTTGAGAACGGATGGCGGACCGTTCGTTACAAAAATTGGACGAGTCTGTGGTCGATTTCGGTTGACAAACCTTTAAGCTAAAAATAGACAGTAGGTAATTTTATTTAATTGATACCTATTTATGGGCATCGAAAGAAGTGGAGCTCCATTATCCCTGGCCTATCCCTAAGGGAAACAGGCATATATTTCATCAAAGCATCTAAGTACATGTTGTATAACGTAGGTACGTCACAGAACCCTAAAGAGGTATAAAAGGCGACGTATCTCGGCCGTTCCTATTATTCTGTCCGTCAGTGTACCAGTTCATTTCCAACAGCACGGATGTGGGCCACAAGATGTTTACTACTGGTGTGCGCTTGTGCAGTGGCGATGGCATCACTTGCACCACAACCCAGAGATAATAAAGGTAATTATTATTGTATGGAAACCTAGAATTGTGAAAGATTGTGTGAAATGAAACTTCATATGCTTCGAAAAAGTTATGAAGGGACAAAAATTACATTTAATTACTTCTAGAGTCCTGCGACTGCCAGACTCTTTAAGAGGATCGTGTAGCTCAGCGTACGCAGCGAAATAGGTATTTAGAAAATCATATTCTGTCTCAAGCGCGCTCTTCCCCCGGGCATCAGTGCGACAGAGAGCACTGCAGCTCGTGAGTGTTCGTAGGTATGTTTTTCGTTGAAAATTGCGTTTTGGGCGAAAACGATTTACACCTACTAAACTATAACGAAACCTTATAATTTTGGTGTCATATGTTTTAGAAGATTATAATCTACGTACGTACGTTTTGCTTTTTTTGTAATTTTGCTTTGTTTCTCAAATACAGACGGTTTATTACCAGCAAGTTATGAACCAAAAAAAAACGAGATTTGAGGGGCTTATAACTTTTGACCTATTACGAATTTTGAAAAAAGGAAAAAATACGTACGTAGTTTTTCATTATGTCAGTAACATATTACAAAATCGTTAAAATTAAATAATATTTAGGGGTAGTAAAACGTTTTCTCCGTTTGTATGGACATGGACGCGGTACAACATTTATAGCCTCGCCACATTCTCTTAAAATTCGACAGTGGATAGGTAATCTAAGTAAATATTATAGGTTAGGATAGCCTCACAAATACCATCGGCTACAAGAGGGAGACTTGATCTTCCGCTGGGTACCCCCGGACCGTAACACGGTTTCGGGAGCTATAAGGCAACCCGTGAACCTAGGTCTACCATTTATGTGCAATTCATACTTTAATTTATTTAATTGTTTCTGATATTCGATCAACGAAGGGATCAAATTAAGCGTACTTAATTTTTTTACGTCTACTTACATTATTAGAAGTAATTATTATTTAATTTTAATTTAATTCGTGGTAAATTTATTGGAATGCATGGGACTGAATGGGACAGTGCTTATAAATAGTTGGAATCAATGCACATTCATTTATTTTCGTAGGAAACTTTAAATTGGAAGTTTTATTTTTTTCTGTGAATTTTTTCATGTTATTTATACGTCGTCTTTATATTTAACGAGGGACTGTATATATTTCAAACAAAAACACACGACAAACGGTCTTTATGTGGCTAGAGTACTAGGGTTTGCAGTACCGGTACTTTGTATTTCCCGGTACTGGATACTTTCGGTACTAGAGAAAAAATGAGTTAAATGCTTGTTGTGCGTGAAATAAAAAGTTGGAAATAGTTTTAAAAAAGTTTAATCACAATACAAATCACTGAATTACCCTATGTAATTCAATAAACTCTCGGTTGTAGGAAAAATATTTTCTGCCAATTTACTCCCTGCAGATTTTTTTATATACCTATATATTTTTTGGTTTTTTTGAAAGAATTTTGCAAGTCGCTGCAGGGAGTAAATTGGCAGAAAATATTTTTCTTACAACCGAGAGTTTATGACAAGAATAATTATTTTTTGTTTAATTAGTTGATTATCAAAGATTATTATTGAGTCTGATTGTAATAAATCAAATCAAATCAAATGTTTTATTTGCAAGAATACTTACAATATAGGTCTTAAGATTATGGTCAGTATATCGACATGTAGGTATTCAACCTGCAAGCAGGTGTGCAAACATTAATTAAATATAGGTAGGTACATATTTTGACTCTAAACATTGGTTATAAAATCTACACAATTACAATAAATTCCCGCAATTTTTATCCAGTTTTGTGACACATGTATTCACTTATTGCATAAAAGCAATGATCGAGGAGCCATTTTGTCAATTTAGATTTAAAGTCATTTCCATTTAATAATTTAATGTCATTAGGCAGATTACTATAGAGAACAATACACATATTATAAATGTTCCTTTTATAAGGAACAAGGAGGTTGGTATAATAAATTCATTATTTTGGCTCTAGTTTGCCTCTGAATAACTTCACCGCGTTTTTTAAAATATTCAGGATGGGAGTCCACAAAAACACACATGTCTCTGATGTACATGCTGGGTAATGGTAATATTTTAAGCTTTTGGAAAAGTGGCCTACAACTATCATCAAACCATGCGTCACACATCACTCGAATACACTTTTTCTGGACCTTAAATGCTCTATCGAGATATTTAAAGTTTATTGAATTACATAGGGTAATTCAGTGATGTGTATTGTGATTAAACTTTTTTAAAACTATTTCCAACATTTTATTTCACGCACAACGAAAGTATAGAATTTCTCGGTACGATCTCCTCCACTCCGCCGCAAAACAAAACACAAAACGAGTGAGAAAAAAGTTAAAATAAAATAAAGAAAAAGCAGAAGTAAGGGTCACATGTTGGTTGTTGTTGGTTGGTCATTATGTTTCAAATCACCGGCGACTATAATTACAGCATTTACAGCTTGATTAGTATAATTTTTTGTAGTACCGGAATTCCCAGGAAATTCAGTACCGGGAATTCCCGGGAGCAATCCCTAGGCTAGAGACACCTGTAACAGTGTCCACTTTTTGCCAGTTGTCCATATTGAACAGAACAGGTGGCAAGCCCGGTTATTGTACTTATATATAATAAGAAGACAAGAAGAATAATGAACATGATTTTTCTAGACTTGTCTTATTTAGTAAACAGTATTTACGAATTTTAAAAGTAATTGGTCATTTAAAATTAAAAAAAGTCGTTATATTAACAAGTACGATTAAAAATATTGTTTACCAAGTACCTACAGAAAAACGGACCTTGGATAGATATTTTCTTTGTGCACTTTTTTCTTTATAGTTAGAGAGATGGAAACAGAAAGTGGTTGTAAGCACTTGCCGTCAGAAAACCTCTTTTTCGTGTAGTCTGAGCCCTCCTCTACAAATTCTTGTAGGCGAGTAGGGATCCAGCGCTTGTCGGTACGCCGCTGAGCCGATTTAGAAGAAAAAAATAATTAAAAAAAAACCTCTCCTACCAGCTGGCAGAAAATGACTGAACAGCATTTGTGGGAACCTCTCGGTTGTAAGAAAAATATTTTCTGCTAATTTACTCCCTGCAGCGACTTGCAAAATTCTTTCAAAAAAAAAACAAAAAATACATAAAAAAAACTGCAGGGAACTAATTGGCAGAAAATATTTTTCATACAACCGAGAGTTCCCCAACAAATGCTGTTCACTCTGCCAGCTGGTAGGAGAGGTTTTTTTTAAATTTTTTTTTTCTAAATCGGCTCAGCGGCGTACCGACAAGCGCTGGACTCCTACTCGCCTACAAGAATTTGTAGAGGGGGGCTCAGAAAACACAAAAAAGAGGTTTTCTGCCGGCAAGCGCTTACATCCACTTTCTGTCTCCATCTCTCTAACCATTACAGCTCCCAAAACCGTTTTACAGCCCCAGGGTATTTGTGAGGCTATAACCTAACGAGTGGGGCCAGTTCTGTTGAGGTATATTTAGATGGTTTGTCGAATTATGTAGGTATATAAGTTTTTTATTATAAAAAATGCTTTGGTACATGGCCAGGATCCGGGATCGAACCCGTGGTCTGCCTAGTTAATACTAGACGTGTTAACCACTCAGCCACCAACGCACTTATTATGTCTGAAACTAAAATTGATTTTGAAAAGAGCGCATGATCTGGATCTATAGCAAAATGTGTGTATCTTCGTACAGCGTTGTTTTATTGAATTATTAGAGATTATCTCAAGAGATCCTTATTTGCGTCAATAGAAGACCAATTTTCCACTTGTTTCAGAAATAACTGCGTACTTAATATATTGTATAACATGACAGTAACTACTTACCTATATATGTCATGTGCTATCAATTGTTGTCTTAAAATAGTAGTACCTAGATGTGTGCGTCGGTGGCCGAGTGGTTTAAGACGTCTGGTATTAACTAGGCAGACCACGGGTTCGATTCCGGATACCGGCCATGTACAAGTGGGTTTTTTTATAATTAAAAACATAATCCGACAAACCACATTGCACTTAGAGGCTTTTCCATCTAAATATACATAAACAGTACTGGCCATGCTCGTTAGGTATAGCCTCACAAATACCATTGGCAAAAAGTGGAAGACTTGGCTTCGGGAGCATTTAGAAAAAAAAGAAAAAAGAAAGAAGATATTTTAAGATTTTAACTGGATTTACTTAGATAAGTAAAAAAACCTTTGTAATGTCCGTGGACACGGTTACTACGGATATTAATAAACTCCCTGGATATACCTCCTAGTATTGTATTCCAGAACAGATTTTTTATTAGTTATCAAGTTTATAAATGCGTGAATTCATAAAAAAAACATTATAACCTTCCAAAGATTTAAACCTCAGTAACATATACGCTTATAGGGGTTATAGATGTACTTTCTAAGATAGACCAACAAAAATGGAGGTGGACTGGTCACATGTTAAGAAGTACCCAGGAAAGATGGAGCAAAATCTTGACAGAATGGTATCCTAGAGATGGCAAAAGGAAAAGGGGAAGACAATGCAAGAGATGGGAAGATGACCTTAAACTTACAGCAGGTCCTAACTGGAGAAGAGTCGCAAAAGACAGAAAACAATGGAAATTGTTAGAGGAGGCCTTTGCCAGGAGCACACTGAACTCTGAGACTTATTGTAAAGCTGAAACAATTGCATGGAAATGGAGTTCAGGATAGAAGGGCTTATTATTATATTATTATATAACCTATACGCTGCACACTCGTCAATTGTAGACAGTACCGAAGAATCATTTGAATAGCGCGCGCTTCTCCCTACTTCCTGTTGCATAATTCTGTATTATCCATGTGCATATCGCGAGAGTATAGACATATAACTAAGTTCAAGGAATCTGGCAGCATTCCCACGTCGCGTCTGTCTGTCTATCTATTCACGTAAAAACTATTAAACGAATTTTGTCGCAGTTTCCACTATTAGATAGGTTGATTCACCGGGAAGGTTTACAAGTATGAAACATGGACCTATCATGTTTAGGAGCTGAGCATTAACAGTATAAGTGAATGAAGTCGGGGAAATAGTTAGCCTCAGCGAGTTTTCATGGCAGTTTCTGTCTAATCCGTCAGAGATATAACAAAGTGACTCAGGAAAGAATTGTGTAGAATAAAATTATCTACAAAAAAGTCTGCAGTAACTGTAGCATATATCTATCTCAAATAGTTAAGCGTATTTATGTAGAAGATATTATATGGTCGCTAGTAGTCTATAAATAAAATTGCCTTATAAAAAAAGTGTACTGACTTCAAAATATGCATAAAAGTGTGCTTTCCGAAAGCAAATGCACAAGTCACTATAAAAAAAATACCCAAATCGCTTCAAGTGAGCCTATAAAATTTTAAGAGTTCTCGATTTCTCCAGGATCCCATCATCAGATCCTGACGTGATGGTCATGGGACCATGTAATCAGGGGACATGCATAAAAAAAAACATAAAAGATTCCGACGAATTGAGAAGCTCCTCCTTATTTTGAAAAACTATTTGAGAATTGAACCCAAGACTCAGAAGTTAGGTGGGTCAAAGAGACAGAGAGTAACTACATAATATCCGGCCTCATTACTTGCGGTGTCAGATGCAATATTGTTGTGTGAATCGTATCTGGGTCATTATGAGATGAAATACACCGGCAGACAGATCGATGACTTGTTGTTAGTCTGACCCCAGTTTTGTTAGGATGTGAACACATGTTTAACTGCTGTTAACGGTCTTATAGACAATATACAGCAATATTTACTAGGTATACCTATTCTAATTACGTAAACAGAACAAGTGGCAAGCCTGTCGTTGTGTTTAATGGCCTAGTTAAAGTAGTAATTTTTTAAATATTACATACCGAATTGGTATGTTTTTAAGAAACTATTTTTTTAATATGAACTTATCTATGCAGTCGTTTTTTAAGGTTCTGTGCCTAAAGGGTGACAACGAAAACCCTATTACTAAAGTAGGCTTACATTGGTCCGGCATCGCACCGATAATTTACCATTCCAGCCGCCGGGATGATCTAGGCGGACCGTTCGTTACAAGAATTCATCACGAGGGTCGGTTTCGGTGGACGAATGGGTGGGCACCTTAAGAGGATCGTGTAGCTCAGCGTACGCAGCGAAATAGGTATTTAAAAAATCATATTCTGTCTCAAGCGCGCTCGTCCCACGGGCATCAGTGCGACAGAGAACACTGCAGCTCGTGAGTGTTCGTAGGTATGTTCTTCGTTGAAAATTGCGTTTTGGGGGAAAACGATTTACACCTACTAAACTATAACGAAACCTTATAATTTTGGTGTCAAACGTTTTAGCAGATTATAATCTACGTACGTACGTTTTGCTTTTTTTGAAATTTTGCTTTGTTTCTCAAATACAGACGGTTTATTACGAGCAAGTTATGAACCAAAAAAACCGAGATTTGAGGGGCTTATAACTTTTGACCTATTACGAATTTTGAAAAAAGGAAAAAATACGTACGTAGTTTTTCATTATGTCAGTAACATATTACAAAATCGTTAAAATTAAATGATATTTAGGGGTAGTAAAACGTTTTCTCCGTTTGTATGGACATGGACGCTGTACACTACACTCTTAAGGCTCCGCTGTCCGTCCGTCCGTCTATCACAGGGCTGTATCTTTTGAATCTAATAGGTAGATAATATAAATTTTCACAGAGTATGTATTACTATGGCCGCTATAACAACAAATAATAAAAATTAAATAAAGTTCAAAATTAAACGGGGTCCCCATACAAAAACGTGTTTTATTCTGCGTTTTTTGCTCGATCTTAATGATGGCAATAAATACAAATGCTATAATGCATACTCTTAAGTAAAACAACAAATAATAAAAACCGGACAAGTGTGAGTGGGACTTGCGCTAATTTGTTCCTGCGCCATACAGGGGCGTCAAACTTGGTCTGACCTTAGTGCAAACTATTGACTCTACGGAACCCTGACTCGCACTTTGCCGGTCCAGACCGTCCAATTTTTGTAACAAACGGTCCGCCTACATCGTACGGCGGCCGGAATGGGAAATTTTCAGTGCTATGCCGGACCAATGTGTGGCCTACTTTAGGAATTCTATTAAAGTACTTATTCTTAAGGCAAAATTATTGCTTAGCTTTTTGACATCGATGGCTTTTTGGCACAAGCAAGGATTGAATCCGAGTCCACCGGATCCGGAAGTTCAGACGTCTGGTTGTAACTAGGCGGTCCACGATTCGATCCCTACTATGTACCAATTGGTTTTTTATAATTCAAAACTTATGTAAGTACATAATCCGACAAACCACACTTAGAGGCTTTTCCATCTAAATACCTCAACAGAACTGGCCACTCGTTTGGTATAGCCTCACAAATACCATCGGCTAAAAGTGGGAGACTTGGTTTTCCTGGGTACCCTGGGAGCCTTGGGACCGATAACCCGTGAAGCAGTCTTATTTTATATATTTCTATTATTACTATTACCTAGGTTTTTTTTGAACCACATAGTAATGCGTACACGACCTAATCCACTAAGTGTCAATTTTTCAATTTATTTAGTTGTTTCGTCTTGAGATTGATATAGGTGACATTTTGTAAGAGTAGCTCTGACTAGGTATATGGAGCACTGTGTTACTTACCCGATTGCATAGTGCCAATAATTTTTCGTACTTCATAGTGCACGTAAAGCTAAAAATAATAGATATTTACGCCTGTTAAAGAAGTGACATGAAACGTTGCTACAAAAAATGGACATTGTTACTGATGTATATGGTCATATTTTTTCAGTACTTTTTGTATACTAACCCCTCACTAATAAATACTGTACAAAGTTATACAATGTTAATGTCTCCTTCTAACTAATCTGTAATTCAAATATAAAATATCAGATTATATAGAAGAAAAAAGATCAGATCAGATTAAATCTCTGTCTGAAAAAATAAAAAGCAGACCTATATACATGTAAATTAAAAAAAAACAAATAAAATTTCACAGAAGTAGGTAAGTACAATTACATATAATATAATAATTCTACATCCAAGGATTTTTTTCTTCTATATAATCTGATATTTTATATTTGAATTATTAATTATTATATAAATAATATTGTATTTTTTGTATTCAGACATAAATTGCATATTTTATTTTATATAATTTCAGACAATATTTTATTTTATTTTTTTATTATTTCGGACATGAATTGTCTATTTGATGTTTTATTATTGACTATTCAAAAGCGTATAAAAATGAAATGTAGGAAATATATTAATTAATTGTATTTTTATTGACTATTTCACGTGTACTAATATTGTACCTACGAAATAAAATGTCTTTTGAATTTGAATTTGTGATAGAGGGAGACAACAATTGTATAACTTAGTACAGATTTTATTACGGTGTTATATTAAGAGAGAGTGTTAAAATGATTGGACCGATTTAAAAAATATTTCACTGCAATTGAATCTAGAGTCTAGAGGAAAGGATTTAGCCATGTTATTTCATATTATCAAGTATATTTCATACTAGCTGTGCCTTACGGTTGTACCCGTATATAATCTATAACCTTAAATTCCTCAAGAATTGGGCTATCAACTACAAAAAATGTTCGACTCTTAACTAGAAAGGCAGTTACTGAAAACTTTTCAGAAATAATAGGTCATTACAAAAAAAAACGAGCGAGCCTTACGCACACACTGTAGGCTGACAGTACCAACTCTACCACCGCGCGCGTTCATTAGTCAAATCAAATAGCGCGCGCTTCCCCAGCTTCCTGTTACACCCTTCCGTCCCTTTTCACGAAATCACTCCCACTTGCAGGATCTTCCTCTCGCTTGAGATTAAATTATCATAATCCTTTTTTTTTTCAGATACAAAATCAGCGCCAGTGAAGTCCATAGCAATACGTCGCATACCAAACACGTCTTCATATCCTTATAGTTTATGGCCCGCACCCAAATATCGTGGTAGAGGTTTGTTCTTATATACAACGGTATTCTTTTTAGTGCTAAGAGAAGTTCCGATACAGCACAAACAAAACTTGTATAACAGATTACAAAACGTGATTTCAGGTCAAGACGAGGCCGTTGAAAGTTATTTTTACAAAAATGTTTACAATCCGAAGGCGGCTGAAAGCAAGAGATAGTGAAATATGGTCTTTAATTTAACGGGGTCTTATTCAATTTCTTCTTCTTCTTTATAGTGTATGCCGATTAATCAGTATGTAAGATGATCCCGCCGACTGTGATATGCCCTTAATCACTGACTAATTACAACTATCACAGCGCGGACGGGATTAAACTGGTTTCCCCATCATTATACTGAATCCAGCCATTTATTTTGTCTTTGACAACTCGAGTACTAATCAATTAGTGATGTCCTAATGCGTTACATTTTATTTTTGCTTAAGACTATTGTTTAGCTAAAAATTTTCATACAAAATGCGTTTACGTTTCTACCCCACTAAACATAATCCGTTCTTGCTGTTTTTTTATATGTTATAGAGACAAGTAAAAACTAGGTCGACTCGTTTTTGTTGTTTTCAAATTGCTTATAAATTGAGAAGTAATTAATCCTCAAAGAAAATTTTTTTTAACTAAAACTTGTCTCGTTATAATTATGAATCTAATGAATTGAAAAAAATCAAAACTAGCCGACTTAGTTTATGATGTAACAAAACGATAGAGACCAAAATCAAATAATTTCGTTAACGTTTAGGTATAGAAAAACATTAACACGTAAACACCTATTTTGCGCGTAATTCAAGACAATTTCGTTAGAAGTCTGCAACTCTCTCTATCGCACACGTGTAAGTGAACGCGAGGTGACTGAGGAGATAGCAAATATTCGAAAAACGCATAGCGCCCGAACTCTGTGACTAAACGATACTCTTAACATTTATGTATTTGTTTTATAAATGACTATATTTTATGTATTAAAATAAACTATTTATGTAAAGCACTGCTGTAAATGTATTTATTATTTGGCAACATCAATCATAGACAAGATCATAGACCATAAATATCGATATCGATAAATATCGGAGCTAAAGAGCACGTCGCTTTACTATTTGTAAAGAAAGGATGAATGGGACTTCATAGGCGTGCTTATGTCAAAAGTAAAAATAAATGGTTGAATTTAGTATAGTTAAACACGTGTTAAAATCGTGTTTACCCAGTATTTAGTTTAAACATAGTTCTGTTTAAAGGTGGCCACTCATTCGTCCAAACGCCGACGTACCGCCATACGGTCCACCGAAATCGACCACAGATTAATCCAATTCTTCTACGCGCGGCCCACCATCCGTTTTTAAATAGTTATATTTGTGGTTGATTTCGATGGCCGGAACGATCTGTCACAGACACACATCCACACGCCTTTGTTTAATCGAATCTTGTGTGTCTGTGTGGGTGAGTGAATTGCATGTGATCTAGATCGTATGATATACATTGCTAATGTGTAGCCTGTCTTCAATCTCGATCATACGGCGGCCGGACCGAAAATTATATGTGAGATAACGGACCAGTGCGTGCAGGGCTACGTTTAGCTAAACACTTGTTGAACCCTATGTCTATGCCTAATTGTATTACTTTAATTTTGATAGCAACAGCAAATGCGAAGCGAAATATAATTGCTAAATTGTATAGTTTTTAATCCTCATCTTAAAAAACATATAACCTGATTATTTGAAATGCGATTGAAATTTGTTAGAATTTATTCTGAAGGAAGGAAAAAGTAGCCTATCCTATCCTCTATCTCTATTATCATTATGACAGAAGGACAAACAATCAAACACACTCGTTCTAATATTTGTTAGGATTGGTCTCTCGCTTATCAGTTGCTATTAAGATTAAATTAGTAGAAATCTGTGACGTCTATTACAATGACAGAGAGAGATAAAAAGCAGGCCATAAATATTTTTGTTAGCGTGTTTTGTATTTTTTTTACTAATAGCTTCTTTAACTATTGATAATAATGTCGTAGCATTTCTAAACGAATTTAACATTATTATAGGTTTATTTTTAATTTTAGAACAAATTTCTATTATCTACGAGCTTGAAGAATCCAAACATAAATAAATAAAAAACCACCAATTTATAAATTGTTCTTATAATTATTATATTAGTTATTAATTATAGTAATTATTATGTTAAAAATCTCATTGTTATTCTCAAGTTCATGGGCACAATGTCCGGTCATTTGTAAGGCTTGCATGGGGACATAGGTCCAACACGTAGAGGCCCTTTAGAGTGTCTAATTTAAAGTGTTGTGGATAGGACAAGACAAGCCCCGTCAGACTATTGCAGAGAATTGGGCTATTGTTTTGGGGTGTTAATCGGTTTATTGCTTGAGTCTACGGTCACCAGCCGTTTTATTGTATTTTTATTATTTTATTATTATTGTATTTTCTATTATTGTTAAAATGAAAATTTGTTGTCTTATGAATGTAAAAATTTAGTTTAGTTATAAAATATGGAGAAATATAAATTATTTGATTGGCTTTACGACTGATAACGTATTTTTTTATTGGTTAATTATTAAGGTGTTAGAAGTTAACTTATAATATTATATTTATATATGTACATATATATATATATATATATAATTATGTATAAATTTATACCTAATAATATTTATAATAAAAAGTTTTGTTTTATTTATTTTATTTATTATATTAAGTAAAATGGGCTCCTAATAGTTTAAGCAGAACCTTAGAGTCCGTCTGTAGGTCTTTGAAGTCTCCACATTTCCACCATCTATACAGATAAATAAAATTGAAATGTCTGTCTATCTCAATAATATGCCCAGCCGTGCGTAGACAAAATCTTAGTTAGAAAGAAAAAGATATAATTTCCCGTAGTGATAAAGCAGGACATAAAATTGCGTCACGGATACCGGTCTTTTCTGTTGATTTATATCTATGGGACATTAACTCTTTCTTTTTCTACCTGAGATTCTTTCTATACCGTCATGCTCGCACGGTAGAACAAGCTCCGAAACGATTTGATTTTGAAGAAACCTTCACGGATCATAGCGTGGTCAATGGATACCTACGTAGATAAAAAAAATGTTATGCAAATATATTAAGACACTAGACAGTGTGCAATGAGCGTTGTGGAGCATGTGAGCAGATATGGAGTAAAGGAAGATGTCGTGAAAAAAAATGGGAAAGGAATGCTAAGATAGAGGATGGATATGAGGCGAGTCAAATAGGAAGCGTCCTCGAGAAAGTCCAGGTCAGAAGTACCCCACACCGACGAGCATGCATGAAGAATATGATGAAAGTGAATGAAGCGAAAGAGATACATATGTCAGGATCATAGCAAATGGAAATCCTGCCAATCTCTCTGGGAAACAGGCGTCACTTATGTATGCATTAAGGCTTCGGTGTTTCTAGGATCGGGTCTGCAATGTTATAGAAATTTCATGGGCAAAGCCGGGGCAGAAAACACCTGTCAATTTATATTAAAAACCTAATTAAAAAAGTGAAAAGGAAAAATGTTACTAGCAGCGCCATCTGTTATCAGATAGCAGTACTATAACTCGTAGCACTTCGTAGGACATTCGTAGGCGTTGCCGAAGTTGTATTGATTACGCATGCGTAAAATTCTCCTCAAAACATCTGAAGGGATATCTTTCAGTAAACATGAAAGTTATTCAGTGAGTATTAGAAATAATCGAAATACGTATATTTAAAATGAATTTCAAGTTATTTATTTTGGTTCTGACTTCGCTACGTGCTACTCTAGGTGAGTAAATTAAAGTAAATATTTTGTTGTCAACATTTTATACTCAAACCCTTAATTATTTGATGAGTATGTAGATTATTATATGATTATGTTAGAATGATACAAAATATCGTATATCTTTTCACAAGGTTTATTAGAAATTAGCAGTTGCCCGCGAATTCGTATGCGTTATATTAGGAATACAACGTTTACACCCCATGTCACCCTCTTAGCCTTAGCGTGATGTTAAATGAATAGCCGATGACTTTCCTCAAGAATTGGCTATCAAATGCCAAAATAATTCTTCAAATCTCACTGGTAGATCCAGAGATAAGCGCGTTCAAACAAAAAAACTATAGATTTTCCGGGATTTCCGAAATGAACTCCTCTAACTATCTCTGTGAAAAAAAAACACGTCGATCCGTTGTTCATTTGACGTCAAAGATTGGACAAACAAACAAAGAAACACACTTTTGTATTCATTAATTGTACATTATATTATTTCTACAAACATTTTCAAGTAATAAAAGGTGTGATGAATTTAAGGCCCTCACTGCTTGTGCAAAAAAATCAGTAGAGGGGGTGAGGCGGAGTGATGCAAGCTTCGATTTGCGGGGAGATGTGGCGCGCCTACTATGAACATACCGAGACCGCGACATCACAATCTAGGAACATAGGAATAATCGGACTGAAATAATTAATTTTCGTTTTGCCAGCGACTTAGCATGTATGAGTTTTAACTGTGCCTAATAATAGTAATGTTTTACATCCAATGCGTAAGTGTAATATAAGTTAATCATTCTCTAAAATTATACCGCTGCCGCTGCCTTTTTGTAGACCAATTCTTATCAATAACTCTGAAACTCGAAAGTCGCGTCCTTGGAGACTTTTGCTCAGAATTACGAAACGAATCTATTCTCAAAATTGCGTGAAATTTGACCGAAAGTCATTTCCATATAAAAATTTCTTTAAGTTGTACTTTTATTTATACCCACCTAATTATTATAGGTGCCTAACTATAAAAGAAACTAGAAATTGCGTAATCGACACTTTGCTTTGCCAACTCTTGACATCGATTTGCGGCATCCCTTTGCCTTTGGCGGTTTCTCCTGGCGGCCGGTCGATTAGCCGCGGCGCGAGCCACACGGCATCAAAGGACTTAGCGACTATCTTTTTACATTCACAGGATGTTTCTTGTGTTTATTATTGTTACAGTAAAAATATTTCAAACATCTATGTTGAATTATAGATAGTTATAAGGTTTTTATCAAGTATTTACTCAATAAAAAGGTTCAGTTTGTGTCTGAAGTTGTTTGTTCGAAAGGAATAGGTATAAAAACTTATTCCATTGTAATGATGTTACATCTAGAACAATTATTATAACCAATGTGTGAATTTAAAATCACTATTTCATTTTGTTTATTTATACTTTAGAAGCTTTATTTTTATCACAATCACAAGCCAATAAACACTGCCTCTTCTTCAAACGTCCTATTTTGTTTAGAGTAGTAAGTAAACTGTGGATTTCGAGTGCGTGGCCAATAGTACCAATTCTATTTTATTCAGAGATAATTTAAGAAGAAATAAAATATCAAATAAAGTAATATAATTTAAAATAAACATTGTATTTCAGTGTGTTATTTTATTAGAATCAGAAAATATTATAAAAACTAGTACGTAATAATTATCGGTATTATGGAAGATATATACCGGAATATTGATAATCAGAATATTGAGATTATTACATGCCCTTACTAGTGTAGGTAGATACATCCTACTAAAAATATTTTTTCATTGGTCTATAAAACTTTGTGAGGGAGACAAATATCAAACACGCTGTATTCATAAAATGATGCACGCGCGAACATATCCCGCGCGACTATTTCGCGTCACAGCCGTTGACTTGAGACGTCTAGAAAGTGCACGTTCCTCTCATATCGTGTAAATTTGTTGATAAAATCTCGTTACACAATTTATTTTTATTTTGTATTTTTTTGTGATTATATTATAGTTTATTTTATTAAGTATTAACTAATAAGTAGTAATTTATAGTTTAGTGTAAATAATGGGTAATAAAAGGAATAAAGAACTACGTAAGATTTGTATTAGAAAACGACGTAAGAAGAATATAAAAAAACATACTTTTGACTCTGAGTAAGTATAATATTTGAAATTATAATACAAAATCCTTATTATTCAATATCTTCAATCAATGTAAAAGGAAAAGATGGAGTAATACAACCGCTCAGCGTGCCTGCCACGTAGCATACGCTCTGCCTATACACTACTCTTCGTCCCGGTCTTGTGTTCCTCTTTTCTTATTTTGTATTAGCACTACGGCCGAATACTACAAAACAGTGAGAGTACAGAAATGAAGCTTACGTATGTACATAACTTTTTATACTTACACTCGGCCACAGTAAATATATCTAAACAGTACCGAAACATATGGTAGTCTATCAAAAACTAAGTAGATATAAAGTTACCTATTTACACAGGCAAAGGCGGGTAAAAGCTTAGTCCATTAAGACCTAAGTAGGTATAAAACACCACATTTACACAGGCAAAACCGAGACATATGGTAGTCTATCAAAAACTTAGTAGGTATAAAGTTACCTATTTACATAGGCAAAACCGGGTAAAAGCCTAGTCCATCAAGACCTAAGTAGGTATAAAGTCAGATATTTACACAGGCAAAGCCGAGACATAGGGTAGTCTATGAAAAACTAAGTAGGTATAATAAGTTACTTATTTACATAGGCAAAGCCGGGAAAAGCCTAGTCCATCAAAACCTCAGTAGGTATAAAGGCAGACATTTACACAGGCAAAACCGAGACATATGGTAGTCTATCAAAAACTAAGTAGGTATAAAGTTACCTATTTACACAGGCAAAGCCGGATAAAAGCCTAGTCCATTAAGACCTAAGTAGATATAAAGTCAGATATTTACACAGGCAAAACCGAGACATATGGTAGTTTATTAAAAACTAAGTAGTATTAGTATGTATAGAAAGCCCGCTGTTTCTAATAAGATAGCTAGAGCGGGATAGTGGTAGACGTTTAAGTTCGGGTGTGAAAGGGACAGACAATAGGATTACGAGAAAAAACATCGCTAATTTATAATCAGGCGAGTTCACCAGAGCGTCCGGGACACGTCCGCTGCCGGCGGTATCTGTCCGCCATCTGCCGATATTTACGGAATTTCGGGCTTTTCAATTAATTAAAAAATAAACACGCTATTAATTTGCCATTTTTTAAGCAATGTCTTTAGTACATTGATTTTCCTACAATATAGTTTTTTTTTAACGTTAGTTGTCGCTCAAAATATTGAGAATTTTGAGAGCAAAAATTATTTTCGTGCTGTAACTTGCGATTTTTTTTTAAAGATACTACAAAGATTTAATAATATTTTATTATTTATATATTTTCTTTATATATTTCACTATTCACAAATTTTTTTTCGGACTTGTAAAATGGCTTGATATGTCCACATTTAGCGACAAAAAAATAGACGTTTCAGAGAAAATGTACGGAGACGTCGCCTTAAGGTATTGCTTAGTAAATTTACTTTTTACAACCTAGCTTTCTTTATTAAGGCCCTCACTGCTTGTGCAAAAAAATCAGTAGAGGGGGTGAGGCGGAGTGATGCAAGCTTCGATTTGCGGGGAGATGCGGCGCGCCTACTATGAACATACCGAGACCGCGACATCACAATCTAGGAACATAGGAATAATCGGACTGAAATAATTAATTTTCGTTTTGCCAGCGACTTAGCATGTATGAGTTTTAACTGTGCCTAATAATAGTAATGTTTTACATCCAATGCGTAAGTGTAATATAAGTTAATCATTCTCTAAAATTAAATTAAAATAAAAAAAAAAAAAAAAAAAAATTATACCGCTACCGCTGCCTTTTTGTAGACCAATTCTTATCAATAACTCTGAAACTCGAAAGTCGCGTCCTTGGAGACTTTTGCTCAGAATTACGAAACGAATCTATTCTCAAAATTGCGTGAAATTTGACCGAAAGTCATTTCCATATAAAAATTTCTTTAATTTGTACTTTTATTTCTACCCACCTAATTATTATAGGTGCCTAACTATAAAAGAAACTAGAAATTGCGTAATCGACACTTTGCTTTGCCAACTCTTGACATCGATTTGCGGCATCCCTTTGCCTTTGGCGGTTTCTCCTGGCGGCCGGTCGATTAGCCGCGGCGCGAGCCACACGGCATCAAAGGACTTAGCGACTATCTTTTTACATTCACAGGATGTTTCTTGTGTTTATTATTGTTACAGTAAAAATATTTCAAACATCTGTGTTGAATTATAGATAGTTATAAGGTTTTTATCAAGTATTTACTCAATAAAAAGGTTCAGTTTGTGTCTGAAGTTGTTTGTTCGAAAGGAATAGGTATAAAAACTTATTCCATTGTAATGATGTTACATCTAGAACAATTATTATAACCAATGTGTGAATTTAAAATCACTATTTCATTTTGTTTATTTATACTTTAGAAGCTTTATTTTTATTTGTTAGAAAAAATCTTTTAAAATTTACTGAGTGAAATTTTAAGTATTAAATTAATTTAAATTAAAAGTTGCATGATGTATTTTTCTTCTTTATCACAATCACAAGCCAATAAACACTGCCTCTTCTTCAAACGTCCTATTTTGTTTAGAGTAGTAAGTAAACTGTGGATTTCGAGTGCGTGGCCAATAGTAGGTACCAAATCTATATTTTATTCAGAGATAATTTAAGAAGAAATAAAATATCAAATAAAGTAATATAATTTAAAATAAACATTGTATTTCAGTGTGTTATTTTATTAGAATCAGAAAATATTATAAAAACTAGTACGTAATAATTATCGGTATTATGGAAGATATATACCGGAATATTGATAATCAGAATATTGAGATTATTACATGCCCTTACTAGTGTAGGTAGATACATCCTACTAAAAATATTTTTTCATTGGTCTATAAAACTTTGTGAGGGAGAGAAATATCAAACACGCTGTATTCATAAAATGATGCACGCGCGAACATATCCCGCGCGACTATTTCGCGTCACAGCCGTTGACTTGAGACGTCTAGAAAGTGCACGTTCCTCTCATATCGTGTAAATTTGTTGATAAAATCTCGTTACACAATTTATTTTTATTTTGTATTTTTTTGTGATTATATTATAGTTTATTTTATTAAGTATTAACTAATAAGTAGTAATTTATAGTTTAGTGTAAATAATGGGTAATAAAAGGAATAAAGAACTACGTAAGATTTGTATTAGAAAACGACGTAAGAAGAATATAAAAAAACATACTTTTGACTCTGAGTAAGTATAATATTTGAAATTATAATACAAAATCCTTATTATTCAATATCTTCAATCAATGTAAAAAGAAAAGATGGAGTAATACAACCGCTCAGCGTGCCTGCCACGTAGCATACGCTCTGCCTATACACTACTCCTCGTCCCGGTGTTCCTCTTTTCTTATTTTGTATTAGCACTACGGCCGAATACTACAAAACAGTGAGAGTACAGAAATTAAGCTTACGTATGTACATAACCTTTTATACTTACACTCGGCCACAGTAAATATATCTAAACAGTACCGAAACATATGGTAGTCTATCAAAAACTAAGTAGATATAAAGTTACCTATTTACACAGGCAAAGGCGGGTAAAAGCTTAGTCCATTGAGACCTAAGTATGTATAAAACACCACATTTACACAGGCAAAACCGAGACATATGGTAGTCTATCAAAAACTTAGTAGGTATAAAGTTACCTATTTACATAGGCAAAGCCGGGTAAAAGCCTAGTCCATTAAGACCTAAGTAGGTATAAAGGCAGACATTTACACAGGGAAAACAGAGACATATGGTAGTCTATCAAAAACTAAGTAGGTATAAAGTTACCTATTTACACAGGCAAAGCCGGATAAAAGCCTAGTCCATTAAGACCTAAGTAGGTATAAAGTCAGACATTTACACAGGCAAAACCAAGACATATGGTAGTCTATCAAAAACTAAGTAGGTATAAAGTTACCTATTTACATAGGCAAAACCGGGTAAAAGCCTAGTCCATCAAGACCTAAGTAGGTATAAAGTCAGATATTTACACAGGCAAAGCCGAGACATAGGGTAGTCTATGAAAAACTAAGTAGGTATAAGTTACCTATTTACATAGACAAAGCCGGGTAAAACCCTAGTCCATCAATACCTAAGTAGGTATAAAGTCAGATATTTACACAGGCAAAGCCGGGAAAAACCTAGTCCATCAAGACCTAAGTAGGTATAAAGTAAAATATTTACACAGGCAAAGCCGAGACATTAGGGTAGTCTATGAAAAACTTAGTAGGTATAAGTTACCTATTTACATAGGTAAAGCCGGGAAAAGCCTAGTCCATTAAGACCTAAGTAGGTATAAATTCAGATATTTACACAGGCAAAACCGAGACATATGGTAGTTTATTAAAAACTAAGTAGTATTAGTATGTATAGAAAGCCCGCTGTTTCTAATAAGATAGCTAGAGCGGGATAGTGGTAGACGTTTAAGTTCGGGTGTGAAAGGGACAGACAATAGGATTACGAGAAAAACATCGCTAATTTATAATCAGGCGAGTTCACCAGAGCGTCCGGGACACGTCCGCTGCCGGCGGTATCTGTCCGCCATCTGCCGATATTTACGGAATTTCGGGCTTTTCAATTAATTAAAAAATAAACACGCTATTAATTTGCCATTTTTTAAGCAATGTCTTTAGTACATTGATTTTCCTACAATATAGTTTTTTTTTAACGTTAGTTGTCGCTCAAAATATTGAGAATTTTGAGAGCAAAAATTATTTTCGTGCTGTAACTTGCGATTTTTTTTTTAAAGATACTACAAAGATTTAATAATATTTTATTATTTATATATTTTCTTTATATATTTCACTATTCACAAATTTTTTTTCGGACTTGTAAAATGGCTTGATATGTCCACATTTAGCGACAAAAAAATAGACGTTTCAGAGAAAATGTACGGAGACGTCGCCTTAAACGACGCGAAAGAATTATGTTAAAAAATTCCTCCTGTCTAACTCTTATGGGATATAAGGCATAATAATAGATAGCCTTCATTGCAAATTTTATATATACATTTTTACTCAAAATATTTTCAGGAATAAAATTATTGGAAGCTAATCCAGATGTGAAACGACTTTACGATGACTTATTGAGCAACTACAACAGGTTGATAAGGCCTGTTACTAATGTCACTGATATTCTCACAGTAAGGCTTGGCTTAAAATTGTCTCAGTTGATGGAAGTCAACTTGAAAAACCAAGTGATGACTACGAATTTGTGGGTGGAACAGGTAATAATAAATAAATAAAGTTAAGACGTCTGGTATTAACCAATTAATTATCCTGGCCATGTACCAATGGGTTTTTTAATTAAAAACTTATGTACATAATCGGACAAACCACACTTAGACAAACTATTTAAATATACCTAAAGAGAACTGGCCACTCGTTAGGTATGCCATCACAAATACCATCAGCTAAACGAGGGAGACTTGGTCTTACGATGAGTACACTGGAACCGTAACATGGTGTGGCGGCACATCGCGTCGATAGATGTCGCACCGTTACTATCTCATTGAAACCTGTATCGCGCCATTGAAAATATTTAATAGATTGGCATATATGCAACTTTCCAACGATGTGCGTTGGGGAGTATTCCTTTTACTCATGATCGCTGGATTGTTGTATGTATTGCCATTTCAATATTGGTGACCCCGTATGAACACAGCCTGTTCAGCCACATTACATGTCCCGCATCCTACTCCCACTTCCCACTGACGACATGTCAGTCCTTACCAGGTCCTCCCGTGCACGCTCCGATGACGACAGGTCATTCCCACATCACGACATGTGATTCCGCCGCACTGCAGTCCACCACACAGTCCATCACAGCTGACAAAGCTAAAATGGATGTTGGTTTCATACTGTATCGACCTCTGGTCTGGGAAGGGAGTCATGTGGCGGCACATCGCGTCGATAGATGTCGCACCGTTACTATCTCATTGAAACCTGTATCGCGCCATTGAAAATATTTAATAGATTGGCATATATGCAACTTTCCAACGATGTGCGTTGGGGAGTATTCCTTTTACTCATGATCGTTGGATTGTTGTATGTAGCCATTTCTATAATGGTTTAGGAAGCTGTAAGGCAAACATTCGTCCAATCCCCGGCCGGTCGCCGTACGGTCCACCGAAACCGACCACAGACTCGTCCAATTCTTGTACGTACGGCCCACCATCCGTTTTCAAATCGTTGTTTTTATAGTTGATTTCGATGACCGGAACGATCTGACGATTGAATCTTGTGTGTTTGTGTGGGTGAGTGAATTGCATGTGATCTAGATAGTATGATATATATTGCTAATGTGTGGTGTATCTTCAATCTCGATCATACGGCGGCCAGACCGAATATATACTTACGACGGATTGGATTATGTAGTACATAAGTTTTTAATTAACATTTCGATCAAACCCGTGGTCTGCCTAGTTAATACCAGACGTCTTAACCACTCGGCCACCAACGCACCTTTTTATATGTTCAATAAAAGTCGTCCTAAGTCGTCCTCTGCCAGCATTTCCTTTCACTTCAGCCATATAAACCTTCTTAGTCAATCTTTCATCCTTCATATAATTATAACTAAAATCGGACAGCGGAAAGTTAGTATTTTCCTTTAAATAAAGCGATTGCCTCTACCTACCCATTTTGGGATAAAAGGCGTGATGATAGATAGCTAAAAAAGGCACCATGGCAGGTTGTCCATATTAAACAGCACAGGTGGCAAGCTGTCAAGTCATGGACCTAAGTCTTAGATATGTCACTGTTAATAATGGAATAATTTTGCCTGACTCCGATGAAACTTAAGATCATATAGGATCAGGCCCGCCGCTAACTGTTTCAGCGCCCGCGTGCAAATACCTGATTACATCCCCCCTCCCCCCTCCCCAGCGGTGTCAGGAAAATTATTTGAAAGTAGATGTGAAAGATCAAAATTAGTATACAACAATATTATTATAATTGAAGAAATACACGACCAGACGCGTAGGCCAAAACCAAGCGTCTCCGAAGTGTGAGACGCTTTGTTTTGCCTCATGATAACGCGTTATCCGCTCTTTCTCTGCAGCGGTAGGCGCAGACGGCGTAGTTCAAAACCAAACGTCTTCTGAATTTTGAGACGTCTTGGTTTTACCCTAGTTATTGTTTCACATCAATAAACTGACCAATAGATGTCGTTATTATGACATGATACAAATATATAAGACATAAAATTATGAGAATTTTTCGTTTCGATATCTGTTTTTGCCGCCCCCTTGAAAATGCCGCCCTTGTGCGGTGCACGCCCGTACGCGGCGGGCCTGTATAGGATTCCGTAGGCGGTTTTGTAAATTGTATCGGGTGAAGTATAATATTATTATTTTTTCTAGAAATGGTTCGACTACAAACTACAGTGGACTCCTGAAGAGTACGGTGGACTTGAGATGCTGTATGTACCATCAGAACACATTTGGCTTCCTGATATAGTGCTGTATAATAACTGGGATGGGAACTATGAAGTTAGTATTATATTTCGTTTACTTTTATATATAAACTAGACTTTCCGCTCCCGGCTCCGCCCGTGGATATATTCGAAAATTATAAAATATAGTCTATGTCACTCAGAGATATTGTAGCTTTCTATTAGTGAAAGAATTTTTAGAATCGGTTATTCATTATAAACAAATATACAAAAAAAAAAAATTTCCTCCAGCGTCGCACTGATACAATATGGGTTTACAACAATTTGAATATTTACATAAATACGCTTGTAACTACTTATCTTTGAGAGATAGATATATGCTACTGCGGACCTTTTTGTAGATCAATTTATTCTACACAAATAGTTCCTACATCATTTTGTTCTATCTCTGACGGATTAGACAGTATATGTCATGAAAAACCGCTTTTCCCCCCGAACTTGATTCACTAGCACTCAGCTCCTAAACATGATAAGTCAATGTTCAGTAATCGTAAACCTTCCTCATAAATCAACTTATGTGGTGAAAATCGCATCAAAATCTGATCGGTAGTTTTTGCGTGAATAGGGCCTGAGCCAGACAGGCAGACAAATGCGACTGGGAACTTTGTTTGAGGATCATGATGATTGTCGTGTGATACTACTCAGTTGGAGCTGGCTTCAATTTCTAGGACAGTAAATTTATATGTCATAAAAAATGCATGCGTATTATATATTAAGAAAAAATTGGTATCATAAGAAGAAAATTGAAATTTTTTATTTCAAGAAAATATATTTATAATTTTTTTATTAGAATCTTTGATACCATACAAAGCAGGGGCGGGTCGCTCTAGGAACCATACAGATAAGAGTCCTTATAACCTTAAAATACCTCAACAGAGTTGATCACTCGTAATGTAACCTCAAAAATATCATCAGCTAAATGAAGAAGGAATTGGCGTGTACTGTCTTTGCCCAACCCAGCAATTTCGCGGCATTAAAGCGTTGGACATTCTCGGGTTTCTTAAAACTTTTACTATTTTTTAAACCGATTTTTCAATTAATTTCCAGGTAACATTAATGACGAAAGCAACTTTAAAATACACGGGCGAAGTGAACTGGAAGCCGCCGGCCATCTACAAGTCGTCGTGTGAAATAAATGTGGAGTACTTTCCGTTTGACGAACAAACTTGTTTCATGAAATTTGGTTCTTGGACTTATAATGGAGCTCAGGTGAAATCACATACATATTATAAAATGTCTGTGACCTTTTTACGCACGGATTTCGTAACGGAGCTGAGCATTAACTGTATAAGTGAATCAAGTCAGGAAAAAGTTAGCTCCAGCGAGTTTTTATGGCGTATGCTGTCTAATCCGTCAGAGATTATAACAAAATGGATAAGTGGTACCAAGCGTATTTGTGTGGGTATTATAATTTCTATAAACCGATATATTTATATGGCTAAAGTGAAAGGAAATGGACGACCTAGGTGTACTTTTATTGAAGATATATTGATGTGTTATTATTATTATTAGTCTGTAGCAAAAAAAATCTTCACGGATTGCCTTACAGCTTCTGGGAACCGTTGCCGGCTCCAGGGTACTCAGCAGAAGACAAAGTTTTCCTCACAAGCCGAAGATTTTTTTGAGGCTATACTTATTGAATGGCCAGCTCTGTTGAGATATGTAGATGGAAAAGCCTCTTTATTTGTCGGATCATGTACATAATTTTTTTATTATAAAAAGCCATTGGTACATGGTCGGATGTGGGGATCGAACCCGCGGCTTCTCAGTTGTGAGCCAACGTTTTATCCACTCGACCACCGACTCCCCAAAATTAGTATCATGACTAAATATATTGATAAGAGTTTTTGTTAATTTTGTTAACAGGTTGACTTAAAACATATGGATCAGCTCCCAGGCAGCAGTTTGGTTCATGTCGGTATAGATTTGAGTGAATTTTATTTGTCTGTCGAGTGGGACATCTTGGAAGTACCAGCAACTAGAAATGAAGAGTTTTACCCATGTTGCAAAGAGCCTTTCTCAGGTAACACAAATGTTAATTAGGTACTAATTTTGTTAGCATCTTCAGGCCTTAGCAATGGCCTGCCTTCAAGCACCTGGCAGTCCACTAACTTTTATCACCAATTTGAATCTAGCTTTAATTCGGTACCTATATAAAGTAAAAACTAAGGTATTATTTTTATACCAAATTTGAATATACATATTTGTTTTCTATCCAGAATTTTTTAAAAATAAATTTTCAAAGTTTTGCCGACATACGATCATTTAGATGAAGTAGAGTTTCTGCCCGTGGCACTACTCGTTTGTGTTAAAGTAGTACCATGGCCCTTAATGTGCCCTGTGGTATTATAATTAATACAAATAAATTGAGAAATGGGGCAGAATTACTACTTTACCTAAATGATGATGTTATTTTTGTCGTCTGTCGGCTTTGAAAATTTATTATAAAAAAAACTACTGCATAGAAAATAAAAATATTCAAATAAGTTTCTTAAAATAGCTTAATCTTCTTTAATATAAACATATGAAAACATAAGTAGGTATGTGGTATGTTAGTTTTTACTTTAACAATTGGCCTTAACAATGGCCAGCCTTCAAGCATTCTCCTAATATTACTATCAATTGCATCACAGCGCAACGAACTCAGTTTTACGCTTGACTTATTTTGTTCATGTATCTTTAGAAATATGTGAGCAAGATGGACTGCTATTAAAATCGTTAAGATTCACGTACCAGAAACATGAGAAAGTACTATTTCTCAACGAAACCTGTCTTGCGATAATACTTACACGAAACGGACTTAGACTTATGAGTATTATGCAAAAACTATTAGAAAAAGCAAGTTGTAGTTAATGTTTTCTTAAAATATATGAAATAAATTACATTAAATTGTACATTAGTAAATATATTGTAACGAATAGGTACTTAAATCGCACAAATAAATACCTAAACACATCAAGGTCGATAGACGTCTCTAGAAACATCCAGAGAGAATCAAGTACAAACGAAAATGGACCGTATGTGCCTAGCCATAGGTACCAAAATCGGGCGCGGTCGGTGTGTAGGTATTTGGCACCGAGCCGCATCGAGACGCATCTACAACTCTGTACAACAATCTCGGCGTTTCTCGAATGTTCGGAGGGCAATATAAACAGAGGATCGTCGCCGGGAGAAGACAGTGCGAATCAGAGCGATCAAAGCGAAACAGTGAAGTGGAATTTAGTGCGACTAAGTGTTATTTTAGTGTTTTCATTTATGTAACTGTATTTTTGTGGTGTTGAAGTAAAGTTTGTCTATTTAATCGGTATTTTAAATCTCTTCGAACCCTAGCTCGTAACAAATTGGTGTCAGGAGTGTGGGATTCAAAAATGCCGATTACACCACGTGACTCGTCGTCATCACGGCGACCCAAAACACGACAAACTACTGCTGGACATCACGGCGAGGAGGTCGACGAGGCTGCTGCTGCTGGAGCCGCTGCTGGTGCTGCTGGGAATGCTGCTGGTGGTGCCGGAGCTGCTGCTGCTGCTGCTGGGACTGCTGCTGGTGGTGCTGGAGCTGCTGCTGGAGTTGATTCGGGTGCTGCGGGTTCTGCGGGTGCTCCCCAGGCAACCGACATGGGAATGCTGGTTCGGCTGATGGAGGAGCAGGCCAGACGTCAGGAGGAACAGACTCGACGGCTGATGGAGGAGCAGGCCCGACGTCAGGAGGAGCAGGCTCGACGACAGGAGGAGCAGGCCCGACGACAGGAGGAGCAGACTCGGCAGCTATTGGAGGAGCAGGCCCGACGTCAGGAGGAGCAGGCCCGACGTCAGGAGGAGCAGGCCAGACGACAAGAGGAGGAGGCCAGACTTCGGGAGGAGCAGACTTGCCGGCTGTTAAAGGAGCAGTCTGCTAGCCTTAAGGAGCTGCTTTCAGAATCACTGGGAAAGGTGACTATGGAGGTGAAGCAGCTACAGAGGGTTACAGACATGCACGAGGAGAGAATCGAAGACCTCGACATCCGTTACGAAGACCTCCAACAGCATTGCAAGGAAATACAGACTAGGATGAGCAGAGAACTGGATGCAAGACTTAACGACCGCTACGGAGAGTTGGACAGCCGATGCGAGAGGCTCCAGAATGAAGTATGGAAACTGAAGCTGACCGCTCCTGTTTCTGGAGGCGTTGTCGTCTCCGGCCCTCGAGTCAAGGTGCCGCCGTACGACGGGACTACGTCCTGGACAGCGTACAAATTGCAGTTCCAAACGGTCGCCTCTGCCAACGGCTGGACAGACGAGCAATCTCTGACCGCCTTGACAGTGGCTTTAAGGGGCCGTGCACTATCGGTTCTGGAGGCCTCTCCAGACAGCTGCACCACGTACGGGAACCTGATCGAGGCAATGGACTCCAGGTACGGCGACAAACATCTAGAGCACGTCTACCGAGCGCAGCTGAGGGACAGGACGCAACATGCTGGTGAGAATCTGCAACAATGGGCTCTGGAGATCGAGAAGATCGTGAGGAAGGCGTACCCATCTGCCGGACAAGAGTTCATTGCTGCGAACCTCGTTCAAGCATTCATCGACGGTATCCGCAGCATGGAGGTCAGAGCTGCAGTTCGACTGGGCCACCACAGCGCCCTGAAAGATGCACTGGCCCATGCTCTAGAGGTGGAAGCCGTGAGACAGGAGCCTCGTTCTCAGCGATTGCGACAAGTGGCGGAGGAGGCTACTCCAACAACGACACCTGTAGCAGAGAGGCGTAGCTACTTACCCCGCTGCTTCTACTGCCACAAGCTGGGGCACCTTAAAGCAAGCTGCCCGGCGCTTAAACGACAAGGCACGGATCAACGAGTGCCGAAACGGGACGTCGGAGCTGATGTCCGTGCCGTAACTACGGAGCTTCCGGGAAACGAGTAACAGCCAGAGCCGCGGGGCGGGTACTGGCTGCTCGTGACACAGCCCCAAAAGTTACCATCCGACAAGTTTTCGACGGGAACAGTCTGGTGATCGCCGGCGAGGTCAACGGGACGCCATGTGAGATGACGATCGACACAGGAGCAACGCGTACGGTTGTGAGACCTCAGTTGTTGGGACGATCTACGAGCAGAACCAGACGTTCATCTTCCTGTCTGAAACTCTTCACGGCAACCGGTCAGCCAATACCCGCATACGACGAGCTGCCGGTGACACTCAAGGTGGGTGACGGGGAGTATCCACACACCGTCATCGTGGCCGACATTATAGACGACTGCATTCTCGGACTCGACTTTATGAAGCGGTTCCAGTTTGGCATCGACTTGCGCAACGGTGTACTGCAGTGCGGCCAGGAACAGGTATTTTTGAAAGGCGGTTATGCTGGCTATGTGCGTTGTGCCAAGGGCGTCAAGCTGAACCCATATTCGGAGACGCTTGTCGATGTGGAGTTACCAACTAATGGGGACCCCTCCAATACGAGGTGCTCTATCATCGACCACCTGGAACGTTCTAAACATAAAGGCTGGTTACTCACTCCAACTTTAGTAAACAGCCAGAGTGGACGAGCTGTAGTAAGGGTGACCAACTTCAATGGCGCTCCTGTCACTCTCAATAAGGATCAAGTCGTGGCGAAGTGCGACGAGGCGAATTGGATGCGGAGCTGCACCCAGGGGAAGCTGTCGGCGATGAAAAATAACAGTGCAAACCCCTTGGAACTCGTCGACATTTCGAAGAAGGACTTGTCAATCTCCGAGTACAAACGAGCGAAGGAGATGCTCACTCGTTACATTGACATCTTTAGTGACAGAGATGGGCATCTCGGCAGGACGTCATTGGTGAAACACACCATCAACACAGGCAACGAGTTACCTATACGTCAACGTGCTCGACGAATCCCAGTAGGAAGAGAAGCCGAAGTACAGTGCATGCTGGAAGACATGAAGAAGGCTAATGTCATCGAACCTTCTTTGAGCCCATGGTGTTCTCCGGTTGTGCTTGTTAAGAAGAAGGATGGCAGCACTCGCTTTTGTGTGGATTATCGTCGACTGAACGACGTAACCAGAAAGGACAGCTACCCTCTACCCCGGATTGACGACACCTTGGACAAGTTGAGTGGGAACCAGTGGTTCTCAACACTGGATTTGAAGAGTGGATACTGGCAAGTGGAGATCGATCCAAAGGACAAGGAAAAGACTGCTTTCTCGACCGGAAATGGACTGTGGCAGTTCAACGTCATGCCTTTCGGGTTATGCAATGCTCCCGCTACGTTCGAAAGGCTGATGGAAGTTGTGCTTGCGGATCTCGTTGGAAAAGCTTGCCTAGTCTACCTGGATGACGTCATCATCATGGGACGCGACTTCAACGAGCACCTGGGGAATTTAGAAAGAGTGTTTGCCAAGTTGAAGCTTGCGAACCTGAAATTGCATGCCAAGAAGTGTAGCTTCTTCAAGAAACGTGTAAATTACCTCGGGCATGTAATTACAAAGGATGGCGTAGAAACCGACCCTGTAAAGACAGTAGCTGTACGAGAATGGCCCACCCCACGGAACAAAACAGATGTTCGGGCGTTTCTTGGTCTGTGCTCATACTACCGCCGCTTCGTATACGACTTCGCGGGAGTAGCCAAGCCCCTACATCGACTGACGGAGGACAAGCGTTCGTTTCAGTGGACTGAGGACTGTGAGAAGTCGTTCCAGGAACTGAAACAACGACTGTGTGAAACACCTGTATTGGGCTACCCGGACCAAGTCGGCGAGTTTGTGGTGGACACAGACGCAAGCAACATCGCTATTGGAGGTGTGCTGTCACAACGGAAGGGGGACAAGGAAGTTGTGATAGCGTATTTCAGCAAGGCTCTGTCGAAACCAGAAAGGAACTACTGTGTAACCAGACGCGAACTTCTGGCCGTAGTGAAGACAGTACGACACTTCAACAAGTATCTCATCGGAAGGAAGTTCAAGCTACGGACAGACCATGCGGCGTTGAAATGGTTACTTCAGTTCAAGGATCCCGAAGGACAAGTCGCTCGATGGATCGAGCAGTTACAAGAATTCGATTTCACGATCGAACATCGACGAGGACGGACGCATGGCAACGCTGACGCACTGTCACGCAGGCCGTGCCCTGAAGATTGTAAACACTGCTCGAGGCGTGAAATCAGTGATTCTGTTATCAAAGTGATTACGACTAACAACCTTAATGACGAATGGGCGAACGAGAGGACGAGAGACGAGCAACTCAAGGATAACAACTTGGCGCCGATAATGGAATGGAAGACGCAGAATGTTCCAAGGCCCGGCTGGAATGTTGTATCAGCCATGAGTTCCACCACGAAAAGCTACTGGGCTCAGTGGGAAAGTCTAGTGCTGCACAACGGGTTGCTGTACCGCAAGTGGGAGTCGCCAAGTGGACAGGAGACACTGATGCAGCTGGTGGTGCCTAGGTCAAAGGTGCGCGCAGTGCTTGAGTCCGTGCACGATGGATCCTCGGGAGGACATCTGGGCATGAATCGAACCCTGGCGAAAATCAGGAAACGATTTTATTGGGTTCATTGCCGGCAAGATGTCGAGGATTGGTGTCGTAAGTGCACAGTATGTGCGGCCGTGAAAGGACCTACGACACGTACGAGGGGACGTATGCAGCTGTACAATGTTGGCGCTCCATGGGAACGAATTGCGGTGGACGTTGCTGGACCGTTCCCGGCCACTGAAGACGGGAACAAGTACTTCATGGTCGTGATGGACTACTTCACGAAGTGGCCGGAGGTCTTCGCAATTCCCAACCAGGAAGCGACAACAGTGGCGACTAAGTTGGTCAACGAAGTATTCTGCAGGTTCGGGCTACCATTGGAGATACATTCTGATCAAGGGCGTAACTTTGAGTCGCAGTTGTTCCAGGAAGTATGCCGTCTCCTGGGAATAAATAAAACGAGGACTACGGCGTATCATCCACAGTCCGACGGAATGGTTGAAAGGTTCAACCGAACTTTGGAGACTCATTTAGCGAAACTGGTTGAGGATCACCAGACGGACTGGGACCGATATATTCCCTTGTTCTTGCTCTCATATCGATCCGCAGAGCATGAAAGCATAAAAGTGACTCCTGCTTATGCCAACTTTGGGAGAGAGCTCCGACTACCAGTTGATCTCCTGACCGGCGGACCTCCGGATGCGCCGCAACCTGTAAGTGACTATGTATCGAACCTGAAAAACAAGATGTGCGACATACATGACCAGATTCGTCAGAGCAGTCTTGTGGCCAGTACAAAGATGAAGACCAGGTACGATAGAAACTTCAATAGTAACGGTTTTGACGAGGGATCGTTGGTGTGGCTGCACAACCCGAAACGCCGAAAAGGCAAATCTCCCAAGCTGCAGAACCGCTGGGAAGGCCCGTATAAGGTCATCACGAGGATCAATGACGTGACCTATCGGATCCAACGATGCCCGCGTGGACAGTTAAAGGTTGTCCATATTGATCGACTGGCTCCTTACAAAGGCTCGAATATTGCTCGGGACGAGCAAGTCTAAGCGGGGGGCAGTGTAACGAATAGGTACTTAAATCGCACAAATAAATACCTAAACACATCAAGGTCGATAGACGTCTCTAGAAACATCCAGAGAGAATCAAGTACAAACGAAAATGGACCGTATGTGCCTAGCCATAGGTACCAAAATCGGGCGCGGTCGGTGTGTAGGTATTTGGCACCGAGCCGCATCGAGACGCATCTACAACTCTGTACAACAATCTCGGCGTTTCTCGAATGTTCGGAGGGCAATATAAACAGAGGATCGTCGCCGGGAGAAGACAGTGCGAATCAGAGCGATCAAAGCGAAACAGTGAAGTGGAATTTAGTGCGACTAAGTGTTATTTTAGTGTTTTCATTTATGTAACTGTATTTTTGTGGTGTTGAAGTAAAGTTTGTCTATTTAATCGGTATTTTAAATCTCTTCGAACCCTAGCTCGTAACAATATTAAAATAATTAGAGTCGGAAAGTCGCAAATTGAGGACTTTCAGGGCTTTATAAAACTTATGTTTATATGATTTATAAAAATGTATGTCATTGTTTTCATGTTTAATATATCTATTTTTAGATAGCAATTTTAATTTCGAACCCAAGACAAACAGTTATCAAGTAATTTACATAAGCTTGCAGCATGTAATTAGTATGGGATAAATTTTGCACTACATCGATTTAGTATTAAATATTTATTTATGAACTGTCAAATGTTTAGTGTTAAACATATGGTACATTAATAATTCTACCCAAATATGTTCAATATTTTATTTGAAGTATTTTGAATTCTGAAATTTTATTATAGACAAGCTTTCCGCGCCCGGCTTCGAGCCTATATTACTCAAGGATATCGATGCTTTCTATTCGTGAAATATTTTTTAGAATCGGTTAAGTAGTTTAAGAGATTACCCCCTACATTGAAACTTTATCTCTTTGTAATATTAGTACTATGCATGCTTTCAACAATAAACATATAATGTATTTTTCAGATATAACATTTAAGCTGACGATGCGCAGAAAAACATTGTTTTACACAGTCAACTTGATAATACCATGTGTAGGACTTACTTTTCTAACTGTTCTGGTGTTCTATCTACCATCGGACTCTGGTGAAAAGGTATGGATTTTTCGAGGAAATTCTAAAATTGTTCCTAAACCTGACAAGTGTATTTATCTTGGGGCATTTCAAGTGAAGCGGACAGGGAAAAAAGTTCAAGTTTCTGAATTCAGTTATATTTTAGTATGTTATACCTATACATGTTCTCGACACAGACACACAATATTTTTGCAGTGGCAAGCCTGGTTCAAAAAATATCGGTCTTTGAAAATTTGAGTAACCGTGAGGTATGGTACTACTTCGAATGCCATTATTCAGTTAATAAAAGGTATAGTTAAATAAATTAATTACTGGTTTTTATACTTTATTTAATGACCTTTTTTATAAAATATTTTGTGCCTGTGTCGAGAACTATAGGTATAACATACTAAAATATAACTGAAATCGGAAACTTGAACTTCTTTTTCCCTGTCCGCTTCACTTGAAATGCTCCTATAATGTTAAGGGTAAATAGAAAGAATCAACCTAAAGTACATACATATGCCTCTATTCGAGTGGGGTTTCCAAAATGCAACGATGTGTTTGTATTACACAATACACACACACAACGCGCAACACATTTTTTACATATTTCCCTACCTACCCTCCGTTTTACTTATAACGCCCATGCAGTGGAGATCGAGACGTTAGTCGCAACGCACCGGTGTATACGGTAATAACGCCAACGCAAATACAATAATTGTATATACGCAAACCCGCGATCTCGTTAGTTAAGCTAGTTTACAAAGAAAAGTGTGGTGAAAGAAAGAGACAGCCAAACACCGCACCGAAGTACAGCGACCTATGGATGCAAATAACATCTCGACGGTAAGGGCTGTTAATTTCTTTACCAGTTACAAAAATAACTCCATCCCAAAATGGTCAGAATTAGCTTCCTACGATCTTATAATGTGAGATCTCTTGAAAACTCGCGTTTCACCTTTGTCGTGCGATACCCGAGATTTAGATTTTATTATTGTGAGACAAATTGACCGATTAGAAAAGGATGCGGAGTGAAAGATGATGTAATATTAAAAGTACACACAATCGCCGAGCATGTATGAAAGGTATGATGAATATAAAATAAGCGAAAGAGGTATGTCAGGATCGGGTAAAGGTTTAGATTATCAAATCCGAGCTTGTCGTGTTTTGTCGACTTTCTTAAATTGCTGCACTGTTTTATTACATACTTTAACTATTTTGAAGTCTCGGTAAGGTACCACTTTTCGCCGGTGTACACAAGTTTATACGAAAATTGATATTAAAAAACTTAGACGTTGACATTAAAAACCTGTGACCTCCTGCAAAAACTTATACCTTACCGAGACTTGAAAATAGTTAAACTATGCAATAAAACAGTGCAGCAATTTAATAAAGTCGAAAAAACACAAAAACTCAGGATTAGATAATCTAAACATTTACCCAGGATCGTAGCAAATGGCATTAGATTGTCTTTGCCTAGCCCTCTTGGGATAAAAGGCGTGATGATACATAGATAGATAGAATAAATTGACCGAGTACACTCATACACATACGGAAGTCCATCCATGGTAGCTTCCTAAGACCTCAAAAACTTCGAGATCTGTTGAAAATTCTATTTCCACCGAAATCAGTAACTTCCTGTCCAAAAGGTACTTGAAATCGTAGAGCATGCATGAAAGACGTATGGATTTGGATGAACCAAAAGAAATCAGGATCTTGGCAAGTGGATATTTTTGGTCTCTGCTTACCCAAAAGGAAATAAGGCGTTAGCATAATTTATGTATGTACAAATTACTTGTCGGTTTTATTTGATTGAATATCCTACAAAATAAAGTACTTACCTACCTACATGATGCACACTAAAAGTTATTTAATTTAGTCGCGATATGCAACCTTCATGGTAAAATTAACTTTTTTGGCGCCTGTATTGTATATATGTAGTTTTTGGAAAGTCCAAAGTTTGGTGTTGTTAGAGAAAATGGAACAAACTCATGAAAGTCTTTTTTATCAAGAAATACAACAACCGGGTACTCTATTTTAGTGTACTATGTTTAGCCTCAGTTTATGCGGATTCTGATTTAATCTGTATTCGTATACAGGCATGTAAATATGTATTTTTTGTTTTAGATATCACTCTGCATTTCAATTTTGCTGTCATTGACTGTGTTTTTCTTGTTACTTGCTGAGATCATCCCTCCAACATCTCTTGCTATACCTTTGTTGGGAAAATATCTATTGTTTACTATGATCCTGGTGTCGCTCAGTGTGTGGATGACAGTATGTGTACTTAATGTACATTTCAGGTAACTAAATTATTTATTTACTTCATCTATCTTCACTATCGTTTCCCAAAGTGGTCTAGGGTCGATTTCTACTTCCAAGGAGCGGAGCAGTAACCATTTACGCGGGTATTTAACGCAGAGCGCGCGTGCGTCACCTTGATTATCAAAAAAATTAATGTTGTTCGTTGGTAGCGCATCACTTGAGAACGGCTGGACCGATTTGGTTATTTTTTTTAAATGTCGAAATAGTCAGAATAAGGAAAAGAAAAATTGGAAATGTTGCCCGAAAAATTGGAAAATTCGGGAAAAACGTAACCAAGACCATATTAGGGGATGAAAGTTAATATGGTCCACAGGCAAAGCCGAGACGGAAATCTAAAAATATTTACCTTATTTACGAGGTGCCGATAACATTTTTGATAATTACACGCTTGACCTGTTGTATGTAATGTATGTAATGTATGTATGTAACGGAATCTTTCAAATAAGTTTTCACTTTTCACCCATTTCACCCAGCGTCGGTCTGAATAATTTCAAATTAATCATCAGAATAAAAAAAAAAAATTTTTTTTTTCACTTAGACCTTAAAATATTGCAACGGATGACAACACAATATATCACAACTTGGTCCTAAGCGTAAATTTAACTTGAAAAAAATTTTTTTTCTTCACGGTTTGCCTTACAGCTCCCGGGAACTATTGCCGGCCCCAGGCTACCCAGCAGAAGACAAAGTCTTCCTCATTTAGCCATTGATTTTTTGAGGCTATACCTAACGAAATACCTAAATTGAAAAATATTTTTTACTTTTTATAAAAACGTGTTATTTTTAGTTTTTTAAAACTGTAGGTAATTTTATTCAGAACACTACCTGCTTTTTTGTAGCATTCCGCCACTCAACTCCACCCTAACCTCTGCAACTCCAACTCCTCTTTTGAGAATGAAATCTAGCACATTTTGTCGAATTCATAAGGCATTGTACATGCATGGCCGCAGATTGGGGATTAACCGCCCCGCTCCCCTTTCCCCGAATTAAATTCCTGGGTAGGTACATGGGGATCGAATCCGTGTGATGGTATAACAAATTGGTAAAGCCTGAAGTTTGTTACTACATTTTACTTCGTAATGTTACTATTGGTAAAGGTGTAACGATATCAGTTAAAGCTTTTGGACTAATAATTTTACCGTGTTTCAACATAATATAATTTTTTATTTAAAAAAGAATTAGCTCAGTGAAAACTCTCTATAACGAAAAGCATACAACATTTTTGACACTCAATAAATTTGCGTTAAACCTGCCGTTAAAGCATATATTTACTCAAAACATTAGACGCGAATTTTTTCACCTCCATATCTTTAATATTTGTCAAACTGGATATCTTTGCCTGGACAGCCATTGTCTTGATCTAATTTAGACACACCACTTCTTTTGTAAACCTCAAAGTTCTATTTTCAATTGGAAATTTAAAGTCTATATAGGTACCTATATACCTAAATAAAAATAAATTGCCACATGTATGACGGAGCATCACTTCAGAAAAAAAAAATCCCAGAAAAATGGAAAATTCATGAAACGTAAATCATTTTTTCTATGGGATTTTTGTATGAACTCAAGATCACAATAGGGGATGAAAGTTAATATGAGCTCTACGGGAGAAGTCGGGGCAAAGGCTAGTTTGAAATTAAATATAATAATTATCATATCACAATTGTGTGCAAAAACTATGTGGATCAAAAATAAATTTCAAGTAAATATTTCTATTCGTATAATTAATGTTTCATTTTCGTTAACCAAATTAAACATAATAAATTACAACTCGATGACAGAGCCTGAAAGAATTAAGGCCTTTCTCAAATTGACTTTCCCGAAACAATCCGGCGACGCGTTAATTATAAAAAAAATCAATTGCATATTGTGCTGGCTCATAGTCGTTGTATAGCCGGTGTGATAATAAATGTTCACTCGGCCTTTGTTATATTGTCAGTAGAATAACACAACAATAGAGTTGAATTATGGCTGTGTCGCTAGATAGGGGCTAGTTCACATTGGATTTTGGATGGAAACGTGTTTTAGGGATATTAAGGTAATTAAAATGCTGGATTGTTGAATTTATCATTTAAATTGGTTATTATTAAATATTGTTTTATACCTAAGTATATTTAATATTTATTAAAATAACGAAATGTGAAAAGTAACATATTTTATTTTCTCTATTGACAATTCAAACATCAAGTCATTACAAGCACATACAAGATCAATCTATGTGGCCAGTCGCCACAGTATTCCCCCGCCCATAAAAAAAATTAATCTATTTACATTAATTACAAGTTAAAACGCACTGTAGGTTTAATCGTACGCCCGTAACGTGTAGTAGTAACAGTGGAGTCGAGTTTAGTTGCATTGGAAGGCAAAGTTGGAGTTAGAATGGGAGTATTGGATAACGTAGAAGATACTGAAGGTGACTGAAAATAAAATGCAGGCTTTAAACGATCCAGAGAAATTACAGCAGTTCTGTTCGGCAGCTTAACTGTATAAAATTTTGGATTACGTTTTAAAACTTTAAAAGGTCCATCAAAGGGAGGAGTTAAAGGTTTCCTAACAGCGTCATTTCTAACGAAAACATGGCTACAAGTCTCGAGTTCTTTATTAATAAATGGTTTCCTATTTGAATGATTTGAACTAGTAACAGGCGATAGATCCTTAACAATATTTTGCAACCGTCTAACAAAACCATCCAGATCAATTTCTCGCTTAGAAGGCTCAAGAAATTCACCTGGTATACGAATATTTGTGCCATAAGTCAAAAACGCCGCACTTAAACCGGAGTCATCTCGTAGCGCTGTTCGAAGACCAAACATGACGGTTGGCAACTCTGAAAACCAATTTTCTGTATTACCTCGAGCCATTATTGATGCTTTAAGACTTCTGTGCCATCTTTCCAAAACACCATTTGCTTCTGGATGATACGCGGTGGTTCTTACTCTATGAACGCCTAGAAAAACAGACAAATGCCGAAACAATTCAGACTCGAATTGTCTTCCCTGATCTGAGGTAATAGTAGACGGACAGCCAAAACGAGTGATCCAGTTACGATAAAAAGTTTCAGCTATAACTTCTGCAGTAATTTCTCTGACAGGAACTGCTTCAGGCCATCGAGTGAAACGATCAATCATTGTGACAATGTAACGATTTCCTTCAGATATGGGTAATGGACCCACAATATCAATATGAACATGATCAAACCGCTCTGCTAAATCGAATGAACCGGATGGTGTGATTGTGTAGCGATGCACCTTTGAACGTTGGCAACCAACACACTCTCTTGCCCACCGAGCTGCATCAATGTTCATTTTTGGCCAAAAGAATTTCTCTGCAATAAGTTTCCTACTAGTTCGAACTCCAGGATGGCTGAGATTGTGAATAGTGCTAAAAATATGTTTTCGGAGACATTCTGTAATATAAGGCCGCATCTTTCCAGTTGAAGTTTCACAAAATACACTTTTGTCTCCAGAAACGACAACTTTTCTCCAAATTAGATTAGGATTGTTTAACTTTAAATCTTTAAATTGTGAATCTGCTTCTTGTTGATCAGCTAACTCCTGAAAATCAATAGCTGATGGACACGATATACCATAAATACGTGAAAGAGCATCTGCAACTGGGTTATCTGAAGCGCTAATATGCCTGATATCAGTAGTGAATTGACTGATAAAGTCAAGCTGACGAATGCGCCTTGGAGAAGTATTATCTTTTATGTTATTATTAGAAAACGCAAATTGTAATGGTTTATGATCAGAAAATATTGTGAAATAACGACCTTCTATCATATAACGAAAATGTTTTACTGCCATATATATCGCGAGTAACTCCCGATCATATGTAGAATATTTCTGCTGTGTTTGACTCAGAGCTTTGCTAAAAAATCCGAGTGGATTCCAACATCCGTTTTCAAATTGTTGCAAAACTGCTCCGACACAAGTGTTCGACGCATCTGTCATCAATGCGTACGGAGCGCAAGCTGATGGATGAGCAAGTGTAAGAGCGTTTTGTAGACTGACTTTACATTGCTCAAAAGCCTGAATCTCTTTAACTGACCAAATTATTTTCGTTCTGTCATTTTTTTTGGAACCATGAAGTAAATCATTTAAATAGGCTTGGTGTTGAGCACCTTCGGGTATATTACTCCTATAAAAATTTAACATGCCGAGAAATCTTCGAAGTTCAGCAATAATAATAGGTCTATATCACAATATAGATAATCACAAATAACTTTGATTTTACTATCTAAAGGTTTAATACCTTGAAAAGAGACGTGATAACCGAGGAATTCTATTTCTGCCTTTCCCAGCTCGCATTTTTCTGTATTAAGGGTGACGCCATATTCGTTTAGTCGCTCGAAAACCTTGGCTAGATGCTCTCGATGTTGTAAACTGTTGGCAGAAGCTATAATAATATCATCAATATAGGGAAAAGCAAAATTTAAACCTTTGAGAACCTCATTTATAAATCGTTGAAAAGTTTGTGCCGCATTTCTGAGTCCGAATGTCATCCTTGGGAATTCAAAAAGACCGAACGGAGTTATTATTGCCGTTTTTTCAATATCTTCTGAACAAACAGGAATTTGATGGTAAGCACGACGGAGATCGAGACGGGAGAATATAGATTTTCCGGAACAAATAAGAGAGAAATCCAAAAGACGCGGAATAGGGTATCTGTCTGGCTTGGTGACTGCATTGAGGCGACGGTAATCGCCACAAGGCCGTAGCTCACCATTTTTCTTACAAACTACATGTAACGGAGTAGCCCAGGGACTTTTTGATGGCCTACAAATACCTAACTCTAACATGTTTTCAAACTCTATCTTAACCTTATGAAACTTATCGGGTGCAAGTGGTCGTGAACGTGCATAAATGGGTGGTCCTGTAGTTTTTAAGTGGTGTATGACATTATGTTTAACAGGTTTCATCAAAGAACTCGGTTTAGTAATATCAGGATAAAGGTCTAACAAGTCATAGTAAGGTTGTTGTACATCAACAGTTTTAATTACAGTGTCATTAATACTAGCCAGCATTCCATGTGTAGACAACCGAGTGATACCATCAATGAGGATCCTGTTACGAACATCCACAATAATTGAGTGATAAGTTAAAAAATCTGCACCCAGTATCGGTTGACTGATGTCAGCAACTATGAATGTCCATCTGAATGGGCGACGTAAATTTATATCCAATACTAAAGTTTTCTCGCCGTAAGTTTTTATTTATGATCCATTAGCAGCATACAGTTTATATTGAGATACCTCTGCACGAGTACCTGCTTTTTTAGGCAAAACAGACAGGTTAGCACCCGTATCCACAAGAAACCTCAATCCAGTGTGGCGGTCTGTAGCAGTTAGTCTTTGGGCGGGAACAACAGCGCAGACATCCGCCTCTGACTGCGCACAAGTTAGTTTTTTTGTATTCCTTTACTCCAATTACATGGCGCTTCGCAATTCTTAGCATCATCTCTGAATCTAAGATGATAGTAGCATAGCCAATCCGGATCAGTAGGTGATCGGCGCCGTCGAGGATGTGGTGATGGAGATCGCCATCGTGATTGATTTCTGCGTTGTGAATATGAACCCCGTAATGCAGCTACCTCAGCGGTCAACTTGTCAATCTGCTGTTTTATCTCAACAGACGAGCAGCAGGAATTTAATTTTGCCACAGATTCGGTGGTGGTTGATGGATTATCTGAGACAGCAGATATACTTGTCGTAGCTACTTCCATAACTTTATCAGCAATGACAGCTAACTTATCTAAATCCTGAACATCACTAGCCGCAAGAACTGCTCGCACAGAACAAGGAAGATGACCAGTCCACATTATTTTGAGTGTTTCATCAGGTACTTTCAAACGAGCAAGATCTCTCATGCGTCGTAGAAGTTGAGATGGTCGTTGATCTCCGAGTTGTATTTCACTTATTAGTTTTTGAAACTGTCTAGTTTCGCTTTCTTCAAAAACTTCAAGAAGTCGTGACTTGGTTTGTATATATTTTTCCGTGGATGACAATTCATCGGCTGTAAAGAGAATGTCGCATACCTGGTCCAACTCTTCTTTTTCCAGTGAAGCTACGAGAACATTGAATTGCGATTCTTTATTTAATTTCTGAGGTGAAATCACAGCTTCGAACCTTAAAAACCATAGTCGTGGGCGGTCTCGCCAGAATGGAGGTATTTTACTTGACAGTGAAATTGCATCAATATTTGTTGAACATGCGTCTGCAGATTTTTGATCTTGTGTTGTTGGTGTATCCATTGTATAAATTATATTTAAAATGTCGAAAGGTCACCAGATATACCTAAGTATATTTAATATTTATTAAAATAACGAAATGTGAAAAGTAACATATTTTATTTTCTCTATTGACAATTCAAACATCAAGTCATTACAAGCACATACAAGATCAATCTATGTGGCCAGTCGCCACAGTTTAAAATGTTACTTTTGTGTGAAAAATAAATAAAAGTTAAAATCAGCCATCTGTATACAACCACCAAAACAAATTAGAAACTTTAGCTTTTAACTTTAGAAATTAGAGCTAATCTCAGGAACTACCAGTCGCATTAAAAAACATTTTTGCATTTCACAGCCAAATTCTTGTACAAGGTAACTTCACGCTACCTACTCAAGGGGGTGAATTGTATTTCTATTGAAACAATCTTTTTGCATTTGATAGCCCAATTATTATTCTTGAGGAATTTTATAGGCTCCTGAAGACCTCAATCCAAATCTTGCCCCCACCTGAACTAAATCCTGGTTACACCCATTCGTAATACCCATACATAATTAAATTCAAAACCGGTTAGTTCGTTAATTCATTACAATATTTTATTCGTATTCCATTTACAAAAATATTTAACATAATTATGTTTTAAGGTCACCATCAACTCATACCATGTCACCTTGGATGAAGAAACTGTTTCTTCAACTAATGCCAAAAGTTCTCATGATGAGAAGAACAAAATATTCTATGCCAGATTATGATGACAATTATGTGTCCAATGGTTATACCAACGAGTTGGAAATGAGGTAAGTTTTCTACTTGTTCACAACTAAACAACCACTGAACAAATTTTCTTGAAGTTTATAAAAAAATATACTTAATAAAAAAAAGAAAAATATATGCAATTACTTGTCTTCTTGTCTGATTGATGGCGCGATTTAAATTCTGATCAATTTTGTGATATTTATTATTTCCTTTTTTTAAAGTCGCGAAAGTTTAACGGATGCCTTCGGTGATTCGAAAGGCGATGGCAGTGACTACAGGAAGTCTCCAGGTCCTGATGATGATATTCTTGGAGCCAGTATCCATCAACGACCTTCTGGTAAATATACCTAATACTATAAACTTTTTTGTTTTAATTTATCAAATATACACATAACAATATAAAAACCTTAAATCTAATCTAAACATTATAAATAAATAAATAAACCACGTCCGCGTGGAATAGTGGCAAGAATACTGGCTGCATTGCTCCGCTGAATAGCGATGCTGATTCGACTATAAACTTGAATAGATGCAGAACAAAATCGGGGCAGGGAAGGGGCGTGACTTTATTATTGGCGACACCTGTATTATTTTGGGCCACTTGGATATCATTAATTTGTTCGTCGGTAGTACAACGAAACTGATCAACTTCCGTTTACAGTACTTTCCGATTTTTACTTGACCTAGGCGAGTGAAGCCCTAACAAAATAGCACCGTGGTTTTTTTTGCAATATGCACTGTTTTTCATAGATGGATTTCAATTAGAGAAAAAACCATCAGCAGTCTTTGAAATCGTCATTCCTTCCGTTATAAAAAAATGCTAAATAAAAAAATCCATTCGCAGTAACGGAGTCAGAAAACATGGTGCCCCGCCACTTGTCTCCAGAAGTTGCGGCTGCGTTACAGAGTGTTCGGTTTATAGCTCAACACATCAAGGATGCTGATAGAGATAACGAGGTAAGAGATTCTAATATATAAATACGTATATAATTTTTTTTAAATAATTATTGAATATATAAATTTAACAAAAATTAAAATCAAAAACTAAGTTTTATATACTTAAACTAGGTAGAAAAAGTCCATAAGTGATTTTTTGTTTTAAATAACTATGGCACCTGGAATCACCACCACACAAGCTCTTGGAGGAAATCTTGAGCTTCAGGTCCGAGTACTCCCGAAGTTTCAACGCCAAATGCCACAAATTGATAATTTTGGGTCAAGTCCCGGTATTTCGTCCGCTTGCGCGACTCTCCCATGCAAGCAGCTTAACCCGGAACTGATGAGTCACCGAAATGTGTGATTGTGCAAAGGTATCTACACAAGTGGCGTCCCATATTAGTGCCTTTGTATATAATTAAAAATAGCCTCGCAAATACCATAGGCTAAAAGAGGGATACTTGATCTTCCGCTGAGTACTGGGAGAAAAAAATAATAAAAGAAGATAATGCTATTAGGCATTTGTCTTGAAATGGTTTTTGATTTAAGAATATATCGATTGGAAGAAAATTTACATAGTAAATCCCTGCCCGGACACTCTCAGGTCGAGCATACTCGGGCCGGGCAATCCATGGTCTTGTGCCGAAGTCAGTACACGAATTCCTGCCCGGTTATTATCGTTTTCAGTTTCAGTTATCGTTCGGGAAGGAGGAGGGGTTTAAATTTATAAATATATATCCTAACTAATACACGTCAATACAGATTAACGGATCGACGTGATTTTTTGCACAGAGATAGGTTGAAGGCCGGGTGACATAAGCTACTTTTTATCCCAGAAATGCTTCTGGATACATTTTTAGGGCAAAATTAACCCACCGCGTTTGGCTGCCTGTTCTTCGTAACTACTAAACGTATTTGATCCGGTTATAAAGATTTGTTTATAAAGAAGGTTTATAGGTGTAAAAATGATTTTATCAAATATTATTATGCCTGTCTAAAATAGTTTCTAAGAAGATTTAAGATCACATCACATTTTTCTTAACGATTTCATCTTACTAGCACGTTTCTTCTGCCACACCCTACTATATTTAATATGAGTATTCCCAGAAATCTCAGCAGTTAACAGAACTCAGGCAGACATTTCCCCCTATTGTTTTTCGCAGAAAAAACCATTACAAGTCTCGACCGCAAAACATGAATATTTAAATCTCGGCCTCTTGAATAAACAAATAAATTTCTTTTCTTTCCGAAAGAAAACATTTGACTGTAATTACGGAGAGCACGGTCAACAATTCGATTTTTTGACTCAAAGCTTTGTTAATCGAAGTTATTATGTTTCTTGTATTCGCGAAATTATATTTTCATTTTTGTTTACCTTAGATTGCACAGGGAGAGCGTATCGTTGATTAATACAGTGTAAGCTCTCTATTACGTTGTTCTTTATGATAAAACTAGTGACCCCCACCCCCGGCTTCGCACTGGTACAAAATGGGTTGACAACAATTTGAATAAACCTACATAAATTCGCGTCAGTGGCCGAGTGGTTAAGACGTCTGGTATGATCCCGGCCATGTACCATTGGGTTTTTTTAATTAAAAGCTTATGTACATAATCCGACAAACCGCACTTAGAGGCTTTCCATCTAAATATATATCGACAGAACTAGCCAATAGTTAGGTATAGCCTCACAAATACCATCGGCTAAACGAGGGAGACTTGGTCTTCAGCTGGGTACCCTGGAACTGTAAGACGGTTTTAGGAGATGTAAGGCAACCCGTGACGAAGAAAATAAAAACCATAAATTCACTTATAACTACTTATCTATTAGAGATAGACATATGCTATCACAGATCATTTTATCCTACACAATTCTTTCTTACATTATTTTGTTGCATCTCTAACGGATTATTAAGAATACATATGCAGTGATGGATTTGTGTATTATGATATTTAAAAGGCCCGTCGAATGAGTAAATTCCAATTAGAATTGTTTCTATTCCTCACTTTTATTTATATGAAATTCCCTGGTCTTGTTTCGTTATAAAGAGTGTACACTGTATTTTAATCAAAAGTATCAACTTTCAATAAAATAGGTACCTCAAACACAGTTAGCCAATAGTAAAAAAATGGTTTAACCGTCTTTTCGTGATTCTAAGGGCACATATATCCAGCGACGAACCCGCCACCTGCTTTGTTATATAATTATCTGAGATAGTGCTAAAAGAAGAAAACTCGTATGCAATTAGTAAATTGCCAGTTTTCTATTAATTTTCCATTCTGTGATAATGAAATACTATGCCTAAATTGTTTTGATTCCCCAATCTATATTCTATTTAGTGATGGATGTGTGTATTATGATATTCGTTCAATGAGTAAATTCCAATTAGAATTGTTTCTATTCTCCACTTCTATGATATGAAATTTCTTGGTCTTGTTTCGTTATAAAGAGTGTATACTGTATTTTTAATCAAAAGTATTAACTTTCAATAAAATAGGTACCTCAACACAGTTAGCCACTCGTTAAAAAATGGTTTAAGCGACTTTTCGTGTATCTAAGGGCACATATATCCAGCGACGGACCTGCCACCAGCTTTGTTAATATTATCTGAGATAGTTCTAAAAGAAGAAAACTCGCAAGCAATTAGTAAATTGCCAGATTTGAATTCATTTTCCATTCTGTGATAATGAAATACTATACCCAAAGACCCCCTCGACAGTTAAACGTGTCATCCAATAATTACGAGACATTTACCAAATCGTAGCTTATATAAATTTAAGACTATGCTAATTTCTCTCACGCGAATGAGAAAGCTTTTGGAAATTCTTAGTGCATTAATTCTGTCGCTTCGGTTCCGATCTCTGGGGAATTTTATATGAGCTGGTATGTGGGGTAGGCTTTACATTGATTGCAAAATTCTTTCAAAATTTTATGGAGCCACACTTGCGTTATTGTAAAAGAGTTGTTTTTACTTTTTAACTACCTATGTAATTTTTTAGATCTAAAATCACTAAAGTGTCCGGTATCTCACAGAAAATTTTCGGTCCGGCCGCCGTATGATCGAGATTGAAGACAGGCCAAACATTAGCAATGTATATCACACAAGATTCGATTAAACAAAGGTGTGGATGTGTGTGTGTGGGACAGATAGTTCCGGTCATCAAAATCAACCACAAATGCAACGATTTGAAAACTGATGGTGGGCCGCGCGATAAGATTTGGACGAGTCTGTGGTCGATTTCGGTGGACCGTACGGCGACCGGCCGGGGATTGGACGAATGTGTGGCCACCTTAACACCCGTAACAACACATAGCGGACTCACAGTATAAACAAGAACCCACAGTAGTCAAAATTACTTACACTAGGCTAATTGTCCAATCTAATGTATTCTTATCTCCGTTAGTTCAATAGATATACTGTAAAACTTTCACCAAAACTCAATCAGACGTTTCGGAGCCTGTATTCTAGTCAAACAAATACTTTCTTTTACGGATAGCCTTACAGCTCTGGAAACCGTGTATCAGTCCCAAGGTACCCAGCGGAAGACCAGTCTCTTAATCGATGGCTGTAAGAGTTTTAACTTTTAATGAGTGGCCAGTTCTGTTGAGGTATATTTAGATCAAAAAGTTTTTAATTATAAAAAACCATTAGAACATGGATCGTACCGTAGACCGCCTAGATAAATAGCGTCAAAATCATTAGCTAAATTGGGAAGACTACGATTGGGTACCCTGTACTAGTAAATGGTTCCCGGGAACCTCAACGCAAAAAAATCACAATTAAACATTTTAGGAGAGAAAACTTAGGGCGGCAGTCATCGATAAATTACTTGTTAAATATCACTCCCAAAGGACTTCCATTCGCTGACTCTTGGTACATTAAGTATATTAATAACCTTAAATTAACAAGTCTTTAGAGCACATTTTCTCTGGTAAATGTAATTGTCACAATTCCAATTTAAAACACGATTTGCTTGATGACTTTTCATTATTTAGTGAGTGGTTGGTTTCTTATTCAGCTTTTGGCTGACTCCATTAAATATTTAACATTTAAACGAAATTGACTGCTGGATCGCTTTATGAATATTACTATCAATCTATACTAATATTATAAAGAGGTAAAGTTTGTAGGTTTGGATGTAGGAGGTAATCTCTGAAATACCGATTTCACAAAATTCTTGGACATGTTATCCTTTTAAAATAAAATGGCTTTTCGTGGAGACAAATTTTGTATAACGTAATAAAGCACTTACTAAATATAGCAACATCACCATTGCCATTTTCTTTCTCAGGCGTTATGGGATATTCTATTCCCACGCGGGTGAAACCGCGGGAAGAGCTAGTATGAAATAAATTACTTGAGTGAGTTTCTATTTATGTTCGGAATAATTTGAAATGGATTTTGATGAGATATTCAATAGCATGGTCTTTCCTGATGATAATATATCGATGGGTAAAGTAGACCAGAGAAGGCGAAGGTGAAGAAAAATTTAATATCCTTTTTTAGGGTTCCGTACCTAAAGGGTGACAACGGAAACCCTATTACTAAGGCTCCGCTGTCCGTCCGTCTGTTCGCCTATCACAGGGCTGTATCTATTAAACCGTAATTGAACACTCGATATTTTCACAGAGTGTGTATTACTATGGCCGCTTTAACAACAAATAATAAAAATAAAATAAAAGGGGTCCGTGTTTTATTCGACGTTTTTTGCTCGATCTTAATAATGGCAATAATGGCAATATACTGGTCGCGTAACCAACTAAAAACGTACGTGTTTGAAAATTTTGCATCTCTTTCACCCAATATCCGAGCGAAAAAATAAATAGAGAAAGAAAATTTCCAAAAAAAATCGGTACAATAAAATACACAAAACGGACTTTAGCAATTCAACAAAAGTTACTGTTGGAGACTAAAACGGAAGAGTTGTTTATCGGCATTTAAAAAAAAACCTGAAGAGAAGCCGGGCGGAATTCTAGTACGTTACACACCTATATCAAAAAATATTAAAAATAGCAAGTTCTAGTTAATGGATCCATAAAGAATGTGAAATTATTTTTACCTAACCTAAGCTAACAATTTGACCACAAGGAAGAACAATTCTTTGTGGTCAAATCAGTTTGACAAAATAATTTGACTACGAGGAAGAACCTGATAATTTCATATACTTTAAGAATCCATTAACTAGAACTTGCTACTTTTAATAAGTTTTGTACAATACTTGAATTGCTGAAGTCCCTTTTTAAAGTAATTTAATTATGAAGTTAATTAACTATTTACTCTTAATAATATAGTAGTCGACCTCCCCATTAGACTGCAACGTTTTCAAAATGTCTGAAAATGTTCACAGGCGAAGCCGGAAGGGAAAGCTATCTCATGTAAAATCGCTAGGATAAAGAGTGTGTTCAGACAAATCACTTTCCCAGATCGCGTAGTTAGAGATACAATAAAATAATTCTCGTAGAAGTCGTAAACTAAGTGCAACATAGTAGGATCGGCAACCTTATCAGTTAAGCAACCAACAACCAACGGCATTTCGGTCGCTATAGCAACCGGTTACAAATTGCAAACACTTAACTCAGTTGTATTCAAGTTGCTCGAAAAACTGTTTTTTTAATGTAATTTTTAGGGTTTTGTACATCCGATGAAAAAACGGAACCCTTATAGGATCAATTTTGTGTGTGTCTGTCTGTCTGTCACAGCTTTATTCTTCGAATCTACTGGACGAAAAGAGTTGAAATTTAGTACATTATGATGATTAAATCACGGAGTTATAGCGTAAATAATCGAATTTCGAGGGGGGCATCCATAAATTACGTCACACGAATTTAATGATTTCAATGAGTTTAGAATTCATGTTATTTATGGATATCATATTATCATATTCATATTCATGGATACCACGATGCCGCGAAATGACGTGTCATTCCGTTTCATTCCACGGGTTGCCGCGGCGCGCCATTGCATCCCGCCAGACGTATGGGTCACTTTATGTCGAGGAATTATGATTGCTAAGCTAGTTGAAATAAGGTTGAAACTTGTGCAGCGGTCATTTCGTCAATTCGTCAAATTAACAGTTCTTATTTGTCTCGCTAGAAGTGCTATTAACACTAAATCCCAGTCAACCATAACGACACAACGAACTTCGAATCCGCGCGGAGAAAAACTGATTGATGAACGCCGCGGGATGCCGCAGCACAATCTGCCGTGCCATGCCGTACCACGCCGTCAGTGAGCGCCGGCTCTTAGTTGTACAGTAGGGCGCTAGCGTCAGTTGTGAGTTTAGTTACGGTTTGACAGAAAGTATTATGCAATCCGTCGCAGTTGCTAATTCCGTGATAAGACTGCGGGCCGCGTCTGTGACACCCGTTATTTATTTTGATGACTACACCGAATGTCGGGAATTGCAAAGTTGACAGTTCACAACAGAATTTCAATTACTTTTTACGATATACCTTCTATGTGAAATTGTGAATAGGATAGGGGTAGGCAGGTAAGAGGTAATGATACCTTTCATATTCACACCAATCGTTATACTCAATTAATATAGTCACCGAAATTGACCAACGTGTAAATAATTTTTGTTCTTCTTTGATACCATAATGTAAAAAAACTCTAAATATTAAAATTAAAATCTGAACATAAATAAACCTTTTAAAAAAAAGTGTACTGAATTGTGCGCTGAAAAGTAAGAAATAATATTGCGAAATAAAAAAAATGGATGGAAAAATACCACTGTGGATGGGATTTGAACCATGTGCATCCTGCGCTGCACCCCATACGCTTAACCGCTAGACCACCGTCGATACGAAAATTTACAACTTCGTGTCAATAGCAACCATTGCTAAGGCTTTTCTCTGATATATAATTTCAGCCGTAAACAGAGACAAATTACTGAATTGTGACCGAATTTCTGAAAAACTTCTAAACGGATTTTGATGCAGTTTTCACGAATAGATTGATAAATTCACCAGAAGGTTTGTAAGCATTAAACATGGACTTGTCATGTTTAGGACCACTCAAGTCGGGGAAAGTTAGCGACAGCGAGTTTTCATGGCATATGCTCTCCAATCCGTCAGAGATATAACAAAATGATGTAGAAAAGAATTGTGTAGAATAAAATGATCTACAATAAAGTCTACGGTTGCATATATCTATCTCTAATAGATAAATAGTTATAAGGGTAAAAATGTAGGTATTCAAATTGTTGTAACCCATATTGCACCGCTAGTCCATAATAAAGTAACTAGTAATAAACGGATTAGGATATCATTTTGTAGAAGAAGTTCTAGAACTTAATTGTGGGTATTTTCTTTAGTTTTCTATAAAAAATTTTTGCTTCGTCAGTGCATTTGGTAAGTTTCCCAGACGCGGCAGGAACATGGAACGATCTAATTTTCTTGTACTCCCACCGGCCATGACTGTGCAGACATCGATTGCTTCGTTTCGATTTAAAATTCATTGAAGCACATTCGCGGTTTCAACAGGCCTCGGGAGAAAATGTCTGCGACATATAGAATTGGGTCAATTTGAAACGTTTCTGTTGAAATTCTAATTGGAAATTGCTGATATTATATAATATTCTAGACTTTTACCAGCGATTCTTCGGTTAAACAAGGCTTAAGAAAAATCAATTTATTCGACAAACCGTACAAAGAGGCTTTTCCACCTACAATATATCAACAGAGGTGGCCAGTGGCTACCCGTTAGGTATAGCCTCAAAAATGTCTTCGGCTAAATGAGAAAGACTTGTCTTCCGCTGGGCAACTCGTGAAGGTTTTTTTTAGAGAAATCAAAAATGACAGGTGCCTTGTGTTGTGGCTCTCTAGTCTGAGCTCCAGGGTAACCAATGTAGGACTTACTGAAATGTGTATCGCAGAGTCTAACAAACGGCGCAATATAGTTCAATTATATAAAACTACTTTGTATCGTTATGTGTAGAAACTCTAGCTGTTGGGGTTGAAATGTCAAAAAGTTTATTAAAGATATTTCGACTGATCATTTCCTCTGATGACAAGAGGGCTGGCTCCTTCCTCGTTCAACTAATCAGCATCGCGATTATTCCACGCGGACCTGGTTTTTAATTTGAAGGTTTTTTATATTATTTTGTGTAAAAAATGTGTAGGTAAAATAAGCAATTTGTTTTTCAACTGCACATAATATAAAAATTGCACAACCAATTCATGGGGTTTATATCATGATTATAATAGTTGTATATAGTTAACCTAACTGGTGGCCAATCATTTTAGGTAAAGTATTTTCATGTCTAAACGCCACTTTTACATTCTAGCCTAACTTTCGCTGCTGCACCGCTGTTATCGGTCTCACTTGACAACGATCGACGCTCCATTTTCTGCTTAACTCTCTAAAAGAAAAGACTAGTGCATCGAAAAGTTTGAAAGTTTAACTCGAATGCAGACGGAGCCATAGAGTGTTAGCTAGTATGAAATATTTATTATTTTCTAGCGCAGGATTTTGCATGTTTATTTAGATATTCCATGATGCATTTTGTGTGCTAAGGCGAACTTCAGAGTTACCTCTCGCGTCGCAAAACTATTTGCTCCCAGTAAATCTCAAATACACGTTCATTAACCGACTTCCAAAAAAAGAAGGAGAAGGTTCTCAATTCGGACCGTATTTTTTTTTTTTTTTTTTTTATGTATGTATGTACATCGATAACTCCGTCAATTGTGAACCGATTTTGATGGTTTCTTTTTTAATCGACAGATAATTCTTCCGGATTGGTCCCATTTTTATCTCATAAAAATTGGTTCATTAGTTTTTCAGAAATATTGAAAAAACTGACTTTATAAGTACATTTTTCTTGATATCTTGATAAAATATGTACTGTTTTTGACAACTTATTTTTTTCAAGACATAATAATTTCTCGACATTATTTCACAGACATATGACGAAAATCGGTTCAGTAGTTTTTCAGAAATTCAGTAATTAATTTCTGTTTACGGCTGAAATTATGTATCAGAAAAAGCCTTAGCAACGGTTGCTATTGACACGAAGTTGTCAATTTTCGTGACGATGGTCTAGCGGTTAAATGTAATGGGGTGCATAGGATGCACAAGCACATTACAAGGTTCAAATCACATCCACAGGGGTATTTTTTTTTAATTTTCCATCAATATATTTTTAGTTGCGTTATTATTTGTCTCTCAAGGCAGCAAAATCACTTAAAAGGGTAAAATAAACCTTTTAAAAAAAAGTACACCGACTTCAAAAATTTGCACTGAAAAGTAAGAAATAATAAATATTTCGTCGTAGAATTTGAAGACGGTTGGTGCCAAATTAGAAACAACTTAGTTCCTAAATTCACTAATCTAGACAATTCATTAGGAACCTACGATCATCAGTACATACAAACATATATAATATTGAACAGATCTTTATCTTCTTAGATATTTACTTAGTTTTGTATCCTAATTTGGCACCAACCGTCTTCAAATTCTACGACGAAATATTTATTATTTCTTACTTTTCAGTGCAAATTTTTGAAGTCGGTGTACTTTTTTTTAAAAGGTTTTTTTCTATTTGTATTGACAAAGCTGAAAGTCGCATCAGCTCACAACTTGCCAAAGAAAATCTAGCGTTTTAGATCTTGCTACATCTTCAAGTTTTATTTTTGATATATGAAAGTGTGGTGTGAAGTTGTGTGGTAGAATAATTTGTATATATTTAGCCAATGATCAGACCAAGTTTACAGGGGCGTATGGCGCAGGAACAAATTAGCGCGAGTCCTACTCACACTTGGCCGGTTTTTAATGTTATATTAAAATAAAAATATTATATAAAAATATTTAATATTATATGCATATTTTACAGTCCTATGTTTATCACCTCTAGTATACCAGATTATTGATAACACAGTGTTTATACACGAATCAATAAGACAAGTAGACTTATGATTGCTGGTCGATTATATACTGGATAACTACTCATCATTATAAGCGAAACAATTTGAATACCTACATATATTAGCTTTTAACTACTTACCTGTTAGAGATAGATATATCCTACCGCGGACTTTTTTGTAGATCAGTTTATTCTACAAAATTCTTTCCTACATCATTGTGTATATATATTATGTAGTTCGAACTTCCTGTGAATTTTCTTTAGAATCGATGGCATATGAACGGACGGACTGACGGATGCATATGCACTGTACAACATTTGTAACAGCGTGTACAATTTCCGGCTATGTGTCTCGACTGCAACCATTATTTGCGACCAGAAAGACACGCACCAACGTTGGCCTGCATGCTTCGTTTAAAAGAATTTGTGACAATTACAACAATAACTACCTATCAGTCGACATTTTTTGTAATGATACGAAACTTTTTAAAACATCTATAATTTTTTTTATACTTCTCTAAATTCACGGGCATAATACCCGGTCATTTGTAAGGCTTGCATGGGGACATAGGTCCAACACGTAGAGGCCCTTAAGAGTGTTTAATCTAAAGTGTTGTGACTAGCACCCGTCGGGACCTATCTCTGAATGCATCAAATACAATGCGCTCACAGACAGGTCCCGTCAGGTGCCTGGACTATTGCTAAGATAAAATTAAATTAAAATCGGGCTATTGTTTTGAGATGTTAAATGGATTGTTTTATCAAGTTTATTGGTTGAGACTACGGTCACCTGCCGGTATCATTCATCTCATTATACTTTATTATTATTTTTTGTTGTTTTGGGGACTGAAATTAAAAAAAGTTTGAGAAAATGTAAAGTTGGTGGGCAGAACTTAATTTTCTTTAATTACTTTATGTAAGTACTAATATTTTATTTTCCTCCTTCTTTCATGTAATTTTTTTTGTATTCAATTAAATTACCTATTTACAATTTTTGTTTGGAATTTGATATATCTAAAAGATTGCATTAAAATAACATGATACAGGATACAACACAATTTCAATTACAAACTTTAGAAACGCCGTCGAAAATACCCCCTGTGGCATAGTGCCGAGTACACTGGCAGCGTTTCCTCTTTGTATGCAAAGACTAAGCCTTTGTGAAAAAAACTGCCAGCTCTCATATCACCAGTAGCCAATAATAGTCTGGTCGAAATGTCCTTAATATTTCTTTTAGTGTTGGATGACCACGGGCCTAAAGTAGCCCACGCACTGGTCCAGTATATCAGCGAAAATTTTCGGTCCGGCCGCCGTATGATCGAGATTGAACACAGGCGATATGAACATTAGCGATGTATATCATGGGATTTAGATCACATGCAATTCATTCACAGACACAAGATTAGATTAAACAAAGTATCATCATCTGTGTGTGCGTGACAGATCGTTCCCGCCATCGAAAGCAACAACAAATACAACGATTTGAAAACGGATGGCGAACCGTATGTTACAGAATTGGACGAGTCTGTAGTCAATTTCGGCCTACCTTTACGTTTCTACTGCCAACTGTATATACTTATATACCTAATATCTATCTAATGTCTGTCTACTATTGTGATTTCTCCTTAACACATAAATAAATAAATGACAAAATTACAAGGGTTCCGAGTTTGATTACATAGAAAACACCGGTGAATTGTTTATACTCGTTAAACATTTCTCACGTGTACAACGAAGGAATGTTTTGAACTACATAGATGTGGGATCACAACTATTTTAGCAGAGGTATCCGTGACGCAAATTGTTGCAACTTTGTCTTACATATAAGTTACTGGCTTCAAACCCGAGGTCCCGAGTTCAATCCTTACGAAGAATTTAATATAAGCTAAGATTTCCGTGCTTCGGAAGACACGTAAACTTCTTACGAAAATATTATCTGTTCCGCTAAATGCAGAGATCTTTGTCAACTGTTATCACACCTTCATTTTTTATTCCTTGCGGGGTTGTCCAGTGAATCTATACCTACATATAATTAAAATTTAAGTGTGTCTAATGTTTCTAAATTGACAAAATGTTGCACGCACAGCTTTCGGCGATAAAGTTTTTTTTCGTGCATTAATTATTGTTACCGATTTTAGTTTTTTTCTTTCTTTCTTTCCCTTTGGTCAGAGACAAGTGTCAACTCTTTCCATTTATCATGGCAAGTCTATGTGTCATTTCTTTAACTGACGTATTAAATATTCTTGGAAAATGTATGCTTACCATTTTCGGCGCGAGTCTGATTTGAAACTGGGCCCTGCTTAAAAGTCCAATGCCACTAGAATAGGTTTCGAAACAGATCTGGAAAAAATTAAAGTCCTTTTTTCTATATGATTTTTGTATGAATTCAAGACCATAGAAAGCTTTCTGTCCCTAGTAACAAAAATTCTTAAGTGGTCTTAAATTCTTAAATTGTGCAAAATTTCCCACAACAAAACTTAGATCATTAACGAAAAGTCATAAGTTGATATTATCTTCCCTATAACCCGACCACCAAAGGCTTCAAGTTTTAAAGTACCAACTTATACCTGTGGAAACGAAATCTGTGAGTTTAAATTGAAAGTCGATAAAAGCTATTCGATGCCATCCGAGCGACGGTAAATCTCATATCGGGTACTTGCGAGTAGCTGACTCAAGTCTTATTGATACTCAAACTTTATACAACCTGTACTTAGCTTGATCTATCTGTGAAGTATTTATAGAACAATGTATGGGAATAGTTGCCGCGGAAAAGAAGTTGTTATAATTTTTCAAATCGGTGTACAGGTAGAATTTGAAGCCGGTTGAAAATAAGTAAAATATTTTTCTCAATGGACATCTATTTATGCGATATGTTATGAGGATCGGCTACCGCGCCCAAACGGAGAAAGCGTTTTACTACCCCTAAATATTATGGGCCTAACCACAGAACGGTGTTTAACAAGTGTTTAGCTAATCTATGTTTTACCACTCTCTAACAAATCTGTCATTCATTATGAAAGATTAAGACAGAACTATGTTTAAAATAAAAACGTACAATATGTTCAATAAAAGTACCTACACCTAGGTCGTCCTCCGCCAGCATTTCCTTTTGCTTCAGCCATATAAACCTTTTTAGTCAACCTTTCATCCTTCATTCTTTCAATGTAATATAATAACTGTATTTATATTTATTTTATGGTACTTAACTACATTTATAACACAGAAAGAAACAAGCTTTTTTTTAACAATTTTATGACCAGCGGGAGTCTCCTATGTTGTCTCAAAATAAGATAGAACACACCTGCAATCTTTGCCGTCGGTTTTCTTGAATTCCCCTGATTCATTGCACACACAAACGCCAGGGCTATGTATGGCGAGTGACACCGACCGGCCTCTTCGCGTAATAATTGCCACTATCGTCTGCGGTTCTGAATGCCGAGCAAATTGCTGGGTCGGGCAAAGACAGTAGACGGATTTACCAGGACATTGTAAGGTTAGGCGTTCTCTATCCGTGCAATTTTTTGGCTTTCGAGTCGAAACGAAAGACGTCGCGGTCCTAAATATGCTAAACCCACAGAGACGCCGCGAGTGTAGGTACTTGAAATGAGCAAGCCCCACTATCCAATAATAAAGCATCAGAAACTCGCGTAAACATTATTAATAGAAGAATAATGAAACATAAATATGACATTGCTTCATCAAGCCTCTAAATTATAATTCAGTCCACGTACCAACGTCTTTCCAGATAACCGCAGCTCATTTTTGCAACGAGCGACGATAAATCGCTCCCAAAGGCTGTATAAATTTTAATCCATCTCGGTGGATTAGCAGAGCAATCTATTTTTGTTAAGTTTCATGTCAGATTAATATTCTTAGTTGGCGTGAATAAGTTGCTGTCGGCCGAGTGGTTATTATCATTAAATGTGATGAAAGGAGGATGAGGATTGAAAGATGGTGTTGTGAGTTTATTAGTGTGGAGGAAAAAAGATTGACTAGCGTCCGCGCTACAAAAGAAAATTTTAATAAGGGAAAGGAACCTTTTGTCCAATGAAACTAGGGGCTAGTTCTTTGGTGGCGTGGACTATAAAAAGATTTCTATGGCAGATTTCAATATTGAAAACTGGTGATTGAGGGCCACTATGATTGGCAATATTCAAATCATCCGTCATGGATGAGATGTGTGATGAAAAAGGTATGTTATGATTGTATGCTTATAATGAATGGCGATTTCTCCTACTTCTAAGGGCAAATGAAACCGGCGTCCTTCTAAAAAAACGAGATATGATTATTTCTTCACAAATTTTAATATGTAAATTTTAGTTATCAAGTTTAATTACATTTTTCTATTTATAAAATATAAATGGGAGTCCACTATTTCATTATTATTTCAGTGTTTATTGATGAATTTCCTGTAATCTATTTAATTGAAAAAAAAAACGAGAAAAAAAAGAACGGCTGTACCGATTTGGCTCTTTTTAAATGTTCGTAGTAGTCTGAATAAGGTTTTTAGAGAAAGAAAAATTGGAAAACTTGCTTAGAAAATTGAAAAATTCTAGAAAAACTGAAAGTCCTTTTTTTCTATGCGATTTTTTGTATGAACTCAGGACCATCATAGGGGATGAAAGTAAAAGGCGAAGCTGGGGCGGAAAGCTAGTACTGAATAAATATGGGCAACTCATAGAATGTGTTAATTGTTACCAGTCTGATCAAGTCGCAAAGTATAAACACCTTGATGGTGCGTTGCTAGAAGCATATTGAAAACTTGATGAAAGTGAAATATTCAGGCTGGCTGTTATCAAATTGCGAATATCGACGCAATATCTCAGCCTTCCATTGTCTGGCGCCGTGATCCAAAACCATCAATATTCCGCAGTGGCGATTACACTATGAGAATTGACGTTTTAAAAATGGTTTATTCACTTTGTTTGCCTTAGTACGGTGCGTCAGGCTTATATTAATGGAGCCAGCCTTATCTCAACAGTAGAGTTGCTGCTTGAATACTAAATGGGAAGGGACCCTCTTTGGTCTTATAAAACACTTTTTCTTCTTCCAAGTTTTTTTTGTCTTATTTCGCAGTACTTAATGCTGGTCGCGTAGTAAACGCAAAATTGACTGTTCAAACGCTAAACAGTTCTTGTTGGATTTGGGCGTACACTAATGTTATTATCTTGTTACTTTTGAATATATTATAAAATTTATCACGAAAATCAGGATGCAAAATATTCAAATTCAAAGTAATTTTTATTGTTTTACATGTGCTGCTTATTAAGCGTACACTATTTTATTCTATATCACAATAATATAATAACAATTAAGTAATAATAAAAAACAATTAAAATTATATAATTGAGAAATAGTCATTGAAATTAGAAAATTATTTATTTATAACTTACACACATAACGTCATATTCTTTTATTGAATAAAAGCAATATTCAAGAAGCCATTGCTTTAGTCTATTTCTGAATAAATTGTAAATCATTTTTTTTTTTATGGCAATCGTTCACTTATGAACATTTATGCCAGTGTCACGTCAGTAAATCATTATATATTTTTAAACACTTTTGTGGAAAAATATTTACAACCATAGATAACCTGCAGGGAGGCATGTATAAATAGTTTTTATCTACTCTCAAATCGTAAAATTAGAATTATAAACTTCAAAACGAATTTATATTGACATACTTTATAAACACAATACCGAAATAAAATTAAAAAAAAAAACTTTATAACACTATTTCTCTAACAAAATAGTGATATAAAGTAATTTTTTTACCATTACGATACAGGTAAATCCAAAAAGTTTATATCACCAACGAGGTTCTATCAATTTTTTTTAATGGAACGCATAATGGTTCGCGCCATTTTTATAGCATTACAAAAAAGTTTTCATTCCAATTTTTACTTGTCTATGACAGCGCCCGCTTTGACGCATGCACGGTGATGTGCTAGGTTTTGGCGCCACTCATTGAATATGTTTTGTTGTAGTTACTGAATTTCGTGGATATTTTATTTAGTAGGTTGAATCCCAATGTAGGAGAGTAGATAAAGTAGTGTATGAAACTGCATATAACTAGGTATTAAAACACTCGTGTGATACTATTAAAAACCTCGCCTAGCGGCTCGGTTCTTAAACACACGCTAGTGTTTTAATATCCCTCATTATACAACACTTTCATAAACTACACTTTACAAATAAATGTGTTTAATTTTTTTTATATTATAATATTTATATATTCATAACAATAGAAGAATGCAAGTAGGTATAATTTAACTATGACGAGCGAGCCCTTTTTGGTCGTGGGACATCTTTATCAACATTTTGGCTAATTCTTTGTAGAGGTGTCGTCTGCTAGGTCCCCACGGACCCAGTGTCTCAAAAGTCAAATGCGTTTTTAACTGAGGAATAAGCGAAGACCACTCCAATTCCAAGGCGCAAGAATCATTCTACCAAGCCTTTTACCATAATCACGTGCTAGGCCAGAATCCACCTCCTGACGGTGGCAGCAAAAACATACAATACATTTTCCTCCTAAGCAATTTTTGTAATTATTAGCTATATTTCTCTTACTTCATATTTTGTCGGTTTATATGAAGATACTTGCGAAAGACAATAGGTATCTTCTACATATATAAAACCGTCGTGTCGCTGACTGACTGACAATCAACGCACACCCTAAACCACTGAAGATATAAATATGAAAATTGGAAGGTATATTCCTTAGGGTGTGTAGAGGTGCACACAGAAAGTATTTTTCAAAAATCAACCCCTAAGGGGGTGAATTATGGTGAGCATATGGTATTCCTAATACAACGCGTACGAAATCGCGGGCAACTGCTAGTAATTTATATTTATAAATAAACATACAGACATCTGTTTAAGTTAGGCAGAGACAAAGAATCCACCTTCTCTTCTTTATGTTATACTATAATCATTGAGATATTAAGAAAAAAATACTTATAAAGTCAGTTTTTTCAATATTTTGGAAACACCAGTGACCCAATTTTTATGAAAAAAATATGGGATCAATCCAAAAGAATTATATGTTGAATAAAAAAAAAATCATCAAAATCGGTTCATAACTGGCAGAGTAATCGATGTTCATACATACGTAAAAAAAAGTTTAAAAAAATAGGGTTCGAATTGAGAACCTTCTCCTTCTTTTTTTGGAAGTCGGTTAAAAAGCTATAATTATTTGTATCAATTTTTCCCTAACATGAACATCAAAAGCTTTTAAAGTCCTTAAAGCTAAAAAATCTTAATATAAAGAAAATTGTTTTGTCGTAAGCTGTTTCCACTAGAAAGCGGGTTAGACGGAAGTAAACAATAAAGAAAAAAATTGTTAAAACTTAGCAAAAGGGGTTCAATTAAACTGGCCTCTTTTGAAAACAAGCAAACAAGTTCTGCCAACATCAAATTGCCTCTTTAGCATAATTGGCTCGGATTTTCTTTGGAACTTTTAAAGGATCGGCAAGAGTGGAAGAGATCGTCGGCAAACGCCTATAGTAGCTTTTTAAGGGTGAATAAAGCTTTACATTTCAAAGGGAACCTTTTTGGACGCCTTAAGGTGTTTAGACTCTCCACGTGATAACGAGGGAAAATTTGTTTCGGATATTCTTTAATTAATATTTTTTTAACTAAGTACTTCATATTAATGACATGGGTTCATTGAAAAATATTTTAGGGTATCTAAACTATACAAAGAGCAATGATCGCCGAAAGAGCATTTTCATGGAAAAAACAAATAAAAAAATATACTAGTTAGACGTTTGTATGTGTTGCCATTATTAATATTGGGCGAAAAACGAACACATTTTTTGTAAGGAGACCCCATTTAATATTTAACTTTATTTCATTTTTATTATTTGTTGTTATAGCGGCCATAGTAATACACACTCTATGAAAATTTCAAATGTTTACCTATTACGGTTCAAAAGACCATTTGACCGGCGGACGGACGGACGGACGGACAGCGGAGCCTTAGTTATAGGGTTTCCGTTGTCACCCTTTGGGTACGGAACCCTAAAAAACAGTTCATAGCCTAATTGTAGTGCGTTGAACTTGAGGTCCCGTTTTCAATTCCTACTCATGCCAAAAATGCTTAACACCAATTATTGACTCTGGTAACACCGAAAGATTGAAAAGCCGTGAATATGTATTTTTTGTGTGTAAAAACAAACATACCGACGAAATATAATAATATCGTAAATTACATAATATGCATAGATTCCACTGTACCTCTAGTGAGAAAAGGTACAATTCAAATTGTTACATTTTAGGAGAGTCTAAAGACAATTTTCAAAATGTTGATTATTTTTTTACATTGGAATTATAATTGGAAACGGTAGTATTTAGTGTAAATATTTACGGTCTCTTCAAATACATTAACAGATTTTTAGTATGTCTTTTATTTTTTTAATAATCGAATTGTAAACATTGAAGTTTATAGTAAATTGTTTGATCGAAGTGTAAAAATAATTACAATCGTATTTTGTGAAAATACAAGTCGAGTTGAACAAAAATAGCATCCGAAATGATGTATTGTTATTTGTACTTATTACTTATTGCACCACTTATGTAATTTTTTTAAGTCTACTTTGAATTAAGCCCAAAAAGTTAAAACATTTATACTAATTAAACCCTTTCACACATATCGTATCTCCGTAATTTTAAACAATATCGTTACGTTTAATAGACCATTCGAAATATTTTTTTTTTATTATCAATAGAATAAAATAAAAATCGGTTCATAAACGACGAAGTTATCCGCGAACACACATAAAAAAAAATACAGTCAAATTAAGAAACCTCCTCCTTTTTTTTGAAGTCGGTTAAAAAAGGGTACAATTTGAGTTATACCCTTTCTCACTAGATGTACAGAATTCGTGAAGTGTTCTCGATAGGATTTTAGCCTTTAATTTTATATATCTAATTTAAAGGTTTAAGGATATAAGATTGAACAGAATACTAATTAATTGTTTCTTTTTGTCCCCAGGTTATCGAAGATTGGAAGTTCATGTCAATGGTTCTGGATCGGTTTTTCCTCTGGCTGTTTACCGTAGCCTGCTTCGTCGGTACTTTCGGGATCATTTTCCAATCACCCTCTCTGTATGACACTAGACTACCAGTGGACCAAAAATTTTCATCCATACCAATGAGGAAAAACAATTTCTTTTACCCCAAAGATGTAGAAACAATTGGTGTAATTACTGCTTAAATATGTTATCTTTTGAATTTGTAAGATTTTTGAGATACATTTACATAACATATACATAAACAAGAGTTTAGTTATAGTATGTTTTGTCTCATTCTATCATATTGATTAACAGATTTCTTAGAAAGTAAAGAAACACATTATCTATCTATAACCACAGAGTAGGTTAGTATAATAGGTATGCAAATACATACAGATAAGAGGATAGGCTTTACGGACTAATCGCCAACTATTCGGTCGATAGACCCCTTAACAAGTACTCATTAATTAGCAACTTGAAATTGTTTAAGACTGGTTGAAAAAACTGTGTGTGAACTTATATAAGCGCGTTAGAAGTTATACTTTTTGGGCATAGTATAAGTTATAAATTGCGTGATCATAACCATGTTGCTAAAATTTGATTTCAATTGAATACCTAATGAAATCTAAAAAATGGTTTATTATAATTGAGAATTAAATATAGGTACTAAATTGTCTATTTAACATAATAAAAAATAGGCTTCGTAAAATTTCACTCTTTCATACTGTAAATTTTTGTTGCATCATAAATTTTCACTCTCATATTTTTTCCATAACGCGCCTAAAGAAGTATAACTTCAAAAAGAAGAACATTAGTACCATTTATTTCTCGTGACGTGTACCATGATAAGTGCTGAATAAGATAAGAGCTTCAGCTAAAAGTGGCTGAATAGTCGGTAGATCCCTATTGTCAATGTTATCCACACTCAAGCTTCATAATGATTTCGTAATAACAAAAGTCCTGAAATATTAGATATTTTTCGTAGTCCTACTGTTATTTTTATACTGTGTTATAACTGACCTTGGTGAGTTGAGGCTTCTGATCCCTCTGAATAGTTGTAATGTATTATGGCAAGTATCATCATGGATTTTACGTCAGAGATAAGGGTAGGTATTGTATGTACCTTTAGACACTTAGTACGTATTAACAATTTTTTTATAGCAATGTAAAATATTTCTTCCTACTTACTCGTACTTGTAACAGTTTTTGTAATTAGCAAATAAAAAGTACGCTGAGCCAAATTGATTAAGGGCATATAATAAAAAAAATGAGTTTTGAGAAACATTTTAAGATAATTTTGTAGATTTAAAAAAAATGTATTGAAACTTTATCTATAGAATGTATTAAACTTATTAGGCACTTTCCTTACTCTGATCTGAAAACAATGAGACCAGGGTGAGTTTCAGTACAAATATCTCTAAAACTACATAACTTTCATCAATGATAAAAAATGATACAGTAAATATATTCAATATTTTATGTTCTTGATAAAATACTCAAAATGATTTCAACAACTCTCGGAATCTTTTTTAAAAATTTTGTAATATTTTCATGAATTACTATGATAATTTTCTCAGTCGTGTCTGTGAGCTGTGTTCTTCAATATCAAGTATATTGTACATCATTTTTTTTCAATTCTAAACAAAGCAAATAAATGCAACACTACTTTTAAATGTCACAAAATAAATAAAATTCACTCTGACACAAATACTTTTTCTGATTTAGAAATTTGCCATTTACCTAATTGGTAAACTTTGATAGCTGTCACACGGTTCTAAAACGAAGGACAAAGTTTTTAGAAATCTACTCACTTTAATAATTAAATTTAGAACTACAAATAGAGATAGCATTATGATGTGACCTCACTTGGCGTATTTGTTTTCGAATGTTCTTCTTGTTCTTTATTTATTATGGCTTCACCAATGTTAATTGATGATTTGCCAATGTCAAGTATTTTAGTATAGCATCAATATGCCGATTAATCGGTATTTAAGACTGTGATATGTCTTATTAATCACAGACTAATCACAACTATCACAGCGCGGACGGGATTAAACCGGATTTCCTATAATGTCACGACAACGCTTGCGTCGGTCGCCATGACATGATGAAGAATATTTCGAATGTTCGTTCGACTATCAAATTTTTGACAACAACGTATGGAAGTATTCTGTCAAAATAGCAAATACGCCAAGTGAGGTCGCATTAGACATATAAGTACACTTTGGATTTATAAAAAGTACACCGTTTTATAAAAAAAAATTACTCATCACTTTATTCAAAATATGTTAGTTAGAATATTTTTATAACGATAAATATAAAATCTCTATTTATTTTTCAAAGTTTTTTTTATGTCGGTATCAAATATATCTCCCTTATGTATCAAAGCTAATGTTTGATACGCCATTTTGAACATTATTTTTCTTTCTAATGACAAAAAATAAACAAATTAGTCTAATTTATTTATTTTGTAAAATACGCCATCGATTAGATACTATGACTATGTTGAACTATGACAACAATATTGATACCACTAACGGTGCGAAGTATTCGCACGGGTCCTAGTTTGCAAAAAATATTCAACTTTACGTTGAATTATTTAATAGTATTTTATGGCTGTGAATTTTGTTTATATTATGGGCTATGATAATTCAATTAAGGTATATTGTATAATTTATAATTAATCAAATAAAATACTAAACGATTATTTGATGTAGTTTAATTTGATTAGATGAATTTATTTTCGGTTTGTGAAATTTGTGAGCTGGACAAGACGTTGGATCGCATTGCGGTCTGGGGTTCCGAGAACCTCGTTCAGTTCAATGCCTCAAAAACCCAGGCGTGTGCATTCACAGCCAAAAAGACCCCCTTCATTCCTGCCCCCACTCTTCAGAACACTCCCTTGATGTTGCGAAACAGTGTCTCATTACTAGGAGTGGCAATCCGCTTTGACTTCAATCACAGAGACTACATTGAGGGCATCAGCAAAACAGCTTCAAAAAAACTAGGAATTCTGAACAAGGTGAGACAATATTTCGCGTCAAAGCTCAGACTACTGCACCTCTACAAATCCCAAGTTCGTTCGTGCATTGAATATTGCTCACACCTCTGGGATGGTTCCGCTCAGTATCTCCTCGATGCCCTCAACGGTTTGCAAAAAAGAGCGATTCGCATCATCAATGACCCAAAGGCCACACGAAATCTCGAGCCTCTACAGTTACGCAGAAACATAGCCTCTCTTAGCGTCTTCTATCGACTGTATTATGGGGAGTGTTCAGAAGAACTCCATGGCCTCGTCCCTTCATCCCCTTTTCGCACCCGCACGGCTCGCACAGGATACAGTTTTCATCCTCACACCGTCGACACGTTCTCCATAAGAACGAAAAAATTCAGTGACTCGTTCCTGTGTCGTACAGCCAAAAAGTGGAATGAACTTCCGGCGTCGGTCTTTCCTTCTTTCTACAACCTTGGGTCCTTTAAGCGAAGCGTGAAAAAGCATCTCTACGGGCCGGCATAGTGGGCGCGACTGGCGGACTGTATTACGATCTGCCAGTCGCGCGCATTCATGGACCAGCCACCTATGCTTAACAATCAGGCGGTGGCAAGGTCACATGTCGTCTTCTCTATAAAAAAAAATCATCTTCATTGATGCAAATATGGCGGTGTTATCCTAATCTTAATTGATTTGATTTGATATGTATACTTCGGGATAAAATCTTAATGACACATTTTAAACATTACCACGGGCGAAGCCGGTACGGAATGCTAGTAACTTACAATCCCAACGAAATGAACGTATTAGTTTTCTTGATTTTTAAAATTTGGACTAAAATTTTCAATAACATGCGTAGGTACTACTTAACAAATTCTTCCAGTTACATCTATTCTATAGTTTCTCAATCTATCTTTTTATCTATCATCACGCCTTTCATCCCAAGACATACATATACATAGGCATACTGCCTGACATACCTCTTTCGCTTCTTTTTAACGACTTAAAAAAAGGCGTTTCTCAATTCGACCGTATATATGTATATTATTATTTTTTTATGTGTGTTCGCGGATAATCGTTTATGAACCGATTTTGATGATATTTTTTAATCGACAGATAATTCTTCCGGATTGGTCCCATTTTTATCTCATAAAAATTGGTTCATTAGTTTTTCAGTAATTTTGAAAAAACTGACTTTTTGACGACTTATTTTTTTATATTCATCATACCTTTCATACATGCTCGGCGATTGTGTGTACTTTTAATATTGCCTTCGATCAATATTTTTTATATGTTCAATTACTTAAAGTACGTTAGTAAGTTATGTAGTTATGTCGCTCTGCCAGCATTTTCTTTCACCTATGCCATATAAACTTTTGAGTCAATCTTTCATGCTTCATTCTTGCATTCTTCTCTAATGACATCGTTCTCAAATCTCAATAAAACACAAATTATGATAAATTGTGTTTAATTTCTGCAAGTCTCGTTATAATGTCAAATAAACTGTATGGGCAGTTCTCCATATATTTAATACAGTCCCCATTTTGGCCACTTGCTTCAGCTTCGTAATATTCCAAATCCAATCCTTCTTCTTTGGAAGATGAGGGCCTGAAATTGATTGAGGGCCTGATTTAACTTTGACATTGTGATGTGTCGGTAGCCGAGTAGTTAAGACGTCTGGTCCGACATTTATTAGATTTAGCCTCACAAATGTCATTGGCTAAAAGAGGAAGACTTGGATTTCCGCTGGGTACTCTGGGACCGATAACACGGTTCTGGGAGACGAAAGGCATCCCGTGAAAAAAAAAAATTTTTTTTGGAAATGTACCAAAATTCGAAAACCGTTTGGAGATTATCTGGTACAAACTGGTACAAAATATATAGGTATGACGCTGAATTTGTAAGTTTGTATGTTTATTTGGCCATAGATATATTTTCAGAAAGAGTGCGGCCACTTTTGATGCCCTTTGAAGCAGGAGATTTAAATACTTACGTAAAAATAACATGCATGATATGTCCCATAATGCCGTTATGGTGTAGAGGTGTTTCGGCCGCTTCACAAATATTTCTTAGCATGCACTCTCGACCGCTCATACCGTGTCTGAAAATATAGATTTGTTCCTGTACAAGTCGTAAAAGTCAGTAGCTAATAGGTTTTGTTTGGTGGGTTAGATGGATCTGGAATGCCCGTGGGTAAAATTATTCTACAAAGAACAATCATTTTATGAGATCAGCGTTGGAATTGAAACTTGAGGACCAGTTCAATCCTCAATCACGTCAAAAAATTTCTTGGAATATATGTGCATTGTGGGGCACAAAAAGCGGCGTCCGCACTTATTTTAAAAATAACAGGTAGGTACTTAAGTTTGGAACCAAATGTTATTAATTTACATTAGTTCAATTAGATAATATTTAAATAACACAAATATTAAATATAAGTAAGTAAACCTGGTCCGTGTGGAATTGTGGCAAGAATACTAGCTACATTTCCCCGATCATTCGCGATGCTGATTCGTTGATTGAGGTAGGACCCACCCCTTTTGTCACCGAAAGAGATCAGTCATGGGGATACTTAAAAGTGACAAGTCTAGGTCCAATCATGTAGGGGGGAAAGGCTTGAAAGTTGACATACGGACGGACGGACGGACATGAGTAAATTATAATGGCTCCGTTTTTGCCATTCGGCTATAGGGAATCCTGAAAATTGTGAAAAAGTTTTAAAGAAATATATTACTTACTCTTCAAATCTCGTCTCTAGTACATTATACGCGAACTCTCTGGACAAACTTCTACTGTGTCGACCGCTAACTATCTGAAATATTGTGAAAGCCATTTTTAATACAGTTTTCTTTCATAAATACATTTTAACAGACAAGTTTATGAAACAAAAATTATCTATATATCCCAAGAGGGATAGGCACAGACAATCAAATGCCCTGACATATCTCTTTCGCTTCTTTTATATTCATCATACCTTTCATACATGCTCGGCGATTGTGTGTACTTTTAATATTGCCTTCAATCAATATTTTTTATATGTAGGTATAACTAATATAGAAGTTAAGTTTGCAAGTTTGGATGTAATTGTGTTTGGGGGTAGTCCTTTAAACTTCTGAACCAATTTTTAAAATTCTTTCACGAATAAAAGGGTACGATATCTCTGAGTAATATATGCTATATTTTATTTTGTTCGAAAATATCCAATGCGAAAAACTAATTATTTTAAACATATAAAACTACATTCATAGCTCTGATTTTATAAATGCAAAAGTGTGTTTGTTTATCAAAAGAAAGCAATGGATTAAGTAGCTATTTTTGAACAGAGGTGCGTCGTTGGCCGAGTGGTTAAAACGTCTGGTATTAACTAGGCATACCCCGGGTTCGATCCCGGATCCCGGCCATGTACCTACCAATGAGGTTTTTAATTAAAAACATATGTACATAATCCGACAAACCACACTTAGAGGCTTTTCCATCTAAATATATCTCAACAGAACTAGCCTCGTTAGGTATAGCCTCACAAATACCATCGGCTAAACGAGGGAGACTCGGTCTTCCCCGCGGGATATATACCCTGGAACCGTAACTTAATAAACAATTTTTTCTTTGTCATTTTGCCAATCATCGCTAAATGATGAAAACTTGGGTATTGGTATCATAGTATAAAATTACTTACCGGAAGGTTCGGGAATACAACTTCTTCTATTTCTGTTAAATTTGTGACAGGAGCGTAGTTAGCTTCAAAATTCCAAGACAAAAACACGTTTTTGTCAGGAAGATCTATTGGTACAGCAATTGCTACGAAGATCTGAAAATAATATTTAATGTCTTTTATTTTTAGGGTTTCGTGTATCCGATGAAGAAACGGAACCCTTATACCATCGCTCTTCTCTCTGTCCATCACAGCTTATTTTCTTCGAATCTAGTGGAAGAAAAAGGTTCAAATATGTAGAGTTTGATGACCCAATCACGGGCGGATTTCGATTTTGGGGGAAAAGTTTAAAAGTAACTAAATTTTTCTAGTGCATCATGTGACATATCTAATGAAAGGGCTTGTTATTAGAAATATTTTTTTATTAAAACAGGTACCTAATATTAAATATTAATAATATTTTTTAGGATTTTTTTTGGCAAAGTGCGAGAAAATGACGAAAATTCTATTAACAAATATTTAAAATTATGTAAATTCCCAGCATAATTTCGATGTTGAAAAGATTATATGAATATTTTAAAGAAAAGGCCAAAAGGATTTCATCGAACAGCCAGCTACGAGTAGGTATCTTCACACGTAAATAAAAAATAAATTCTTAACTTACGCCGTATAAACTGACAGGTGGAAAAATAAGGCCTCTTTTTTGACGCTCCTTGCTTCCCCAAGTACACGCCGTCAATATCACGCTGAAATTTTTCAATGAAATATTAATGGATTTATTTTCTTATACTGAATATTGAGATGGAGTTTTACCCCTTTTATTTTGGAAGTTACCTCGTAAATCTTTTATTAAGATTTTTATTTTATTATCGATGAGTTGCCAGTGTCTGCCAGACAGACGGTTTTATCTACTTCAGCATACATATATTTTATATTTCTGCATAATATATCGATCCCAAAATACCTTAGGCCACTCGTTAGGTAGCTTCGTAAGTTCTCAAGGAATCGTAATGAAATCCGATATGATGATTATAACTTCGCACAAATACAATAATGGTTTGCACTTTACAGCAATTTGAATACCTACTTATGTATTAGAGATAGACGTATGCTACTGTGAGCTTTTTTGTAAAGAATTTTATTCAACACAATTTCTTCCTACATAATTGCATTATATCTCGCCATAAAAATACGTATGGAGCCAATTTTTCCCCGGCCTTGATTCAATTATACTGTTAAGGCTCAGCTCCTAAACATGACAGGCCCATGTTTAATACTCACAAACCTTCCTCGTGAACCTACCTATCTATTGGTAAAAACCGCATCAAAATCCGTTTAGTAGTTTTAGCGTGAAATCACAGACAGACAGACGCGGCCCCGTTTGTTTTATAATATGTAGGGAAGATTTTATATGACAACATGTGGCACTCACTATTGATACTTGCTGTCATTTAGATATGTTTGTAGGTTTCTTAGAACTTTAGGACAAAAGAGGTAGTTTTGGGCCATAAAAGTAGATGATACTTACATTAATATAGCTTGTTTGATATAATTCATTTTCCAGATTTCCTTCACAATATAATCACTTTCAGTTAAAGAACGTGCGTTGTCGGTCAAAATGAGAACAACTATAGACAATTTGAATCACGACCTTTGAGCGTCTACCCGTTACAAACCATTCGCTAAATAAATGTGCACGTTTAATAATTTACATACCGTTTTCATTTTGTCTATTTTAATAGATAAAAATGAATTTACTAGTGACTTTCCAGCATCTGTACATTTTCGTGAGTTCTCTAAGCCCAACTAAATGAATTCTGAAGAAATGTTATAATCCCCATGCAATATGAAAACACGTGGGTCAATTATGGTTCGTACCTAATGAAAAATATGACCGAAGAATTGTCTTCTGCTGGGTACCCTCCACCCTGGAGTCGATAATATGGTTTTGACTCACAATTAAATGTGTAAAAATAATTTTAACCCTGAAAGGACAATGCATTAGCAGTGGCCTATAATTATGATCTGCTAGACTAGAAAAGCTCTACCAATACAATTATAAAATACTAGCTGTGCCTTGCGGTTGCACCCGCGTTAATGGTCTCTGCTCCACTCCTTTTGGTCGTAGCGTGATGTTATATAGCCTATAACCTTATTCAAGAATGGGCTATAAAATGCGAATAGAATTTATCAAATCCGAATTTTCAAACAAACAAACTCCTTAGCTTTATATTAGTATAGATTATTGAAAATATTTTGTCGCACTTAATTGTATCGAATGTATAATAGTAACGCTTCCGTTATGTGACACTAGGTTGAGCAGAGAAAAAAATGTTCTAGTTTTTGTGCTAAATATCCTAATTTGAACAAAAACGGCATACATTATTATACTTAATTATAGCTAATACGAAAATCTCTATAAGAATTTCTATTCAGTTATGACATTTTATGGTTATTATAAATTATTGAACAACATTCCATTACAATACCAATTTTCCTAAAATTCAGTCTTACTAAAAATTTTTCCATATTATTATTATGCCTTACAGCTCTTGAAACCGTGTTATTGGTCCCAGGGTACCCAGCGGAAGACCAAGTCCCTCTTTTAGCCGATGGTATTTCTGAGGCTATACCTAAGGGCGGGGGTAGGTCCATGACAACGCAATGCAGTGTGACATGGGTCTGCACCTATTTTACCTATAATTCCCAATAGGTAATCTGGCATTTGGCCCTGGTAATAGTGCTTCACACATTCCCAGTGTAAGTCAAGCGTTATCCTTCACGTGGTTGCTGCCTGTTATAAGCCTAATTCCCTCAGAAATAGGTACAACTGAAATAGCTTGGCAATTCCCATACCTAAAAACACCCCCCTTCTTCTTTCTCCCTAATTCCCTAAACACATCCCACCCTTTACAAACCATATCCCTACCACATATAATATAAATAATGTATATAATATATAACTACATATCCATGTATATATCTATTCCGTGGCCTTCTTAGTTTTTGTCCCACCTGTACTCTAGTTTATGTATATATGGCACACAATATGTGGCCCTCTCAATTCTCTTCCGGGCTCAGTAGGGGTGTTCGGATGCAGGTACTTTCAACCCCTACCTGCACTAGGACCTGTGCAGTTGAACGCCGTACGCAGGGATGACGGGATCCTGGGGGGTTGAGCTGAAAAGGGGATGCGTCCCCCCGTAGGCAACACGCCCTCTTTGGCCCTAATTTCAGGCTAAACGGTATCCCTCTCGGCTAACCACCGTGGGGGAAATGGCCGAGTGCCCCGTCAGAGGGTCACAGGTGAGCTGGGGGAGGGTCCACACATGTCTTTTTCAAGACGTGCTGTGGATGGGGGTAGGCCAAGCTGAAGGGGTAAGGCTGTGGACGGGCACTGGCGGGCTACATACCGACCCGTCTCTGTCGTTTACTCCGAGCTCCTGATGTCGCGCTGATCCGCCAACCTTCACAGCTATATCGACCAGGTAATCCTAGTGTAACGACACTCCCATTTGAGGGCTCCATGGAGGGTGGGAAGCCTGGTTGACGAATTTAAACTACATCAATAAATGGAACCAAACGAAGGTATACTAAACAAAGAAACGGGGAATGTGTAGGGGAATCAAAACCCTGGCAAACCCGTCAGGAAAACACACGAGAAAACGGCACAGTCTGTTCCGGGGACTACAGGTAAACTGTTGGCGGGTTCACCCGCAGGCAAACCTCGTGTCCCTGGGCAGAGTGCCGTGGCGAAGCCAATAGTGACGGGAGGAAAGCTAAAGGGGAAACCCCAAAGTGGAACTCCTGTTGCAGGGCCTAGCCATCAAAACACGCAACGGAAAACTACGGGACAGCCCACAACCAACGTGGTGAGCAAACCGATGTGTCCGCAAGCAAAAACTATGGTAGCAGCCACTGCAACAACATCGGCAGGAACTGCAATCCCCCTGGACGAAGAACTAGGGGAATCATGGACCATAGTTAAACCGAAAATCCGGCAGAGTACACCCCACAAACAAGAGGGCAGTTTGACCGTCGGAAGGGAATTTATAAAAAAACCGAACGCCAGGCAAAGGAAAAGATTTCGAAAAGCCCAGAAGGACCGGAAAACAGAAAATACCCAAGTCACCGATGCTGGACCTGGCCCGAGTCAACCGCGGGTATACAGGGAGCCAGTGTCGGGAACGGAAGGTAGCAAAAATGTGACGGTGAAACCAAACACCAAAAGGGCTCGCCTAGACGACACCAACTCCCCTAGAGGTGACCACAAAAAGGCGAAGGTTGAGCTCTTTATCAGACAACCGACCGGCAACTACGCTATGGCCCTTAAAAACGATTTGATAGCGTGCATTGTGACGGACGGCACTGGTATGTTGAACGGCACGCAATCGACCCTCGCACAAAAGGCCCTACATGAGGCATTGCGTGCGGACAACATAAGGATCAGCAATCTGATGGAACAAGATCCATCAGTTGAAGTCGCACAACCTGAGTTCACGGGCAAACCCTCTTATTCAGATGGGGCCCTGAAACTCTTGTGCGCAAACAAAGAAACCCTAGATTGGGTAAAAAAGAAGGTTGAAGGTCTGACAATACAACCGGATGTTAGATTAAAGGTGGTCAGACCTTGCGACCTATTTAAACGGGTGAGATGCGGCATCTTTATGCCCGGTGACGAGAGCTTCAAGGAGATGGGGCTGCACCTAAAGATACAGAACAGATGGGCTCAGGTTGACAAATGGCAGCTCTACTCCTCGAATAAATGTAAGGATTCCACCTTCATTATACCACTATAATGCCCACGCATTCCGGAGGCGGTCATTGAACCGCTGATGCAGAGGGGGAGGCGTCTGACCTACCTCCTGGAGCCCGTCTATGTCCGCTTCCAGGGACCGGGGAAGTAGTTTGTGACCACTCCCCCTTTGCCCGGACAAGACCTAGAACCCGCTAGAGTAGACGAGGAAACAACACCACAGAGCGAGGTACCTGTTGTTAACCCGGCAGGACCAGCGACATCCCTATTGCCGATCGAGGGTATGGACATAACATCTACCGGTAACCCAGACAGCGGCGATGAATGGATGGGAGTGATGGACAACATACGTATTGTGGAGGAGGAGGGCTCGGACGTTTAAAAGAGACCCTCCCCAACAAATGTACCATTACACAAATAAACCTCAACCACAGCATGACCGCCACGGCTCAACTGCGGAAATGGCTTGAGGTAACAGACACTTCGATTGCGTTAATCCAGGAGCCGTGGATTAGCAAAACAGGAAGAATCCCTTGGCAATATGAAAGGTAAGATAATAGCTGATATGCAATCCCTACCCAGAACTTGTATCTATGTATCTAAAAACATAAATATGCAACCGTTGAACGATTTCTGCACTAGGGACCTGTGTGCAGTGAAACTCCCGTCTATACGTGGGACGTGCCTGCAGGACCTAATTGTAGCAACGGTTTACATGCCAGAAAATGAAAACCCACCACCACCGGAAATGGTGCGGCTTATCAATCACTGTGAGATTAGTAAGTATGATCTTATAATTTCTACAGACGCAAATGCACACCATACTCTATGGGGTAGTACAAACACAAACTGTAGAGGTAAGTCACTTCTAGAATACCTATCTACCACAGCTTTGGATGTAATCAATACGGGCTCGGAACCTACATTTGTTACCAGACGTAGCAAAACCATAATAGACCTTACCTTGGCCACCTACGGAGCGGCAAACCTTATTTCGGGTTGGCATGTCTCAAGCGAGGCATCCTGCTCTGACCATTGATGGATCCAATATAATATACAGGTACAAAATAAAACTACAGCACCACACAGAAACCCACGCAAAACAGACAGGAAGAGGTATGCTGCACTACTAGAACGTACGCTCCTCAAAACTAATCTGTCTGACGAGGAGGTAACCACTGAACTAATTGAAAAACAGATAAACCTGTTGACAAAAAGTATAACTGATTGCTATCACTCAACTTGTCCCCTGACCTACCCTAAGGACTCCAGCGGTGACCGCCAATATAACTGGTGGGGACCTGAACTGGAAAGACTCAGGAAGAAGGTAAGGAAGCTCTTTAATAGGGCCATGAACACAAGTGACAAGTTCGACTGGGATAACTACAAGGTAACAAAACAAAATTATAAAAAACGTATTAGATTCTTCAGAACACGTTCATGGAAAAATTTTTGTGAAAATGTTGAATCCAACGAACAAGCCAACAGGGTAAGGAAAATACTATGCAGTCAAGTGAACCATGACATAGGCTCTTTACGTAAACCTGACAATACATTTACTAACACACCAGAAGAAGCACAAAGGGTACTGCTAGAAACACACTTTCCCGGCTGCCATCTGGTAAGAGAAACGCTCTGGGAGGAGGGTTCAACTACACCAACCACAGTAAGCTGGACTACGGCTGAAAGAGTGATAAACTATGAAAAAACACATTGGGCTATCAACAGCTTCAAACCTTTCAAGGCACTTATGCAATGGGGTGGGGATCCGGTAGTTTGTAGACTAACACGCATCCTGACAGCATGCCTAGCACTAAGATATATCCCTAAACTGTGGAGGGAAGTTAAAGTAATCTTTATCCCCAAACCGGGCAAAAGTGACTACACAAATGCCAAATCATTCAGACCCATCAGTCTCACATCGTTTATCCTAAAGACGCTGGAGAGGTTAATCGACAGAGACATTAGGGACAACACTCTATTAAGGGTACCTATGCACCCGAACCAACACGCTTACTCCTCTGGTAAATCCACTGAGTCTGCGCTACACAGAGTAGTTGGTAGAATCGAGGAGGCGTTAACTGACAAAGGCCTATGTCTAGGCACTTTCATTGACATCGAAGGGGCCTTTGACAAAACAAGCTTCTCTAGCATCAAAACCACGCTGACTAGGCACAATGTCGATGCGGCTATCACAGATTGGATCGTCAACATGCTAAGCAAAAGAGTAATTAGGTCCAATACAGATCTGAAGGGAGGAGCCATGGTGGCCAAGGGTTGTCCGCAGGGAGGCGTACTATCGCCACTCCTGTGGAACCTTGTGGTAAACGATCTCATCGCGTCACTAAATGGTAAACACTTTTACACAATTGGATACGCTGATGATCTCACTATCCTAATATCAGGTAAATTTGCCGGCACCATTTGCGAAGTCATGCAATCTGCTCTGCACACAGTAGAAAAATGGTGCCACAAATACGAACTATCGGTGAATGTCACAAAGACTGAATTGGTGATGTTCACTAACAAACGTAATCTGGGTAAGTATAAACTACCAACCTTATTCAATACGGAACTGAAACTATCTAGTGATGTAAAATACCTGGGTGTCATCCTGGATAGTAAACTGAACTGGAACAAGCATCTAGACAATAAAATAAATAAGGCAAGTATAACTTTCTGGCAATGCCGCAGGATGGTGGGGAAAAAGTAGGGACTTACCCCCAAAATATGCATGTGGCTATATACTGCTGTGATTAGGCCTATACTATGCTATGGAGCAGTTGTATGGTGGGCACGCACACGACTGACTACTTTAAAATCCAAACTACAGCAATTTCAGAGGATGCCCTGCATGGCCATAACCGGCTGTATGAGGACTACACCAACCTCAGCTCTCGAAGTTATGCTTAACATCCCACCACTGCACCTGTTTATACAGCAGGAGGCAGCGGCATCAGCATACAGACTGAAATCACTTGGTCTATGGAAACATACTGGTACCACACACACCTCACTTTTGGAAACATTAATGTCTGATCTGCCACTAGCAGAATCCAAAAATGACAAAATACCGGTAAAGTATATTTTTGATAAGAAATATAAGATACAGCTGTCTGAGGAAGTGGAAGACGGACTAAATATGTCGGACTTAAGAATATTCACGGACGGTTCAAAGACAAGGTCTGGCACTGGATCTGGGGTTTTCTCAGATGACCTACATATGCGCACTTCCACACCGCTAGGCATGAACAATACAGTCTTCCAAGCAGAATGTATGGCAATCTGCCTAGCGGCCCTAGCGATAACCAAGAGGAAAGTAATCAACCAGTCTATTCGCATACTGTCGGACAGTAAATCTGTTCTACAGGCCCTGGTAAGTAATAAGTTTAAATCAGGTCTCATACTTGAGTGTCATACAGCACTAAACAAGGTATGTAACCATAACAACACCTTAACGATACAATGGATCAAAGGACACAGCAACTCCAGCGGAAATGACGCGGCGGATGAGCTAGCGAGAGCTGGTGCAAGCATGACTGTAATTGGCCCCGAGCCCCTAGTGCCCCTGCCTAGCGGCTGGTTTACATCACAACTCAAACAGAGAACAAAATGCATGCACAATCTCGAATGGCATAATCTTATGGAATGTAGACAAACCAGGGCAGCTCTACCAACCATAAACACAAGACTCTCAAAAAAGATCTTGAAACTAAAAAGAACCCAACTAAGATCGGTGACTCAAGCCATCACTGGTCATGGTCCTTTTAACAAACACTTATATAACATTGGCATTACAGATAGTCCGCTATGCAGGGCTTGCATGCTGACTGAAGAAACGGCTGCTCACATACTCCTAGAGTGCGAGGGAGTGGCCGTATATAGAATGAAACACCTCGGGTCCTTTGGAACGCTACTGGAGGCCTGCAACAACATCGGAGGTCTGCTGGGCTTTTTGGAGGAGCTGGGATGGGAAGAGTGATGTAGTTCCCACCACACGCAAAATAGGCGCCTTTAGACGTCGAGTTGCGGAAAACGAGCCGATCACCAAGTACCAAAGGCTATATCTAACGAGTGGTCAGTTCTGTTGAGGTATATTTAGATGGAAAAGCCTCTAAAGATATCTCAGAATCTTAGAATTTCAAAATCAAGGGATGTAGGCATACACAAATTTATGAAAGCCTGTATTATTAAGAAAACTGCTTTTACCAAGCAATCTGAGCAAATGGAAATTCTAAGTGGAAATAATATTTTGTAATAAACGGTGGTGTTATTATGTAAATTCAGCGATTACATCTGTCATGCTGGTGAAGGACCAATTTGTATAGAGCTTACGTTGACAACACCAAACCGAATTATTAGATATTTCGACGAGCTACGAAGAAAATATGTGTGTCACTAATGTGACCATGGGTTCTGAGATTTCAGAAATGTTTTTCATAAAAGTGATTTATATAGTCTTTAAAAATATGTAAATAATTGTCACTTCATTAAAAGGGACTCGAGCTGTCACTTCCTAAATTTTTTTTTTCAGAATTAAGGACGCTGACGATTCCACATCCGGTCATGGCGCCGACCGCACGCGTTTTCGTCATGGCGTGATGTGGAATCCGGTTTAATCCCGGCCGCGCTGTGATGGTTGTGATTAGTCAGTGATTAATTAATAAGACATATCACGGTCGGCGGGATAATCTTAGCTACCGATTTATCGGCTTACTCTTGCACAAGATTAAACACTGGAGACTGGCAGAATTGCGACGAAAGTCAGCACTGTTGCCATATATCAAAAGAAGAAGAAGAAGAAGGACGCTGACTTTACTTACCATTAGAAGCATGAAAATTGTATTAAAGCTGGCTTGAGTCATTGAACAGTTTAATTGAGAACATAAGGAGAAATAATATGTTGGTGGTTCAGAAGAAAATCCTTAAGACAAGTTGAATATTGCAATTCTATTTCATTTTGTCACTAGCGCAATAGAGAATTGCTAAAGTAGTGCTTTCTATCGATGTGTATTACACACTCTTATTTTAAAATAATTAAAATAAAACAAATTATTTCATTAATGTCAAGTGAATTTATATAAAGATGATAATACGACAAACCACACTTAGAGGCCTTTCCATCTAAATATATCTCAATAGAACTGGCCACTCGTTAGGTATAGCCTCACAAATACCATCGGCTAAACGAGGGAGACTTGGTTTTCCGCTGGGTACCCTGGAACCGTAACACGGTATCGGGAGCTGTAAGGCAACCCGTAAAGAAAGAAAAATTATAGCCTTTATAATGTATGAAGCCGGTATTTAAGATGATCCCGCCGACCGTGATGCGCGGACGGGATTAAACTGGATTCCCCGTCATGTCACGGCGGGATTCGTGGGTTGGTCGCCATGACATGACGTAGAATCCTACGTAGTTATTTCCCATCATTATTGTGATTTTGACATTTCATTGTCACCCTAGTTTGTGCGTAGGAGTTTATTCATTCCTGGAACTGACATATATTGAATATAATATTTTTGATTGCTTTTTTCCTTGATGTAACAGAAATTGTAAGTTGACGATCTAGTATTATATGTGTAATAAATTACAGTTTAGTAGAAAAAACTATGTGGTGTCTACAGGTTCAATCTATGTATATATTAAAACATTCGCTTTTGTAAAATGCCCTTATTTCTGAAATAATTTCAGTGGGCAAATTATTTTTACAATAGACCCCTATATTATAGACAGTGAAAATAAATAAATACACAATAATATTTTTTATATAGTCTATAACCTATAAACACTAAAAATAATGTTTATTTATTTGTTTAATAAATATTTATTATTTAATATCTAAATGAAACATTTTTAATTCATACTTCCGGTCACGTGACCGCAAACGGCAAGTGACGTCACAATCATCTAAATTTCAAATAAATAACAACAGACTACTAACTGTATTATATTAACCGCCTGTCAATCTGTCACTGACTATGTTTTTTTCTTGTTATTTTATCTAATCTGTGACCATCATTTTGTTCGATGCCTAGGTGTGACATCATCATCGCGCCCAGATCGTTTTCACAGGAATTTGAAAAATAAAATTAAAAACATGATTTTTTAAATGAACATACGAATATTTTATAAATTATTTTATTAGGTATTTAATCTTACAGCTATAATTTAAAAGTATTTCCAAAAAATTGTTATTGTGCCGATTTTCTTTAATTACTGATGGCCTTGACATAGAGACAGACATCGAAGTCTCACCATAAGGGTTCGTATCGATGAAACTCCTAAAAAAGTCAATTTAAGGAAAATTTGAATTTTCCTTCTGCGCCGCGCTTACACGTGTCTTTTACTTGTAGAAGATTTTTTTAACTCCGTAAATAACCGAAAAATTATTGGTTCTAAAATACTTTGCGTGTCAGACTTTTCATATAAATACAAATAATTAGGCGGATTTGACTTCAAAAACATATAATTTCAATGTAAAATTATAAAATATTGTTAGGATTTATTCGGTAAACAAGGATATGTAATCAAATGGGCTTTGTGGGCAATCTTGTTCATAATGAAAGCATTCGTCGAGTGTGCCCAGATGTTCAGCAATGTAAAATTCGTCTTCTATATTTTCTTCTGACTTCGATGCAGATGGCCTGGAATGTAATAATAATATATTAGTGCTATATACTAAAATAAAAAAGTAGTTTACGCTGGTTTGGACACGTTGAAAGAATGAAGGATGAAAGATTGACTAAAAAGGTTTATATGGCTGAAATGAAAGGAAATGCTGTCAGCTATACTTTTATTGAACATATAAATATGTATTGATCGATGGAAATATTGAAAGTACACACAATCGCCGAGCATGTATGAAAGTGTATATAAAAGAAGCGAAAGAGGTATGTCAGGATCGTAACGAATATCACTCGTTTGTCTCTTGGGATAAAGGCGTGATGATAGATAGACTACTAGTTTCCTGTCCCCGGCTTCGTCCGTGGATATTATTGAACAAAATAAAATAAAGCTTATATTACTTAGGGATATCGTAGATTCGTAAAATAATTTTTAGAATCGATTCAGTAGTTTGACAGATAACCCGTTTCAGCTAAACTTACAAACTTACAAACTTTACCTCTTTATAATATTAGTATAGATATAAATGTAATGTTTTGGCAAACACAAATTATGTGATAATTTTCGCCAGTGTAAATTATTGAGATACAATAAAATAAAGACCATTTTTTTATTTACAAATATTGCTATACCTTACTTAACGCTAACATTATTGCAATAAAACATAGCCTGTGCACATCCTTTGAGCTTATTTATTTTTACCGCAACGATATGAGTTCAGTAGTTTTTGCTTGAAAAGGTCACAAACAGACAGACAGACAGAGAGACGCGGCGGGGGACTTCGTTTTATAAAATCTAGTGATGATGATAACGAAGTACAAATATCAAATAATCCACCCTGAGTGGTGCAATAGAATAGGTACCTACTTAAGAGGATCGTGTAGCTCAGCGTACGCAGCGAAATAGGTATTTAGAAAATCATATTCTGTCTCAAGCGCGCTCTTCCCCCGGGCATCAGTGCGACAGAGAGCACTGCAGCTCGTGAGTGTTTGTACGTATGTTCTTCGTTGAAAATTGCGTTTTGGGCGAAAACGATTTACACCTGCTAAACTATAACGAAACCTTATAATTTTGGTGTCAAACGTTTTAGCAGATTATAATCTACGTTCGTACGTTTTGCTTTTTTTGAAATTTTGTTTGGTTTTTCAAATACAGACGGTTTATTACCAGCAAGTTATGAACCAAAAAAACCGAGATTTGAGGGGCTTATAACTTTTGACCTATCACGAATTTTGATAAAAGGAAAAAATACGTACGTAGTTTTTCACTATGTCAGTAACATATTACAAAATCGTTAAAATTAAATAATATTTAGGGGTAGTAAAACGTTTTCTCCGTTTGTATGGACATGGACGCGGTACACTATACTCTTAAAGAATATTTTATCCAAACTGCAAAGCATGGATGAATCACTGTCAAGGTCACGCAATGATAAATCTGTGCTGCAAGGTATCAGGGGAATTGATACAAAAACAAACCATATTGTTCGGACTATGTAGTCTATATAGCCTACAGTAGTTAAGTACTTACGTTAGCAGAAGGTGTATCAGATCGCCGATCACGCCGTTGTGCAAGAAATGTGCCCGGGTGTTCTCACAAATTGCTCTCAGTAAGCACGCCCGGCCGCCGAAACCGTGTCTGGGGATGAAAAATGTACCAGAGGGGTCGCCTCGATATGTTATGTATGCCCGTGTAAAACGTGCGAAATTGCCATCCGACCGTGTTAATGGAATTTTAGTGTAGCTTTAGCTTTTCCCTGTGGATTTATCTGGATTTTTTTATTTATACTACGGTTATGTTATGGACGTCAGGGGAACTGGCGGAAGATAAGTTTTGCTTATTTAGCCAATGATATGTTTTGAGACTACCAAAAACCCTATCTAATAAGTGGCAAGTTCTGTTGAATCTTTGGAGATTTACTGATTTTTCATGAATTTATAAAAAACTACTTTATTAGGCAGGGTAGATAATTATGTTCGTTAAGCGTAACTCTTTCTAAGAAATACAGATGGCTTGATTGCTTACAATTTATTACTTTAAATTAAATTTGTATTAATTTCCCAGGGTCACATAGAGATAAGCTAATGTAGTTTCACTTCTTAGGGCAATTTTTGATATTTTAGCAAAACCGAAAGGATTTTTATTGCTGGAAAATTTTACCAGAGTCCAAGATCATTTGCGCATACTGTATTTGATTTTAATTACGGCTTTTGTTCCTGTTCCTGTATATAGCGGAAAAATCTTATTTTTTATAACATCCATCCTTTTTAAGAAGTCATAAGTTTAAAAAATATAATTAATATATCGAAATTTAGAATGTTTATGATAGAGCTGAGTCGTTTCGTGTTTTCGTACAACGAAACGTAACACGTTTATAAATCGATTAACTGTTAAAAAAGAACGCTTTTTTATTCCTAAGACGTTCCTAAAACTTTACTCTGAAAGTAAATCATTAAAAAAACCCGTTAATTTGTCAGTCAGTTCAATATCAGTCTAATGTTTGGTTCATTTTCAGAGAACACCGAAACAGTTTCTTAGAAAAAGCATTTCGAAAATAGTTTTGTTAAAATTTTGAACTTATTGTTTAAGGCATAGAGTCAAAACTTCAATGCACATACGTCGTGCGCCGTAGCGTAATAAGAAACGTGTTTTTGTACAAAAAAGCGTTCGTTAGTTACATCGCAAAAATTTGTTTCTTGAAACACTTAATTTATGGTTTCAATATCATCAAGTTTTACCTGTGATATGGAGTAACCAGACAATTTTCGCTTATTTTTATAAAAAAAAACGTAAGGCGATCGGTAGATACTTGCCCTCAATATCTAAAACTTAGTTATTGGCTTGATGCCAACAAAATTATCTACTATCCTATCGTGACTGTAATTTAGCTAGCAAACCAAAACGAACACGGAATTAAAGTAAGGCATAAAAGGAAAATTGAGTAAAATTCTCTTGAAATTCTCTTACTAGCTGATTGGCCGCTACTTCGTACGCGTTGTATTAGGAATATAATTCATCGCCTTGGGTTGAAGTCTATATAACAATATAGCATATATAACCTTCCTCAAGAATTGGGCTATCAAATGCAAACATATTTTTTCAAATCGGTCCAGTAGCTTTTTTTTCTTTCTTCACGGGTTCAACTCCCGAAATCGTGTTACGGTTCCAGTGTACCCAGCGGAAGACCCAAGTCTCCTTCGTTTAGCCGATGGTATTTGTGAGGCTATACCTAACGAGTGGCTTGTTCTGTTGAGATATATTTGATGGAAAAGCCTACAAGTGTGGTTTGTCAGATTATGTACATACCTAAGTTTTTATTTAAAAAACCCATTGGTGCATGGCCGGGATCCGGGATCGAACCCGGGGTCTGCCTAGTATATACCAGACGTCTTAACCACTTGGCCACCACTTGGTCCCCTGCCAAGTCTGTCTGTCTGTCTGTCTGTCTGTGCCCTTTTCACGCAAAAACTACTAAACGGATTTTGTTGCGGTTTCCACTATTAGATAGGTTGATTCACCGAGAAGACTTACAAATAATAAACATGGATCTATCATGTTTAGGAGCTGAGCATTAACAGTATAAGTAAATCAAGTCAGAGAAAAAGTTATCCCCAGCGAATTTTCATTTCGTATGCTGTCTAATTCGTCTAATTTAGGAAATAATTATGTATATATAATAAAATTATGTACAAAAAGTCCGCGGTAGCATGTATTTATTTATTATTTATTTATTTATTAAAAATCCACAGCACAACAGATTAATAGATTAAAATAATATAATATAATTACATTTGGCCACAAAAGGATCTATTTTATTTGGGTATATATCTATTCTGATCCAGAAACAAAGATATAAAATTTAAAATTTTTAAAAAAAGTTATAAATAAATTCAAAACATAATACAAAATATTCAAAAATTCTTTAAAATAAAAAATATATTATTAGTTAGGATGACAATATTAAAAGAAAATAAGAAACAATTATCAATTCCAAATAACAAATTTAAAAAAAATAAAAAGAAATTCAAATTCTAGAAATACGGTTCATCAAAGAGTCAAAGTGTGTGTGGGTGTGTGTTATAGTGTGTGTATGTAGTGTATGTGGGTGTGTGTTGTGGTTGGGTGTGTGTTGTTGTTAGGTGTATTTGAATAGATATCTACAGACATATAATAAAATATAATAGATAAGAAAAATAATTTTACTAATGTAGTTAAATAATAAACAAAATACCTATACACTTCTGGCAGACATCTATCTCTCATAAGCGTAGTTAAGACGCCTAGTTAATACTAGGCAGACCACCGGTTCGATCAAAGATCCCACCCATGTACCAATGGGTTTTTTAATTAAGAACTTAATGTACATAATCCGATAAACACATTTAGAGGCTTTTCCATCTAAATATACCTCAACAGAACTAGCCACTCGTTAGATATAGCCTCACAAATACCATCGGCTAAAAGTGGGAGACTTGGTCTTCTGCTGACACGGTTTCGGGAGCTGTTAGGCAACCCATGAAGAAATAGGTCTCGTGGGTACCAGTAAAAGATCACCATGAGTTTTTAGAAGTCCTGAAAGACTCTAGTCGGTTGGTCTTTAAAAAGAAATGAAAAATTTTGATTCATTTTATGGTATCCAAGTTTGCAATGTACGTGGGAAAATGTAGGTTGGAAGATCGTTTCACATTTTTATGGTGAAAAGCGACAAATTTACGAGTCTCACTTCTATGAAATAGTAAAACTGGCACGCACTATTTCTCTCTGGTAAAAGTGGCTATGAAAAAATTTCTTTGTTTTCTTACAATCATTAATTTTGCCCTGAAACCACAGATTCTTCAGGGCTTTTATAGCTTGCGGTGTAGCCAGAGACAACAGCAACAGTGTCTACTTTTAGCCAGTTATCTATATTAAATAGAACAGGTGGCAAACTTGTTGCTGTAATTAATGAACTTAAATGTGTCACTTCTATAACAGACGTTAGTATATGTTTTTAAGAAGAAATTAGACGTCGTTTGGTGCCCTCCGAAGCACGAGAGAAAATAGTTTTTTTAAAAGCGGTTTCAACGCTTACCTTTCGAACATGGTTTCCAAAAATGTATACATAAGACCTCTTGTGACCATTTCTTTTGATTTTTCTACATCTCTGGTTCCTCGAAAAGATGTTTCCTAAAAATAAAGATACATTAAATGTCAACTACTGTCTACCCCTTAACAGTAAATAGACGTGTTTGTGAGAGTTTTTTATCTGATTTTAGCAGTGAAAAATAAACTTTGAAAATCAGTGCAGTTTTACTTGTTTTCTACTGTACAGTGTAAGTATACAATTTTTTTCAAAAAGTATGATATTCTGAATACGTAGGTATACTAAGTAATTAAATAAATGCAAAGTTTTTCACCCGTGGAGGCCATATTAACTTTCATTCCCTAATTATGATTTTGAGTTCATACAAAAATCCCATAACACTTTCAGTTTTTCCCGAATTTTCCAATTTTCCGGGTAACTAATTCCAATTTTACTTTCTCTAAAAATCTTATTTAGACTATTACGAATATTTAAAAAAAATTGCCGAAAGCATTTAATTTTTTAAGGTTCCGTAGCCAAAGGGTGCCAACGGAAGTCCTATTACTAAGACTCTGCTGTCCGTCTGTATGTCATCTTTTGAACATAGGTAGACATTAAAAAATTTCACAGAGTGTGTATTGATATGGCCGCTCCAACAACAAAAATAAAAATAAAATAAAGTTAAAAATTAAAGGAGGTCCCCAGACAAGAAACGTTTCGTTTTGCTCGATCTTAATAATGGCAATACATACAAACGTCTAATTAGTATAACTATAATATGTCTTAAGTATAACAACATATAATAAAAACCGACCAAGTGTGAGTCGGACTTGCGCAATTTTTTTTACTAAACTATTAAAAAAAAATTAGTTTTTCATTCTTTATACAGATTACAATAAAAAAACTTAAGAATTATTTACCGGTTCAATGCCGACCAGGGGATGAAAATATGAAGCATCTGCTGTTGTATAATAGTTAGCTTCAAAAAACCACGCCACGCTCACTGTTGTGTCCGGTTGCAACGGTATCGATACTGTGATGAAAGCCTGCAAATATTTTACATATAAAAATGCCTGGAGTAACGTAGAATAAAAAGTGGAATCCAATCAATTAATTAGCCTAGAGCAGAGGTTCCCAAACGTTATTTACGACGTAGACACCCTGCTAGATTTTTTAATTTCCTGTAGACCCTATGACGTGGACCCGTCAGCAAGTAGAAATCGAACCATGGGGTCCATATAGACCACTTTGGGAAACGATAGCCTAGAGCATTACTAGAGTGGATTAGATGAAAGGAACATTGAATAAAAAAAATCCTAGCCGCTATGCTACCTACATGATTCTTTGAGGGTGAAAAAAAAAAAAAAAAATACCAGATACCTTCGCATCTTTAGTGGTGTTGTTTTGGTCTCCAATAAATTACGTCTTTTACAAATTAAATAAATGAGTGGGTGCGTCGATGGTCGAGTGGTTAAAACGTCTGCTATTACTAGGCAGACCACGGGTTCGATCCCAGATCCCGGCCATGTACCAAAGGGTTCACCATCGGCTAAACGAGGGAGACTTGGTCTTCCGCTGAGTACCCTGGAACCGTCACACGGTTTCGGGAGCTGTAGACAACCCGTGAAGAAAGAAAAAAAAATAGTGTAATTTTATAAGAAGCATTTAATTTTGATTTGTTTGTTTATTTTTCGTGATTAGAGGGAAAAATAATCTTCAAAATGGCGTATCAAACACTTTGATTGAGAAATAATTGATACCGACAAAAACACACCTTAATTTACATATTATTCATTAGTTCCTAATTCTACACAGACAAAGTCGCGGATAATAGCTTGTATAAGAACACAGTGTATTCTGTTTTGGGAGTTGAGATAATACAATGTAGGTCATTTACACGATTTATAATTATAATTAGCGACCCGCCCCGGATTCGCACGAGATGGCGTTGATAGATTTTCCCGGGCATACTTATGATTGTGTTAAAATGGTATTAGTTGTTTACTTAAATGTAGCTCATGTCTTCGCTCGCATCCAAATTGGATCGTTTTGGTTGTGGCAACATTAAAAAAAATTGGGCTCATTCGTCCGCACATCTTCCAAAAATAACAGATACTGTTAAAGAAGCTTGCCATATGGATAACCGGCAAGAAGTGGACATTGTTACTGGAGTTTCTGGTTACACCGTAAAGTAAAAATAATTTAAGATTACGACTTGCACATTGAAAGAAAGTATTATGTTGGGTGTTGGCTTCATCAGGGTTTTGATGATTCCGCCAATGTCAAGTATTATGGACGTTATAGTATCAATATGCTGAATAATCACAGACTAATCACAACTATCACACCGCATTCCCTATCATGCCACGAGGGAACGCGCGCGTCGGTCGCCATGACACGACGTAGAATTCCGGGCACTTCTAAAATAACAAATATTCCCGTCTGTTAAAGAAGTGACAGTTCTAGGTCCAGCCCTTTTCTTTTTCATACATTTACTCATCCAGTTCGTCATATTATGAAATTTTAAATAACTTACTCCATACTGTGTTTCAGCAGGTGTTAGTAGAAATCTTTTACTTCTAGCGTTGCTCGCCTTTCCTGAAGTATTCTTCATAAAAACTCCAAATCTGTAACCAAAAGTAGCATGTCAAAAATATTTCCACAATCCCATGTCTTTTATTATTGTTAAATAATTAGTACCTACATTAATATATATAATCCAAAGATAGTTTTATTATACATTTGACAGCTTTGTAAAGAAACCGGCAGCGTAATATCATAGCCTTCACATCTAACTAAATTTTGTATCGTTTGCACAGTGAAATTACGGTCTTGTATGCGTCTCAACATAAATGTGTTTGAGGTTAATGAATGTAAGAACGTTTGTATGTTTGTATAACTACTTTGTCAACCATCGCACCTTGTGCACGCCTCTAAAATAAGTATATGGCGAAGAAATCTCTGTATATACTGAGATTTTTGAAAAAATATATTAAGCATTTTTCTAATCTGTGGCAAATGACGTTAATATACTATTTCGAGGTAATAGTGAGACGATTTCACGCTTAAGTGATAATTGATGAACTAGAACGGGTGACATGTTGGTTACTTAAATTATTTTGAAATTCTAAAACGTCGGTTAAAATTCGTCTTCCACTGTGTACCCTGGGGCTGGCAATGGTTCCCGGGAGCTGTAAGGTAACCCGTGAAGAATAAAAAAAGGTTAAAATCAAGCTTTATTCTTTCTGTGGTAAACAGGGCCGATGAACTGAATGGCGGCCTGTAGGCATAAATTGTGGTGTGGTGGCCGGCGATTTTCGTTACATTTTTTTAAATTTGTGGTGCAAATAATCAAGATCATTTATTATAACAGAATACATTTTTATTTATCAATAGTTTTGAAACAGTTTAAGTTTATGATTTTATGTAATCGCTGGAGAACGCATTTTGACCTCTGACTTGAGTTTGCGACAATTTTTTTTCAAAATTCAAGATAATGTGGTGGGGGTTTTGTTCTCGTGGGGTCCAGGCCCTGCTAACAACATATAACAAGGTATAAAAAAGCTTAAAATTATAATCTGAATGGCAGAAGGCGTATATTCTGCTAGATATCATGGATTTATGGCTTAGTTAGCCTTTCATCACAAATGCGTTCAACATACCCAAATAATTTCAGCATTCATTTTTTAATTTTAGACACAACTATATTATTCACACCCCTCTCATATCTCCCTTATTCTTTTATGGTTTTTTTTTAATATAGATAAGCTCAATATTTAGGTCAGAATGTTAACTTATTTGTAAAGAAATATGAAAGTGAGAAAAGTTAGTTAGAAATTCATTTACTGAAAATCTACGCTTTCGATTGTATCTGCCCATCCTTCCTAAGATAAAAGGCGTGATGTCAAATATATTATATACACCTTCTACTACCCTTTGTTGTTGATAAGTGAACACCTTTAGCAGGTTGCTTGCCCAAATTTTGTATTAATTAAACCAGATGTGGTCCTGAGTAAATAATCTAGGTACGCGGATTAAATGGGACAAATGTGCGGTATTTACATAACCCTGCTGAGGGAATTCTACTTGATAAATTAATTGTTTGATTTCATTGTATACTGTATTAAGGATTTTAAGGATATATCTTCACATTGGAGTAGCCAGGATTTGGTTCAGGGGTGGGCAGTGGCATAGGCAATAATTTATTTAACTAACCAATTTAATTATAATTACTTTTTTGATCTATATTTATATTTTGCTGTCAGAATTTCATTTTGAGTCCCAAATATTTACTTTTTGTCTACTGTCTCCTAAGGCTATAAACGCACTATTGATGGAAAAGGGTTAGCAGCAATGTATCGATTTAAAAAAACTTAAGATACTTCTCAAATAATTACAAAAAGTCGCACGAAGCCGTAACTAAAAACTAGTTTCTGGCATTCAAAAGTTTAAACAGCCATATGAAATAACTTAATTCATAGTTGAAAGTAAAATTTACAAGCTCATATTAAAAATATCGTAAACCACACATGTTAACGATATAAGAGAAATATTCATACTGCGTTTGCTTGTATGTGACGGGTGCCTGGGGCGACTTACAAGAAGTAATGAAAATTCATATTTTGAATGGATAGTGTTAATCTTAAAAGTAATTGATCATCTCTTTGATAGATTACGACTTTATTCTATCTATCTATCGAATGCCATTCGTTACGATCCTGACATACCTCTTTCGCTCGGTGATTGTGAGTATTTAATTTCCATCGATAAATACGTTTTTGCCAACATTTCCTTTCACTTCAGCCATATAAACCTTTTTAGTCAATCTTTCATCGTTTATTCTTTAACGTGTCCAAACCAGCGTAAACTAATTTTCTTTATTTTAGTCACATAATTTTTCACTCCGCATTCTTCTCTAATTACATCGTTCTGGATGCGGTCAATACGTTTTATATCACACATTCTACGTAAAGACCGCATTTCCACTGCATTTATATTACTTTCTTGCTTCTTATTCCATACCCAAGTCTCGCTTCCATAAGTAAGTTATATATTAATCAGATAAGTAAAAACGTTTATTAGTAAGTCAAATATAACGGTACACAAAAAGACAGGTATTGGCCCTAGGGTACCCTAAGCTAGACATTGGAAGCCATAAGTGTAAGACTTATGATAAACTATGAAAAAGCTGTTGCAGTTTTCTATTATCACGCATTAGGTGTCTGGTAGGAAATATCATTTAAAACTTATATTAAAAACCAATTAAATGCCTTGAACATTATATTATGGCCAAGGAGCAATAGAAGAATTTGAAATGAAGTGTCAATCCCAATGTCTTTCAAGTTACAGATCTTTTTAAGGCCAATAGGAATTATTAGAAAAGACGGAATGACTCTGATTCCCTGGAAGCTAGGGCCTTATAATGGGACCACCATGTGTGGACATATTAGCCATGTGTCATTTCAGGTTAACAGTAAGCAAAGTTAGAGCTGATGCAGAAATCAGCGAGTCACCAACTAATACCATACCGGTCAGATTTTTAGTTTCTGAGTTATTTGATGTTTTTATTTCTTTTTTATTAAAAATAATATTAAGTTGGTGTACTACATCCACAATTTTCTTATATTCATGTTACTTTAGTTGATCTCTATTTTAAAAATCCGCATTTCAATATATGAGATGTTAGTTTGATTTCCGATTTGCCATATCTACTCGGTTTTACATTCATAAACAGTGAACTGGCAAACCGCATCAAAGGAAAGCGTCCTTTTGCTATTGGGCCAATTTATCGGAATGAAAGGATGTAATAGGATTTTGTGGCTGTAGCATTGAAGGAAAGTATGTCAGGTTTTTGGTTTTTATTAAACTATTTGTGTTTGTGCTCTGTGATCGACAACTTCATTATTTTAGTTTATACAAAATTATACAGATTTCAATCTAGAATTGATATTCGGATTTTACCCGTAAAATACCTAAGCTTTCAGTGAAGTTATATTTTTGGTTTCTTTCCATTATGGTTTATTTTAAGAGATGGAAGTAAAAGTTCAGCACTTCTATACAAGGTATTTTAATGGGTCTCATTCATCCTTTCCAATTCGCTAAGACGCGTCTACACCGACAGCTTGGCAATTTTGTGTGTGCAAACAACGTCTACTTTACGTAAATCTCAATTTAGTTTCGCGCCGGGGGCACGTTTTTGTTTACCAACAGAAAGCGCTGCGGGAGTCCAAAACCTTAGTGAATTCTTACAGTCACTATATCTACACATCTCATAAGCTGAAGGAAGGAAACATCTCATTTTTATATTTGCAAGATTATTTTGTCTGATGATTTCGGAAATTCTCATAATATTATATCGTTAGAAAAAAGTATAACTATGCGAAATACTCCGCACCGATGGTGGTCAATATTGTTGTCATAGTTCAACTGATTTTCAATAGGTGGCGTCTTTTACAAAATAAATATATTTGTCTAATTTTAAAAGAAACATTTAATTTAATTTTAATTTGTTTGTTTATTTTTCGCTATTAGAGGGAAAAATTATCTTCAGAATGGCGCATCAAACATTAACTTTGATACAGTTAAGGGAGATATTTGATACCGACACAAAACAGCTTTGAGAAATAATATAATAGAGATACAAAACATATAAATACCATTATTTTGCATTAGTCAAATAAAAAGGATACCTCAAGTAGAAATGACAGTGACTGTGATATAATTAATAATGAACATTAACTATAATACCGCAGAATTAAACTTGATTTCGCGTTAGGAAACCTGTAGATTTTAAAATATTAGCAATTTAAATTTTTCTCAATCTCAATAGTAGGAGTAGTCTAATAAAATGCGTCACAAAAAACTGAAATTTCACTTAACATCTAAGTAAAAACAAAGTCGCTCGCATTTCCTAAATCATTGAGAAAACATAACGGTTCATTAGCTCAAAGTCTGCTGTATGCTTTAAGCAAACAGCTACATTTTATCTGTCGACTTGTTCACACATCGTCGCGTCCGGCGTATCGAATCGGAGAAACTCGATTGGGACTATGTTTAAGTCGATAATTTTTTTCACGTTCAATTTACTCATCTTGATTGGAGATGTAAGGACATACAAGTCATTGAATCGTAACAAACGAAATCTTATCTACCCAAATGCCGGCCCGTCTCGTGTCCAGGTACAGTTTAATCTTCCTTCTTATTTGAATGAATCCGTTCAAATTTACATAACGTTGCTGATTCGAGCTAAGTAAATGATGTTTTCTTTGCACACTGAATCTGGCGTAACGAAGCAGTGCTTTTTTTCTTGTGAATTTAAATGCAATTATGTTGTTCGCCTTAGTTTGCTTTCACGGGCATGATTGTTAATTCTACAGTGGTATAAGATAATTTTGTTTTACTAGACCTGCAGTGTTCTTCTTTGCTATTAAATTTCCCAAATCAACAAATGTTTAATTTTTTTTCTAGTTCATCTTTGGTCTTGGTATCCCCGTTGACTTGAAAGAACAAGCCTTAACAATTGGCTCAGTTATTAAAATGCAATATCTCGTACCAGTTAACAGTTCAGAGTACACTTCAAAAATATATGGTTTTGCTAACACGGTATCAAGAGATATGAATGTTGATGCATCAAATACAGATCCTGATGATGTTCAAAATTTAAATGAAAGTACGAACGTAGATGTTGAAGCTACGACATATAAGTCAGACTTTGAGAATACAACTACATTTGAGATAGAAGACGATAATGATACTTTAATAGATATCAATTTCAGTATGAAGAAGAAACGTTCTTTAATATACACAGAAGGTGGAGTAAGTGATAATACATTAAAAAGTGACGAAGAATTGCCATTAGATGAAGCTATACGTCGACAAGAAATTTTAGATCAAAAGAACAATGAAGACACACAACGCCTCAACAGATGGGACTTTTACAAAATTTTGGAACGAACAGCTGAAAGGTTAGTCTAATTGAATTTAAAATTAATTTAAATGTATAATACGTCGATAGCCGAGCTTGGCCGTTAAATTGTTTTAATTTTTAATAAGTTTGATACAAATCCAATGATATATTAAATATTCCACCTTACTCCATCAATCAATTACCCCATCTGTAATCCACTATTATAAAATTAATCAATGGATTGGATATCACTGTATATTCTACTATAATCCACTCTATAGCCATCTTTATCGATATAATCAGTGCATTTAAGTGTCTGGCAACTTTTAGCAGAACCTAAATTTGTAAATTTGAACTATTTTCCTGTAAAAAGTTATTTTTTGTAAACATTATTGTTATAGATACGGCTACTCTGGCAGGTCATGTCTGTTACGTACAATATGCGAGGCTGCCGAAGTACCGTTCACGTACAAAAACGGCTTGTTTGGTGAAATTGGACATATTTTATTCACGTAAGCAAACCTTGATTTTATTCTCTCCGATGAACTTTTTTGGCTCGCGCGAGTTTCTTTCAATTTATTGCGTTGTTCAATCTTATTCCTTTGCCAAAATAATTAATTATTGGTATATTACTACTGAGAAATATGGAAACGTAATAAAGTCGTATTCTGCTGGGTACCCTGGGACCGATATCACGGTTTCGGGAGCCGTAAGGTAACCCGTGAAGATTACCTACTTACTCACACGGCATCTGTTCAGTACTAACAGTCGACCCTAGAATGATATAATCATGTCATTATAGCATATTTCGATGTTAACATATTCTCACAGAAAATGCTATTAGTAGTTTATGATACGGGATCATAATAGGGATAATTAAAACACAAGTGGAGATTAAAAAAATGAGGCGAAACCGATTTTTTTAATAGCATCCACGGGTGTTTTAATTCCAAGTTATGTGCCCGTTCATACACTAGTTTATCTAATCTCATGCAATAGTACAAACCAAGATAATTTTCTTAATCGACAAATTGGCGGCAAACCGCGGTTACCTACCTACTGCGAATTAGTGCGCATGCGCGTTAACTGTCAAGTAACTCGGACATGCGCGTGTCGATATTTTCATAGAGTTTAATGAGGCTGTATAAAAAAAATCCTCTGCCCTTTCTGCATTTAAAAAAAACAAGACATTACGATATCGTTTTTGTATGAAAACTTAAGTACTATAATACATTATAGTATCGAAGTTTGACATATTACAGACGCGTGTAAATAAAACATATCATTATGAAGTATAATTCGATTTTGTAATTGAGACTTTACGATATAAGAGTAGATAAAGATATGATCGGCATGAATTACCTATCTATCTATCGTCTAAACTAATAATAAAGCTAAAAAGTTAGTTTGTTTAAACGAGGTAATCTCTGGAACTACCAGTCGAATTTGAAAATGTTTGCATTTGATATTCCAATTGTTGAGGAGGGTTATAGGCTATATAACATCACGTTATGACCCAAAGGAGATGAGCAGTAACTATTGCAACCGCAAGGCAAAGCTAGTAATCTATATGAATAAAAATTAAATGCTGTTCATTGGTAAGCGCATTGCTTGAGAACGGCTGGACCGATTTGGATTTTTTTTTTAATGTTCTTAATAGTCTGAGTAAGGTTTTAAGCGACATAACGAAACAAAATGCATCTTGTCCCACTATAAAAATGATGCAATTTAAATTAAGGAATAGTAATCTCTGTCAATTAAATATCATATGTTCAAAAGTGTATTGGATTTGCTCTGCCTCTTTTGTAGGTATAGTATTTTCTCAAGAGGAAATGAAAGGTGAATAAAGTTAAACATTTTGCTAGACCATTCACCGTGTAAATCAGAGGAGACGTGTGCACGTAGCGCGGAAATTATTTTATATGGCCTTGTAAGAACTTTTATTTCGTTGTATTTCATGTTGTTTGATTTGTATTAGTTTTAATGATGAATTAGGGTTCCGGTGATCTTTATTTTGTGATTTAAGGTTAATAAATACATTTGAATGAATACAAAAGAAGCGATAGAGGTTGGCCAGGATCGTAGCAAATGGCATTCGAGTGTCTCTGCCTACCCCTCTTGGGATAGAAGGCGTGATGATAGATAGATAGATCATTAAATTCCCCTGAGTTCTATATAAGGACACATCAACAATACAATCCTTTCATAATGTTACTATTACCTACATATTCCTTTACCTACATTTACGGTTCGGACGGACATGATTAAATTGACTACGGAATCCTTAAATGCAGTATTAAATACTAGCTTTCCAAACCAGCTTCATCCGTGTTTTTTTTAAATGTGACAAAAAAATATCTTGAAGAATTACCTGGATAGGAAGTATGTCACTTTTCGCGGCCCTCCAATTACCTCTGTGCAAAAAATCACGTCGATCTGATCGATACTTTCGCATTTATAATATTAGTTAGAAATATACTTATTTGTTTTATTTCAGGCCATCTACAACCACAGATGAATTAACACATCACACTGACAACGAATACCATGCAGCTGAAAAATTGGGTAGAGCACCGAAAGTGGACTGTGACAATATGTTCCCTGAATGTGAAGGATCTGTTCTGGAAACGTTTACGAAAATTGGTCTAAACATGATGCACAAATTCGGCTTTCAATAAACTATTGATTTAATTCATTGTTTTATTTATATGTATAACATAATAGCTGTGCTCCCCTCCTTTTAGTCGTAGCGTGATGTTATAGCTTTCTCAAAAATTGGGTTTTCAAATGCAGAAATATTTTTCAATTTACTTTACATACAGAAAATAATTCGGTTTATTTGAATATATAGTTTTGTAATATTATTTTCAGTTTTGCCGACAGACTACAAAATGACGTCATCATTTAGGTAAAGTAGCGTTTCTGTCCCAAGGTAAGTGCGCGTACACGTAGAAAGCAGGTTACCAGCTACCAGCGCTGATCGGAACAGAGTGTAACTTGTCGACGACTTTCGGCGATTTTCGGTGCTGGTTCGGCAAAGTATACAGACTACCTGCGCCGACTACCTGCGCCGACTACCTGCGCGTGACCTGCGTTGACCGGTACCGATATGCGCTGGCAGATCGGCGCTGGTAGCCAGCTCTCTACGTGTACACGCCCTGTTACTCGTTTGTCATAAAAGTAGTACCACGGCCCTTAAAGAGTAATACATTATGACTAGAGACATGGGGCAGAATAGCTACTTTACCTAAATGATGACGTCATTTTGTCGTCTCTAGGCAAAAACTGAGGGCAAAACTTTGAAAACGTATTATTTAAAATTAGTTTGAAATACAAATATAAAAAACATACCTTTATACATACAGATTTTTTTATAATTTATTTATCGGTATTATGCGAGTCTATGAATGTTTTCCTCTGTCAAACAAAGGAAAAACAATGTAATATCTTCCGAGAATCGAGGCAAGCATTATAAATTAAAGTAGCAAATTAATTGTATATTATGTTTTAATTAGTGCACCTTTGATGTTACAAATTCTTGTTTACTATGAAAACAAACCGGTAGCACACGCTAACATTAATTGAGTTTGTATGACACAAAGACAAAATTACAGAGTGGAGTGAGTCAGTATATATTTACTTGTTTTTGATATCATGGTTATCATCATAGAAAACAAGAAGAAGTTGTCACAACTTTGTTGGTACATCTATACATTCCTGAAAATCGTAATATGTCACAAGCGTCAATACAATAGAATTACCAGTGAGACCATTACAATAAATTAATATAAATAAAAAACCGGTCAAATGCGAGTCGGAATCGCACACGAAGAGTTCTGTACCACCGTACAATATTTAACACTACATATTTTTTTAAATAATTTAGTAAAATAAGATCGGGGAAAAAACGCCGAGAACACATGTTTCTTGTACTATCTAGTTATTAATAGTGGCCATAGTAATACACAATCTGTGAAAATTTCAAGTGTCTACGGTTCAAAGATTACAGCTCTGTGACAGGCGGACGGACGGACATATGAAATGCTGTTCGTTGGTAAGCACATCACTTGAGAACGGCTGGACCGATTTGGTTAATATTTGTAAATGATCGTAATAGTCCGAATCAGGTGTTTAGGCAAAGATAAATTGGAAAAGTTACCAGGAAAATTGGAAAATTCGGAAAAACTGAGAGTGCTTTTTTGTGTGAACTAAATAATAATAATAGGGGGTGAAAGTTATATGGGCTCCACGGGTGAAGCTAGTTTTGTTTAAAAACTTATTTTAAACCTAAGGAATTTCGGAGCAATAGCATCAATATAATATTTTAATTCTGAATAACTGCTGAACTGATTATATTTTTGTCATATAAAAAAAAGATAATTCATCAAAATTGGTACTCACTTATTTCTAGAAGTAAATATTAGTTTTTTTTTAATTACTCAGAATGGAAAAGGCAGAAAATTCATGAACTACATAGTAAACTCACATGAAGCTTTTCCGTAACGAAATATGAAATGAATTTAGATTTTCAAAGCAACTTTTAGATATAAGCTTTTATTAATGTTGGGTTCAGTGTAAACTTTTAGTTTGGTGTCGACGTTCCATGAATCTGTATTCGTAAATGCATATTTCAGATACTTTATGTATTATGTAGAAAACTTTTCACGTTCAGAAAAATTCAGAAATACAGGCTTTTATAAATAGTAACTACTCCAGAAATAACGAGGAGTTGATAGCGTTCATAGACCTAAACTTAAAACAAAAATGGTAAGAACCAATTTTATTTAAGAATATGATATGCTGAAGAGGGCACGTGAAGAACTTCTAAAAATAACAGATCCATGTCAGTTAAAGAATTGACACATCTAGGTCCATTAAATGCAGCAGCAGGCATGCCACCTGTTCTGTTTAATATGTGATAATATCGTGTAAAACAAAATGTGGAATTCTAGGTTATTCATACAAATAAATTCATGCTACTAAGAACAGGTGTTAGTCGTGCTTAAAGTAATTATGAGTTTGTAACGGGTTTACCAACTTACTGAACTGGGCTTAAACCATTTAACATTACGTTGTGTGAAGATATTGACGCATGAATTTTACTTAAAAATCGCTTAGGTTGGCTTAGGAATGTTGAGGGTGGCAGTACTTTTGTTAGTAATTGAAGGTGTTATGTCGCATATAAATGTAACTCGGTTAAGAAATAAGCGGTACCTTGTATATCCTGATGGTGGCCCAGCTAGAGCACAGGTAATTATTTTTAGACTTGAATTAAGTATTTTAGAAATAAATAAAATTGAAGTGCCTGACTGTAATTTCAAAATTAATAGATAAATAATGTTTTTTTTTTATTTAATGTTTGTTTTATGTTGATGAAACTCTTAGCGATCATAAAGTAAATGTATGTTTAGAATTTGCTCTTTATTTTATCACATGTTTTAATTGTCCTTTAATGAAAATTCAAGGCCTGTTGCTGTATGGGTATTTTTTTATTTCATTAAATAATTAATTTCCTAAACAATTAAAATTTCAGTTTATTCTTGGTCTCGGTATCCCAATCGATTTGAAAGAGCAAGCAGTTACAGTTGGTGCAGTACTTAAGTTTCAATATGATCTGCCAACGAATTCAACTGAATATACAACTAGAATTTACGGGTTTTCAAGTACAGTCTCAAGAGATATGGATAAAGATTCTAAAACTTATGATAATGATGAAAATATAATAGATGCGGATGATTGGAACAAAGATGATGAAAAATACGATGATAATATTGAAGAAGAAAATGTCCTTATTGACATTGATTTTAGTAATAATACAGAGACAAGAGTTAAACGTTACTTACAATATGCAGAAGGTGGTATAATAAATAGCAATGAAGTTAATAATGAAGAAACAAAATTAACTCTAGAAGAAGCTATTCAAAATCAAGAAATCATAGATGAGCAAGACGAAGAACCACCTAAAAGGGCAAACAGATGGGATTATTATACAATTTTGGAACAGATGATTGAGAGGTACGGTTTTAATTTAATTTTTAAGTATCAAAAGACTTAAGAAAATCATTCCAGTTTTAGCGAATTGAATGCAAATCCTTTTCTTTGAGATTGATTTTAATTCTTATCATAATATTATGTAATAGGTAATTAATGTGACAATTATCTACTTTAAAATAAATACTAATAAGAAGCAGGCAAATGTGATTACTGCCTAAACTGAATGAATTTGCAAATAAGGATTAAACCTACCATGAGAACCTACATTACAATAGTACCAAGTTTATACTTTGACACTTTGGAAACGGGCGTTGATATTATGTATGTTATGTCCGGCTGATGCATACTATGATTAGTATGGTCGATGATGATGATAAAACATTTGGTAGCATCATCATCACCGATCGTAAGACTGACTCTGACTGACTTATATACTCGTACGAACTGCAAGCAACATGAGTTTTTGTTTTTGTTTGATTTGGGGTAGGCAAGGATTAAGAATATCTACAAATCAAAATCCTGTCATAAATATATTACTTCCCCTTCTTGTCTTGTCTTTCATATAAAATTTTTGTTTGCATAGATATATTATTATAATTATTTACGTAAATTTTTAGGTATGGTTTATCTGGAAGACCTTGCATGCTTCGTACAATATGTGAAGCTGCTGAAGTACCTTTTACACATCACAGTGGATTGTTGGCTGAAATTGCACATGTGTTATTTACGTTAGTATCAGTCTACCTTCTTTAATTACTTACACGAGTTTTCATCGATTTAAGGAAATTATGGGTTTATTTGCCTTTATTTCACAGTAAAACGGAATTACTGTTTTTTTTGCCATTTTAAAAATAGTTTTATTCATGAAGTAAAAAAATTTAGCGATTTTAAGAAAATTTATGGGTCCTCCTTTAGATTTACCCTCATAGCATTTTAAATACATGATAACCCATAAGAAAATTATAAATATCGTCATATTGAGCTAACTTGTGATAAAGTTTTTTTCTATATTCCAGTCCATCAACAACTAAAGATGAACTATCACATCATTCAGACAACGAGTACCACGCTGCAGAGAGACTTGGTAGAGAAATTGGAGTTAGCTGTGAAATGTTGTTTCCAGAATGTGAAGCTTCTATACTGGACACCTTTACACAGATCGGAAAACACACTTTAGAGCAATTTGGTTTAAATTAAAATTTTCAAAATAATTGTCTATGTTTCTTACTTTAACCCAGTGTTACCTAGACCAAATACTTAGACCAAAGTTAATTTAACACTTTCAAATAATTTACTTTGATGTAATCAATGCTCTATAGTCATCCGCATTTTATTGATTTTAATTATAATATTTTAATTTAAATGATTAAAAAGATTTTTTTTTGTTACTAGATAAAATTGAATCGCAAACATACTCGTATGTGTTCAAAATCAAAAAATCAAAATCAAATAATGTTTATTGATGTAGAATCCATGGATTGCTTATCAACGTCAAACCAAAATAAATAAAATAAAGTTACATTTAGGTAGGTATAACAATTTAGTCCCAAGCTTTACCATCCTTCAAATAATCATCTATATGGTAATATACTTTGGACAAAAGTTTACTTTTAATAAATAATTTAAATTTCTTAATAGATAAATTTTGTACATGGGTTGGAAGTTTGTTATAAAATTTCACACAACAACATTTAAATGAACCTCCAACCTTATGGAGCCTAGCAGAGAGCGGTGCAAACTTATGTTTACTTCTTGTATTTACATTATGCCTATCACTATTTCTTTTAAATGTAGAAATATTTTTACGGACATACATTAAATTTTCAAATATATACTGACCATACACAGTCATTATATTAATACTTTTAAATTTTTCCCTTAGTGACTCTCGTGGACCCATTTTGTATATTGCACGAATAGCCCTTTTATGTAAAATAAAAATACTATTTACATCCGCGGCATGTTTTACTTTAGTTACCACAAACCAATATAATATTTCTCAAAGGTCTTTTTTTGTCGGTATCAAATATCTTCCTTAATCAGTGTAATGGTTCAAATTCCCGTCTAGGATTATGCGCCCTTTTTAAAATATAGTTAAAATATTTAATTATAATTAATCTGTGATTCGGCTAGAAAAGACGATTTTCGTGCCAATAATGAAACAAAAATAAAATATATTAAAAATAAAAATTAAGTGAGGGTACTTGTGAAATGGTAAAAAAAAGACAAATAAAAGATGATAATGTTGAAATGAATTGAAAGTGTTTGCAAAATAATAATGCAAATTGTGGATTAATTATAATAGCAATTTTGAGATTGTGGACATCGTGATACCCATATAAGGATTAAATAATTGAAACGGGGTAAGTTACTAATGAGATTATTCTGGAAATTAGTAGCTATGAACTTCATGTGAAGAATCAGTTGCAATCATGTTTGTGTTGTCCACAGCTTGTGGAAACGCCCTGCACCATAAGGCATGCCTTGCCTCATGCGCGTGCCAGCAGACTTATCTGCTTCTCGGACGACAAGTACTTGCCAACTGCAAAGGGGCTATTCACAACTCTCCAAGAGGAAGACAGAGGTCCGTGATCGGACGCGTGGATGCCTGCTCTCAGTCTAACTACCAAGCCCAGACGCCTCTTGTTCACCTACTTATGTTTTGCTTATACTTTATACTTATACTTTCATGTTTTAATTTTACTAAGTAGATTTTCATACACTATATTGACCCTGGGAGTTGTTGGCGGCCGGTCAACCGCGGACAGACATCACGTGCTTCGTTAATATTTACTGGGTTTGTTTGCGCCAGTTTGTTGCGACTGGCTGTATGAACGGGCATACCAACGTTCCTTTTTTTCCTCTTAAATCCGCACTGACTGAACGCTTTGACTGTGGCTGATGTGACTGACAGTCGCTCGAGTGGCAGAAAACCCGTTCGGCAGTGATTTGAATTTCCTCTAATATAATTAAAAATACTCGCAATTTAGAGCTTCAAATATACGCACGCAAACTACAATATTTATATTTCGCCATCCGCAATAAGTTTATAATAAGGAACAGAGCCGGCCGGCTAGTGAATGAACCAGATACAGCTGAGAGGAACCTACTGCATGCCAATTGCCCGCACCGCAGCCTGGAGCACAGGATTGAAGGTCCCGGCAGCATCAGAGCTTACAGGTTAGTGCAAATCCTCTGGACAGAAACACCTTGTTCCACAGCTGTCCGGAATTTCCACATCCTATCTCCAGGTGTACCACAAAAATACAGTCCACTAAAAATAAGCCGCAACAGGGTTAATACGTGCTTACTTAATATTTACTTGGTCAATACTTACTAGGTTGATATATGCTTATTTAATACTTACTTGGCTAATATGTGCTTGGTTAATGCTTACTAGGTTAATGCGTGCTTACTTAATATTTACTTGGTCAATACGTCAATTCTTACTAGGTCAATATGTGCTTATTTAAAACTTACTTGGCTAATATGTGCTTGGTTAATGCTTACTAGGTTAATGCGTGCTTACTTAATATTTACTTGGTCAATACTTACTAGGTTAATATATGCTTATTTAATACCTACTTGGTTAATGTGTGCTTGGTCAATGCTTACTAGGTAAATGCGTGCTTATTTAATATTTACTTGATTAATACTTACTAGGTTAATACGAGCTTACTTAGTATTTACTTGGTTATGCGTACTTAGTCATTAGGTTATTTGATCAATAAACTTGTTCTCTCTGTTCGAAGCTCTTTGATTTGTCATTTCTAAAACCACATTGCAAATTTAGGACTAGCCCGTCAGCACACACGATTGGCTAGCACTTAAGAGCATCACATCAGTATTAAGATACAGTTATCAAAGTTAATGTTTGATACGCCATTTTGAAGATTATTTTACCGTCTAATGACAAAAAAAAACAAAATTAAATATTTCTTTTAAAATTGGACGATTTATTTATTATTTATCTTGTAAGAGGCGCCATCTGTTGGAGATCAGTTGAACCAATGGTGCGAAGTATTTGCATGGGTCATCTAGTATTCATCTAAAAATTGAAGTGTCTGTCTGTGATTTGAATGAGATACACAATACGGTATAAATAACAGGTTTTGTTTGTCTGTTTGTCCGTCTGTCTTTCTGTTTAGAATATGGATAGAATAGGCTTTAAAACGGCTTAATGAATTGTAATGAAATTAAAACGGAGCTACGGATGGACACGACTTTTGTAGTCGGAGGGCAGGAGAGGCACATAAGCTACCTTTTATTCCGGTAAACAAGACAAGGACAAGTTGTTTAGGATTAAATAAAGCGCCTACTAAATATTTTTCAACACACTTGCTCGTAACGTGAGTCTTATTACCTCACTTTTGGACCCATAATCCCATAATATATTAAACACACGTGCTTTTTACTTTACATTACCGCACAAGAGTTATAATACAACCCAGTGAAGTTAAATTCGTACAAGATTGCAAATTGTATGTATTATTAATCTCAAAGCATTCTTAATTTAACCGCATAATACAGTTTTTATTTTTTTAACCACGGCTTTGTTGGCTGTTTGGCGAAGTTACCCGTGCTTTATCTAGCGCGACTCGGGAAAAAAAACAGTACTTTCATTTTCATTAATTGTTTTAATAATTAAATGTTAAAACCACATGAAGTTTGCTTCAGCTTTCTTATAGCGCTCGGCTAGTGGCTCGCGCTGATAATACAGCCTCGTACGTAATGACCAACATAGCACACTTGTATCACAATGCACTATTATAGTATTGAGCAAAAGCCAGTAGTTATATGAATAGCTTTTTAGTTCTTTTATTATAAGTTTGACAATAATCTTTTACTATCTATCTATCATCATGCCTTTTATTCCAAGAGGGGTAAGCAGAGACAATCGAACGCTTTTGCTACAATCCTGCCATAACTTACGCTTCTTTTATATTCATCATACCTTTCATACATGCTCGGTGATTGTGTGTACTTTTAATATTACCATCGATCAATATGTTTTTTATATGTTCAATAAAAGTACACCTCTGCAAAGTCCTCTGCCAGCATTTCCTTTCACTTCAGCCATATAAACCTTTTTAGTCAATCTTTCTGCATTCTTCTATCATCTCTTTATAAACACATCCGGGACAGATTGCTAGTAGCAACTAATAAAAAAAACGAAATAGTCGTTTGTATTTAATGTAGTACCGAGAACATGTCAAGTAAAGATAAGGAGCATCTATCATATTTTTTCAGGCAATCTTCAGAGTTCAGTCCGTGGTTATAAGCTTCAATGTACTGAAGCGCTTCGTCATTTGGGGGTAAATCACTGTTCTCATTATCGTGTGACGGGCTGAAAAGAAAAACAAACAAATCTTACTAAATATCATAGGAGACAAGCTTTTGTTAATGGATTTGCTTGAAAAATTAACAAATCATTTAAAAAAAACATCTTTTTCCTATACAGCCTCCAGTCGTCTCCTGCCTTGTTCCAAGGCCATCCAATGAGTTTTTTTAAAATTAAAGTAATGTACATAGGTACTCCGACAAACTGTTCTAAGACACACACACTTCTCGAGTCGGGCATACCTTGGCTGGCCATTGTGCGGACTCAAAGTTATCGGATTTTGGAAGACTATTTTGCTGGGTACCCTGGGGCCATTAATATGGTAACCGGGACTTGTAGGGTGCCCCTGATGAAAAATAACTCGAAACTTACTTAAATAAATAACTTGCTATTTCATGTAGTAAATCTTCGTCACTATATGGATGTAATGGTTCTGCAGCTAATTGGCACAAAGTTTGAAGAACGCAACTGGATCCGTTGTGTCCATATCTGTAATCATATTATAAATAATTATAAGAAAAATTAACTAAGTTTAAATGAGAAGTTTTGGGTTCGACTCCGACTTCTTGCTAATATTGTGCAAAAGATTACTATCCTTTAAAACATAATCAAACAAAACAAACAAACAGATCTTAAGGGCTTTTATACCTTGCAGTGTGGCTGAAGACACCAGAAAAAATGACCAGCCTATGCTGTACTCAATGCACCGAGATGTGTCACTTCTGTAACAGACGTTACTATCTGTTATTCTAAAAAGAAGTGCTCACGCCGCCTTTACATACCCGCCGAAGCACAGATAACACATTCTTAAAGAAAATTGGTGCTTAGCATTTTAATACAATCAATCATTTTTTTTTCTTTCTTCACGGGTTGTCTTACAGCTCCCAAAACCGTGTTACGGTTCCAGGGTACCCAGCGGAAAACCAAGTCTCCATTGTTTAGCCGATGGTATTTATGAGGCTATACCTAAACGAGTGGCCAGTTCTGTTGAGGTATATTTCGGATATTCGACACTGAAAATAGCTTAAATAGATGCTGTTACTGATGGCTTATCTACTTGGAAAACACAGGTCTGGTTCCAGGGTTGTACACTAGCATTATTAAAATATTAGATTGTATTACAAGGAAGCAAAATTATACTTTACGGCGAGGGATTCAAAGTATGCCGCCCGAGGAAAACATCTTTGGCACTTATTGAGGAACCAAAATTTACATACCCATCTAATACTTCCGCCACATATTTGTAAATATGATGTAATTTTACTTCATAATCATAATCTTTCGGGTTTTCTTTACTCAATTTGTTATTCTGAAATTCTTCTCTTTCTACATTGTTATTATCGATATCTCTTTTTCTTTTTGAATCACCTTCAAAGCCACTATTAGCGAATAATACATTAGTTGGTACTTGTGTCACATTCCATGGTAATACAAAGTTAGCCTGTACAGCCCAATTAACGAATACATAATCTAGAGCAGTTGGTGTTGCCACGCCAATATTTAGCTGGAATATTAAAACATTTTAAAATTAATATTTCATTTCAATACAGTTGCTTGTAAAGTGGTACTTTACATAGTTCGAAAAGTGGTTTTCCCTTTTTTTAATTTACTATACTAGGTCTTTGGTCCCAATTCGTAGACAAAGGTATCCCAATGTATACATACAATGTGATATAAGTGCGGAAAGTATGTCATTACAGTTAAAATGACAGTTCTGCACGTGAATCAAAAGACGTTTTTCAATACATTTGCGAGAAAACGACAATAAAATAAAAAATAATTCAATGCACAGTTTTCTCAATCGTTACTAATTTTCTATGATACTACATAGTAGTACCGTAGGCATTCGGATATCAAAAATTTACTATTTGGTACTTACCAAATTTTAACTGTAATGACATACTTTCCGCACTTATTTAAAAATGTACTACTTACTTATAGAAGAAAATACCTTGATTAATCTTGATTCGAGCCTAAAAATATTTAAGAATTAGTTGAGGCTTGCATGCGGTTTAGGTTTATGTAATATTGTAAATGAGAAAGTGTTTTTGTTCAAAACAAAGCAATTTAATCGACTGTGTTTTTTGCACATAGATAGTGACATTGACTAATTTTTATTCCGGAAATCATTCGGAATAATTTCTTGTCACCTTTTTAAAAATTTCCACGGAGCGGAGAAGGAAAATCATTTTAATTTTTTCACTTATATTTTAATATATGCCCACCTGATATTGATTGAAGAGGTTAATATTTTTACAGGTTATAGGGGGGAAAATAATTTCGTAATCTTGGGAAAAGTGCCCTCAAGTTGGCCTTAAGGTGCCTTCAATCAAATCCGTTAAGACCATAACTAATAATATTTGGAAGAAATTCTGTTCACTGGCAAATAAATAGCATTCCTATATTTTCGTTTTATTGATCCCTCAATATAGGTGGTAAGCTTTTGTTGATTCACGACCAATTGGGGCTTTGAAAGAGCTTTTATGGTAACTGTAAATGTAATAATTGCTGTAAGCTGCAAAGTTATTTGTCATAAATATTTATTTCTGTAAAATGTATTTATCTATTGTTTATTCTATTAACTAATTCATTAGATATTATCCGTGGTTATTTAAATATGCCTTCCCGTGGCTGTAATTGAGAACAGGCAAATGGAATCCAGTTCAGTTCCTTTCATTTAAAAAACGTACAAGAACGGGAATCGAATCTGGGATCCCGAGCACAACCTACCTATCCTAAGCTGTGGAGTCATATTTCCAATGATTCCTAAGGAGCGTGCATATTCATTATCTTCAAAGGAAATACTTACGATATGCTAATAAAAATCAAAACACGGATTCGACCGCCACATCAGCTGTGATCAAAAGTTTGTTTTAATTATTTTATGAGGAATCTCAAAATATCTCAACATATCCTCAAAATGCCTCTTAATATTAAAACTGACTTACTTGAAACAATGTCTGGAACGGAAATAAAAGATTTCTGCGATCCCTACGCAAAACATCCAAGTTTTCATGAACTTCACTGAGAGTTTTTGCTTGTTGAGCGAACACCGAAAAAAGCATAACTAAAACCGATAAATAACTAAGAAACACCATTTTGTCTTATTAGTTTCGTTTACACAAAAGTATCGGTCCATGTATGTATTTACCGTTTTTTCAAAATGTGGAACACGTGATCTTTGGTATTGGATTAGCACTTGGGGCACTGCACGTTGTGTCACATGATGTATGATGACACAGACGAACATCCGTATATGGATTTTGTATAGAGTAAGATATTTTTGAGAATGGTCAGTTTGTTATATTTGCTTTGTTGTGCTTTTATTTCTTGTCATAGATTATTTAGGGTAGATATACCATGTTTGTTAATAATTTTAATTATTGAATTATGAAGTTTTTAAGTAATGTGGCTCAATAGATTCTCATCCACATTAGTTATGTACACATTTCAGTAAATTGTACTTTTTAACCGACTTAAAAAAGGAGGAGGTTTCAAATTCGGTTGTATTTTTAAAAATGTTTGTTACATCAGAACGCCGTCATTTATAAACTGATTTGAAAAAATATTTTTTAATTTGAAAGAATATACTTCCAAATTGGTACTATTTTTATTTTGGTGAAAGGTTCAGTAGATTTTCATAAAATTTTAAGGCAATTTTTGTCATAACTCATTTCATAATGTATACCGATTTCGATGATTTCTTTTGGTAATTATATTATCTTATGATGTTATTAACAGTAAAATCACTTAAGGGAAAAATAAATTAATATTTTTAAAAAAATATAAGAACGTCAAAACCGACTTGCTTCACTGAAAAGCAAGAAATAATTAAATATCTTGTTTCACCGTTGAATTTGAAGACGGATTTAGAAACTACCTAGCTCTAAATTTGACTAATCTAGACAATTAATTACAAACATTGATAACATTGAACAGGTCTTCTTTAGAATCAATTTTAATTTTGTAGCCTAATTTGGCACCAACTGACTTCAAATTCAACGGCGAAACAATATATTTTTGAACTATATAAATTTATTGCAATAAGTGGTTTAGTTTGACAGCAAACAAACAAAAAATAAAAGTTTATTATAATCTTTACAGAGAACATATTTCTTATTGTGAAAATGTATATATGTAAATATACTTTATATCCTGAAAAGTAGAAGCGTTTTCTTAAAGTAACAAGGGTTCAAAATACGCCGAATTGCTTTCACAAAAGATAGAGGCGTGGCTTTTAGAGCTCGACAATGCAGATAAATAAATCTTAGTATAATATAAAAGGGGCGCAAATATTTTTTTTCATATGCAAATTCACATACCTATATAACTTTAGCCGCAAACTAAGTTGTTGATAGGTACAAATATTTACCTCGAACTGGAATTCGAACCTAGAACAATACGCTACTTGAAGTCACTAACCATGGCTAGGAGATTTGTATGAAGAAAATCTCCCGGGGCTCGTTTTGATCACGAATGTATGGTTTGTACGTCCGTAAAAATCGAGAGAAAGAGAAAGCCGTTATTTAGTTTATTATTTTTGGAACGAGTAAGAATTGAACCCGGAACTGCGGCTTCAAGTTCAACGTCATACAATTTAGGCATTTATCTAAACACGTATTTCGGCTCGTATGGCCTTAAATAGTTTGTCACATCTACAAGATAGTTAAGCTTTGACCGGTAAAACAAGGTATCTAAACCTTTGAGACAGTCGTGTTTAAATTGTGAGACGATGATCTCAGTTGACCCAGAATGAATTTTGAATTTTGAGCGAGACGAAAATTTTGCTTTTAAATGGATCTGTAAAGGAAATTGTCATGAAGAGGTGAGTAAATTTCATCTTGATTGGTATATTGTACTTCTTAATTTTCATAAAATAGTTGAATTTAAAATATTTTTTGATTATTCTATTTATTGTTATTATTGATTTTAATTTTAGATTTGGCTAAGCTCGTGTAATTAAGTTATTATTTTAAAGTGAGGTTGAAGCTATGGAGGGGAGAATCTAGACTTGAGAACAAAAATCTGGCCTCAAACAGGATACTCTGTAGTTCTATATTATGGCTAGGTCAATGACATCATGAAGACTAAATGACTCGATACCAAATAATTGTCGATTCTGGCTAAGTAAAGCCTGTAGTTGTAAGATTAACTATTTTATGATATAGGTACATAATTCTTATCTACGTATATAAATAAAAATTAAATTCTTCTTTATAAATTTTAATAGTGTAAATAAGGTTTTTAGGTAAAGAAAAATTGGAAATTTGCCCGGAAAATTGAAAAGTTCGGGAAAAAGTGAAGTGCTTTTTTATGGGATTATTGTACGAATTTAAGACCATAATTGATAAGGGCTCCACAGGTTAAGCCAGGGCAGGGTGGAAAGTTAGTTATGTATAGAAATGAATCGTGCCGAAAGATAAATTATATTGGATACTAAACTTTAATGTGGTAAATATGTGACTGGTTTCAGGGGTTGAAATTTTCGCCATTTCAGGATTCTGTAGCCAAATGGCAAAAAACCTTTATGATTTCATCGTTACAGACTTATTAACGCAAATATCTTTACAGGCAGATGTATTATATTAATAGTTTTCTGCCCGGGTAATTTTTTGAAGTGTGACTAGATCCCTATAAAAAGTAGGCTAGGATAAGTCACTCTACAGCCATTCAACTATCACTGTGCAAAACTCACGTCGATTCGTTGCTCTATTGTTAGGATTAGGAAGCTAGGAAGGATGTGTTCGCAACATGTTTTCAGCACAAGACCATGGATTGCCCGGCCCGAGTATGCTCGACCCGAGAATGTCCGACCAGGAATTTATGTACTGGCTTCCACGTATTCCTGGGGTGGTCATTTTTGGCTGCGCATTTCTGGCCGGCAATTCTTCGGTCACATTTATATGTGATATTATGCCTTCTTTATGTATTCACGGGTGAAAATAAATTATTACAGGATACATATACAAATTGATTAGTACGAACCCGCTGCGTGTAAATCGTATTTACAACTTGTTTTCTAAATATTATATTTACTTAATTTCAGGATTCTACTTGCCTTATTGATATCAATAGAAATCTCCTCAGTGGTATGTGAAAAAGTGAACAATGGTATTACAAATGACGACAAATCTAGAACCAAAAGACAAATTTTGGGAATACCACTGGTTTTTGCTGGTACATTTAAGGTATGAAATTTAAATTACTACCTATCTATCATCACGCTTTTTATCCTGACATACCTCTTTCGCTTCTTTTATATTCATCATACCTTTCATACATGCATCAATTACTAAAGGATTTTATTGTACCTAAATCAAGAGTCACGGCCTTTATACCTTGTGGTGTGACCAGAGACATCAGTAACAATGTCCATTATTTGCCAGTCATTCATATTTAACAGGTAGCAAGCCTGTTGCTGCATTTAATGTACCTAGATGTGTCATTTCTTTAACAGACGTAAGTTTCTGTTATTTTTATAAGATCAGAATTTATCCTATTCTGAAATTTCTATCACTATTAGGAATCTACGATATCCGTGAGTGCTATAGACTTTATTTTTGTTTTGATCGAAAATATTCACGGGCGAATCCGGGGGCGGAATGCTAGTAAGGTATATTTTTACAGTAAAACAAGTATTATAATTAATATGTATCTCTATATAGCGCTGTGATACTTAATTATAACCGGACGAAGCCGGGTCGGGTACATTCCTATGAATACCTACATGAAAGAAATAGGTAAATGACAGGTTGAATAAAATAGGTAAGAGGTCTCAGGATTTTCTAACTAAAAACCTAAATCATATTATGCTCAGATTTTTCTCAAATATTTACCAAAGGATTTCATAGAGGAGGTAAATGGAATAAGAATCAGAGCTTCCTTGTAAATCTCATAATTATTTTATAAGAAAATTTAAAAAATAAAATATAGTTCAGTTATAGAAAACTACAAATTTGTGTAGTTTGGTGTGGTAACTCTAGGTCCGTGGGGTTCAAATTCCATAATCCATTATTTCCTAAAACTGAGTCTACAATTTTGAAAAAAAAAAAGGAATTCTTTTTTTATTTCTTTCGTATAGTTTACAGGATAACTTAAACTGACCGAAAAAATGGCACGGACCCTCAGCGCGCGAGTTGCACTCGCAACTTGGCCAATAATTTAAATTGTTGTGTGTAATTGTAATAAATGAAAATGAAAATTACAGAAAGTTTTATCTAAATTCACACAACCATTTCAGACATGAACAAACATTTTAGAGATGATTTCACGAATTTTCTTGTTGATTTATAAAATTACTAGCGGACTCGGCAGACGTTGTCCTGCCCAAACGTTGGCTTGCCTGCTATTTACTTTCCTTCGTCCGTGGAAAACAACTACTCCTACCCCTACCTCTACCACTACCCCTACCCCTACCCCTACCCCTACCCCTACCCCTACCCCTACCCCTACCCCTACCCCTACCCCTACCCCTACCCCTACCCCTACCCCTACCCCTACCCCTACCCCTACCCCTACCCCTACCCCTACCCCTACCCCTACCCCTACCCCTACCCCTACCCCTACCCCTACCCCTACTTTTACCACTACCACTACCCCTACCTCTACTCCTACAATTCTACTCCTGCGATTTCCATACAAAATTACCTATTTATTATTTTTTATTTTTCAGCTGAACTTTAAGGTTTTTCCAATTTTTTTTTCTTCTAAACCACCCCTGTGTTGTAACGAACAAAACAAAAAAAGAATTAGCCAAATCGGTCAAGCCGTTTTCATGTTATGTCGTGACAACGGAAAACGGGTTTCATTTTTATATATATAGATTTAAACGACTGATACAACAAGACCAGTCACTCCGAAGACGTTTCTTCAGGGTTTTACAGAAAATACTCTAAAGGCCACACATTCGTCCAATCCCCGGCCCTACAGGTTATAATCTATAGGTTATCAGTATCAAATTTCACCAAAATCCAGCCGTGAAAGCTTAACAGACAGGCATTTATAATATTAGTATGGATTTTTTTATTATTATTAATAAAAAAATGTGTTTCCATTTTAGTACCTTGTAGGTTTCGCCAGTCCAGTCCACGCTGAAAATTATGTAAACCTTTTGTTCGTTGTCAATTTTCAATATCAATATGTAGAGGCTCAAAATAGTTCAGAAATTTCACAATATTTTGGAGTCGCAACTGTATCAAGAGAACAAAGGGAAGCTGACTGGGCAGAGAGAAGAAATGAAAGATTGACCTTCTATAGGTCGGTGGAAGAAATGATGTCAAGGTATTTAATCTTTTACCAATATACGCCTTTCAGTCTATTGCCAACCCAACTAGCAAAAATAAGTCATACAAACGACGCAATTTTAGGGCACTTTTTATAACTCAACGCTTATACAATCGTTTTATAAATTACTATAGCTGTGCTAGCTGTTCACGGGTTGCCTTACCGCTCCTGGAACGGTACCAGGATACCCAGTGAAAAACCAAGTCTCCTTCTTTGAGCCGATGGTAGATATTTGTAAGGCTATACCTAACGAGTAGCCAGTTCTGAGGTATATTTAGATGGAAAAGCCTCTAAGTCTGGTTTGTCGGATGTACATATTCATAAGTTGTGTTTTGAAATTCTGAAAATGACCTTCTGTACACATTTTTTTTCAGCAAAGGTTTCAATGGCCCTGAATGCTTGAGAAGAGCAATATGTGAGGCGGCGCAGTACCCAGTACAAGATGAAGCTTTAGTTGGTGAAATTCTACACATTTTATTGACGTAAGTTTGAACTTTTCATCCTTGAGTTCATACAAAAATCGCATAGAAAAGAGCACTTCAAGTTTTTCCAGAATTTTTTAACTTTTCGGGTAGTTTTCCTAATTTTAATTACCCTAAAAAAATTATTCAGACTATTACAAACATTTTAAAAAAATTGCTAAATTGGTCCAGCCGTTCTCAAGTGATGCGCTTACCAACGTACAGCATTTTTATTTATATAGATAAGTTATGATTGTCAGTTAGGTACGTTACAATAATTTACTTTTTGCAGTGTTTGTTAGGAATATTTTTTTTAACAAACATAAATACGTCAGTTGTTCGGATTTGCAAGCTGCTGGCTTAGCATGACATATTTCCACGTCAGAAATGTACCCATCAATGTGTTTTAAATGAATTTTTTTTATGAATTGTACCATCTTAAAATACAACAAAATAAAAAACAGAAGGCAGATAGCCTCGAAAATTTCATAGGCTAAATGAGGAAATACCTGTTCTCCACAGGTGCCCTAGTCTCATAGATTTAAAAAAATACTCATACACGACTCAAGAATCGAACCAGGCTTTTATATTTTATACTTCCAGACCGAATTACGGAAGAGATAATTTAGAAGAAGACGTAAATTGGAAAGAAGAAATGGATCCGTACTTGTCGGCGTACACAGCGGGCGAACAGATGTTCCAATGTGTTTCAATCTACAACGAATGTCCTGAGGGAGGAGGTGTCTTGGAGTTAATATCGGAATTGCAAGATGATTGAGCAGCGAAATATATACACGAAAATTATCATTAAATATATATCTATCAAAATTGAAGTATCTGTTAATGTTTTTTTCTTTCTTCACGGGTTGTTTTACAGCTCTCGAAACCGTGTTACGGTCCCAGGGTACCCAGCGGAAGACCAAGTCTCCTTCTTTTAGCCGATGGTATTTGTGAAGCTATATCTAGCGAGTGGCCAGTTCTTTATTATTTTTTAATTTAAAATTAATATGCTACATGACAATTTTCAGAATGTTTGTCTGCCTGTGTTCAGGTTTTTATGAAACTTTCAGAAACATTTAGGCTTAGAATCCAATTTTTACAATATCTTAATGGAACTGTTCAGTGATATCAAATTTCAACGGACAAACCGGAGCAAATAGCTAGTATAAAAAATATATTTCACTAAAAAAATTTAACAAAATGGAATTCGTGGTTCAAAAGTCTTACTAGTACCACATTTGTAAAAGTGTTACCAATGAGAATGCAATTTCTCATAACTACAGTTGGTGGTACTGGCCAGTGGTACTAGTGGGAAAGAAGGATTATTACTTATATTTAATTAATTTTAAACGGATGCGGATTAAAATATGATGTTGTAAATAAAATGGAAAAGTAGTTTACGCTGGCTTGGAAACTAGCACAAGTTGTAGGAAATACCGACAGAAGGCGCCTTAAATGCACATTCTGATGAATATATTTTGAGTTTACCTAACGTATGGTCAGGTGCATAGCTGTATTGGCGCAAGAACTAAACCCAGGACCTTCGTTTCTATGACCACTGCGTTATCCACCCCAACTACAAACAAGATTAAGAGTGTTCTCAATTTGCGTGTTGAAATTCGCTACACTCCCCTCCTTAAAGAGAGTCGAGTTTGCACAACGGGACCACGTTTGGAGTAAATTAAGTAAATCTTATATACGGTTCAAGTCACGTCTTGGCTATCTTTCCCACAGAATATTTACACAAACTTTCAGTTGAGGCCCTCGGGAGCAATTAGATCGAAGAGCCGTCGAATTAGACGCCGCAAGAATTTATCGTTGTCGCTTGGATGAGGTGAATTTATTTAGAACTCGTTAGATATGTTCACACGGTTGTACTTTTACTACACTGGTTTGGACACCTTGAAAGAATGAAGGATGAAAGATTGACTAAGAAGGTTTATGTGGCAGAAGTGAAAGGAAATGCTGGTAGAGTACGACATAGATGTTCTTTTATTGAACGTATTATAAAAAAAATATTGATCTAAGGCATTGTTAAAAGTACACACAATCGCCAAGCATGTATAAGGAAGGTATGATGAATATAAAAAAAGCGAAATGGCATTCTACTGTCTTTGTCTACCTCTCTTGGGATAGAAAGCGTGATGATAGATAGATAGGCATTGTGTGTGCTATTGTAGTTTATTTACAGCTCCCGATGTGTTATGGTCCCAGGGTACCAAGCGAAAGACCAAGTCTGCCTCTTTTAGCCGATGGTATTTAAGTTGAGGTATATTTAGATGGAAAAGCTTCTAAGTGTAGTTAATATTAATTATAAAAACCCATTGGTACAGGACCGGGATCCGGGATCGAATCCGTGGTCTGCCTAGTTAATACCAGACGTCTTAACCACTCGGCTACCAACGCACTTTGTTTATAATATTGTAGTTATTATTTGGTAATAATTTTTTTAACACACTTGCTCGTAACGTGAATCTTATTACCTCAATTTTAGACTCACAATCCCATATATTAAACACGCGTGCTTTTTCATTATATTACAGCACAAGAGTTATAATATAACCCAATGAAGTTAAATTCGTACAAGATTGCAAATTGTATGTGTGTCCACAAAGCATTCTTAATTTAACCGCATAATACAGTTTTTATTTTTTAATCAAGACTTTGTTGGCTGTTTGGCGAAGTTATCCGTGCCGAAGTTATATGTCACGCGGAAAAAAACAAAACATTTCTATACATATTTGTTAACATTTTCGCCGTGTTGTGGTTAATTATTAAAAATGACGACTTCAAGTGGCGAAGAATACGTAATTTTGACTCCATGAAGTTTATTTTTACCTCGCAAGTGAGTTGAAAAACGTCGTATGAAACGCGTGTGCATTGGTCATTACATACTCAGCTTTCTTATAGCGCTCGCCTAATGGCTCGCGATGAAAATACCGCCTCGTACGTAATGACCAACAACAGTGTATTACAATGTACTATATAGCAATATGTGGTACCATCTTAATTACCAATCAATCATGAAATAGATGAACGATTTGAATTTTCTTTACTTTTAACGAAATTAATAATAATCTCACCCATGCTAAGCCCAAATTTCTTGTGCTTTAGTCGACTACCCGTGCTTCGGAGGGCATGTAAAGTAACGCCCGCATTTCTTCTAAAATAACACAAACTTACGTCTGTTAAAGAAGTGACACAGCTAAGCCTAACAATCCGTTCTGAAGTATAAACAACTGGCATCCCTTTACTGGTGGCCACATCCCAAGGTATAACAGACCGTGAAGATGTGTTTATCTGTTTTTTAGGTAATTTTTTCCCACAAATGTGGACATGGCTAAGGGCTGGGGCGACATCAGCAAATTCTACTTGAGTGCAACGCATTCAATTTACTAAATATTCTTCAAGGGAAACGTGAAAAAAACCGGCTACTTGCGAGTTAGACTCGCAAACGAAGGGTTCCGTAGAGTCAATAGTATGCACTAAGGTCAGACCAAGTTTGACGCCCCCCTTTATGGCGCAGGAACAAATTAGCGCAAGTCCGACTCACACTTGGCCGGTTTTTATTATTTGTTTGCTTATAGTTATACTAGTTAGACGTTTGTCTGCATTGCCTTATTAAGATCGAGCAAAAAACGCCGAATAAAACACGTTTATTGTCTCCCTTCAATTTTTATTTTATATTCATTTTATTTTATTCTACCTCAGAATAAATATTTGTGCGCGCTCTCTGATTTTACACAGATGGTGTTTTATGTTGGCATCAAATATCTCCCGTTAATTTTGAAGATTAATTTTCCCTCTAATGACGAAAAATAAACAAACAATTCAAAATTAAATGTTTCTTCTAAAATTAGACTATTTTATTTATTTTTTAAAATACGCCATCATTGGAGATCAGTTGAACTATGACATAGACGTTGATATATGAATTAGTATTATTAAAAACTCCTTATAATTATAAAGGGAAACAAGTACGTTCCGATAAAAATGTTCAAGATAGATTAAAAGGGATTATTTTAAACATAACAAATCTTTAAATATTTCCTCGGACAAGGATTGAAAATTGGGGCACCGTGCATGTAATCATTACTTGTTTCCATTGCTACAAAGGAAGAGAAAAATGTCGCCATGTACGTTGGTGCGAAAACTCCATTGTTCAGATACAAGCATATTTCTACTTAAAATACATGCTTCAGTGGCCATATAAATTTGGATTCTGGCAAGGACTTTTTTAATAGTAGCTATTAGTAACGCAGCAAGAGTTTGGTCAAACAGCACTTACACAGATATTTTTTTACCAAACAAAATACTGTCTGGTACCTATAATATTCATTCCATGTCTTCTGCTGAGTACGCTGGGGCTGATTGGGTGATGCAAACTGCAATTACTTCTAACATTTCGTGTGTAATATATTCCCTCTCGCTTTCCTGAAATCTGTGGGAGTGATTTCGTGATAAGGGACGGAAGTGTGTAACAGGAAGCCAGGGAAGCGCGCGCTATTTGATTTGACCAATGACCGCGTGGTAGAGTTGGCCGTCAGATGGTACCAACCCATTTTCCGAGGTTGGTACTGTCAGCCAACAGTGTGTGTGTGTGTGTACGACATCATATGCGACTACTGTAAGGCTCGCGTAGAAGACCAAGTCTCCCTTCCGTTAAAATTAATTATTCTAAAAAGAGATAAAGTTTTAGCGATGGTAAATTGAGAAAAACTTTTTTGTAGTACAGTAGGTATAGAAGTGTCACTAAAAAAACAAAAAATAATAATATATTTTTAATAGGTATAATTTTCAATTACCTATATTTTCTTTGAAAACATTTACAAACTCTTTTCTTTAATATATCGGCAATTAACAGTTTCTAGAAGGCTCGTAAAATTATTTTACTTAATTAATTTTACTCAGTCTTTCACTCCCTTAGCATAGGTATTTCATTATTCACATATATATTTATACAAATCTTCAGGTCCGGTTTAAATCTCGTATCGTGTCCAGCAATGGAAACGTCACGTATCAGTATAAAGAGCTACATCTAGGAACGAAAAAGGGCAGTGGGTTGTGGACAATTCACATTCCGTAGACGCTGGGCCTTCCCATTTGTCTGTTCCCGTCGACAGTCGCCTGTAACAGGAAACACAGGAAACACGATCATTGCAGCTATATCAGCAGTCCTTTAAAAAAGGGCGCCCACGCTTCCTCTTTTAACCAGGAATGGTGCGCAAAACATCCGCCAAAATACAGCGGTTGTGGTTGCGTGGGCAGATTAAAAAGATATTTCCACGTCGCTTTTGGGATGCGAAAATAAAGCTTAAAATTTGTTGTATTTTTTCTGAAAAAGTGACTCTGGGCTTCAGGAAATAGCGTTGAATAAAGTCGTTTCACTATTAATTACTCTAAGTTAGTGAATATAAAAGTAAGGTATGATTTTTATTTAAAAAATTAAGTTATTTTAAGAAATTAATTTGAATATATTTTTTATTTTTCTATGCAGTAGTTTTTTTATAATAAATTTTCAAAATATACGAGAAAATGACGTCATCATTTAGGTAAAGTAGCGTTTCTGTCCCGTTGCAGTACTCGATTGTGGTAAAAGGACTCCTACGGCCTTTAATACTTAGTAGTATGTACTTACCAGTTTTTATTTTATTTTATTTTCAAAATTTACAAAAGTAAAACAAGACTACTACATAATTAGTTTGACATAAAAAAATTAAAACATACCTTAGTTTTTTACTTTACATACCGAATTGTGCAAAAACAAATGGATTTGGACGAAATTAAAAATAGATAAAAGGACGAAAGATCGAAAAGGTCGAATATAGTATTATTAGAACGCTTATTTCATAATTTTAGAGAAGTTACAAAATATAAATTCGTTTGATATTTTACAATCTTGAATTTTATTTCGTATACATAACCTAAAAATATGGTTACCCTGATTTTATATCGCTGGCCTAGTGAATATAGCTGATTCACCTTACAAAGGTTTTATACTCTGTTCTTGTTACATCGATCTGCTTTTTAAGGAAAAATAAAGTAATACGGGATCAAATCGATGGTAATGTATGAATTTGGACGAAGGAGTATCATGGTATGTGGAATCCATACTCCATCCTGTTGGCGGCTTACTACATATCCATATTACTATTTCTATTATTTTGCAAGAATCATGTTATACCGGCCCCAGGGTACCCAGAGACAAGTCTTTTTCCACATTTAGCTTATAGAAGTTCTGTTGGTGGTTCCGATGGTTTTGGGATGTGGAGTCAACATAGAAAAACCGAGCGTCAGGAGGTGGAAATGTCATCACATATCGGGACCGCGGTAGATGGCGCTGGCTAATTTAAGACAGTTTATAATAGTAAATTGTATATAATATATTTGTATGTACATATATATAAATAAAAATTAAATGCTGTTCGTTGGTAAGCTGGACTGTTTTGGCTATTTAATTATTTAATTAATTGGAATATTCGGGAAAAACTGCAAGTGTATTTTTTCTATGGAATTTTCGTATGAACTCAAGACCATAATAGGGGATGAAAGTTAATATGGGCCACACGAGCGAAGCCGGGGCGAGAAGCTAGTTATAAATATTTGTTCGGATTTGCAGGCAGGTTTTTCTTTAACAATTTAAGATTTCTATATAAAAAAACATCCTTTGGTACATGACCGATGTGGCTTGTATTATTTATGTAAATATATGGAATATGTTAGAAGAAAAAGATAGTATATGTCCTGGGCAAAGAGAACGAAGCTGCGAAGTGGTGAAAGTGCCTAAATTCCAGAACAGCACAACTCAAACGGAATATAAATTGAACGATTTGCATGTGAACGAATAAGTTTGGCGGCATGTTTGTTTTTAGTATCATTAAAATGGGTTAGTATATGGGACTCTGAAACTATAAGAAATAGAAAAATATGTTCTTAGGAACCATGTCGTCGATTTTAAAGATAAGAAAAACTGCATTCACAGATTTTCAAAAGTGTAAATAATTCGGTATGTAAAGTATAGGCTAAGGTACTTATCCTTTTTATATTTTTATTCTTTTCAGTACGTTTTTTTTATAAAAATTCAAAGTTTTGCCGACAGACGACAAAATGGTATGTAGGTTAAAAAGATTACACCTCCTGGGAACCGTTGCCGGCGCCAGGGTACACAGCGGATATTTTTTTAAATAACTCCAGTTTTCGAAACTATATCATTGGCTGAATGAAGATGCATTTTTTCTTCCTATGGGTACCTAGGGAATCGGCGACACGGTAATAGGGAGCCGTAAGGCACTCATGATTTAGGTTTTACAACCTGAAACCCTGTGCAATGGACTATACCTGAATATAATTTTCATGATTTTTTCATATATTCCTTTTGCTTTCTCTATATTTCCCACTTCACAGATTGCTCGTCGAATACAATGTTCTCCGTTTAAGCCATTCCTGGAATGTAAATCAAAATAAGTTAGCCTTAATTTAAGTAGCTAGGTAGCCTCAAAAAGCCTTATAGCGGCAGCGAAGACATAGTGTCGTGCGGTGTCGTTACGCGGAAAAACGGTCTGAATCGTCACCGCAATTAATCGTGCCGTGTCGTGCGTAGAGCAAAAACTGCCGCCAAATTTTTTTTTTCAAGAGCATCATGTGACATATCAAATGAAAAGAATATCGTTATCTCCGAAACTACTAAGTCTAAAATTTTGAAAAAAATAGGGAGTGTAGGGCATTTCTTATATTTTACAGGAAAACTAAAATGAAAATCCTATCTTAAAGTTCTAACCGGAAAAATGATACGGAACCCTCAGCACGCGAGTTGTACTCGCAAATTGGCCAATTAATTTTTAAGTCGACTAGTTGGGCCGTTTTAGACAAGTAAACAAGGACAAACAAACACACACACTCTTGCATTATAACATTAGTTAGGACTAGTGAACTTTGGTTCAATTCTCGGATTAGACTTAGGTTAGTGATATCGGATTTGGACGAAAATTGGTACAAATATTAAAAGAAAACATACCTGTTCAAAATCGATTCCATATTTTCATACAAGCTTCTTCTATTCATTTTGTGGTAAAAACGAAAAGTGCTAGGTGGATCGTCATAGTTCATTCGAAATCCAATAGCTTGTGCAAATATCTGGTTCCAGGGTACTATGTTAGCTTTGAAATTCATTCGTACCTGGGGAAATAAGATTTAAGGACATTAGATTTTCGCCCCGGTGGTCTAGGGGTCCTGAACCCTACCCAGGTGGGTCGAGAATCCATCTTAGACAAAAAAAATCTACTTTAAAACGAACAACTATCATGTTTGTTTGAAACAAGAAATAAATGTGATTATAACATAATTATATACATCAATGTAAAATATTTGAAAATTTTAAACTTTATTTTGGCTTATTTGAAGGTTCTAACAATAAAAAGGTCTTGATGAACACTAAACTAGAATAATTTCTAGGGTTCAGTTCATGTGATTGTGTAAAGTGATCATGTGTACCAAAATAGGGCGGGACACACAAATTAAATATACGTAGGGTGTACTGAAAATTTCTGAAAGTGGCCATTTGTAATAAAGTTATTAAAAAAAACAATTACGGTTTTTGAAAATGGAACACCCAGAAGTAGGTTACATTATAATTTTTGTGATTGTCATTTGTTTTTCATTGTGGCATCGTTTTGAAAATTTTGTGTCGGCAATTTACGCTGGAAAGTTGCCAGAGACTTCAATTGGCATTTGGTGACAATAAATGTATGGAAAGACAGGCGGGCTGGCTGTTTCCTTGCTCAACGAATCAGCATCGCTATCCAGCGAGGAAATGCAGCCAGTATTCTTGCCACAATTCCACGCGGACCAGATTTACTTAGTTTTATTTATTTTTTAGATTTAATTTTAAGGTTTTTTACATAGTTTAGTTAATTTAAATTCAGTTTAAACTAGTCATGAGAATCCTGAAACTTTCAGCATGGCTTAAGTTGCTACTAAAAGCCAGTCAGAAAGAACTTCGTGTCACCAAAATAGAGAAAAATCATGTACACTCACAAAAAAGCGTGAACCATTCTGAAAAGCCAAATATCTTTTTGGACGGTGATTGATTGATTTCCCATATTCACTTCCTTCCTTCACATCGATACGTAGAAACAACACTAAAATAATTCCCGCACACCCTAACAGAATGATTAGCAATATCCTATTCATTATTATGACAAACTATTATCAAATTTGTCACGTTAAACCATGGTTCGAAATAACTACCGTAATTAAAAAAGAATACAAAAATATTTCTGACCAAGTGTTTATGTAACGAATTTAAAGTTAAATGATATCAGCAGTGTTCAGTTTAAAACGACAAAATAAAATGGTTTTGCCGGTAAATTTTCCCGTTATTTTTGAGACATTTGTTAGTATATGTGATTAACTGATTTTACCTTGCTTACTTTCGGTAGATAGTTATTTGAATGGGCCTGTTTGCGGATCTTTCGTGTATACATGCGGATTCAGGAACGGTGAGCGAGTTTTCTGAAGTATTTATGAGCTAAAAAGACGGTCGTTTTGGGATAAGCTTCTTTGGAAGGCAGAACGTGACGTTGAAGATAAATTACATCAACTTTATGTGTGTATTAAATGTCATAATATACTATTTAACTGAGTTTTATTGCCTACTCACTGTGAGAGCTTCCTCCGTGTATAATTTGGATATATAGATTCAGAGGTTGAAATGCAATGAATTCACATAAATGTTTTATAATATTACTAATGGTAGATAATACTAGGTTACTACCTTTCCGCCTTCGGTCTCGCCCGTGTAAAACTTTTAAAAGTTAAATTGCTTGATTCATTCATTATAATTTGCATTGTAGAATTTTTTGCTGATTCAAGTAAATCATACTAAAATATTTCTTGCCATATACATTTTATGATTAAAGTCATATCAACCGATAAGTCTTATTTTTAACCGACTTCTAAAAAAGAAGAAGAAGTTTAATTCGGACTGTATTTTTATACTCCCATTTCCCGTCTTAAGGGTTCAACTTTGAGAAATGCTAAAATTAAAATTTATGTTTTGTAGCGCAAATTCCACTATCAAATATTTTTTCCTATCTTCTTCTTTTTCTTCATCTTCAGCCTTCATACTTCTCCCTAACCTCCGCAGTTCTCCTCCATGCTCTACCCTCTCTCTTCAATCCATGTCGCTGGTGGTCTACCGACACTTCTATGGCCCATTCCAGGTCTCCACTCAGTAACCCTTGATGAACCTACCATCGTGTCTTCGAGCTACGTGTCCCGGTTTTTTCCAATAAACACATACATTTCCGTCTTTCCCATAATTTTCCCTTTTCCACCTAATGACTAACGCCACACTACATACCCTTATCGAAGGCAGGCGTAGTATATTTTGAATAAATAACATCCTGTATTTGTAGAGCAAATAACTGTATCCCTGCATCCAATGTTTGTGATTCATATTAAGGTATTTAGTACACCATATTGCGGTAAAGCCCATTTAGTGAATATCCATATTCAATACTAGAATAAGATTAAAGCGGTCGTTTAGGAAAAATATAGTGTAAATCTTTAGTACGGGTGTCCTAAGAATCCCGAGAACCGTGACTCCAAGGTACATAACGGAAGACATAAGTCATCTTTATTTAACTTTAATGCTATGTAAGGAGTAGCAAGTGGTTTAAGTTATCTTGAGATCGAAGTATAAGTGAGAGATTAACGGTAAGTGATTTTAAATCTAGTAAATAAAACAGTGAAGTGGGGAATGAAGGTAGATGTAGTGACAAAAAAAAAAAGGAATACTAAAATGATGAAGAGAAGGCCTTGGCGGATGTATGCAGATCATATAGGAAGCCAGGCCAGAAACTGACGAGCATACATGAAGAATATTTTCGTCTATCTGTCTGTCCCACTGTTTGTGCAGAACAGGTTCAGAAACGGCTGAATGTACTTTGATGATTTTACAAAAATAATAGTTAAATATAATTGCTTTTATCCGATAAGTTCATATACCCTTCATACAAGTTCGGCGATTGTGTGTCATTTTAGCTTCTGTCTAATAAACCTTTGTAGTCCATCTTTTATTCCTTCACGGGTTGCCTTACAGCTCCCGAAACTTACGGTTCCAGGGTACCCAGCGGAAGACCAAGTCTCCCTCGTTTAGCCGATGGTATTTGTGAGGCTATACCTAACGAGTGGCTAGTTTTGTTGAGGTATGTTTAGATGGAAATTTCGGATTATTTCCATAAGTTTTTAATTTAAAAAACCCAGTACATGGCCGAGATCCGGGATCGAACCCGTGGTCTGCCTAGTTAATACCAGAGGTCTTAGCCACTCGACCAACTGTTCAAACCAGCTTAATGTAATCTATACTATATTATATTTTTTTCAGTGTAGACTACAAAATGGATATATTAAAAAAGATGTTCCTAAATCTAGTACTTCTATATAATTTCAACACAGTAGTCAGTCAGAATATAATATCATCAAATAATACATCAACAAAACTAACAAATCATAGTGTCATATTGTCAAGAAAAAAGAGATTTCTTATTTTTCCTGAAGGAAGCTCGGTGCAACTTGGTGAGTGAATATCTTTTTAATGAAGTGGCAAACGAAAATTTATATTAATCAGGTTGCGGAATTAGAGACCGTCCAAGACGCCGCAGGACGTAAGAATCCAAACAAATGCGAAAGTTTGTTTGTCCTGGAGGGCTGGAATACCGGAGATCCTTTGGCATAAATTCTTATGTACGGGCGAAGTTGGGGCGGAAACCAAGTAATTTAAAAAGATTTCCTTTTTCATTTTGTGGCATGGAACCCTAAAAATTTGTTCCACACACATTTATTTACGTCATCAGGCGAATAGTCTATTTAAATTTGTTGTTTGCTTTTTACGGCTTTAATATGAAAATACACATCAAAAGTAACAAAGTGTTACTGTCCTAGGGTACTCAGCGGAAGACCAAGTCTCCCTCTTTTAGCCGATGGTATTTGTGAGGCAATACCTAACGAGTGACCAGTTCTGTCGAGGTATATTTAGATGGAAAAGTGTGGTTTGTCGGATTATGTAGATAAGTTTTTAATTATTAAAAACCCATTGGAATCAAACCCGCCTAGTTAATACCAGACGTCTTAACCACTCGGCCCCGAAGCATTATTAACGATTATATTATCATGTTTGTATGATATTTTGGGACCAATCGTTGACATAGATGTTTGATGATAAAAAAAGTGGCAAAGGCTGAACGGATTTGTATTAAAAATGTAAGAATTTAGTTTTCTGTTTGACTTATTCAACGATATTCACAAATGGCAACCTACTAATTCATAACACGGCCGCCCTCACCTATGGGAACATCTATGTATTACCAATTATATTATATATTATAAAACAAGTCCCCCGCCGCGTCCGTTTGTCTGTGCCCTTTTCAAATGAACCGATTTTGTTGCGGGTTGCACTAAAGTAGGTATATGTTGATTCACCATATGAATCAAGTCGGGGGAAAAGTTAGCCCCAGCGTCAGCCAATCCGTCAGACATATAACAAAATAATGTAAGAAAGAATTGTGTAGAATAAAATGATCTACAAAAGCATATATCTGTCTTTATGATAAGTAGTATTGTGCCAGAGCGAAGCCGGGTGCGACGTCATTGGTCTAATATAAAACCAACGGCTGAAAGAAATGAAAATGTAGCTACTTGTTTTTTATTTTCAGTGTTCTGTTTGACCTATCCAACAATATTCACAATAGGTGATATATTTCTGATTGGTAACACAGCCGCACTTGCCTGGGAACTACCTCAAGATCCATATTCACCTTTTAGACATCATGCAGATCCACTGCATAGACGTGGTGATTCTAAGTATTATGCTGAAGATTTATTTAAAAATAAAAGGTATTTCGATACTTGTCTGCAATAATATTATGAACAGAGGGTGTGAGTTCGTTTTTTTTTGTAAGAAGTAAATTCTACAACGGGGTTTGTAGGTGTGAGACGGATATGCTTGGCATGGACGCAAATGAAAACTGCTTATCCGATAATCATCAAACATTGCTAAAAAAATTAGTAAGACCCATCCAGAAACCTAATAGAAGTTATATAGATTTCTATAGAAGTCCAGACCGAATTGCCGGCCAGAAATTCGCAGACAAAAATGCCCGACCCCAGGCACACGCACTTTAACGGGTCGAGCATACTCGAGCCGGGCAATCAATGGTCGGCATTTGTGCCGCGAGCATGTCGCAAATCCATAAGATTTGCCCCTTTCAAAAATTGCTCAACACGCCTAAGAAATGTGGGAGGTTCTAACGTTTGTTTGTATGCTTATCCAAAATAGGTTACACATCATTCTAAGTTATATGAAAACATATTACGTTTATAAAATTTAGACTCGAAAGTCTATAAAAATGTACGTAGAACCACAGTCTAAAATAGAAAAAAGGCACACAAATTAATACACCATTCATATTTTCCGCAGGAAATTTATTCCCAACCCGGCATTCGCGAAACGTAGCGTAAACGAGCCGTCAAAGAGCGTACCAGTCAGTAGTGATGAACTAAAAAAAGCAAATGGACTTCCTGAAATAGACCATCGAATGATGCACGAGTCACAACGGAAAAGGGAGTATTTGAAAGTCATACATGAAGCCGACTTGAATTTTCATAGAAGTGGACGCGTGGGCTTGTATGAAAAGATTGAAGCTTTGCTTCAGGCGTGAGTTTTTTTTAATTTAGATGTATTTTAACAGGTAGACTTACCATAAACCAAGCTAAATAAGGTAATTAAGTAATTCACACAATATGCCTGATTGTTTTCTGTATTTAGGTATATATACATAAAAAATTTGTTGTTGTGAATAAAATGAAGAAAAGTAGTTTACGCTAGTTTGGATGCATTGAAATAATGAAGGATGAAAGATTGACTACAAGGTTTATATGGCTGAAGTGAAAAGAAATGCTGACAGAGGACGACCTAGGTGTACTTTTATTGAATATTTATAAAAATGTATTGATCGATGGAAATATTAAAAGTACACACAATCGCATAAGCATGTATGAAAGGTATAATGAATATAAAAGAAGCGAAAGAGATGTGTCAGGATCGTAATAAATGGCATTCGATTGTCTTTTCCTACCCCTCTTGGGATAAAAGGCGTGATGATAGATAGATTAATTATCTCTGGAAACTGTAATACAACAAACTGTAATAAAATACATAAACAAATGGAATATTGATAGTTCAGTGATTAGAAACTTGGAATTGTAACTCAGAGGTTCAATTCATAATCAGATCAAAAGGCAATGAAAATTAGTTTTTAAATAAATTTTTAATACGCTCTACGTTGCAAGAAGTACTGAAGACTGAAGTATGGACTAATTTCATTTATCTACAGTGTTTAAAGTAGGCATAACTTATATAACATAACTGTACATTAATCTTGGAAGTTGAATTTAACCACTTCTAATTGTCGTATCGATTTGAGACTTTGCAAGTGTATGAAATTCGGATGACAATACAATAATTTGGTACCATCGATCTGATCTGATGATGCAGCCAGGAGGTGGATAGTGGAACTCTGTAACGAAACGACGTAACCCCAACGAGTTTGGGTTACTGACATATATTTTATATTTCAGATTAGGTTCTGATGGCCGTCAATGTGTATTGAAAACTTTATGTCGCATTGGTCAGAGTCAAGATTCATCACAGGGTTCGTTTATTGAAGAAATACTTAGAGCCGTTTTCACGTAACTACATTTTTTCAATATTTTTGGATTTATTTGTCAGTCTGTCTATTACAGCTTATTTACTCCCAATCTACTGGACGAAAGTGGCTAAAATTTGGTACAGCGTATAGTGTAAATAATCGAATTTAGATTTTTAGGGTTAATTATGAAGGAAAATTAAAAACTTTAAAAGATTTTTCAGGTGCATCATGTGCCATATTTTATAAATTATATTAAAGAAAATGTTCAAAAATTAACCATCCCCCCCCCCCCCCCCTATCTCCGAAACTGATAACTGACCGAAAAATGGTACGAAACCCAGAGCGCGATAGTCTCGTCAAAGGGGCGCACAAACTCGCTAGCAATAATTGAAATAGCCTATATCACTCTGTTGAGTATTTATGGTACCTAGTAGATATTCAAAGTAATGTCGGTTTCTTGGTTATTTGCTCTTTAGCTATCCTTTTTACATATTATCCTTTACATATTGGTCCTTCGAGCCGGATCAATATGTAAAGGATAATATGTAAAAAGGATAGCTAAAGAGCAAATAACCAAGAAACCGACATTACTTTGAATATTTATATTGACAACTAAAATTATAAACAAAACACTCATTTCTGAGAACATAGACAATACACTCAGAGATATCTTAGCTTTCTATTAGTGAAATAACTTTTAGAATCGGTTCAGTAGTTTTTGAGTAAACATTAATACAAAAAATAGATGTAGACAAAGGAGTGAAATAATATAGTTATTGGTAGAATGCCCCAGCACCCGTATCAGATGCGTCAATTTGCCTAATTCAATATGTATTTGGAGTGATCGGTCGTAAGGGAGTTAAGGGGCCTCTAAGTGACGCAACAAGCAATTATATAAACCAGCCTCCTGAATATTCTCTGTATCTCTCCCATATATTGTATAGTAATTTAACTAATAAACCCAAATCTTTGAATAGACTGTGTGAATAGCGGTTATTCTCAAAGGAATTGGTTTAATTTTGAACTTTTTAATTAGGCTTTAGTTAATTTGTTAACAATAGGAGGTCCCGTACTTAGGAGGACATGTAAAGCCGGCGTCAATATTAATTACCACTACTGAGCTATTTTAAGGTATTTTGAGATCGACTTTTAAAAAAAACTTTCCATCCTAACTAATAGATTTTTTTATTTATTTTTTCGTTTTTTACAGATTGCCTCAAGGTTCAAAATTTAAGGCTGATCATCATAATGAATACGACGCGGCACATTTGACTACAAAATCCTGCGAAAATTTGTACCCTGGCTGTGATAATTTAATTTTTGACCCCACAGCGCCTAAATTTAGTTATTAAAGGTTCAAAATTCGACACTCGGTTTAAAGTGGGAAGTTTACAATGCCAAATTAAATGAGAGAGTTCATTGTATATGCGTGAGTTAAGGAAAATGGGTATGGCCTGGTATGGTAACAGTGTACCTGTGTGTTGCTGTACTTAATCAACCTAGGTGTGTTACTTCTTTAACAAATGTAAATACCTATCTGTTACTATTAGAAGAAGCTTTACGTGTCCTTCGAAGCACGAGGGGCCGATCAATGAAACTGGACTATATAACTTAAAATTAAAGAAATATCAGCTTAAGAAATACTACTTATTACTTTTATTAATTATTATGTTTTATTTTTTTTATTTTTTTTATTGAACATATAATATTGATCGATAGAAATATTAAATTACACACAATGGACGTCAGGATCGTAACAAATGACATTTGATTGTCTCTGCCTACCCCTCTTGGGATGAAAGGCGTGATGATAGATATATAGATAGATTAGTAAAGTTCAGTCTGTTTTATTTAATATGGTAAACACAGTAAATGAAGACATTGTTACTCAATATTGTGTAATATAGAGGAAATGAAAGAGGTATTTCAGGACTGTAAATGATCTCTGTTAATCCTTCGAGGGATACAAGGTGTGATGATGTACATAATATAATACAATTTCTCTACAAATTGAGATTTTCTCTGCAAAACGCAATATAAATTTTCTTTCACATTGAATCCAGTATTTCATTAATATCCATAGACTAGAAGTCCTAGTTAATTTCCAATAGCATTCTTCCTTTGATTAAGTTAGAGTTTTTTTTATTATAGTCTGTTATGGTTTATTATCGGTATGTCTGATAACACAGAACAGTATACAGAAGAGTAGATGTTAGCGTATGACCAAATTTTTATACTGTAATGAAAATATTGTGAAGAAGTTACAGCTCTCGGAACCGTTGCCGGCCCCATGGTACCCAATGGAAGAGAAAGTCTTCCTCATTTAGCCGGTGAAATTTGAGGCTATACCTACTGAGTGGCCAGCTCAGTTGAGGTATGTAGATGGACAAGCCTCTTTTGTATGGTGTGTCGGATAATGTACATACATTATTTTATTATAAATCCCCATTGGTACATGGTCGGATGTGGGGATCGATCCTTTGACTTCTCAGTTGTGAGCAGACGTATTTCCCACTCGACCACGATTATGCTATCTTTAGACAAATTATTTGGGCGGTTATAATTTTTGCACTTAAATCATATTTTTGGGCTATATTTCAGGGGAAAATCTGACGATGTGCGGGAATCATATTAATGTGTGAATAAAATACGCGAGAACACCCACTTGCTATTTCTATTATTCTTTATAATGTGCTGAAATAAATAAATAATAAAAAAATGTATTTTTGTTTGTAGTAAATAAATTCAAAAACTACTGAACCAATTCTAAAAAATCTTTCACTAATAGAAAGCTACGATATCCCTGAGTGACATAGGTTATATTTTATATTGATCGAATATATCCACGGGTGGAGCCGAGGGCAGAACATCTAGTTATAAATAAATTATAAAACTATCGATTAATGCTGTTATATATCTCAAAAGGTAACAATTTGTAATGCTACTTGTCAGCAATGCCTTTTAATAATGAACAGAGTATAGTCGATCGATACCATAAGAAAATATTTCTTGATAGCTGTTTCTTAACTGATAACCACTGTGTTATCAATAAGCTGACATAGTGTAGTTGACAAACATATAGGACTATATGCACTCTTTTCTGTCACCTCCATTAATTGCCTTCTATAGCCACTTTCTACCAAGTGGTTGGCGAGTCACATGTCGTGCTATTATATATAATATAAAAAATACTAATGCATTTAAATTTTTAACCGAACTTCAAAAATATGTATATTCCCCGATTACTTGAAGACGTCTGGACCGATTTGGAATATTTTTTGTTTGTTTGAAAGAGTATAGGTACTTCATACTTCACAGGTGGTCCCATGGTCATCAGGTCAGGATCTAATGATGGGATCCTGGAGAAATCGAGAACTCTTCAAATTTTATAGGCACACTTGAAGCGATTTGGGGTTTTTTTTTATTTTGTTTGAAAGGGTATACTTTCCAAGAAGGTCCCATGGTCATCAGGTCAGGATCTGATGATGGGATCCTGGAGAAAGCGAGAACTCTTTAAATTTTATAGGCACACTTGAAGCGATTTGAGTATTTTTTTTTATAGTGACTTGTGCATTTTGCTTTCTGAAAGCACACTTTTCAGTGCATAATTTTTAAAGTCGGTTGCCCTTTGCCGTTAACCAATACTTACCTACACAGATATTGGTCAATAAATTATTTGTACTTCAGCAAAATTACTTTTATCATAGTTTATTTTTATACAGACGTCACATTATAGTTAGGGTTTTCAACATTTTATTAACTTATTTATGCCCGCCACTTCATTCGCGAGATTTCATATAAAATCTAATAACAAATTAAGATATATAGATATTGACTCGTAGAGGGTTTTCTATCTAAAAATATAACTCAACAGAACTGGACACTCGTTAGGTATAGCCTCACAAATACCATCGGATAAAAGAGGGAGACTTAGTCTTCGTTTTAGTTAGTCTTAGTTTTCGGGAGCTGTAAGACAACCCGTGGAAAAAAGTGTACCTATACTTGGAACAAGGGCAGTAAATAAACTATGAATGCACATTAATTCTGTATAAATTAAAATCATGATTTTTTAAATAAAAAGTTTAGGCGCCTTGAGCAATATTTGGTAAGGGAAAATCTTATGGATTCGCTTCACCGACATGCTATGGTATCTTAGAACAAAGCTTGAGGAACAGCTATAGCAGCTCCATCTACACGATGATCTGGACCCTACTATCAATGACAGATACATTGTGAAATAAATAATCGCTAGATACGTTATATATACAGTTTTTACTTCTGTCGGTAGTCCCCATGCTTTTTATTGTAATATTTTTAAACCCCTGTAACTTTCAAATTTGATTGAAATGAGATAAAAATAACAATCAATATAACCACAAGTGCTAAAGGTGGAATTTATATACCTAAGCAAACTTTCAAATTTAGACACAATTACCAAATAAAAAATTCACAGATCTCATGCACCACATGACCTTCAAAGAACATTGAAATTAATTGGTATTAATAAAAAAAAAAAGAACAATATTTTTACAGCTGTCATCAGAAATGAAAGTGGTTTTCGGGATATGGCATTTTTAAATTTAGATTTTAAAATCGTCATAACTACAAAAAATATAAAAAAAAATTTAATCTCGAAAAACATCCCGAGATATAATCTTACTAAACACATACGTGTTTAATTAAAAAAAATAATAACATAAATAAGACTATAATGTAGGGTACACAAAATACTCAAAAAAATTAAAATTTCAGACCTTTTTTATTTTTTCAAAAAATACACGACAAATGACACAATCATAATCGTAAGCAACCCTATACAAGATCATGACATCCGTATAAGGTGAGAAACTTTAAGCACGATTTGTAACGGTATTGGAAACTAATAATCTTAGAGTGACCTGCGCAGACGCAGGGCAAAAGAAAATGAAGAAAATATTACTAATATGGTTTGTTTTATTTTATTTGAATAAAGCAGAGTTTGAAGGAAATTCCGAATCAAATGCGAATCGTATATTATCAAGAAGAAAGCGGTATTTGACATTTCCTGATGGAAGTTCGTTGCAACTAGGTACGTAACTAATTTTATCTGCATAACATCTTGTGAAAATTTTGTAAAATCTATATTTTTTTATTAGCATAAATTTTCTTTGAGAATACGTGCTTTAATCGACTTCGGAGAGCATTTCTTCTAAAAAATAACAGATATCTACGTCTGTTCAAGAAGTGACACATGTAGGACATTATGTGCAGCAACAGGCTTGCCACCTGTTCTGTTCAATATGGACAACTGGCAAAAAGTGCACACTGTTACTGTTGTATCTGGCCACACCGCACGGTATAAAAGGAAAGATTTTTATTTTTGTGTGTGTGTGTATGTTTGTAATGAATAAACTCAAAAACTACTGTGCCGATTTCAAAAATTCTTTCACGATTGGAAAGCTACATTCACCCTGAGTGACATAGGCTATATTCTATTTTCTAAAAAATTAGGGATCCTTACTAAAACTCCAATAATGTAACCCAAGGTGTAAAAAAATGACCTAAGAAATTCCAAACATCGCGTGCCCTGCGGAAACTATTGATGATTATAGAGGTAGTGGTAGTGGTAGATGGTAGGGGTAGGGGGTAGGAGTAGAAGTATGGGTAGGGGTAGGGTACGTGTAGGGGTGGGGGTAGGTATAGGGTATATTTTATTTTGTTCGTAAATATCCACGGGCGAAGCCGGGGCGGAATGATAGTCTTTCATAAAATATTAACTATATATAATTATGTAATAGCAATGCTTATGTTTAAGAAAATGCGATGAAAGAAACAGCAGATTTTTTTTTATATCTTCACCGTGAAAAAAATTTAAGAGCTTTGTGATAAATTGTGAAAGAGAAAACAGGGGCAAAATTATCCTTTATTTTATCACCCACAAAAAAACAATTTAAAAAATAACGACTATTTCACTTAGATATATTGAATAAGTAACTATATGCTAAATTACAGTGACACAGGTGGATTATTTACGGAGAAATTGGTAATAGTTTATCCTATACAAATTAAGGATATAGGGCTCTAACGCACGCACACTTGCACAAACTAAATAAACCCAAACTCGGGGAGTTTACTAGCAGCCATTAAAGAGTTCCACTATCCACCTCCTGGTTCTTTGATCAGATCAGCTCGATGGTACCAAATTACTGAAATGTTTTAAATCAATACGACAATTAGAAGTGTGTCATCTCTTCTGGTGACAAGAGGGCTGGCTCCTTCCTCGCTCAACGAATCAGCATCGCCATTCAGCGGGGAAATGCAGCCAGTATTCTTGCCACTATTCCACGCGGACCTGGTTTATTTAGTTATTTTTAATCTTTAGATTTGATTTAAGGTTTTTATATTAATAAAAAAAAAAGTAAAGTCGTAATAAAAAAAAAAATAGAAGTTAGTTAATTACAGGTGAAGCTAATAAAATCGTGTAAAAATAAATCACACTACAATAATCTCCTGTCACAAAATAAAAGACACATTTGTTATATTTCCAGTGTTCTGTTTGCAACAATCCGCCGTGATTCCCATCGGCGACATATTTCTTGTAGGCAACACGGCAGCTCTGGCCTGGGAGCTACCGACGGACCCCAAATTCTTTCATATGTTCAACAAGTACAAATTTAACGACACGCATCGAGGGGATCATCCGAATGACTTATATGTGGAGGATGAAAATATTGTGTCAACAAATTCACACAAGAGGTATGTTGGATTTTATTCTGTGAAATTTTTAGACCTTTAAAGGCTTATTCTCAGAACGAATAACAAGATTAGAATGTGATGTATCGAGTGGAGGTGATATTGATACTTTTTTTACCCTTGCCAGCTCCCTAAACCGTGTATCAGCCCCAGGGTACGGAGGACTAAATCTCCCTATATTAGCCGATGGTATTTGTGAGGCTATCCTAATGAGTGGCCAGTTCTGTTGAGGTATATTTAGATGGAAAAGCATGGTTTGTCATATTATGTACAAGGCTAGGATCGAACCGTGGCCAGCCGAGTTAATACCTGACGTCTTAACCACTAGTCCACCGACAAAATATATCAATGTTTTATGTTCATCAACTCTGCCCCTTGTTTAGAACTTCGCAGATATACATTAATTTACATATTTTATTAATTCTTTAAGACCCTCTGCAAAGTCGAGGTCTATCACTAATCAAAGGTATTTTGTTAAATTTTACATAAAATTTTCAGAAAACAATTTTTCACTCCAATATTCGTTAAAAGAAGTACTAAAGATAAACAGGCCCCTTCATGGAAAAACCTAAATATTAAAATTAATCGTCAAGAAATGCACGAAAAGCAAATGGGAAGAAATTACTTGAAAACTGTTCATACGGACAAATCTGTAATACAATTCCATAGAACGAGTCGTGCTAGTTTCTATCGGAAGCTGGAATTTCTGTTTAAAGCGTAAGCCTATTTTCTATACAAATAGAAGCTTAACATTCTGTCACCAGGAAAATAAAAGCGATGATTTTCAACTCAACACAAATATTTCCCGTCCGTTGTAATCTGTGAAAAACCAGATATTTTCAGTTTAGTTTCGAATGCATGATAAATGTAAAATAGAATTTGGTCGGTAATTCAATAGAGCCATGAAAAATTGTAAAAAAAAGGAAATACGATAAATGTTTGACAATTATTTGACAACTTAGCGAATAGAATGTAGAATAAATAACTTTTTATCCAACATTACTTGACAATATAGCGATCAGTAGGCGCTACTTTACTGCACATAATGCAGTAATGTTGTATGAAAATCCATAACATCGCACTGGGTTTAGTTTTTAAATTAGGTTCTTTTTCTGTAGGCACTTATTATAAAGGTACTTTTTAAGGTAGACGTAAATATAAGGTTTATGTGGCGGGCAATGTTGCTTTATTGAATAATTTCTTTTTTATTAATTTTTCATGACGTTGGCGATGTAAATTTGGAAAAGCAGGTTGTTAACCTCGCTAAAAGTGTGACTTTTAATTTCACTATTATTTTCAGAGCGAATTTAACACTCGAAACAACGTAGGCTGTTTGGCTGTCTTTGCCTTTGCCTTCCATTAAAAATTATTGTTGCACTCGTGTTTCTAAAACTAACCCTCGGTGCAACAACAAGTCACTTTCTGCTCGGGTCGGTAATCTACTATAAATGTATTGGACCGACTGAAATATAACCACGTGACCTAACGAAACTGTCCTCTGACGAAATCAAAGAGTTTATATACTACAAGCGTTAATGATTGCTGCTCAGCTCCTTTGGGTCGTAGTGTGATGTTATATAGCCTATAGTCACAATGTCGATTGTTTTCGCACCATTCAGAGATTTTTATTTTATTTTTACTTTCAGGATCTTATACATAATTGGGACAATTTATTCTGTAATTAGGTGTGCATAGTAAGACAAAGAACCCTATTCTCTATGCGCAGCCCGACACGCACATGGCCGGTTTTATTATTGTTATAGAAAAAAATACTTGCAAGTTTCCAATACTCAATACTTACGCGGAATTTAATTCAATCTGTGTAGCCGTTACGACGTGGCTAAGTAACAGAAAGTCCCATCTATCTAGATAAATAAAAATTAAATGCTGTTCGTTGGTAAGCGCATCCCTTGAAAACGGCTGGACCGATTTGGCAAATTTTAAAAAGTTTTTAGGGAAAGAAAAATTCGAAAATTTGTCCTCAAAATTAGAAAATTTGGTAAAAACTGAAAGTTATTTTTTCTATGGGATTTTTGTATGAACTCAAAACTGTAATTTAATATTAATAAGACGTTTTATTTTTAATTTAAGCTTTGGATGGGATGGCAAGCAGTGTGTACTTAGAAGATTATGTGAGAGTGGCCGGTACGCACCACAAGGATCTTTCCAGCAGGAGCTTACGCTGATTATATTTACGTCAGTATAATTAATTTTTATGTTACCTTCTAGCTAACTTAAGACTGTTTTATTCAATGCCTCACTAATAAACTTTGTATAAATACGAGTTTTGTCTCTGTCATATTGAATGGCGAGTATATAAGTCAACCTACTTGCTGAAATAGGAATGAGATTAGGGGATTATTTTACGACTCCGGTAACCATGTTATCTCTCCAGGTACTTAGCGGAAGACCAAGTTTTCCTCTTTTAGCCGCTGATAAGTGAGGCTATACCTAACAAGTGGCCAGTTCTGTTGACTATTTAGACTCGTAGAAAACCAGGTTTAATATCTAGTGTTCTACATCAGTCAGTTATTTTGTATCTAGAAGTAAAAGCTGTAGTAAAAGCACAAAAATGCCCATTCATATTTATATCAGTAGTTAGTTACGAACCGCATACTTAAACGTTTAAACGTAACCATATTCCCTCTGATCCACAGACAGACTCGTTACTTAAAATCCTCTATAATTAGAACATTAAATAAAGTTTGACATACAAATAAAATTTTAGACGACTTGTGGTGCTGAGACCGTACACAGCGTTTATCAAACTACGAGACATATTTCATCAAATCCGACTAGTAGTTCCAGAGATTGACCAAACAAACAAATGTTTAAAAAAATAATAAACTATTCATTGAGTCTATGTTAAACTTTATTTTTTTTACAAAATTACAGGTTACCTAAAGGAGCTACCACTGAAAATGATGAAAATACAATGAAAGAATATGACACCGCCCATTCAAGTCAAAATTGTCATGATTTATACCCGAATTGCCCAAAAACAGACATAAAATTTACCTTCGATAATTACTACAAATAAAAAATACAATTTAATTTCAGTTTTTTATTTACTTCAGTTAAATAATTCAATATTTTGCATAAAAATGCATCGAACAAAGAATAGACATTTTCTGAAATTTTACTATCTTTAAATTTAGCATATATGTAGTTACTTATTCAATATAAATAAATAGCAGTTATTTTTTAATGGGTTTTTTTAAATAGGAAATATGGGTGGTTTTCTCTTTCATAATCTATTACAAAGCTCTTAATTATTTTTAAAGCGCTGCTATACCATTACAATTAAATAAGGTATATATATCAGGTTTTTTGTAGCTTATTGAAAATTAAAATTTAGAATTTTCAATAAGCTACAAAAAACTCGATGTATTTAAATGGTATATCAGTGCTTTAAAAAAAGATAAGAGCTTTGTGATAGATTATAAAAGAGAAAACAGGGGAAAAATTATCCTTTATTTTATTAAAACCAATTGAAAAAATAACGGCTATTTCACTTAGATATATTGAATAAGTAACTATATGCTAAATAACCGTGATACAGGTGGATTATTTACAGAGAAATTGGGAATAGTTTATCCCCATACAAATTATGGATATAGGTCTCTTAAACATTTTAGAAATTTAACTAGATTGTCGCTAACCATTCTACAGTAGAAACAAAGATTGACAAACACTTGTCAAATATAAAACAAACTGAACTAGTTTAGTTGGCGACGGGAGAGAACGAAGTAATTTGTATACTTCAATATAACGTGCTAATTCTACAGGAAACAGTAAATGTGTATAGAATAAGCCAGACCAGTTTGAGGTCGTGCAGTGCGAACAGTAAACGGGTGAATTTTTCCTCTGTCAGCTGAAAATGTGTGCGTAAGTAATATTTTCTTTGTAAACGAAAAGGGTTCATTTTGGCAACTTCGTAGAAAATATAGTAGGATGTGTGAAATGAAATTGCATTCGTTAACGAAATATCGAATCGATTGTTCGATCGAGGGTTGTGGAATGGGATTTTGGATTAAAAATTTTCTTGGGTCATAAAAAAGGGAAACGAACTTATAGTAAGTAAATCCATAAAAAACAAATCAATTGATAATCAAGTTTGATAAATTTTAAACGGAATTCAAATATTTTTTTATACTTGGATTCAATAAAATCTGTATACTTGATAAGGAGTATTAAAAGCCCCCTGAATATTGCAAATATTTTGGAATAAAAATACATAGGTGTCGGAGAGACATTTCAATTTTATCAAAAGACATGACCTTAGTTACTGCTTATCCATATTTATTTATACGTAGTCGTGATTATATCCTTTATTTTAGATGGCAAATAAATATCTTCACAATTTTGACTCTACTCCCACTTCTATGCTCAACTATTGAAGTTACAAATGGTAACTCTCATTTATCACAAGATTCAGAAGTAAATGGAACAGAATCTAGATTATTGTCAAGAAGAAAAAGGTTTCTGGTGTTTCCAGATGGAAGTTCAGTACAAATTGGCAAGTACTCATCTATACTATAATATTATAAAGAGGTAAAGTTTGAAAGTTTATAAGTTTGGATGTATTATCTTTTAAACTACTGGACCGATTCTAAAAGTGCTTTCACTAATAGGATGCTACATTATCCCTGAGTGCTACGCTATGTTTTTTTTTGTCCGAAAACATTTAAGATTCAAATTCAGGATTGCAGTGGTAAAATTGTCGATCCTCGGTTAATTTCTCACTGGAGGCAAAGTACTCGCCACCTGCCATGTTTATTATGAACAATTGACAAAATTACTTATTATAACCCTTTAAAAAAACTCGTTTGACGGCAAATTTAGTTTCCATTGTTTCTTAAAACAAAGTATTCTGAGATTGTATTATACAGTAATGATATTATTTCTACACGCGTTACTTAGTAGATGTTATTTTTTATTAATATTATGCTATTTTTTGAAAATAATAAATTATCCCAATGATAAATCATGGTGAGAAGTATGACACATGAAGATTATATACTATTCAGTGCACATGAGTATGCTGGTTTGTTCTATATTCTAAGAGTTGCAGTTGGTGAATATATTTATAATTCTATAATTTATAAATCATCTTTTAAATTTTAGATTATATTTCCCTTAAAAGATGGGTTTCTTAATTAAAAACTACATACATACGTACGTAATCAGACAAATCAAACTTAGAGGCTTTTCCATCTAAATATACCTCAACAGAACTGGCCACTCGTTAGGTATAGCCTTACAAATTCCATCGGCTAAACGAGGGAGAGGCTAAACCCGTGAAAAAAAAAAAAAGAAGTTTAACGATAAATTATTTGTTCACAGTATTCGAAACACAAAACCACGGTTACTTGCAAGTGGGTGACATAGTGTGGTTCTCAAATACAGCTGCCTTAGCTTGGGATTTACCAAAGGATCCGAATATTTTCTACTTTTTCAAGAACGGTGAAAAGGATTTCCATGCTCTTAGAAGAGGTGACGACGTGAGGCACATATACTACTTGGATGCAAAAGGAAGGGTAATTGATAAAGTACCGTACACCAAGTAAGTTGAAACTGAATACTATGCTAGCTGCTTTTTTCATGAATTTTAACCGACTTAAAAAAAATGAGGAGGAAAGAACCTTAGGTTTAATTTTTTAAAATGTTTGATACCTCATATCTCCGTCATTTATAAGCTGAAAGGATATACTTCTAAATTGGCCCCATTTTTGTGTTAGTGAATATTATTAGTTCAGTAATTTTTCAGAAATTTTGAAAAAACTGATTTTAAGGTAATTTTTGTCATAACTTGATGAAACGTATGCCGATTTCGATAATTTATTTTTGTAATTATATTAAGTATGATGTTATTAAAATAATTTGTAAATTATGAAAATCAGTTAAAAGGGAAACATAAATTAACTCTTTTTGAAAATATAGCGACTTCTTACATTGATTACTGAAAATAATATTTCATTTCGCCGTTGAATTTGAAGACGGTTGGTGACAAATTAGAAACTACCTAGCTCAAAATTTCACTAATCTAGACAATTAATTACAGACATAGATAACATTATACAGATCTTCCTTGGAATCTATTTTAATTTTGTAGCCTAATTTGGCACCAACCAACTTTAAATTCAACGGCGAAACAAAATATTTAATTATTTCTTGTTAATTAACTATCTCAAAGTTATAATATTATAAGGAGTTTAGTGATTTGCGTATATGATGGTTTATATATCATCAGCAAAATTCATAAATGATTCATACAAATTGTGACGTCAAACTTGCATATGCGCAACCATGTCTCTGATCACGCCTGAAAGGAGAGAATAACACAGCAGTAGGTACTTTCGAACAGATGGAACACCTATCGCTGCACTTATGTCTATTATTTTCAGTAGAAATATCAAAATTAAAAAAAAAATTGCTTCGATACATCTGCCAAATTTAACATATTTATTATCTGAATTTTCAGGAAATTCATTGTGCCAGTTTTTGGTAAACGCAGCGTGGACAACAAGTTATTAGACAAACAAATGGACAGTGAAACTGTAAAATTAATGCACGAAAAACAAAAAGTCAGAAATTATTTGAAAAGTAAGGACTTGAGCGAATCAAGCATTGAATTTCATAGAAACGCTCGCACAGGATTATATGAAAAACTTGAAAAATATTTAGAACAGTGAGTACCTGTTTACTACTGTAATACAAGATCCCATAAATAGAACTGAGGAATAAAAGATGTGGTTTCAAGGCTAGGTGGAAATTCCTATGTTTTTAGTAGGTAGGTGATTACTTTGATGAAATATAAGCACCGAAATCTCCAATTTTTAAACCATGTTAAACCAAAATATCTGCGGGCTTAGATAATGTACAACTTAGCGAATATAATAGAATGTAGAAAAGAATGTAGAATAGATAACTTTAAATGTATGGGACCGGCTGAAATACAATCACGTGACCTAATGATACTGTCCTTCACTCTGACCAAACCAAGGAGTTTATATCATGATTATATACAAACTTCTTAAAGTATATAAACTGCTTTCGTGAACACAAACGTCTGCCCATAGCCTGTTTTGTGGTTTTTATCGATCAGCTGATTTGTTGAGGTTATGCCCGGTTGTTGTTTTTTGATTTTTTATTATTTAAGTAGTTAAAAGTTGCGAGAGATTATAATACATTGTCTAAGGGGGCTTAAAAAATCATGATATTGACTAAATGAGTAGATATATTAGGAATTCGTACTTCGTCGTGTGTTGCGCTTCCTGCCTTTTTGTCATCAACCTATAGCGCGCTAACCCTCATCGGTACTATATTGAACTTACCTAATGTAACCGATGGGGAAGTTGCGGGTGTAGACGAGGCCAGAAGTACATGGAGTGCAACTCACCTAGGAGTGGACGTTCCCACAGAATTAAGTAGCCAGCGAGCGTGGGATTTACCATCCATAAAGGCAACCCACGCTACATTACTCGAACAGTGTCCTGATGATTTCGACAGAGCACGGCTTCTAGCTGTATCTGAAAAAGAGTCAGGACACTGGCTTCACGCATTGCCCTCCCATAACATAGGTACGGTGTTGGACTCGTCGACCTTACGTATCGCCGTTAGTTTACGATTAGGTACTAAGGTCTGTGAACCTCATCGTTGCCTATGTGGAAGAGACGTGGACTATTTTGGTCGCCATGGACTTTCATGCACAAAAAGTGCTGGTCGCACCTACCGCCACGGTACCTTAAATGATATAGTACGCCGATCTCTTGCCACTGCCTCTGTTCCTGCGATTCTTGAACCATCTGGTATGAGCAGGGACGATGGCAAGAGACCTGATGGCGTAACTTTAGTACCGTGGCATTTAGGAAAAAATTTGGTGTGGGACGCTACCTGTGTTGATACACTGGCAGCATCTCACATACAGTATACAAAATTAAAAGCGGGTGCGGCGGCAGAACACGCTCAACTGCTCAAGCGCCGAAAATATTCAAATATTTTAACAAATTACTTATTTTCGGCGCTTGCAGTGGAAACAATGGGTCCATGGTCTACCGAAATGAAAATATTCTTGAAAAATTTAGGTACTAGATTAGTCCACGCCTCGGGTGACCTAAAGGCTGGCTCTTACCTCGCTCAAAGGATCAGTTTAACCATTCAGCGAGGTAACGCAGCCAGTGTTTTGGGAACCATGCCACAGGGAGGGGTTCTGGAAGAGGTATTCTTTTTATAATTTGTATATATAGTTTTTAAATATATTATTTATTTATTACCATTACATTTAAGTTATGATGTAAATATTTAAACTTATAACTTATAAATAAAACATGGTCCCATCGTCAAAAAAAAAAGTAGATATATGTATTTTTTATTAAAAATAATTTTCATTATAGCAAACATAATTCTTCACTTCATGAATTTAATTAGCACAGGTTACGAGGGTATAATCCCCAGAGGTATTTGATGGAATAGAACCCCTATTTTATTGGCACATTTTACCATTTAACCCTAAATACTTCCAGCTTACTTTTGGCTAGAACACCTGAATACTTGACCAAATAGGTCATGTATGTAACAGACATTTACAATTGACGTCTACAGTGTCTCAGCGGTTTGTAATCACCCAGTGTGAACGGAGCTTAATCGAGTAATAACTGACACTGATCTAATTGCTTGCTCACTGAAACAGTGGCTGCATCGTGCGGTTTATGTTGTTAGTTGGTGTAAACGGGGGCTTTATTTGGTTCATATTTTAAGGGCTGGTGTCGGATTTTGAAAAAGGAATGCAACTTAATTACGAGTGTGCATTGTTTTAGTGTTTTAATTTTTTTTTATTATTACTTATTTTGGTACAATAATACTATATGTATAGGTACTAATCTGCGACCACAAAAGGAATCTTATTCGTAGATACTAATATATAAAGCTGAAGAGATATTTGTTTGTATGTTTCATGCTAACTTCAGGAACTTTACCAGTCCATACACACACACACATACACATAGACACACATTTTCAAGTATCAAGCTTAGTTTAAATAACTTTAATTATTTTTCAGTCTCGGGTGGAAAGGAAGAAATTGTGTTTTAAAGATGTTATGTGAGTCTGGCAAAGAGAAACGCTTTCAGGGGTCATTCTTTGAAGAAATATTGAGAGCTGTTTTCACGTAAGATAATTATGGCTTATTTCCTATTATGTAAATTAAAAAAAAACACAATTTAAAAAAGAAATTGTGTCTATGTAATTTTTACTTCTTCATTATATCGAGGTTTCGTCTTAAACTATTATTGCGTAGATAAAAGCTATTCAAATCACAATTTAACTTTTACAAAAATACTTGAAAACCACCATAGATACTCGTACCTAATGTTATTATATTATTTTGCTGAATTGCCTGAATTTCTGAGCCCAAGATTTTCGTCATTAGCCTATGATATTCTTATGAGACTACCTAACCAATAGCTTCTTTGAGGTTTTTTGAGGTCAAAAAGATTTTTAGTGCAATTGGTTACCCATGATCTTGTTCTTTCGTCCTCAGGTTGCCTCAAGGGAAGAAATTTGAGAACACTAATCATCAAGAATACGACGACGCTCACACTTCGAGTCAAGATTGTGAAGATTTGTATCAAGAATGTATTGAAAATGAGACAGGGTTACCTCAACAATTTGATATCAATCTAGTGAAATGATAATTTTCTACCGGCCGGCCACAGACGATCGTTTTTTGCTCGATTACGGCCGATTTTAATCTGTGAGAGTAGTAATAGTTATAGTCAAAATATGGCAAATCTCAGTTAAGCAAAGCTCGTTTTGAAAACAAAGGCTATTTAGAAGCCATTTAATAAAAATATGACTCAATCCAATTTAAAATAATAACTATCAACTGTGTGGTAAGAAAATGTTTTATAAATAAACTCACCTTTCCAGGATTAACTGAGATTTGCCATATTTTTGACACATACAAGATTACTGAGAGCAACGGTCCTTCTCAACTCATTTCGTACCCATGGTACACCCATGCAATGTAAACACAAACCCATATTTTGGTACTAGTCTTTGGTACCTACTTAGTTATATATCATACAATATATGCTACCCTAGTACTTCCAATATTAAAAATAATATTAATTAGTCAGTAGGTACACAATCAACCCTTCAAGTTATGTAATTTTCGACTGAGGCCATTTAAGGACTCTCTCCTTCATCTCCTTACCTCACGATTGCTCTGCCAAGGGCGTCGTTGACACTCTGTGATACTTATTACTCTGTGGCACGTGCCGGCTCCTACTCTCTCCGACTTCAGCCGCCAAATATTTCCCGAAAATCGGTCATCCTTTCTGTAGGATCGACTTTTACGGGTCGTCTGCGAAAGTTCTATAATTTACAGACTTCTGCTAAATCGATTAAAACGATACGTAGTTTAATAAAGTTATTTTATGTTCTGAATTTGTTTTCTTTAATACACTGATTACTACTCGTTTCTGTCTCTCTCTAACGAATCTGTCATTCAATCATCAATCATCATCACTACATTATAAAAAAAGTTAAATACGCTTCACACAAAAGTCACTGATCAGATTTAGTTGCGGTTTCCATTATTGGATAGGTTGTTTCACCGCGAAGGTTTACAAGTATTAAACATGTACCTATTATGTTTAGGAGATGAGTGCTAACAGTACAATTGAACCAAGTCGGGAAAAAAGTTAGCCGCAGCGAGTTTTCATGGCGTATGCTGTCTAACCCGTCAGTGATATAACAAAATGATGTATTAGAAAATTATGTAGAATAAAATCATCTACATAAAAGTCAAAGGAAGCGTATATCCATCTCCAATAGAAAAGTAGTTATAAGTGTATTTATGTAGGTAATCAAATTGTTGTAAACTCACATTGTGCCCGTGCGAAGCCGGGGTGGGGTCTCTAGTGATAAAATAAACGGAAAGCTTTTTAATATAATAATAATAAAATATATGCTCTCTTTTAATTTAATTTTGTCTCCGCAATTAGTCCAGGCACCTGACGGGGCCTGTCTGTGAGCGCATTATCTCTGATGCATTCAGAGGTAAGTCCTGTGTTAGCCACAACTTTAGACTAAACACTCTAAAGGGCCTCTAAGTGCTGGACTTATGTCCTAACTTCCCATGCAAGCCTTACAAAGGACCACCCATTTTGCTAGTGAGTTTAGAGCAACATAATAATTAAAAGATTAGTTTAACTTTTTCAACTTACTTACTGAAACCTGTAGCCTATTCGTAGAGGCTACGGGTCTTCAAATGCTACGAATATAAAATCTCCATTCGATTTTAACTCATTTTAAAAGCATATATATTGGTTCATTAGTTTTTCATCATGTACATACAAACATAGATAATATTGAACAGATCTTTATCTTCTTAGGTGTTTACTTAATTTTGTATCCTAATTTAGCACCAACCGTCTTCTAATTCTACAACGATACAATTAGTATACGTTTTCAGTGCACATTTTTGAAGTCTCTTAAAATGCTGTAGAGGTTCCTATGAGATTTTTTATTTACATAAATATTAGTTGAATATGTCGATGATTAAGTTCCTAACCTTATTTACCTATGGGTAAATAAAATATATGAAAAAGTCATCGTTGGGGTAATAAATTATTTTTGGTAACTTAGGGTAAAAAAAGTTCTGGAATATTTTTTTTAGCATGTAGTACGTTATTATTTGTACAATTAGGTATACATAATTGTTATAGTTAAACTATAACATAACAAACAAAATCTAAAGAAAAAAAGAACAGTCTTATACTAAATATAGACAAATATTTAGCTACATCCATAATATTAAAGTGTACAAAATAAATTTATCCAAAAACTCATTTGAACTAATTATATTAAATATTTTCAAGTGCTCGTTCAAAAATTGACTTTATGTCAAGGGTATTAGGGTTAAATATCGAAAGCTAGACAGATGAAAAGATGTGAAGGCATGACGGAGTAATCAATGAGAAACATCAGTCCTCTAAAGTGGTAATTCTTTGTGTAAACCTTCCAGGTCAACGAACAGACACGCATCACAAGATTCCTCTCATTCTTGCCTTTTACGGCTAACATAATACGGATACACTTCTATATTTATTCAATAATTTTGGAATAACCAAAAAATTAAAGGTATAATTTAAATTATGTGAAAATTCAAAATTTTGTGAAAACATTATATCACAATTTAACGAAAATACGTGTCCATATTTTTCTCACGTGTGCTTTAATTCCATGTGAAAATAATGTCTCCCCATATGAGCACGTCAGTCGTTCATTTCGAGTAAATTCAGTTCTGAATGTGCGATTTCTTCAAAGTAATTCGTGTTTAACTTAACTGTGCCCAATTTAGTATGAAATCGATTGCGTTTTTCATGATTTTAATGACAGCGGTGTGTGCTGACTTGGAAAATAATGTAACTTTGAAGCAGGAATGTCCAAATGTGAAACAACCTTTGAGTTTTGTGAGGAAACGAAGACATTTGGCGTTTGAAACTGGGAGTCATCTTATTGTAAGTATTAAAGTTTAATTACTAAAAACTTCCTGTTTTCCCACAAGTAGGGTTAGGCACTATATGATAAAGATTTATCCCGCATTTGACGGGCATTTTTGAACAGGCGTTTTATAAAAGAGAGATCTTTTATGAAATATAAACTTTGTACAATATTTATTTCATTATATAATGCTGTTAATTCTAACCTTAACATAATATGGACCGTACTACGTATATAAGATTCAGATATCGTTATAATCCATATTAAAAACGATGTTGCTCAAGTTAGCACTAATTTAGGTCTCTTTTGTTAGGTAGCCTCGAAATATTATCGGATAGAAGTAGAAGATAGTAAGGGAGAGTTGTCTGTAAGTCTTCCGTTGGGTACCCTAGGCTCTAGAGCCGGCTATATAAAAAAGTTAATTGTTTTTCGACAGGTTTTTTACTCAATAAAAACTTAAGGGGACTTGAAATATTGATGCGAGTTATCGGCATTTTTTTATCACCATACGCCTGATTCCCACCGGAGTAGGCGAAGTTGAATGAAGTCCGTAAACCATTGTGCTACCTAAACAGGATGTAGGTCGATTAACAAAAGTTGGCACGTTCAATATTTTAAATTGATTTGAATTATTGATAAACAGTTCCGGGAGCCTGTGAAGCAACTTTTTTTAAATCCACTCTCTTTAGGGGGGAGGGGGGGATTAGTATGGGCTTCACGGCCGGGGCGGTGATGCATACACTAGGATTTAGGTTTATTAACAAAAGCTGGCACGTTCAATATTTAAAATTTCTGAATTTTTGAATTCTATTTAGGTTTATTAACAAAAGCTGGCACGTTCAATATTTAAAATTTCTGAATTTTTGTATTCTTTATAAATTGTATTTGTTCATTGGAAAAGCAATCCAAACTACGAAATTGATTGTCAAATTTATGTATTTTAATTAGTTTTGATATCTACACATACTTTCCTCTTGATGATTTCAATTTCACGCAATGAAAATTCATGGAAAAGCAATCCAAGCTACCAAATTCATTGTCAAATCTATGTATTTTAATTAGTTTTGATATCTACACATATTTTTCTATTGATGATTTGAATTTCACGCAATTCAAATTTATGGAAAAGCAATCCAAGATACAAAATATATATCAAATTTATGTATTTGAATTAGTTGTTTAATTTGCTATTCGATTTTAGGATTTGAAATTAACTTACACTACATAACTTTTTTTCTAGCTAACAAGTCAGTTGGTGAAGTCGTTTATATTTCAAGTGCCTTCTGGTTGGAATCTTGCTTTAGAATTAGACGTCATGTTTCCGTTGCCAGATGCTAAATTTTTAAGCAAATCACTTAGAAAGAAATTACACCATAGACAGAAAAGAGATTTATGGGCCAAATTACAAAACACTTTAAATTAGTAAGTATGCAGTTTTGTATAATAACACATCTTCACGGTACTTATTCCTTGCGATGTGGCTAGAGATACCAGTAACAATATCCACTTGTGCCAGTTGTCCATAAGTGACAAGCCTGTTGTTGCACTTAATGAACCTAGATGTTAAATATCTATTAATTTTAGAAGAATATTATAATTTATGGAACGCAAGGAGTAGAAAGAGACAAGTGGTAGAAAAGTAGAGGGACAGAATGAGACAAAGAGATAATATAATGTGATACTTTAGATAGGCAATTTGTTTCTAAAAGTAATTTGAATTGGTGCGTCGGTGGCCGAGTGGTTAAGACGTCTGGTATTAACTAGGCAGACCACGGTACGGGTTCAAAGAGGGTCTCTTTCTTTACAGCTTCCAAAACCGTGTACGGTCCCAGGGTACCCAGCGGAAGTACGTGGAGAAAAAAAAAGTAATTTGAAATTTATTATGCAGTTATTTTATTTAAATTTTGCCCAGTTGCCCGCGAACGTTTACATCCCATTTCATAAGTTTCATTTCATAGTATTGTGTAGGATGAAAATATGATTGGTGAAAATTTTCTCGATAACTTAAATTTTTTAAATCACCTCTTCAAAAACACCTTTTTAGTCATACGACCATACTCTAAAGGGATTTACGTTTAAATTTTATACGAATCTGTAGGTAATTTCAGTACCTAGTATTGATTAAGAAGATTTTTCCCTGCATGTGATCGTTTTTTAATAAATTATTTATTTGTAATGTGCCGCTTACGTCATTTATTCCGAGAAGCGACACATTATGCCCTTCTCACTTCTGCAGCAAGAACGGACAAAGCGCCGTCGTTTTATTGCATGACGTGATCGTTGCGCTCGAACCACTCATGGGCCCGAACCACGAGTTTAGGGCGTGGCTTACTATTAAAAAATTCTGAGTCGTTCCTCGTCTTTTGATATTCGAAAAATCCTTTCATAATGAACCTCTACACTCCCTAAGGCAGTCAGTCATTTTATATAATAATATTTATGTTACGAATTTTAATGTTCAAGGCTTTTATAGATAGGTACTTTGAAGCGTAGGCAATAAAGGCACTGTAACAATGTCTACATTCAAATTTGGCGAATTTCAGAAAGTACCTATACAAAACTAATAGAGCTCAGGTTTTTTTTAATTTTTTAATAAATAGTTATTTGAAATGTCTAGAATTAGTTGGAATTTGGTTGGGAAAATAATTATTTTAATTTATAATTTGAAAATTTAGTTTCAGTTTGAACGGTCGCGAATGTATATTAAGAAGTATATGTGAAGCTCGTCACCAATTAGCACCACCAGGAAAGTCACTGGTACATGACATTTTGAGAGCTATATTTTCGTAAGTATTTAGCCACTCTGTAAGTTAACCTCAAAAATATCATTGTCTGAGTGGGGAATGGGAAGAAATCCAGAAAAAAAATCCTTATCCTTATCCTAACTAATATATAAATGCCAAAGTATGTTTGTTTGTTTGTCCTTTTTTCACGTCAACACAGAGAAACGTAAGGACGAAATTTTTTTCCTTTCATAGGACTGAAATTTTTATAACGAATTATTTTCAAATTTCAAAATTATTACGGCAGAAGCCGGGACGGAGAGCCGGTTTAATATAAATTCTGAAATTTCAGTGTACCGCTAAACGATGAAGAGTTTTCTGAGGAAATGAGAACAGATTACATTGAAATGTTTGAGGAAAACTACTGTGAGAAACTCAACGATTGTCCAATATCAGTTCTTAGTATCGCTTTGGGATTCAATAAACACCGCAAATATTTTTGTTTGTATTATTTATTCTTCACATATTATACCCTATTGTTATTTCCTGTTTGTTTATTCTGAAAATCTATACAAATAAATAAAATTAAAGAATGTGTCTGCGACTTCATAATTAATACATATACCTGAGTGAGATAATATCACTATGATTACCTTTAGGAGCTGAGTATTAACAGCATAAGTAAAACAAGTCTGGGAAAAAGTTAGTCCCAGTGAGTTTTCATGGCGTATGCTGTCTAATCCGTCAGAGATATAGTAACAAAATGACATCATCGAAAGAAATGTGTAGAATAAAACGATCTACAAAAATCTTGAAAACAAGAAGTAACCAAATATAATATGTGTATCTGTGTCTGTCTGTGGCATCGTAGCTCCTGAACGGATGAACCGATTTCGAATTAGGTACTTACTTTTTGTTTGAAGTATGAAGATCATCAGCTCTTTTCTAGTCGTTGAAGGGATATGAGCAACATACTGGTTTTTTTCTTTCTTTATTCACGAGTTGCCTTACAGTTCCCGAAACCATGTTACGGTTCCAGGGTACCCAGCGGAAGACCAAGTCTCCCTCGTTTAGCTGATGGTATTTGTGAGGCTATACCTAACGAGTGGCCAGTTCTGTTGAGGTATATTTAGATGAAAAAGCCTCTAAGTGTGGTTTGTCGGATTATGTACATAAGTTTTTAATTAAAAACACATTGGTACATGACCGGGATCCGGAATGGAACCCGGGGTCTTCCTAGTTAATAACAGACGTCTTAACCACTCGGCCACCGACGCACTTGCATGTAATCATTTGATATCATTTTGTTAGGATATTATCATCATTTTGGGCATACTGGTCAGATCGATTCGAAATTTAGTATCCTGTGACATCAATGATTTACAATAACATGGTAACCTCGACCTGATGCTGCTGCATCATCTGGAAGCAGCCAGATACCCAACTCCTCACCAACTCGGTTTTAAAAAAAATATTTAAAGAGGTTACATTTAAATTAAAACGAGTTATAAACCTCTTTATTTTTCCTCTGACCCATGACCCATTTTCGAATGCTTACAATCTTTTTAATGCATGAAATAATCGACACTAATGGATTAGGTCTTTAAAGAATTCCTTGTATGTGCAAAATACATGCCAGTAATGGATTGGATAGATAGCGAGTGCAAAGCGATCAACTTGCAACTGTGTAACTACCTAGTTCTTATCAACTTCTCGTCGATTTACTTGTCCGATTTAAAATGCAACTGAAATTCAATATTTAGGATTACATTCATCTAATACTCTGTTCAACACACGATGACACGTGACAGGTGGGTAATAAAAAACCGATTCCGTACGTAAAAATCGCTCAAAACGCCTAATGAAGGCTAATTCCCAAATAAAATATTTAATATGGTTAAGGAAAGAATCTGCTTTTTGTTTGAAAGTTTGGTGAAAACGGCCATAGCAATTTGTGGCTTACACGGCACGGCACGGCAGTGTGTCAGCCAAGTTCGCAGGTATATTAAACGAAACAGTAAGTTAAGACGTCTGGTATTAACTAGGCAGAACAAGGGTTGGGGCCATGTATACCAATGGGTTTTTATATTCAAAACTTATGTACATAATCCGACAAACCATACATAGACGCTTCTCTATCTATCTAAATATACCTCAACAGAACTGGCCACGCGTTAGGAATAGCCTCACAAATACCATCCGCTAAACGAGGGAGACTTGGTCTTCCGCACGGTTTCGGGAGCTGTATGGTAACCCGTAAAGAAAGAAAAAAAGCAGCACTTTTGATAAGTTAAAATCTTTTTACCTTAAAAACACTTGCAATTTTCCCTATCTAGTAAGAGGCCCCCGATATAATAACTATTTTTATCACTAACTCACTCACTGATTCACTCATTAAAATTCAGGTGACCTAGGTAATTGAAATTTGGCATCGTTGTATACAAAGGAACAAATAAAAAACAGCAAATTGTGGGTTCCATCCTGTAAAAAGTAGGGATTTCAGTTCAGATTTTTTTTATTTTATAGTATTTTTCTCGTAAAATATACAAATTATTGCCTATGTTCATCTCAAACAGATTATATTTCCGTACGAGTCCCTGAAGCTTGTATTACAGAAAATCTATCTATCATCACGCCTTTTATACCAAGAGGGGTAGGCAGAGATAATCGAATGCCATTTGCTACGATGCTGCGACATCGTCTTTCCCTTCTTTTATATTCATCATGCCTTTCATACATGCTCGGGGACTGTGTGTACTTTTAATATTTCCATCGATCAATACATTTTAAATATGTTCAATAAAAGTACACCTAGGTTGTCCTCTACCAGCATTTCCTTTTACTTCAGCCATATAAACCTTTTTAGTCAATCTTTCATCCTTCATTCTTTCAACGTATTCCATTCAACCAGCGTAAATTACTTTTCTTCATTTTAGTCTCAACATCATCTTTCACTCCGCATTTTTTTCTAATGACATCGTTCCGTTTTATATCACACATTCTAAGTAAAAATCGCATTTCCAATGCACTTATCTTACTTACAGCATTATGTATATTGATTTTACTTTTTGTTGTAAGTTGTGTATTTCTGCATACCTGTTTAGTCCACCAAATACCTTGCTTCCCGCTTTCACTCTCCTTTCATTTTCCTTGTCTATCTTACCACTTCTTGTAAACATACAGAAAAGTCTACTTTAAAAAAAATGTTTCCTTTCCTATCTAAAACCAAATTGAACCCGCCGGGGCCACAGAATGACGGATTTGAACCATTCCATTAGAGGCATTAGCCCGCGCGTATATCCAGGGCTGGGTTCGCAAAAATGTGACTGCCATTACTCTCAATCTTGCGGCAGACAAATCACCAGTTCACGGCAACATTGTGCTGACTAAACAATTTTGATACTATTTTTTAAATGGGGAGCCAACATAGAAAAACCGAACGCGACGAGACGGAAATGATTTCATCTTATAGTTGAGAACTCACTTTTCAACTGACTTAAAAAAAAGGAGGAGGTTCTCAATTCGGTTCAGAACTCTGTCATTTATAAAACGATTTGGATAATTCTATTTTTATTTTATACTTCCAGATTGGTCCCATTTTTGTTTTGGTGAACATTAGTTCAGTAGTTTTCCAGAAATTTTGTAAAAACTTTTATAGGGCAATTTTTGTTATAGGTAACTCGATGAAATGTTTTCGATGATTTATTTTGTAATGATGTTATTTGATACATAGGTCGCCGCATTTCGGTTCGTTGTTGGCTGTCTATTCCTTTGACCGCACTTCTTTTCTTACACTAACTTAACCAATGCGATCGTGGGTTTGTGTTGGCGTTATTTGAGTGGGTGACGCGGCGGCTCGACGGATGCGTACAGCGCGACTCGTTTGCGGTAGGTACGTTGCGATTAACGTCTCGACCTTCCCGACACTCGACACACACAAGGAAAACGGAGGGTAGGTAGGGAAATATGTAAAAAATGTATGGCGTTTGTGTGTATGTACCGTGTAATGTAAATTAGCCTGACCAACGTCATTGGCCTGACCAGTATATGGTGTCATATTATCACTTAAAAGGTAAAAATAAAAAAAACTAAAAAAAGTAGTTATACAGATCTACCGACTTCAAATATTGTTCACTGAAAATTTATTAAATATTGCGTTTCGCAGTTGAATTTACTTTAGGTTTAGTTTACTTTAAAATACACGTTTAAACTAAATAATAAAATGTAACATTTATTTTGGCCAAGTGCCAGTCGGACTCGCGCACGAAGGGTTTCGTACCAATATCTATAAAAACGGCAAAAAAAAACACGTTTGTTGTATGGGAGCCCCCTTAAATATTTATTTATTTATTTTTTATTTTTTTTTGTTATAGCGGCAACAGAAATACATCATCTGTGAAAATTTCAACTGTCTAACTATCATGGTTCATGAGATACAGCCTGGCCAAATTGGTATCATAAAACATACCGAATTCAACGCAGACGAAGTCGCGAGCAGATGCTAGTAATACACAAAATCTACTCTACATTCCAGTACCATCGGGAATAAAACTTTTTGTGATGAAGCGTCTGTCATATAGATAGCGGTCAGTAAAATAATAAATTCGACAAGCTCTTGATTACGGTCAGAAAATATACGGCTGAGTTGGCAAAACATCTTTCAGTGACATTACTGAAAAAATTGCTGTAATCATTTTGTCCATTTTGTTCTTTGGATCTCACTGTATTATACATATAGCACATCAAATGGTTAGCTGAATATAAGAAGAGAGACAAGTAAAAAAAAATTCAAAATACTTTAAAAAATATTAAATTTATTTTATTAATATAAACACCTTAAATCAAATCTAAAGATTAAAAATAACTAAATAAACCAGGTCCAAGTGGAATAGTGGCAAGAATACTGGCTGCATTTCCCCGCTGAATCGCGATGCTGATTCGTTGATCGAGGAAGGAGTCAGCCCTCTTGTCACCCAGGAAGAGATGATCCGTCGAGGGGATACATCTTTAATAATTTTTTTGGCATTTGAACCCCACGGACCTAGAGTTTGTAGTTTTCAATAATTGAACTATATTTGCGCCGCTTTGATTGCTGTTTCCCTGAGATGAGACGGGCCTAATATGTCCACGCATGTAGCATCCCATACAAGAGCCCGACCTCGCTCCCAGGGAATCAGAGTCATTCCATCGGGTCTCTTGCCGTCTTCCCGGATTATTCCCGTTGGCTCTAGGAGAACTGGGACGTCTATTGACGCAAGCGCTCTTTTGATGATATCATTGAGGAAGCTGTGGCGAGAAAGCCTGCCTGCACCATTTATGCAGGAAAGTCCATGATTAAATAGCATTTAGATGATACAAGGGTTGCCTTACAGCTCTCGAAACCGTGTTATCGGTCGCAGGGTACCCAGCGGAAGACCAAGTCTCCCTCTTTTAGACGATGGTATTTGTGAGGCTATACTTAACAAGTGGCCAGTTCTGTTGAGGTGTATTTACAATTTTAGATGGAAAAGCCTGTAACTAAGTACATACGTTTTTAATTATAAAAACCCATTGGTACATTTAAATCTATTTGAAAATTAACATATATATATCACGATCGATTACTGCGCCAGTTGTGAACCGATTTTGATGATTTCTTTTTTATTCGACTGATAATTCTTCCGGATTGATCCCAACTGGTTTTACAGAAATTTTGAAAAAACTGACTTTATAAGTAATTTTTTCTTAATAATATCTCGATAAGGATATAATAATTTCTCGACATTATCTCCGACATATGACAAGAATCGGTCTGAACTACTGATAGTTTTCAGAAATTCAGTAAGTTGCCTCTGTTTACGGCTGAAAATTATATATCAGAGCAAAGCCTTAGTAACGGTTGCCTTGTCAATTTTCGTATCGACGGTGCATGGTTAAACGTATCACTCTTATTAATAAACTCGAATTAACGACGTATTAACTAAACTGTATTTCGTCTTCGTCTATCATAATGAATTGCAGATTTGTTAGAGGGTGATGAAAAACATTTAAGTTAATACATCGCTAATTCGAGTTTATTAATAAGAGTGTTCGGGTGCAGCGCAGGATGCACATGGTTCAAATACAATCTACAGAGGTTAGTTTGGCCACAAAATTAAATAGATTCTAAAGAAGATCTGTTCGATGTTATATATGTTTGCAATTAATTGTCTAGATTAGTCAACAGCTAGGTTGGCACCAACAGTTTTCAATTTCGAGTTTATTTATTTTTCACTTTTAAGAGATTTTACTGTCAGAACTTTTTACCAAAACAAAAATGGCTCCAATCCGAAAGCATTATTTGTCGATTAAAAAAGAAGTGACATCGCATACATACACACAAAAAATTGACAACCTCCTCCTTTTGATGTACTTTTATTATTTTATTAATATAAGTGGACATATACAATCATTAAATTACTATAATATAATCTGCATTCGTGATTTGGTCGGATTTATATAGAAAAACTTCCAAAACTAACACAAAACTGTTGGAAACAAACATATTGTTAGAAAATCGCGTTAGCTTCTTATCTTAGCACATATCATGTGGGACTGGAATAAGAGGCATTACACAAAAAGTCGCAACCAAACACGCATCAATTTTAGAGGATTACAACACACAGCCTCTACGTAGCTTGCAGAAGGTTTCTGAAACGAATTTCTTTGTAAAATAGTTATCGTTCCTAAGTCACTGACGACGGAGTTAAGTCGCGGCTGTGATATATGTTTTCATAAATCTTTCAGAAGCTGAAACTTTCTAGTATTGGAGATCACACGTACTTTCTTACTACATTGATTTCTAAGTTATTCTTTGAAAATTGCACGTCGTACAAGGATTTTATGCATTATGGAGTGGCCAGAGATGACAAAATAATAAGTCTGTATTGTAAAGCTGTCACTCCTTGAATAGATGTATTTTGACGAACTATAAAATGTTTTGCTTTTTACTTCAAAAAGCTATCTGGCGTGGTTTCGCAAATATTTCATGATAAGTTAATGGCTTTTTTATATTGATCCTCAGTGTAATAAAAACAAATCCCTATTGATTTTCAGGTTTTTATATAGGACTAGATGTGCCTTGCGGGTTGCACCAGCGTTTATGGTTTCTGCTCAGCTACTTTGGGTCGTAGCGTGATGTTGTATTCGAGAATTGGGCTATCAAATGCAAAAATAATAATTCAAATCGGACTGGTAGTTTAAAAGATTAGCGCGTTCAAACAAAAAAAACAAAATCTTCAGTTTTATTATTAGTATAGATATAATATTATAATATAAATGCAAAAGTGTGTTTGTTTGTTTGTTTGTTTGTCTTTATTTCACGTCAATACAGAGCAACGGATCCGTGTATTTTTTCCATGGAAATTTTTGGAAGGCCGAAAGTGACATAGTTTTTATCAGGGAAATCCTTCGGGAAAAATTATTTTGCTACATTTCAAAAAATTCCACAGACGATGCAAAAGCTATCAAAGAAAATTTGATATCGGGAAAAGCAAGTTACAATAGTAGATTGTGTCACAAGGGAGCAAAATAGTATTTTTACGGCGAGGGCGCTATTTTGAATACAGAGCGGAGCGAATAATAATAATAAATAATAATTTTGCGGCCGAGTCATACACTCTACTATTAATCCCCCTCTATGAGACAAATAAATAAGAGGTACAACTCATGAATATATTTATTTGAAGTCGTATTAGTATATTAATTTATTTGAAAGTAACAACTTTTCAATTATTTCGAATTGTCAACAATCCGTAAACAAAGAGGATGGGAAGTAGATATTTTTAATTTAGCCGGATCATCTTAGTTATTACCTGCCAGTCACTTTATTCATACATATTCGCGTTCGATTTAGTTGGTCGCGGAAAAATATAATGGGGCCCACACACATTCTGTGCGTCCGAGCATACACAAACGGTAGACGCACAGAAGATGTGTAATCTGTGGGAGGTTTTATTAGAAGCAACATTCATGTTCCAAATTCAAAACTCATTATTGCCCGCTGTGAAAAGAAAAGAAGAAGAGACTTGGAGAAGAAAAGACTCACTTTGCTCGCACTTATTGAGGAACAAACCGTCGCTTTTCGAATAGATGGGGTGAAAATATATTGGTAAGTATATCTTAGATTTACTGAACCACAATTTAGTTTGGTTAGTAAAAAAATTTAGCAAAATATTTCGCTCACTGGAATAGACAGCTAAACAAATCAAATTTAAATGTGTCAGCAATTTAGTACGATTTGGAATTTTTAACGCCAGAACGTTAACATGTTCCGCATTACATACACCGTTATTTCGACAAGTGTTTTCTAAGTGTTTCAGTCATTATTTTATTGTACCTCGAGCTAGTTTCCATGTTTGAACCAATTCTAGGAAATATTCAAAGTTTAAAAAATATATAATGGTGTCAATTAAAAATATAGTTTTTTGTACAGTGGCTGCATTGTTTGTGATTGAAGTTAATTCTTCAACCGAAATTGGTGAATCTAAGTCTCGTCTGCTGTCAAGAAAAAGACGTTATGTCACATTTCCTGAAGGGGCCAGTTTTTCAGTAAGTTATCTCTACAATTTTATATAATCACAAAGATAAATGAATCGTTGCGTCGGTGGCAGAGTCGTTAAGACGTCAGTTATTAAATTGGCGGATCACGGTTCGATCCCATCTAAATATACCTCAACAGAACTGGCCACTCGTTAGGTATAGCCTCACAAATACCATCGGCTAAAAGAGGAAGACCTGATTTTCTGCCGATAACATGCACGGTTCCAGGAGCTGTGAAGGCAACGCGTGAAAAAAAAGCTCGAAAATGCGACAAAAACTCTCTGAACTAAGTTATTTGCGGTTTTTAATGATGAGTGATATATAGTGACCTAGTTAGTAGTAGACTTGCTAATTCAATTAATGTTTAAAATGGAATTCGAAAATCTGTTTCGACTTTTCAGATTGGATCTGATTAATTTATTGAAAATCAGCATAATATACAAATTATGCCAATCAATTAACTTGAAATTCATGATACGCTGATCGTTGGCGTTGCGGTTAAACCGAATGATATACCTTCCAACATGGGCATTTCTCGTTTAATTTTTGTTTATAAATATTATGACTAATATTATAAATTTGAAAGTGAGTTTGTTTGTTCTTCTTTCACGTCAAAACAAAGCAACGGATGGACATGATTTTTTGCACAGAGATATTTGGAGAGACGGAGAAAGATGCTATTTTTGACATTTCAAAAATTTCAACGGGCAAAGCCGGGGTGGAAAGCTAATCTATACTAGTAATAAAGCTGAAGAGTTTGTACTATACTATAGTGGATAAAATCAGTTCTACCTATTCCAAAATTAAGTAGTCCATGCACTGGTCCGGTATCTCATCGAAAATTTTCGGTCCGCCCAGCCGTATAATCGAGATTTAAACAGTCATACGATCTAGATCACATGCAATTCAATCACTCACACAGACACACAAGATTCGATTAAACAAAGTGTCAAACTATTCAGCGGTGGATGTGTGCGTGTGACAGATCGTTCCGGCCATTGATGTGGACCGCTCGTTACAAGTCTTTGGTCGATTTCGTTGGACCGTACAGCGGTGCGCCGGGGATTGGACGAATGAGTGGGCACCTTTAGCCACGGACCGAGACTTCGACTGGTATGTCGAAACATAGCAAAAAAGTCCCACTACAGTACACTGGTTCGTCGCGGGGACAATTTTGCACAAACATGCAGACAGACAGACAGATGGAAATTCTAAAACATATTTTTATTTTATTTATTTATTATATATATATATATATATATATATATATAGAATTAGGGACACGCTGGCTCCAAGTCATGTCGCCGCCTCCTCCAGCTCTGCAGGTGCCGCAGCTTCTGAGGCGGCACATTTAAAAATTCAAAAATATTCCTCGCTGCTAGATCACTTTGAATTTCTTGCTTTTGCGGTTGAGACTCTTGGTCCGTGGTCATCAGACTCCAAGAAGTTTGCTGATAAAATTGGTAAACTTCTCATCGAAAAGTCTGGTGATCACCGAGCTAAGAGTTTTTTCATTCGCCGCATAAGCTTGGAGATTCAAAGGGGTAACGCAGCGAGTGTTCTTGGCACGATTGGATTGTCTTCAGAGCTGGAGGAGATATTCTATCTTTGATTCCTCCATCCTTTTTCTTTTTATTTTTAGTTTTAAGGTATTTAAGGTTTTTGTTTTAAGGTATTTAAGGTTTTTAAGATTTTTAATGTATATTTTAGATTTTTGTTTGTAATGATATACTATCTCTATATAAAATTAAATGCTGTTCGTTAGTAAAAACATATCTACTTTTCTATTTATCAATTGAGTTAGGAATGAGTTCACACTAACACTAACATCCCCTTATTAAAGTACCAGAACAGTGTCCACTATTATCCAGTTGTCCATATTGAACAGAACAGGTGGCAAGCACCTATTATATAAAAGCACAGTAGAGACTCTAGGTTCATGGGGCCAAGTGCCAAAAAATTTTATAAAAATATTATACCAAAAATTGTCGGCGCTACGAGTAACAAGAGGCCTGGCTCTTTCTTCGCTCAGAGAATTAGCATAGCTATACAGCGAGGAAATGCAGTCAGCGTTCTTGCCACCATGCCACGCGGAAAAAATATTTTTGATTATTAATATTATTTTAGATTAACAACTGTATACTTAGTTAATTCTTTGAAACAAATGAATAATGAAAATAGTAATATATAATAAAAAATAAATTAAAAAAGACCTATAAAATGGTGTACTTTATGACAAAATGTTGTAAATCCAAAGTATACTGGCACAAGTTTGTTCTAATTCCATACGCTCCGCCCCGATGACGACTTACATTTTCATACTTTCATATGTCAAATCTTTCATTAACATTTGCTCTATATTTATTTCAGTGTGCAGTTTGTCTCACTGTTGGAGTAATAGGACAACCAGCTTTAAGAACTTTTCCCGGTCTTTTTGTGTTAGCTGTAAACTGGGGCATAGCTTATGAATTGCCAAACGAAACACAAACTCTTGAATATGTCCAAACATTTAATAGGTTAAAAAAACCAGTTGCAATGAGAAGAAGTCGTCGGGAATTGTATAATAAAATGGAAACTATAATGGATAAGTAAGTTTTTTTATTTTCTTTAACTATTGAGTTCGGAGCGCAAGTAAAGCGGCGTTCGTATTTCTTTTAAAAATAACAAATATATACGTCATAAAAGAAATGACAAGGTGCGTCGGTGGCCGAGTGGTTAGGACGACTAGGCAGAGCCCGAGTTCGATCCCGGATCCCGGCCTTGTACCAATGGGTTTTTTAAATAAAAACTTATGTACATAATCCGACAAACCACACTCGTTAGGTATTATAGCCTCACAAATACCATCGGCTAAACGAGGGAGACTTGGTCTTTCGCTGGGTACCCTGGAACCATAACACGGTTTCGGGAGCTGTTAGGCAACCCGTGAAGAAAAAAAGGTATGTTTGTTTTGTGTTTAAGTTAAGCCACTAAAATTCATGTAAAATATTGCGACCACCTCTGGCGAGCACTTAGTTTAGTTTTTATCTTATATATTATATTTCAGTATGGGGTATAATGGTCGTGAATGTATATTGAAAACACTATGTGAGACAACACAAAGAATTATACCAAAAAGCAATAATATGCTAGAAGAGATATTTAGAACTATTTTCACGTAAGTTTGTAACTTTTACAGATCATAATTTTATCTTTTTGATTTCGTTATCTATATGTATAAGATATTTAAGAGGTTTCATTGACAATAAACCAGGGTTTTTTAATACATCTTACGGTAATAGAAGGATCATAAAAAAGCAATTTTGATCTGTATATCAATCTATCTATCTATCATCACGCCTTTTATCCCAAGAGTGGTAGGCAGAGACAATCGAATGCCATCTGTTACGATCCTGACATACCTCTTTCGCTTCTTTTATATTCATCATACCTTTCTCATGCTCGGCGATTGTGTGTAGTTTTAATATTTCCATCGATCAATGCATTTTTAATATGTGCATTTCCTTTCACTTCAGCCATATAAACCTATTTAGTCAATCAGTCATCATTCATTCTTTCAACGTGTCCAAACCAGCGTAAACTACTTTTTTTCATTTTAGTCACAACTGTATATCAACGATCTTTTATATTACAATATTGTGAATCATTATTTTAAACGACTTCAAAAAGAAGAGACCTTCTGAATTCAAGTGTATTATTTTATATTATATAATTTTTATGCACGTTAGACCATATTTCGTCAATTTTGTACCGATTTGGATACCGTTTTCTTTTTTGATCAAAAGAGATTTTTTTTCAGAATTTGTCCATTTTTTTTTATTTTCTTTAATTGCTATTAATATTTCTCGTTTCTTTCTTATTTCTATGCGCTAGAGTAATAGTAATATTTACTTTAAAGTTTTTGCCATCGGCATAGATGGTGTATCTGTAACTAGAATGAATAGAAAAATATACTTGGAATTAGATTCATTAGGCTTGCCATTTGAATGCAATGTTTTAATATTTTTTTAACTTTGTTCCAGACTGCCAATATCGCAAGTGTTTTCATCCGAACACGCTGACCATACTCTATACGACACAGCACATAGAAAAGGTATCCAGATGGAAGATTGTGAAATATACGAATGTCCATTATCTCTTGTAGATCTAATAAAAGGATATTATAATGAACCAGCGCCGAATATAGATATCAGTAAGAGTCTGTCTTGGATTAGTCAATCATTTGGATGATGGATTTTTTGGTTTAAGGATGAGGAATTAGTTTTAATAAATTACCTTAATTATATGTGTTACTTTTCTATTTAGACTACGCGCTGTTTTAGGAATAGTGACGTAATTTATGTTAATACGGCACGCTGGAAATACGATTTTTAATACAAACGTTTACACCCCATTTCACCCCATAGGGGTTGATTTTCGAAAAATTCTTTCTTCGTGCACCTCTACATTCCAATCTTCATATTTATATCTTCGGTGGTTTAGGCTGTGCGTTGATTGTCAGGCAGTCAGCGATACGACGGTTTTATATCATATTTTTTTATATAAGTTAATAAAAAGCATAATAATGACTAATTCTAAAAATAGTTCACATCACATTTTAATTTATGTTGTTAACCTAACAAAACTTAATATTCTCTAATCTTCAAATAATGTTCATACTATTTATTACGAGTTACAATAATTCTAAATTTTAAAATAATTAGATTTTTTACTTGAACTATCCAGTGCGTCGGTGGCCGAGTGGTTAAGACGTCTGGTATTAACTAGGCCGCCGACCCCGGGTTCGATTCCGGATTCCGGCCATGTACCGATGGGTTTCTTTATAAAAAAAAGGAACATAATCTGACAAACCACACTATAGAGAGAGAACTAGCCACACTCGTTAGGTATATAGCCTCACAAATACAATTGGCTAAACGGAGGGAGACTTGGTCTTCCGCTGGGGTACCCTGGAACCGTAACACGGTTCCGAGAGCTGTAATGCAACCCGTGAAGAAAGAAAAAAAAACCGTTATAAGCTTTAAATATATATCACCTAATGAATCTTAGACAATGAGAAAAATCGATTTTATTTTAATTTTACATTTAGAAATGCACAAAGTGATCATAAAGATCTTTAAATTTTATTCCCCAGTCGCCAGAAAACTGAGGAAATGAGAAGAATTTTAGGGCAATTCGTGACATTCAGGTTAGAAAGGCGTGAAAGGTATAACGATTAGTATATTTAGAGATGATCTCGAGTCGTGCAGTGTTAACGAGGTTGAAACAGTTTAAGCTTTTGCAAAATTTTAGTTATATTTCTACCACCACGCAATTTGTTCATTTTTTACTAAATGAAAATAAATAGTTCACTGTGCAAAATGGTTACAGCAAAATTTATTTTTTCACTAATATTTTTCGTATCGTCTATGGATTTGTGTTTTTCGTCAAGTTTAAAATCAAAGGTTTTGTCCAGACAACGTCGTTATATTGGTTTTCCCGAAGGATCCAGTTTTTCAGTAAGTGGTCTATTAATTAATTAATACCTTTGAAGTTTTTCGCTTTGTTTCATATTTCGTAATCAATTTTAAGAAATAAAAAAAAAATATATTAACGAAAATAATGAGCTCACAATGTTCAAAGCCTCAGTAACAAAATAGGCCTCAGTATCTATCGATTTCAGACATTTTTTGAAAATTCTATATTTTGTTTGCAGTCTGAGCAATAAGATTTTTTCTGTTTGAAGCTCTGACAATAATTCTCCCGTCTCTGATACTTTAATCAATTCACTTTGGCTAGAAAATTACAGAACTGTTCTTTCTTCTGAAATATATTGCAGTGTGCAGGATGTGTGACCGTAGGTGTCCTAGGCGAACCAGCTCCAATTACTACACCAGGAGTAATAACTTTTGGTCTGAACTGGGGTATAGCCTACGAGTTGCCAAATGAAACCCAAACTACGGACGCCATAAAGAAATACAAAATCCCAAACATGGCGATGGCAAAGAGGAGAAATAGACGAGATCTTTATCAGAAACTTGAAAAGATTATGGATAAGTAAGTTGTCAAAAGTAGGCAGTTTAAATTTCAACCAAAAGATTCCGTTAAAAATAAGGATGCGATCATTGCTTTAAATTTTATTAGTCTGTGTCTTTAAAAAAAAATTCATACTATAAGAAAGGTTTCGAGGGGTAAAATGTGATTTTGATGTCCACAGCATGGGCTATAATGGAAGAGAATGTATTTTGAAAACGCTATGTGAGACTACTCAACGCATCATGCCACAGGGAACGAATATGATCGAAGAAATCTTTCGCTTATTATTTACGTAAGTAGAATTTATTTTATTTTTATCAACTACGGGTGGACCTACCATAAATAAGGATTTATGGTAGGTACACCCGTAGTTGATAAAAATAACTGCGATAGGACTGCTGTAAGGACAGCAGAATTTGAGAATAAAAAAGAAGAATACGAACTGCCTCGTTATCTCGTAGTACCAAATAACTTAGAAGCACTTTTCTTACGCAATTTTTAAAAAAGGATTCCAAGTGAACATCCGGTGCTTGATTTTCGTCGACAGGGTATTCGTATTATTTTCCAAATATTTTTTCTTTTTATTTAAGATTGCCCTTGACAAAAGTGTTATCAAAAGAACCTCCAGAACATGCCATCTACGATGCAGCACATCGTTTAGGGACTTTATTACAAAATTGTGATAAATATAGCTGCCCTTTATCACTAGTGGACTTGGCTCAAGGCTATTACGACGCACGCGCACCTAATGTACCAGTTTCAGATTTATATGCAAAACCCTGGACTTTGTTTAGTAATTCGTTTGGAAAGTAAAGATATTTCGAATTCACTTGCAGTTTTCTTTCAATAATTTGTTTACATTCTCTCACTGATGAAAGCAGGAACCGAGGGCATTTCTCGGAGGGTATATAAGCGTGCACACTTTTTTGAAAAGAATAGCCCTTCATCCTAGTGGGTCTCAAGTCTCCTGGGTGGTGATTTATTTGGATTTTCTTATCTTGATTCATTTACAGCGACTTGTTCTGTTAAATATGGGCAAACACAGTGTCTCTAGCGACGACACCAGTTAACATCTAAATCTGAATCGATTTAGAACAGTCCATAGAAATGAAATTTATAACTTGATACCTCGTCTATCCAGCCTCTACAACAACTTGAGTAAAAAAAACTCTATGGATGTATTCTCAGATTCCTTCATAAAATACAAAACCAAATATGTAATTTATATTGTTGTTGAACCCCTAGTGTAAATATTATAATTGTTTAATTTACATTTTTATTTAATCATAGCGCATGATGTGATTGCCTATAATTAAATTTTTAATGTAAATACACTAGAAATTCTTTAAATAAATAAATAGATACTACAGATTTTCGTTGGGAAGACTTCCTTTATCTTCTGAGTCGATCTGTTTTACCGGCCTCATGGTACGTCATTTCGCCGATGATATTTTTGGGGCAATCTATGAGTAGCTTCTATTGGCATTATTATGAAATGGAGAGGCTAGTACAGTTTCTGTCAGTGCTAACTACATTTGAATAAATAAAACAGTTTTTTTTATTATTAACGCATAACATTTAATATTTATAATTAATGTTTATAATACAATTTAATATTAGCAATAAGAAGTCATGAGTGTTATTTATAAGAGTATGGCATAGTGCTTGATTTTAGTTTAATAGTAACGATACAAAATGAGACTTAGTTAAACTATTCTATATACCATAAAGTATTCGCGAACTTAACTAACTTAACAATATTTATTCATTATATTGCATAATACTAAATGTATAGTACACCTTATAGTTTGTCGTTAATTATTGAGCTAAGTTTTATTAAATTGCTATTTGTATTAAAGTGCAAATGTACCCTAATTGCGAAGATTACAGACTAAATTCGTCTGTACGTACTTGACATGGCTCGTGTACCAATTCCAACCAATTCCTTTGGTTATTTTATATCTATAAGTAAGTATTATACGACAATTGCATTTACTATTATTGTTACTTCTTAATTTAGTATATAACTTTCACATATATCTAATATTAATTATATTTTTGTTATTTTAGTGTGGTGTTCGTTTGCAAATGCCATTTTCACAGGTAAATCGTTATGTGTTCAAAACGTAGGTTAATCATTATTGAAAACTTATCAAATATTTTTCTAGTATTCTATTAATTTCAAATCGACTGTATTGTTACAATATTTTTTAAGTAATTTATAAAATTTTATATTAAATGCAATTTGGTGTTATGTTTATTTAAATTTACATAAAAAAACCTTCGTTTTAAACACAAACGCAACCGTTACTCGTGACGAGAAAGGTGAAAAAAATACAAAATTGAACTAAAAAATTTCAATATTTCTAAGGACATTATCAATAACTTTAACAATAGTTGACAAAATTGAAACATTATATCAAATGATTTTAGCTTAATCTAATAATATTAACAAGATAGGTAATAGTAACTGGAATAATAAATTTAACAATTAATCAGTTGATTAAAAAAAATAACGATAACGATATATAATAATAATAACGACAAGTGAAGATTGCTTTCGTAACAAATATAATAATAATAGAAGTACACTTGTTTAATTAAAATAAGGCACACACAAAGAAAAACACTGGCATTAAATATCACAAACAAATAATATTCAAAAATATAACCTTACATTAGATAGACAAGTTGTCTTTAATAACAAAAACTAACCATTACGTGCTTCGACTTTTTCAGTACTAATTTTATATGCACCCTCCAATGATTCGCTCAACACACATTTTTCCTTCGCAACTTTTAAAATATTAATCGATCATATCCCTAACCAAGTCCCACATAATCAAAGTTTTAATATTTTAAATATTTAACTAAAATAAATTATAGCGTAACTAAGAACTTTAACAAATCAGGCAATGGTTTTCAGGACAAATATAGTCTCAATACTATTACTAATTAAAATAAAATTTATATAAGCAATACTTAATATAAAAAAAAAATCTTATCTAATAAATAATTTCATCAATTAATTGAAATATCTTACAATGGAAGAAAATGGAAGAGAACGTTTATAATCAATTATTTTGTATGTACATCTAATCGTGATGGAAGCTCAACGCAAATTTGTGTGGATCCTACATATTACATTTCTTTATTTTATTATATTATTATTATATTATATTATGACATAATAATGATTAATTATTTATGTGTAAAATTTAAGCAGTTAAAGTTAAAGTTTCAATTAAAATGTTTGAAAATAAGTAATATAAATTATATTAGATGTAACAATTCATTATAATTAATGAAATATAAATAATGAATCGACAACAATTGTAACAACTCACAAACAAGTACTGTGTATTAATAAAAAATGGGATTTTAAAGTAAGTAAGTCAAACCAAAGTTAAACAAGTTTCTTGGAAAAATATTACCTAAGTTTTAGTAGACCTATGTTATTTTAATCTTAGATTCTAATTAACTTTGTAATATAATGGAGATAAAATGAAGATTTTCTTACGTCACATTGGAAGACGCTTGATTAAACATGCACATTAATATTTATTACAATATTATAGATAAAATTATAATAACATATTATTAACAAACAAATATAACGCATGATTAAATAATAGATTAAAATTATGCTTTTCAAAATTAGATTTTAATAACTTTGTTAACGAACTTGTTTATTGTAAAAATGTATCGTGTTGATCTCATCACTCCGATTAAACAAATATTAATTAATACAAAACATTCAAAACGATAAGAAATTAAAGGAATGCACAACACATGACAAAGTATGAATTATTATTTACGCTTAAGATTTTTAATACTAATCCTTATAAAGCGTTTCGGACTTCATGTCACCCGAGGTAACAATCAAATCAAATCAAAGTGCAATAATTACAACAAAATGATGAACATAAATACATCGTGACTCGACTACAGCATTAACTAGAACTCCACTACAATAGCACTAAATATGAAATGAACGTAGAAAAATAATTGTAGTATTTTTAATTAAGTTTCTATGTTGAACTTCTATATTTACATGCCAACATTTTGGTTTATGACGATTTCTTAAAATTACTGACAGCCATGTGATAGCTGACTCTGAGTTCACAGATCGAATAGCACGACGGAGACAAATCTATAATGTTTAAGTTAAACAATAGTATTGCTGTATTGTACGAATAGATAATATTAATGAACAGACAAAATCGTAACATCTATCATTCATAATTGACAGTAATAATAAAGTAGTTTTATTTCATAACTTAATAAATAAAATAAAAATATAGCATGAATCAGAATTGTGTGACGTCGTGCATTCGAAATGAGACTCATTCGTCGACTAACTCTAATACACAGAAGCTAACTTACTTATTTAACTTACCAGTAATATTACTTATTGACAAACATCGAAACTATTTTCCTTCAGTTTGTAGTTAATTTATTTCCTATCTACTTGTCAAATATAACATATGACATTTACTACATGTTGCTTACCCGTTATCACCCGAAACGTTTCCAGACAATACCAACGTAATGTCTTCTATTACATTAATCTAACACGAAATTACACATACATAATGCTTATAATATATACCAATATTTATGTTATTATGAACAATAGCAACCGACAAAATTAATAATTTATATAGTAATATATATTTTTACATACATACATACATATAATAGAAGATATATTCATCAAATAAGCAAACAGAGCAAATTTTTAATTTTGAAAAAAAAAAATTAGATTTCGCGATTCTAAATAAGTTTTAGGTAACAAATACCGGCCAACATACCCAATCCAAAGATTACCAATAGGGTCAAAACTCGTTGTATAAGCTTAGCTCATCCATTTATTAACAAAATTTTAAATTTCTACAATCATGACACTCATTTCATGAAAACTTTTTCATACTTACTTTATCTTAATTTACATTTCTTAAGTCATTTCGTACGAAAAACTTGTTAACCTATGGTGTTATAGAAAATCTAAGTATCAATATAATTATTATTTGCAGTCATATAAAAATAACAACAAACCATTTCATCAAAATTTATATATCTAATAAAGGGCGTCGTTCGTTCATACTGTTTTCTTATTGAACTAACCAAGGTTGAACCTTAACACTAATTATAATAAAACAAATACTTATCAAAACATGAATCAATAATCTTTGAAAATAATATACCTTTGTAACTAATGATGGCTCTGACTGAACCAACTCAAACAACAATATAACTTAGTTAGAATATCAAACATAAAGATAAAATCAAAGGAACTAACGACAAAAGTAATAATTCCATCTAGATCGAAATTATGTTATAGAAAAGTTAATTAAGATGGCAATAATTAATGAAAACATAATAACTTTTTAGAAGTTTTAGAGAAATTATTGAATATGGGGTTTACAGTTTAGGCAACGTTAAATTATAACTGTCTGATATCAGTTATAAGTAGCAATTACTCTTTAAAAATAGAGATGAATTATGTAAAACGACACCCAAAACTTGTCTGGTTGGTTTGACGACATGTTATAGTTAACTTACCTAAATTACGTAACTATTGACAATATATCTAAATTGGTGTGTTTCGGTGCGTGCAATAGCACATTCCTACTCAATCATTTGGGTAAAAGTGTTCCAAGTGTTTTCATAAGCTAAAAAAATATTATCAATAAGAAAATGAACAATTCCTTATATAAATTCCATTGAAAATGTTTTAATCGACTGCTCAAAAATGAGAAACTAAAGTGCTAAATACTATAACGTAATTATTAATTTAATCAACCTTTAGCGAGCGTAGCTTCGGTGCTTTGCCATTAATCTAGCAAAGCTTCCGTTAACGTTATTCTCAATATCTATGTTCTAATCTAAACTAGCTCGGTTACTGAATTTATTTTTGACGAGAACAGCTATACATTCAACAACACTTAGATACCAAGACGTTTCACACAAAATACTTCAGTATTTTTTATTACCATCCCTGTTTTCCATCGATTTACTAAATGCTCGCTGTGGTATTATTATAATCATTTAATATTAACTTTAATCTAATTTAATCTAAGTATTATGAGTTACTTTGACATATCAAAAACGCGGCTCGAAATTTTTTATTATTTTACTTTAAATTAAACTGCTACAATATATATTATTAATACTAAGACTTGGGTAGAAGTCACACAAATTCTTATAATGTTTGAAGTCTTCAAACGTATGAACTATGAAGTGAGCTATATAGAAATGGATTAGGAGGGAGTATGTGAAAATTAAATACTAACATGAACCTAGGTTGATAATCGTTAGGTACAAAATGAATGACAGCTTACCTAAATATATTTCTACTATATGCGATGAATCTACATCCCGTGAAGGTACGTGCTAATGAGGATTTAGACATTTCAGACATTGGGAGAGGCGAGAATAAATAAGAAGAATTGTTTATTTTGTGTAACTATTTTACCCTGTACTCTAGGATTTTATTGACAACACAGTTAATGGTTAGGAAACACATGAAAGTATCTGTTGTGATTAGACTTTTGACTTCATTAGCTTATTAAATCAGTCAGAATAGTACTTACATACAAAATGGTATATTTATCAACGAATCATATTGTTTATATTTAAATTAAATACTCTTTGGCACGTTTTTAAAAATTGTGTTACAACAAGTTCGTCATGAAACTATCTAAGGATAATGTTATTTTTATAAAAAATATTTACAATTGGCAGTCAGATTTGACTAAACGTATGTTTATCACGTTACGATGATTTTATTCTAGACATTATTTTATTATTACCTATTCTATATTAATCACTATTGCTAAAATTGTATCTACAGTCACCTATATTTTGTCATAAAATTAGTTATACTGGTATTACCATAATATGAATAGTATTCGTCATTATCGATATTGTCGTTACAATTATTACGCAAATCGGTGCGTACTTTACCAAACACTAATAGTTAACTGTTTTAATGTCCGTTTCAAAAGAGGACGTTGCGATTTTTTTATACGTTCTAAAACTTTACAAATTGAGCCCAATGAATGTAAGCTTAAATTAACCTCGTATGGTAACCTAATTTATTTTATGGTTATTGCAAAAATTTAATCGAACATCCGTCCATATAGAATACTAACATTAACAGTGTATCTTTGTGCGCTCTTTTGTAAAATTAATATACAATTATGTAAAACAGAACAAAGTTTACAATTTACATATAAGTGATTATGAATATAAAAATACTGACGGTGGATACCTCTAGGAAATCAAGCGCATATTGTTGGCACACTCTGAGGTCCAGTTTGGCGTTAAACATCGTAGTACATTTATCTAACGTTCAAAATGTTTTATCAAATACAAAAGACGGTTTACACGGGCGACCGGAGCGCGTCCGTTAAATCTCACGACACAAACACACACACATTAGTTCTCGCCTAATAGTTCGCAGCTGGGAGTTCTACACTGATCATCCATGCCACCACATCACGATGAGCTCCCAGAACGTCTTCGGCGGCGAGTGGCCGAAGACGTAGGACGAATTTCAGAGACCAGGGTCACCTTCGGAACCCATCTTGAGTAGCTCCAATTTTTTCTTGGCGATTTTAGAGTGGAGTATGTCGATAGGTTTCGTATTGTCGTAGAATGTTGGAGCTCGGAATATAATAAGTGCGGTGCCGAAGATGCAAGCGATGGTGAATAGGAACAGAAAAATTCTGTCCAACACCATGGCCACATACTTCCAATCGTCTTCCACCTGCACGAAAGGACGTTTATTTAATTTCATAGACTTCAATAATATGAAAATAATTTAATTCGACCAACTGGGACCCATAATTTTTTAGTAACAATATTAGTCTTATTCTATGCTTAGTAGTAATAAAATAATAAACATAAAAGTAAAATAAAATAAATACTTCCTTCTAGGAATCCTAACAAATGCAATAGAAGATTCTGGGCGGAAACCTCAGGTTTTATACTCACAGTCAGGAAGAACATAATGTAGGTTTAGTTTAATATGAAAATAATAGCAGTCACTGTATGTTGGCCCTTTTAAAACCTGAAGTTTCATACAATCAGTGACATCGAATTAGTAATTTACATGATTTGCCGTTTGAGCGATAATAACCTAATCATAATCATTCTTAATTTGTCGGAATATGTGTATAACTGGATACTCACACTTTCAAACTTATCCTTATTCCTAACATGCTGAGCAATAAATCTTGACCCTTCTATAGTTTTCTCCATTTCTCTAACGTATGGCTTCTCTAATGATGGACTGCTGTCATCCAAATCCAGTCGACACGGTGACTCAGGTGGCGGAGAGAATAACTCGTCATCACCACCCGGGGGAGGTGGAGGAGATGGTGGCATACCCGGCAACTCATATTCCTCACAACCCCATTCTTTGTATTTTCCGTCTATGTCATCTCCGTCGAAAACATCCGTTAGCACCTGCAATTTCACTATAATATTAGCATTTGCAAGCGACTTCAAGAGATTACCTAACTAAACATCATATTGGATTTACTCTAAATTAAAGTAGCCCAGTGAATTAAAATTTTAAAAAGTTTACATTGATATGCGTTCCTATACCAGATAAGGTTGTTATTGATAATATAACCTAGCTATATCTGGGATAATATATATTATAGCAGCTAATGTTTGTGGATAAGCAAAGCAGTAAGCGAACGTTAGAGTGCTTATCAAATCGATTTTGACTTTAGCCGATTTGATCGTATCGTGCGTGTTGTTATGCAAGTCGGAGATTCTTGAGGGCGCGATCTCGCGTTCGCCACTGGGGTCTCATAAATAACGGGCTCGTCGCTCGTTAAGCCGCCGGCATCGAGTAATAAAGGAAAATCGAAATGGAATGAAATTGGGCTGGAAGCGATATTTCCGTGATACACCACGAGTACAATGGATTTAGAATATTGTTGAAAGGAACGCTTCCCAGAGTCCCGCGGCAGAGGACAATTAAAATGGTTATTGTTGAGGGAGATTTTAACCGCCCGTCTGTAATAGCTGTTTGTATTGAATTCGTTCCGATGGAAAATGTTTTGAATGAAGTGGCTCGAGCGAAGGCGTCGTGTTGTTTTTTCGCTTTGAAAGGGATTCCATCTTCATTTGCGGCAGCTTTTATTTACAAGTTCAATTAAAAACCAAACGGGAGAGATGATTGTTTGGGAAAACAATTTGTGTGGAATGTCTACTGATTTATGGTCTAGCAACGTTTAAGTGTTTATCAACGGTAACTGGATTATGTGGGAGATTCTGAATTGAAAAGTGTATTACACTGTTTATATAGGACTACCTGAATGAGCGACTAATTGGAGCGGAATTATTACGATAAACTAGGAAGTGCCTTATTACTTTGCCTATACTAACTTACAATAATATCGATTTAATGAAATTGAAGTGTCTGGGCATTTTAAAAATTTCTCTGTCTATCTGATGTCTGAAATAACCTTGATGCTACTTTCATCGATCGTAGTGAGTATTTAGGTATTTATATTTTATTAACAATCTGCTCAGCAATGCAAGCAAATAAAATACGGTTTCAGAAAAAAATCGCCTTATTATATACTCCTAATAATATTAAATATGCAAATAAAATTTACCTCAATGGGTTTATCGTCATCATCTGGTTTCTCAGGCCTCTGGATGAACAATATTTTGGGTAAAAAATCTATAAAGACTTTGCGGACCCAAGGTGCCATGTGGTGGGTCACTGGAGACCTAAAGTTAATATTTAATACCACAATAGTGACCACTACAGAAAGGGTAACAAGCATCATGGTAAATAACAAGTATTTTCCTAATAAAGGGACAGTTAGGGACGTCGGCGGAATAATTTCCGCTAACAATAAGAAAAACACAGTAAGCGAGAGAAGAATAGAGATACAAAGAGATATCTTCTCTCCAGAATCAGAAGGTAGGTAGAAAACCAACACTGATAGGAAGGAAATCCCAACACACGGAATTATAAGGTTGACCGTGTAGAACAAAGTTTTTCGTCTCAGAGTTATATTGAAAATAATATCTGGATAAGGTTCTTCACAGCAGGAGTAGAATTTTTCATTTCGAGTTGCCGGGACGCGCATTATGTCCCATTCTACCGAAATGTAGTATTCAGATAGGTCGATACCCATTCCTATGTGGTCGGAATCCGGCGACTGCTTCAAATGCCTCAAATCCACCTGTAAAGAAAAATGAATTTAATTTAAAAGAGCTCTCTTGCTGAAAGGGTGTTATGTTCGGGCAAACTACTAAAATCAATATTGCGTACACAGCAGAGAGGGTAGATTACTTGCCTCGTTCCATAAACAAAGCCAAAGTCAACGTCAAAATCATCTTTATTTCGTAGTTATTATAAAATAAACTTGAAACATGTCAAACAAAAAAAAATACACAGTACCTCCAACATAAACAATTTAAACAAAAATAAAAAAAAAATACATAAAAGTCCAGCGGCATAGGCTATAGAGCCATGGTTTCTTATCCTCCAGATAATCAGAAACTTTATAATATCCCCCCGCAAGTAATCTATTTTTACATGTAATTTAAACTGGTGCAAAGGCAAATTCCGAATATGCATGGGGATCCTATTGTAAAAGCCTATACATTGACCCCTGAATGATTTAGTGACTCTACGCAGTTTACTAACGTAAGTGGTAAGTTCATCCCCTTGTGTTAACATTATGTCTGTCACTATTTTTTTTAAACTAAAATATATTCTTTTTGACGTATATTACGTTTTCAAATATATAGTGTAACATTTCTTTCTCCACATCTACATCCATGCAGGTCTCATACATTTTAGCACGATTAGTCCTGCGTACTTGACCTTTTTTAATGACATCATCTATTAATTTAGAAACACCGGACACGTCTTATTCAGCAAAATTAAAATTTGCTTCCACATCGTTTGAACCCACGTCGTAGATATCAATAGCTTTTTGTATTCTTGATTATTTAATTAAATGTTTTATACAAACAAAAATGTATGCCCTTTATTTTAAAAGTAAAAATATTTTACCTGGATTAATGCTCAGCTCTAAGGAAATTCAACTGCATGCTACTGTATCAAGTTTTACGATCTTGTAAGTTTAATATGGAAAGCATAAAACAACGAATATCTCCCAAGTGGACGTTAAGTCTAGACCTAGACTAGCAAAGTATTAACATAAAGACTAGAATAATAGGAGCACCTTATTATTTCACAAATAGGTTTCATAGCAAGTTTTTTCAGAAATCAAAGAAACGCTGGTTAGATCAGATGATGCAAACACGACTTTCTAGTTATGCTTACAGGTTTTATTTATTACGCTGCTTTGGACACATTGAATAGATAAAGGATGCAAGGTTGACCGAAAGGATATGGCAGAAGTTACAGGAAATGCTGGCAGAGGACTCCCTTTTTGTAATATCGTTGAGCACATGACCAACATGATGATTGAGGGCACTTACTATTTAGAAGCACTTATAATCGCCGGGCATTTATGATACATGTAATGAATATTAAGGCGGGGTAAGGGATATATAAAAAAAGTAGCAAATGGCATTCGATTGTTTTGTGTTTGATTATAGGCGTAATGATGTGTATTATTTTAGATTTGAAGAGTGAATAAGTTTCTTCAAATTCTAGCCCTGCCAGCGCCGGTAGTTAAGTTAGTACCTATACGTTCTCTAAAATCTATGTTATCGATAGGAAGATCTAAAGGTGTGCGGAGCAATATTGATTCAGTGTCTCAATTCAGTAACATCACTAAGACTTTTCTTTATTTATCATTTAAAAAAGTGCTTATTAGTAAATTCAGGTAGAGCTTTGTAGCTATGGTAGGTACCTACGTATTTTGCATATTTCATGAGATATGTAAAAAAAATCTTCACGGGTTGCCTTACGGCTCCTGAAACCGTGTTTTCGGTCATAGGGTATCCTGCAGATAACGTTAATTATAATTTTAATCTTTCCCTTTTTTACAGGTGTTTTCATTTCAATATATAGAACTGGGCACAACATAATACCATCGGCTACTCCTTTTAGCTACTTTGTCTTCCGCTGTATACCTTGGGACCGATAATACAGTTCCAAGAACCTAAGGAAACGCGTGAAGGTTTAAAAAAAGTATTGTGACGTTCGCTGGGAAATAAAGCCTACATAAAATATTATATTGAGGTTGCTTTAATGGGTGCTGTGGCAGCATAATATATTTATCTATCTCTGAAATATAATATTAACGCTTTATATAGCTCTCTTTCTCCTTCCCTCTAGGTTATATCTTTGTTCTCTCTCACGTAACGAAATGTGCCTAAACGTGACGCGTCCTTGAAATTTCACTCACAATTCTCGTCCAATTATCGAATCACCGCTCGCCGCCTTGGAAGTTTCACTTCAAAAATACAGTTTGCGTACGTAAATTGAAACGAAATCAGCGGAATCGTCCCCTCAAATACATCCCCAGTGAACTTTAACACGCGTGATGTATAGGTAACGAAGACAACTATAAGCGTATCTTAACTTTATTTATGAGAAAGTCGGAACCGCAGATTTATTATGTTCCTCACATCGACGGATGACTACATCGCTGTAAACTCTATTCGAAAACTTTTTATTATTTCCTCATCGTTGAGCCGATCTTATTGTCAATATTATTTATTGCGTTCTTAGATAAATGTTGCTACGGCCTGTCAGTACGTTTTGAGAAAGGCCCGCAATTCCCGGTGAATTTATGAGACTTTTCTTTCGATATCGAAGTGTTATATTGTGTTCTATTAATGCTTTCGATGTAAGTACTTCTTTAACGCTTATGACTCTTTATTATCTTTAAAAAACTTTACTAGTGATAGCACCTGGAAAATTGCTCAGCCCTATAATTTTTTATAGAAAAGACAGAGAATCGACGCACTGGAAATGTGGTGCTGGGGAAAAATGCTGGGTATATCTTGGACTCCATTCCATTCTCCAGGAACTTCATGGCAAGGAGAGACTGTCGGCTGTGGTTCAATCTAGGATCCTTTCTTTGGACATGTTATGCGACGACACGAGCAGTCCATAGAGAAACTGGTTGTGCAGGGCAGAGTCGATGGCGGCAGATCGCGAGGACGTTCTCCCTTGCGCTGGACTGACCAAATAAAGTAATTAACTAATACCTCCTTGACTGTGCAAGGCAGGCCTCGGCGAAGACATGGCGCAAGGTTGTGCGTCGCGCTGTGGACCGCCTTAATTGACTACGACTTCTCTGTCAAGAGCACTACGACTGAGAAGATAAAGAAACCGTCTACAAAACAACTAAGGAATTAAAAAAATATATAAATTGAATGTTTTTGATGACATTGCCACTTATTTATTAGAAATGTCAATGAATACAACTGGTTTCGTTGTTTACAATTTGCGACTGGTTGCTATAGCGATCGAATAGTTGTCGCGCAACTCGTTGTTAGTTGCAAACTTTTAATAATTTGGAAAAATTCATATTTTTTAAAATTTTAATTCTATAGATAACCGAAGTAATAAATTTGTTCTTTTCCATTAAAATTGTGCCTCATATTATTTCCATACTAATATTATAAATAGGTAAAGTAAGTTTCTAAGTTTGGATGTAACTAACTCTCAAACTACTGAACCGATTCTAATAATTATTTCAAGAATAGAAAACTACGATATCCCTGAGTAATATAGGCTATATTTTATTTTATTCCAAAATATCCAAGAGCCAAAATAAATGGTTGGTTTTAGTATAATGTAGAAAATACAACAAATATTCTTGATGCTGCCGTACGTACAGGCATAACCCATTTCCAGTCGCAACTGGAAGCTTAAATCTACCGGGATTATAAACGGATTTGCATACCATGTAACCGTCGTAACTCCAAGAGCCAAATTTCATGAAGCAGGTCTGTTCATCAAAGGGGAAATATTCGACGTCGATTTCACAGAATGACTTGTAGATGGCCGGTGGCTTCCATATCACTTTGCCGTCGTGGTGTAATATTGCCTTTGTCATTATTGTTACTTCGTAGTTGCCATCCGCGCTGTGGACAAACAAATAATGTTGGTTATAAAATATAGAACAGCATGACTTTTATGGCTTGTGGTGTAGCCACATTTTACACAAAATACTTTCTGTCAGGTGTAAATTTACTCAGTTCTGACCACAATTTATTGGTTAGGTAATCATTTCGTATTTCAAATCAGGTATTAGCTTCGTAATTATTTTTTTGACGATTTGCCGTTAATAGAAATCGACATTAAATTTTTACTTATAAATAAATAAGCATATTGTGGTCCCTACGTAAAATTTCTGATATGTTTTTTTTATTTATTCTCACTTTTGGCAATACTTTAAAAAATAATCAACATATTATAAAACAAAGTTCCCCGCTGCGTCTGTATGTCAAAAATAAATAGACAGACTAAATTTTGTTGCGGTTTTTACTATTAGATAGGTTGGTTCATCTGAAATCTTTACGAGTATTAAACATGGACCTATCATGTTTAGGTGCTGAGTATTAACAGTATAAGTGTATCAACTCGGGGAAAAAGTTAGCTTCAGTGAGTTTTCATGTTGCTAATCTATCTAATCCGTCAAATATGAAAATTGTGTGGAATAAAATGATGTACATAAGCGTATTTACGTAGATATTGTATAATATGTCATATAATCGTTATAAAACAATTTATATATTTGGACTATTTTAAATGAAGTTCAAATTTATTAATCAGGAAATTGAAAACTCAATAAAGTGACTTCTTTACAGCAAATGTTTAAAACCAAAGTTTTATATAACCTTCTTTGCTTCGTTACGGAGAAACGTAACAGAGTCAGTTGTTTGTGTTCATTGAATTAATTCCCTAAGACAGGGATTATTAATTTAATTTAGACCTAGAGAGCTTTCATAAGCTTTTGTGTGTTTCTCTTCTTGTCAAGTTCAAATTGAATTTGACAGGAAAGCTTCCTCTTAAACTTGATTTGGTAATAAAAGTACAAGTCTTCGTATTATTGACGAAATAGCTAAATAAGTTGTAGAGTACACACAAATAAATTGATTTATTTGACAGCTTGATGTAAATGTAAATCATACGATCTAGATCACATGCAATTCACTCACCCACACAGACACACAAGATTCAATTAAACAAAGGCGTGTGGATGTGTGTGTGTGACAGATCGTTCCGGTCATCTAAATCAACCACAAATACAACGATGGTGGGCCGCGCGATAAGAATTGGACGAGTCTGTGGTCGCTTTCGGTGGACCGTACGGCGACCGGCCGGGGATTGGACGAATGTGTGGCCACCTTTACTTATGGTTTGGTTTCAAAGTTACTATTAGGTAAGGAAACAAAAATGAAATATATTAAAATAAAAATTAAATGTTGTTCGTTGGTAAGCGCATAACTTGAGAACGGCTGCTTTTTTAAATGTTCGTTATTACTGTCTGAATAATGTTTTAGTGAAAGAGAAATTGGAAAAGTTGCACAGAAAATTGGAAAATTCGGGAAATACTGAACGTGTTTTTTCTATGTGATTTTTGTCAAGACCATAATGGGGAATGAAAGTTAATATGGGCTCCACAGTAGAAACTAGGGCGGAAAGTTAGTGGTTCAAAAATTCCTTTATAAGAACTAGTTTAGCGTATGCCTCAAATTGTGTACCTAGATAAATTACAACTAACTAAACTGTCAAGAAAAAGTTCGTTTCACAACAGCGATTGAAAATAGTACGTTAACCTATGTGCTTCTCGTGCTTGGAAGGGCACGTAAGGCCAGTGTCCGCACTTCTTCTAAAAATAACAGATATTTACATCTGTTAAAGAAGTGACACATCTAGGTTCATCTATGGACAACATCTCTGGCCACATCACAAGGTATTAAGGCCGATAAAGCGTGTTTTTGTTGTGTTGTTGTATATAAGACTCTGAGCCAGTAATAACAAGAACCTTTTTTCATTAAAACTATACAACACTTTGCTATAGCTAATTTATCCACATATGACAGTAATACGACCGACCGTATAACAAGACTTAGCATTAAACAAATTCTGCTCATATTCCCAACAAGTATTAAAATTATCTCTTAAAATGTATGTCAGACTGTCTTCTATTACGCTACAAAACACTCTCGTGGTGCCATTAAAAATAAACTTAGGACGTACTTCCGACAGTAACACCTAGGTGCTTTTAGCGTCACAGGTGCATTAAATACTTGCTATTCATGGAATTTAAAAATATTACCAACTTCCCGACAAAGTTGTGGTAATGTTGAAAAATGCATTCTTAGACTATTAGTAGACATACCTAGCACTGTTAGCAGATGATATGAATCACAACTCACACCCCATGCAGACATTTTTCTCTTTATATTGTGGCCACAAAGTCAAGGAATGGGTATACAAATAAGGTTTACGAAATGATGCTCTATATCATTACGCGAGATTCCAAAATACCGGCAAAAGTTCATCCTTGTTATTTTATGGACCAAAAAGAAAACGTAGTCAGTTTAAAAAAGGCACAGAACCCGGCAGAATGCAAAAGAGCGAAGCACTCGTATGCAACACGTTGATTCTCGATGCCATTTAGATTAGCCGGGTTGCACTTATCTCGTGTTACGCTCGGGCAACTTTCGGTTTATTCGCAAGAGATATTGTCGAGTGCATTGTATGCAATTTTAACCCTTATTTCATGGCTTGTAAGCACTTTATTGGTTTAAAACAGATTAATGCACAGAAATCCAGTGAACTGGGTCCATGATAGGCTGTTTGCTGTGTTGAGATAGACCGACCTCATTATTGAACTGATATAGGTGATTATGGTTTTAGTCGATTTATTCAACTTAAACAGCACTCTAATATAATAAGTCTTCACGCCCTTCATATCTTGCGATTTAATCTATATTTTGTGCTTCCGGGGACACGAAAAGTGGCAAACGCACTTCTTCTGAAAATATTAGAAAAAATTACAAAAATAAGTGTCATTCTAGACCTATTTAGGGCAGCGAAACCTTTGCTACCTGCAAGACAGTGATTATGTGTTTGTTGTTGCGTGTGAAAGTGATTTATATTTAAACATAAGTAACAGTGTTCACTTTTTGCCAGTAGTCCATATTAAACAGAACAGGTGGCAATCCTGTTGCTACACTTAATGCAATGGACCTAGATGTGTCACAGAAATTAGTAATGTATATACTAATCTGTTATTTTGCAGAAAGCAGTGGACGCGAGGTAAATATAATTCGAAGAAAAACACTGTAAGTGAACGAAAGTCAAATAAAGTGGACTAAAAATTAAACGCAACGAGCGGATGCAATTAATTAAAGATAGAACTAAATTTCTTAAAGGATTACCGGTACTTCCGAATAACTCAACAGGTAGGTGTCAAGATGAAATATTTCACCAAGGAAAATTAAGAAAATTACATCGCGATTTAATTAAGTTTGTGCAATTATTATAATTTTGACTTCTCAAGCGATATAAAAAAAACTAGCGACCCCGCACATGTACTTAACGGGTTTACAATAATTTTAATACCTACATAAATACGCTTATTAACTACTTATTTATTAGTGATTGATATAGGCAAATACGGACTTTTTTGGATAGACCATTTTATTCTACACAATTATTTCTTACATCATTTTGTTATATCTCTGACGGATTAGACAGCATACGCCATGAAAAGTCGCTCGCTTACTCTTCCTCCGATTTGATTCACTTATACTGTTAATGCTCATACTCGTAAAGCTTCCCAGTGAATCAACCTACATAATAGTGAAACCGCAACAAAATCTGTTCAGTAGTTTTAGCGTGAAAAGGTCACAGACAGACAGACGGACGGGGCGGGAGACTTTGTTTTATAATATAATAAATAAATACGAGGGTTCTGTATCATCGAATGACCTAAGGAGTCATAAGTTCATGAACCGCAAAATTAAGTTTGTTGGTAAGTGAAAATTGCAATTATCTTAAAAACGTATGATAATTTTCTTGCTGAAACGTCACCCTGTTTTTTCAGATTATATTTATCCATTGGCAAAAAGTTAGAGGGGTGTACATATTTATTGTTAACGATATGAAAATCTATTTTAGCACCTTGTAGCTTCATATCTGATTTTTTTAAATAAGTTCAGTAACTTTTGAGTTTAGGTTTACAAAAACCAACTCAGCTCTCCTTATGAAATATTGCTTTTTAATACTTATTTAGTGCTTATATTGAACTTTCTGAAATTCCTTCATATTTCTCTATCTCTTATAGTTTCAGGTTTCCCCATACTTACTGTACCATATATAGACTGATATAACAATATCAGTCTTAGATTTTGTAGTATACGTACACACACAAATTAAATTAACACTAGAGCGCACGCGTTTAAAAATACTATTTGAGGGCACGCAGGGGCTACTAGTGTAGCCCATTCTGGGACTGAATTTTTTTTCTTAAATATATTGAACAATTAATAAAATACTGTATATAATTACTAATCATCTTTATTTTTACCAATAAGGATTATACATTATAATTTGAAACAAAGACATATTCTTAGATAAATTAACATCGTTTGGAAGGCTTGTGATCAGAATCTTATTTTCTATTATGAAAGTAATATCTAACATTGAATTGGTTTTAATCTAATTAGGCAAGTAAATCATTCTATTGGCATACATTCTGGACACAAAACTCTCTGATTATCGCTAAATATGCGCTTCATACATTTGCTGCACTGTTGTATGAGCACGCGGGGGTAAGCAGTAGTAAGCACGCTACTAGTAGGTGCGGGGATAAGTATTCTAGGAATACAGAAAACTGTAACTCACTAAGACCCCAAATAAAAAAAATATACAACAATATTACCATCTGGGCTACATATGAAGCCCGCGCGTGCGCTCTAGTGTTAAGAAGGCACAAACGTGGTTCCGCATGACGGCATCCATGATAGCGGAATCTGAAGTGACACCTGCCATATCGAACACACACCTCTCTAGTGCTAAGTGTCGCTGACCACAGACTACAATATATATATATATATATATATATATAGAACATCACGCTGACCCATCTCAATTTTACACCCTTTAAAGTTATCTGGGCTATATATTTTCATTCCTTTTGTTCCATTCGTAGTTCCAAGAAAATTGTGCTTCTATCATTCCGGTGGTTGTTAGTAAAGTTTGTGTTAATTTCTCTCCTTTGTTAGTTTTCTTTTGTGTTCTCTTTAAATACTTTAAATTCATAACGAACTCGTGCAAAGTGATTGTCTTTCTTATAGCTTCCAATGGAAAAGGGAAAAGTTTATATTGATGAACAGAAAGACGCAATATAGTGTTTGGCTGTGAGACCAAAAGGCTTTTTAATCTACCATCACGCCTATTTAATTATCCCGAGAAAGATAAGGAAGAGACAATCGAATGCCATTTGCTACTTTCGCTCCTTTTATATGCAGCATACCTTTTATACATGCTCAGCGATTGTGTGTACTTTTAATATTTTTCTGTATGTTCAATAAAAGTACACCTAAGTCGTGCCAGCATTTCCTTTCACTTCTGCCATATAAACCTTTTTAGTCAATCTTCCAATCTTCCATCCTTCATTCTTTCAACGTTTTATTTTTAAATGTTTTATCTCACAATACCTCAATAGAGCTGGCCACTGGTATAGCCATAAATAATATCATTGGCACTTTCAGTTTTTCCTCAATTTTCCGGGCAATTTTTCCAATTTTTCTGTCACTAAAAACCTTATTCAGTCTATTATGAACATTAAAAAAATTTGCTAAATCTGTCCAGGCTTTCTCAAGTGATGCGCTTACCATCGAACAGAATTTAATTTTTATTTAGGTAGGTATATACATTATCAAATTATGTCTCCCGCGAAGTACCCAGCTGATGGTAAATATTGTCAGTATATTTTATAATAATCGTTTTTCAGAAACAGTTTAAGTAGTATTTTTAAATTGGTGCACGGATCTCAACATTTTTTGATGTGTAATATCTTTCCTCTCGCTTTCCTGCAATCTGTGGGAGTGATTTCGTGAAAAGGGACGGAAGTGTGTAACAGGAAGCCGGGGAAGCGCGCGCTACCTATTTGATTTGATCAATGAGCGCGCGCGGATTTTCCGAGAGGTTGGTACTGTCAGCCAACAGTGTGTGCGCGTGTGTGACGAGAAAGGGAAATAGAGAATGAGAATGCATTAGCTGTGCGCTTAACCTACAGTGTTGTGTATTTATAAAGTGTTAATGTTTTCAGGATCCAAGGTGAGATGTCAGATGTTACATATCATTATATTATGCGACTTCTGTATCGCTCGCTCGTTTTTTTTTAACTAAGACTTAATGAGTCATTAGGACCATCGTTTAGGTATCCATTGCTTTTTCACAAGTTTTTCCAAATTTTCATATTCAGATGAAAACATAATTAATCCCGAATAAGCAGCATAAAACTTCCTATATTAGACTTGGTCACTTTTTGGAGATAAAGAAAAGTTTCGGTAGGGATAGCGTGATAACCTAGAATAATGGGATTTGTCTCTAAGTCCGGGGAAAGATAAGAGATCTTCCTAATGAAAGAGGACTTTACGGTTGTTTGTGGAGAAAGTTAAGTTACATTGAAAAAACGAGGTCAACCGCTGAACTTTTGGAATCCATTTACTTTGACGGGAAGTGATAGTTTAATGGGATTGGACGTGGAAAAAACCTTGTTGAAAAATTATGAAAAGTCTTTCAGGTTTATAGTAATTAACTTGGAAGTTTGCAAATCGAATTCATCATACATACCTACCTAACAATTTATGTTAGAATCGTTAGGTATAGCCTTAAAAATCATCGGCTAAATGAGAAAGACGTTGTTTTCCGCTGGGTACCCTGGAGCCGGCAAAAAAATTTAAACTAAATTTCTTAATTGATAAATCTTTTAGATAAATTACTTCTTGTATTTACATTATGCCTATGACTATTTCTTTTAAATGTATCAATAATTTTACGGAAATACATTAAATTATCAAATTTCAACTTTTCCCTAAGTGACTCGCGGTCCACATTTTGTATATTGCACGAATAGTCCTCTTCTGTAGAACAAAAATACTATTTACCTCCGCAGCATTACCCCACATAAGTATTCCGTATGACATAACACTGTGGAATTAACTAAAATAAACTAATCTAATCATGTTCTATATCAATTACTATATACTACTTATACTATATTAAGATAGTAAGGGGATCTGTAAGACAACCCGTGAAGATAAAAAAAAAGATAGTGGATTGACACTTGCACTAGAAATAGTAAGACAGTTAAAAAATACAAGGAACTGAACGTAAATAATTACTTTGGGCAACATGAGGAACTTACAAAATGTATAAACAGCGTCCGACGCGCCGCCATACAGTCCACCGAAATCGACCACAGACTCGTCCAATTCTTGTACGCGCGGCCCACCTTCCATTTTCAAATCGTTGTATTTATGGTTGATTTCGATGGCCGGAACGATATGTCACACACACACACACACACACATCCACACGCCTTTGTTTAATCGAACATGTGTGTCTGTGTGGGTGAGTGAATTGGCCATGCTAACTTTTTGAACAGAAACGAAGATCTCGAAACCGTTTCGAGATATAAGCTTTCAGTACAATTTCTATTTATCAGATTTTAAATTAAGTCTATACTTTTTAAGATATTCAATAACAAACAATAACCTTAATTTGACCGATGTATGACGTCATCTTAAGCAGTATGAAAAAAAAATACCTTTGCCTACAAAAAAGGGCAATCGTCAATCTTTGAATGACATCTTTATAAATTATATTTTACGTGTAATTATTTTCTTTGTTATTAGGACATGACGGGATGAAACACTATTTACTTGCCATTGTAAAAAACTATTCAATTTAAATAAATATAAACACGAGTATATAAACAAGAGTAATTTTTAGGTTAGTCGACCTTGACTGACGTTTGCTTGACGTTAATTTGATTGACTGTCACTTTTTATGTGTAGTGGCCAAGATTATAATCCTGTTCTAAATTCTTGTGACGTCACGTTTACTTTTCGCGGGTAAAATTTGTAAAATATATTAAAAATAGACGCAATGGATAAAAAACAAAAATATCGAAATTAGTTTCTTAAAATGGGCTATATTTTCAAAACAAATTATAAAAAAAGTATATTATAAATATGTAGCATGGCCAATTGCATGTGATCTAGATCGTATGATTTACATTACTAATGTATGGCCTTTGTTCAATCTCGATCATACGGCGGCCGGACCGAAAATTTTCTGTGAGATACCGAACCAGTGCGTGGGCTACTTTAAGTTGCATTTCATTGAAAATAGTAAGTATTGAAAATATTGTGTACCTATTTTTGTTTTTTCAATGAAACTTTTTATGCTGGATGCTAGAAAGTTAAGTATCTAATCTATTTTTGTGTAAACTAGGTAAGTACCTTAGTATTTTTTGTGTAAGCAGTAGATTTAAAACAAAATTGTTCAATATATGAGAGCATAATAACCGCCAACAAACTGTGAAGCAGTCTGGCGGAATTTTCAATTGTACATTGAAATCAAGTAAATAAGAAAAAAAATCTTGAGCCTCATTAAACCTAGTAAAATATAATGTACTTACTTATTATACAAGACAATATCAGGTAACCAGATGTGTTCAGAAGGGACGTGGAGGGTGTCTACGCCGCCGTAGTCGTCTGGGTTCCATTTCAGTTTGTAATCATTCCACTCCTGCGCAACAAAAAACATATAACTTTTAAACAAGATCATATAGGTTTGGACACGTTGAAATAATGAAGGATGAAAGATTGACTAAAAAGGCTGAAGTGAAAGGAAATGCTGGCAGAGGACGACCAAGGTGTACCTTTATTGAACATATAAAAAATGTATTGATCGATGGAAATATTAAAAGTACCTACACACAATCGCCGAGCATGTATGAAAGGTATGACGAATATAAAAGAAGCGAAAGAGGTACGTCAGGATCGTAACAAATGGCATTTGATTGTCTCTGCCTACCCCTCTTAAGATAAAAGGCTTGATGATAGATAGATAGATCAATATCATAAATAATAAATTAAAAGCGAAATTTTGTTTGTCGCCAAAACGGAGCAACAGATTTAAGCTTATTAAGAAATCCTTTGAGATTACGTCACATATCAAATTCAGTTTTATTTCGATATAAAAAAATATCTTAACTAATATAACTAGTGACCCGCTTAGTGATCGAATTTCTTAAAAAAATAGTATCAGTCAGTATTTATTTATTGGCAACATTTTAAAATTCTTTGTAAAGTAGTGGTTATATTCTCTTTGTTCTTTGGCGACAATCTTTACGAGCTAGCCACCATGGTAGACATAATTTTTAACGCATTATATACATACATTTACTTTTCTGCACAACTTCTCTCATACTCCTCGATGACGCGCAACATGGTTAATAATTGCCTTTTAAAAAAAGGTGTACCGAATTAAAAAATTTGGCACCGAAAAGTGTGCTTCTCGAAAGAAAATCCACTATAAAAATATCATCGTTTCAAGTGTGCCTATAAAATTTAAAGAGTTCTCGATTTCTCCAGACCTGATGACCATGGGACCATATGTGAAGTATTTTCAAACAAAAAAAAATCCATATCGGTCCAGGCGTCTTCAAGTAATCGGGGAACATACAAAAAAAATCCGACGAATTGAGAACCTCCACCTTCTTTTGAAGTTCGGTTAAAAAGGGGTACAAAAGTTTGTCTTTACGTATTAATATATATATAAATGTTAAGGTGTGTTTCGTTGTTTGTTCTTCTTTCGCACCACAACAGAGCAAGAGAGCTGGAGCTTTTTATTCAGGAAATCCTTCAGGATAAATTTTATGTGACATTCCAAACTTTTCCACAGGCAAAGCCGGGGCGGTAAGCTAGTTGTGATATATGGCTGTGTTAGAAAATAGAGAGCGGGGCAGAAAGCTGCTGATAAATAAATTCACAAATTTACATACAAATGGCAAGCTCAATCCAACATAGAATAATGCTAGAAGTAAGATGAAAGCGGAGCAAGGACTACATTGCGTCATTAATTCGCAACGTGTTAGTGTTGTCTCTAAATGACGATATATTATATTAACGTTTGTTTTGTATGGGGTGGGGTTTGTTGTTGTATTTTATTTAATTTAATTATTTATTTTTAAAGTGTATATATAACTAAATATTGTGTGAATATTTCAAGCGTCCACCTGTTGCCGTTATCAATATCGAGCAAAAACGAGCAAAAAAAAATCACGTTTGTTGTATGGGAGCCCCCTTAAATATTTATTTTATTCTATTTTTTAGTATTTGTTGTTATAGCGGCAACAGAAATACATCATCTGTGAAATTTTCAACTGTCTAACTATCACGGTTCATGAGACAGACGGACGGACGGACGGACGGACAGACAGACAGACAGACGGACGGACAGCGGAGCCTTAGTAATAGGGTTTCCGTTTTTTTACCCTTTGGGTACGGAACCCTGAAAACAAGTTGTGATACGATTAAATCTATGAATATTAGATCAATAGTTCGCAAAGTGTAAGTGTTTTGTGGCTATTCTTTCTAGTTTATTCTTTGTAAACAATTTATAGCAAATTACGCTCAACTTGTCGATTTCAAAATAAAAAGGGTGGATTGTTTATTTTTTAGAAGTGACACCTAAAAATTTCATTAAAATAGAAGTTGTTTACCAACGGCGGTAGGGGATTGCCTGAAGCATTCTCCAATTGATTCTTGAAAAGGCCGGGACCTAATAACACCGCAATTTCCGTCCAGCTACTTTAGGTCTTGTTCCCAAATACTTTGTGAAAAAGAAATGTAGCACCAATTTTTTTATTATTTTTCCTTTCTTTCTAGTTTATTTATATAAACGTACTAGCGATTTTAGCAACCAAACATCGGGCACGTACCAATGAGTTTTTAATAAAAAAATCTTATCTTATCTTATCCGTACTAAAAGGTTTTTGATCTCAAAACACCTCAACAGAACTAGCTTTAAAAATAAGTCTTGTTTTCCGCTTTTATAAAAGGAGGACGCATTCTATCGGTTTTTCCTGCGGCAATGTAAATATTTTAAGTCAACCTGAGTGTCGGTGGTCGAGTGGGAAAGACGTCGGCTTACAACTGAGAACTGACTGGGTTCGATCCCCACATCCGACCAATGGGGTTTTATAATAAAAAATCTATGTATCCGACAAACCGTACAAAGAGGCTTTTCCAACTACATACCTCAACAGAGCTGGCCACTCGTAAACTAAATAGGGTAAATAATGAAGACAGTAACCCTTGAAGAAAAAAAGTCTAGATACTTCTATACTATAGTAATAATATTGTTACGAGCTAGGGTTCGAAGAGATTTAAAATACCGATTAAATAGACAAACTTTACTTCAACACCACAAAAATACAGTTAAATAATTGACAACACTAAAATAACACTTAGTCGCACTAAATTCCACTTCACTGTTTCGCTTTTGTCGCTCTGATTCGCACTGTGTTCGCTTTGATCGCTCTTATTCGCACTGTGTTCCTTGCGGCAATGATCCTCTGTTTATATTGCCCACCGAACATTCGAGAAACGCCGAGATTGTTGCACAAAGTTGTAGACGCGTCTTGATGCGGCTCGGTGCCAAATACCTACACACCGACCGCGGCAGATTTTGGTACCTATAGCTAGGCGCATACGGTCCATTTTCGTTTGTAGTTGATTCTCTCTGGATGTTTCTAGAGACGTCTATCGACCTTGATGTGTTTAGGTATTTATTTGTGCGATTTAAGTACCTACTCGTTACACTGCCCCCCGCTTAGACTTGCTCGTCCCGAGCAATATTCGAGCCTTTGTAAGGAGCCAGTCGATCAATATGGACAACCTTTAACTGTCCACGCGGGCATCGTTGGATCCGATAGGTCACGTCATTGATCTGCCTGTGTTGATGGTGTGTTTCACCAATGACGTCCTGCCGAGATGCCCATCTCTGTCACTAAAGATGTCAATGTAACGAGTGAGCATCTCCTTCGCTCGTTTGTACTCGGAGATTGACAAGTCCTTCTTCGAAATGTCGACGAGTTCCAAGGGGTTTGCACTGTTATTTTTCATCGCCGACAGCTTCCCCTGGGTGCAGCTCCGCATCCATTTCGCCTCGTCGCACTTCGCCATTGAAGTTGGTCACCCTTACTACAGCTCGTCCACTCTGGCTGTTTACTAAAGTTGGAGTGAGTAACCAGCCTTTATGTTTAGAACGTTCCAGGTGGTCGATGATAGAGCACCTCGTATTGGAGGGGTCCCCATTAGTTGGTAACTCCACATCGACAAGCGTCTCCGAATATGGGTTCAGCTTGACGCCCTTGGCACAACGCACATAGCCAGCATAACCGCCTTTCAAAAATACCTGTTCCTGGCCGCACTGCAGTACACCGTTGCGCAAGTCGATGCCAAACTGGAACCGCTTCATAAAGTCGAGTCCGAGAATGCAGTCGTCTATAATGTCGGCCACGATGACGGTGTGTGGATACTCCCCGTCACCCACCTTGAGTGTCACCGGCAGCTCGTCGTATGCGGGTATTGGCTGACCGGTTGCCGTGAAGAGTTTCAGATGGGAAGATGGACCTCTGGTTCTGCTCGTAGATCGTCCCAACAACTGAGGTCTCACAACCGTACGCGTTGCTCCTGTGTCGATCGTCATCTCACATGGCGTCCCGTTGACCTCGCCTGCGATCACCAGATTGTTCCCGTCGAAAACTTGTCGGATGGTAACTTTTGGGGCTGTGTCACGATCAGCCAGTACCCGCCCCACGGCTCTGGCTGTTACTCGTTTCCCGGAAGCTCCGTAGTTACGGCACGGACATCAGCTCCGACGTCCCGTTTCGGCACTCGTTGATCCGTGCCTTGTCGTTTAAGCGCCGGGCAGCTTGCTTTAAGGTGCCCTAGCTTGTGGCAGTAGAAGCAGCGGGGTAAGTAACTACGCCTCTCTGCTTCAGGTGTCGTTGTTGGAGTAGCCTCCTCCGCCACTTGTCGCAATCGCTGAGAACGAGGCTCCTGTCTCACGGCTTCCACCTCTAGAGCATGGGCCAGTGCGTCTTTCAGGGCGCTGTGGTGGCCCAGTCGAACTGCAGCTCTGACCTCCATGCTGCGGATGCCGTCGATGAATGCTTGAACGAGGTTCGCAGCAATGAACTCTTGTCCGGCAGATGGGTACGCCTTCCTCACGATCTTCTCGATCTCCAGAGCCCATTGTTGCAGATTCTCACCAGCATGTTGCGTCCTGTCCCTCAGCTGCGCTCGGTACACGTGCTCCAGGTGTTTGTCGCCGTACCTGGAGTCCATTGCCTCGATCAGGCTCCCGTACGTGGTGCAGCTGTCTGGAGAGGCTTCCAGAACAGACAGTGCGCGGCCTCTTAAAGCCACTGTCAAGGCGGTCAGAGATTGCTCGTCTGTCCAGCCATTGGCAGAGGCGACCGTTTGGAACTGCAATTTGTACGCTGTCCAGGACGTAGTCCCGTCATACGGCGGCACCTTGACTCGGGGGCCGGAGACGATGGCGCCTCCAGAAACAGGAGCGGTCAGCTTCAGTTTTCTCACTTCATTCTGAAGCCTCTCGCATTGGCTGTCAAGTCGTGCCTCCAACTCTCCGTAGCGGTCGTTAAGTCTTGTATCCTGTTCTCCGCTCATCCTTGTCTGTATTTCCTTATGGAGATCCTTATAGTGCTGTTGGAGGTCTTCGTACCGGATGTCGAGGTCTTCGATTCTCTCCTCGTGCATGTCTGTAACCCTCTGTAGCTGCTTCACCTCCATAGTCACCTTTCCCAGTGATTCTGAAAGCAGCTCCTTTAGGCTAGCAGACTGCTCCTCTTGACGTCGGGCCTGCTCCTCCAATAGCTGCCGAGTCTGCTCCTCCTGACGCCTGGCCTGCTCCTCCTGACGCCTTGCCTGCTCCTCCTGACGCCTTGCCTGCTCCTCCAATAGGTGCCGAGTCTGCTCCTCCTGTCGTCGGGCCTGCTGCTCCTGACGTCGGGCCTGCTCCTCCTGACGTCGGGTCTGCTCCTCCATCAGCCAAATCAGCATTCCCATGTCGGTTGCCTGGGGAGCACCCGCAGAACCCGCAGCACCCGTATCAACTCCAGCAGAAGCTCCAGCACCACCAGCAGCATTCCCAGCAGCACCAGCAGCGGCTACAGCAGCAGTCTCGTCAACCTCCTCTTCGTGATGTCCAGCAGTAGTTTGTCGTGTTTTGGGTCGCCGTGATGACGACGAGTCACGTGGTGTAATCGGCATTTTTTTAATCCCACACTCCTGACACCAATTTGTTACGAGCTAGGGTTCGAAGAGATTTAAAATACCGATTAAATAGACAAACTTTACTTCAACACCACAAAAATACAGTTAAATAATTGACAACACTAAAATAACACTTAGTCGCACTAAATTCCACTTCACTGTTTCGCTTTTGTCGCTCTGATTCGCACTGTGTTCGCTTTGATCGCTCTTATTCGCACTGTGTTCCTTGCGGCAATGATCCTCTGTTTATATTGCCCACCGAACATTCGAGAAACGCCGAGATTGTTGCACAAAGTTGTAGACGCGTCTTGATGCGGCTCGGTGCCAAATACCTACACACCGACCGCGGCAGATTTTGGTACCTATAGCTAGGCGCATACGGTCCATTTTCGTTTGTAGTTGATTCTCTCTGGATTCTAGAGACGTCTATCGACCTTGATGTGTTTAGGTATTTATTTGTGCGATTTAAGTACCTACTCGTTACAATATTATAAAGAGAGACTGAATTTGTTTGCTTGATGGTTTGTAAGATGTAAATTCGAACAGATTTTCCTCAGTTACAATGCTCCATCTTTTACTGATGATTACAAATGCCAATACATACAAAAACAAATTTTTTTACAGTTTACGCGATTACATAGAACGAATAGAATAGAATTCACGTGGAATGTTTAGGTGTATAAAACATCACACTACGTCTTTTGAGAGCGGAACAGTAACAAATAAAACCAAAAACCAAAAAAATACTGATTTGGCGAATTGTGCCAACGGGATCAGTATATTATATTCATCGTATTTCAATTTGCACTGGCAAAACCGAAGCAAAAGTTATTTACCATTACAAACCACATTTAGAGGCTTTTTCATCTAAATATACCTCAACAGAACTGGCCACTCGTTAGGTATAGCCTCATAAAAACAATCGGCTAAACGAGGGAAACTTGGTCTTCCGCTGGGTGCCCTGGAACCGTAACACCGTGAAATAGGAAAAAAAAACCATACAAAAAGAGTACAATAATATATTTCATATAAAAAAAGGGACTTTTCAGTGGAAGTTGACACAGTGATCTTTACACAGCAACAGGAAATTGCAAAAATAATTTGGAAGCGGTCAATTGATATCCCCTCTAGACTCTCCGACGACGAATTTTAATAACGAAACCTTTTTTACATTGGTTAAATTACTTCGGTATTCGATTTTAACACTCTGCAGTGATGAAATAAATTTTCGATTAATTTTTGAAAGAAAATTTGGCTTCGATGGCTGTCTAGTATTATAGAGACAGAGTCATAATAAAGAGAATTTTAGTTCTGTCTGTATGTAATGCTATCCACTTCTTTATACCTACAGACTGAAAAAAGCTGATCATTTTTTTATTACTTGACGGGTTACCTTACCAGGAACCGTGTTGTCAACCCCAGGGTACCAAGAAGAAGACCAAGTCCTACTCTTTTAGTTGATAGTATTTGTGATACTAACAAGTGGCCAGTTTGTTGAGGTATATTTAGATGGAAAAGCCTCTAAGTGTTTTTTGTCGGATTATTTACTTAGGTTTTTAATTATAACAACCCACGAGTACATGGCCATGATCGAACCGTGGTCTGCGCAGGTTACCAGTCAGTCATCTTAACCACTCGGCCATCGATCCCGCTGATATTTTTTTTCTATAAAGTTTTGCTACAGCAACAAAACAACTTTCCCCTTTCGAGGCTGTCAATCTCTATAATATCATGCTTCGAATTCTTTTGTCGCAACCCTCTTAAACGGTAAAACCACCCCTACTCAGGTAATCAATATGGCTAGACTGAGTCACAACCTTTCAGGGGGTAGAAGAAACCACTTGTCGCGTATTGGGATGGTGTTATCCCGTCTGATGAGGTTTGGGTAAGGTAAAAAATGGATATTTTTTTTTCTGTGTTTAGCATCTTCGGAAACGGTTTCTTTCTGGAATAGTCGTGACTAAGACCAGCCTCTATGATTGACTGCAGTACATGAAATTCAGCACTGAAAATAGGTCTCTGTAAATGTTTCCTTACCATGTTTTTTATACGTAAAAGAGTTTGAGAAATTAGGCTAACTGCAAAGAACTAACCTTTAAATAATATAAAGCATGAGATTTTATTATTAGATTTTTGACAATTAGCAAAAAAATGGCTGAACAGTCAAAAAACATCGTTTGACCTACTTATATGCGATATTAACTAAATACCATATTTTCACTTTGATACACAACTAGGCAAATAAATTCTAATCAAGCCCAAAGAAAAAAACATTCGTTGCCCTCCATAAAAGTTGAAATCCATAACATGTCACCATAAAAACTTTTCTCATCCGTTATATCGGACTATTCCTTTTACCATTTCTTCATCGACGTGCGACTAAAATACTCGTTTTTATCATGTTTTTAACAATTTTATGAATGAATAAATACTAAGCCACAAACAAAACAAGTACATAATTATTTAGTTATATATTCACTTTAAAAATAAATAATTAAATTAAAATAAAATTGTTATTTAAGGGGGGCTCCCATACAACAAACGTGATTGTTTTTGCCGTTTTTATAGATAATGGTACGGAACCCTTCGTGCGTGAGTCCGACTCGCACTTGGCCGGTTTTTGAATTTTTGTCTATCTGTCATATCCGTCCGAAATTGATTCCGAAATGACTAAATGCATTTTAGTTTAATTTCATTGGCTTTTGCATTCTTTTCTTAACAAAAAAAAATTAAAACAAAAACAAAAAAAATTAAACCCGTGCGAATCTATCATTTTAGTCATAGAGGCTAATGTCATAAACGGGCTAAATATGGACAATATTACGTGAACAGGTGGCAAGCAGATTTGGTGTTTAGGTTTTTGAACCTGAGTCCCTCTGTTTCAAGTTCAATGACGGACTGATGAAGATACCGTATGAAGTGGTAATGTAATTTTTCCTAATCAAGCGAAAGTTTGTTTTTTTGTTTGCATATGCTACTTTTTATTCCAGAAAACCTTCGAGATAAATTTTCATGTCACATTTCAAATAATTTCACGGGCGAAGTCAGGGCTGAAAGCTTGTAAATCAATAAAAAAACTTAACATTTTAGGAGATATATGGATGAAGTATAAACTTATTTCTTCTTTGAACATTTTCGTATACTTCGCATGCAGATCTAATTGAATTTCGTGATTGGATTGCGAGAAAAAAGAATACTTGGTGCCAAAGTAAATTTCGCCATGTACAAGGATTTAGTAAAATTTACTTGGACGAATGTTTTTAGCGATTTATGACAATGGAAAGTTGAAAATTTTATTAACGACTAGCTTTACAGCCTCGGCTCCGCCCGTGGATATGTTTGAACAAAATAAAGTATAGCATATTATTATGTCACTGAGGGTTATCGTACCTTTCTTTTAGTAAAATCATTTCAGTTCAGAAGTTCGAGAGATTACCAGTTACATCCAAACTTACAAACTTTACCTCTTTATAATATTAGTATAGAATATGAAATAAAGGTTAGTTAATTCGAACCTGGTTTCAAAGTTTCTATCTATCTATCATCACGCCTTTTATCCCAAGAGAAGTAGGCAGAGACAATCGAATGTCTTTTACTACGATTTCAATAAAAATATTCTACATTTAACAAGGTTAGAAGTAAATTGGTACGATACGACTGAAAATTTCTTGATGAATGAAAAGAAAAAGCTTCCTTCATTCCCTGCAATGCAGTAACTACCGAAACAAAGATATATTGGCAAAATTTCGTTTTTGATTCGAAAAATCAAAATAAAGCGATATGAACTTTTGTCTACATTTACAACTTTTACTGTTTTAAAGACATGTTTCAATCGTTTTTCAACAATTAAAATAACTGCAAAAGTTAGCCAACGACTCTATTTTAAAACGCAAAAACAAAATCAAAGAACCCAGAAAGCATCTCTGAAAATTAAATCAAAATTCATTTAGCTATATTTCAGATTATTTTGGATAAAAATAGGGCCAGACAGACGGACTTCTGACTGTCAGACAAAAATTGGATTCAGTATCGTGTAAATTAGATATTTAGAATTTAGTATTAATTTTAAACTCGTAGACAAACACTGACAGAGGAAGATAAAGGTTGCATAATCTATGGAGCGTAAGCGGCTCGGGATCTCCTCCAGTGATCGAGTCTCTAATGTCCAAATAAGAGAGAAGACAAAATTGGTGGACATTGGAACTAGAGTTGCAACACTGAAGTGGAGATGAGCAGGACACATAGCTCGAAGACACGATGGGAGATGGACGTCAAGGGTTACTGAGTCTTCACTCATGGAATGGGCCACAGAAGTGTCGGCAGACCACCAGCGAGATGGAGTGATGACATAGTAAAAAGAGAGGGTAGAGAACCGTGGAGTATATAGGGAGAAATGGCGCAACTACTAAGGGACCCCGCCCGCCGCTTCAACACTGATTAAAAGTGCCTTATGTGTTTGAGTAATGTAATACCTACGTAACCCTGAAAATGATATCGGAGAAGGTTTTAGCCCAGCCTCCTTAGCAACAACCTACAACAAATTTGAAATTTAAACAGCAATACGATTCACAAAGGAATAAAGTGGGCGAACATTAAATACGGGGAATTGTTACGAACAAAAATTTACACAAGTTGAAAGCGGCTGAACAACTTCGCAACTATTTAAGACTGGTATGCAACTCTAAACGATGCTGTCTGAGCTTTTATGTACTGGCGTTCTTGTTTGAAATTTCATGCTTTCATAAATTAAAAACACATACATACACACGCCATATTTTAGAAGGAGTAGAATAACTGTGTAACAAAAACGGAAACTTTCACATTTGCTACAGCGATATTCCCAATAAATATTATTGAAGTAAAATACTTCTTTAGGTGCGTTGAGCGATTTTTGATAGAGGTAAATCTTATGGAATCGCGAGATGCTCTCGGCACAAATGCCAACCATGGATTGCCCGGTCCGAGTAAGCTCGACCCATGAATTCGGGCATTTTCGGCTGTGCATTTCTGGCAGGCAATTCTCGGCCGGAGCGAGTTTTTTTTTGAAATCTTTTTTAAGGGTGCGCTAGATGGCGTTATTATACGTTATTATACTTATAAATTAAATACCACTGTTATTCATAGTTTTAAGTTTTCACTTCTGTCGGCACTAGTATGCCTTTTTATGTTTTAATAGTGGAAATCTTCTAAGATATTGAGATGAACTAGGAAAATTTGTGAATATAAATATAGATTTAGCATACTAGCTAGATAGTCATTTTAAAAATATATTTTTAGTTTAAAATTTATTATTCCACTTAAATTTATTACATACTAATATTAATTTATAAATGACAGACATACACATTTAAATAATTTGTATACTTAGATAATTAATAATTTGTAGAGATAAAAGCTTTCAGGTTTAACTAAAAAGGATTATGAAATTTATAATAAGTTTAATAAGTTTTATACAGAACTAGCGATTCCGCCCCCGGTTTCTCACGGGTAGGTATAACATGAATATACAATAATTTGAATACCTACATAAATACTCTTATAACTACTTATTTATTAGAGATAGATATTTTCCACTGCGGACTCTTTGTAGATAATTTTATTATACACAATTCTTTTATACATAATTTTGTTATGTCTCTGACGGATTAGACAGCATACGCCATATAAACTCGCTGGGGCTAACTTTTCGCGACTTGATTTACTACTGTTATTTCTCAACTCCTAAACAGGATAGGTCAATGTTTAATACTCGTAAACCTTGCCTACAGACGCGATGGAGGACTTTGCTTTATAATATGTAGTGATTAAGTTTCTGAAACAAATAATCACTACTGAAGGATTGGATGAAATATGGTAGTAAACTGCCAAAAATATTAATCAATAATTACAAGCTCTTATTGGATAATAATTAAAAAATCACATCTCATTCTTTATGCAGAGAAAATAGGTAAAATTTTAATTCACTATATTTTCCTTGAACAGACATACAAACATCGAAGTCAATTGACCAAAATATATTTAAAAGGACGGAAATAAAACTGTAAATCAATGTTTTGCAATTTAACAGTAAGCTTACAACTGGACAATGCTCAGAAACCACGTCGTGGTAGATTAAATTATTAAATTGGCATCGCTCCATGAAAACTATTAAAATTAATATTTATTGTGGCATATTTATAACAGAATGTATGGAGTTCTTTAAAATAGTAGATCGTTATAGCCTCACAAATACCATCGGCTAAAAGAGGGAGACTTCATCTTCGGGAGACTGTTTCGGGAGCTGCAAGGTGTTGAGATCGTAGAGTAAAACTCAGCGAGGGATTCAAAGTACACGCTCCGAGAAATAAATAATTAATAAATAACTAAAAAGATTGAAGTTATTTTAAATTGTTAACAGTAATAAACATGCTCGTAGATTAGGCGTTGATTAAACAAAACTGTAGAAATAAATAAACATTTTTTTCCATAATAAAATCTGCTGATTGTTCCCGGGTCTTCCTCACTTAGCCGAAGATTTTTTGAGGCTATACCTAACGAGTGGCCAGCTCTGTTGAGGTATGTAGATAGAAAAGCCTCTTTGTATGGTTTGTCGAATAATGTATATAGATTTTTTATTATAAAAAAACCCATGGTCGGATGTGGGGATCGAACCCGCGACTTCTCTGTATGTGACTGTTGTGAGCCGACGTTTTACCCACTCGACCACCGACGCCCTTGGAGGTCTTTGAAGTCTAATATACACCAAATAATAATTTGAAGATAAGTCCGCGAGTTGGCATTAGTTTTTCTTGTAATTGACTGTGTATTCCCTTCAGAATATGACTTATATAGTCATGTAAGGAATATTGACAACAAATTGAGTAGGATATACAGTCTCAGCCTCACTCTATCAAAGATCAAGTTTTTACCGCCTACATAAAAGTTGGCAGCGTCAAAAATATGATCGTTTTCTGAAACTTTACGATTTGTTTATTCGAAGTGATAGTTCTTTAGTACATCTCTCTCGAACGAGGGGGATTCTAGCATCGAGGAACTTTGTCCATCAAATATATTTCGTTTTTGTACATTTTTTTTGGTGAGATAGAAAATCTCGTGGAAGTTATGTGATAGGTAGGTAGTGTTTTTGCTGATTTGTAACCGTGTCTACTTTTTGCCAGTTTATGGTAAGCCTGTTGCTGCACTTGATATACAAATGTGTCACTTCTTATCAGACCTAAATATCTGTTAGTTTTAGTTCAAGCCGTTCAAGTGATGAACGAACAGCATTTAATTTTTATTTAGGTATATAAATTTCGCAAAGTTTAATTTTAAGAACTCTCTTGGTCGCGTAACAGTTAGTTAGTTTTCTAGTTAGAAAACGCTCAAAAAGTGTCCGAGCGATAGAAATAAATAGAGAAAGAAAATTTCCAAACAAATCCGGTACAATAAAATGCACAAAACGGACTTCAGCAATTCAAGTATTGTACAAAAAATATTAGAAATAGCAAGTTCTGGTTAATGGATCCATAAATTATGTGAAGTTAGTTTTACTCGATATGTAAAAAATATACATTAGTAAATATAAAAATATGCGTGAAATTGATGACTTTCAGGGTGCATCATGAAACTTAGGTGTAGCTGATATTGACATATTTTTACATATTTGAGTATAGATAATTTCATATACTTTAAAAACCATTAACTAGAACTTTCTATTTTTCCGTTTTTGGACAGTATTTGTCCGTTTTTGGACAAAAGTTATGAGGCGTCTCCTTAATTGGGAGTCCTGATTTCTGGCCGAGTTTTGTTTGTTTTATTTAAAAAGTTACGATGGGGGGGGGACACTTTGCATACTACTGTTTTACCAAGGAACCCTAAAACTAACCAATATAAAATTTACATTAGATATATTTTTATTTCTGTTAAAGATGTGACACATCTAGGTCCATTAAGTGCAGCAACAGGCTTGCCACCTGTTCTGTTCAATATGGACAACTGGCAAAAAGTGAACTCTGTTACTGGTGTCTCTGGCCACACCGCAAGGTATCTTTATACCGTGAAGGTGTGTTTGTTTGTTGTTGCTATATTAAAATGTTATACCAATCTTGTTTACTTTCTTGTCCAATAAGGAAACGTATATAAACTTTGTTGAATAAACAAAAACGTCCTTTCAGTTAGGTTGCGTAAAAACGTAATTTATGCCCCATGATTTTTATGTTCAAAGGTAAGCTCTTTTTACGATGCCTTGTCTACCGTGAATTTTCTAATATAGAGAATTTTGCTACCAATTAGACCTAACTTTCATAAAGGGACTTTGATATTTCTAAACTGGGAAAAGGTCTCAAAGGCACTAAAATAATAACTAAAAAAAACCTTTAAAAAAAAAGTGCACCGACTTCAAAAATTTGCACTGAAAAGTAAGAAATAATAAAAATTTCGTCGTAGAATTTGAAGATGGTTGGTGCAAAATTAGGATACAAAATTAAGTAAACATCTAAGAACATAAATATCTGTTCAATTTTATATATTATGTTTGTACTGATGATCGTAGGTTCCTAATAAATTATCTAGATTAGTGAATTTTGGGTACCTACTAAGTTATTTCTAATTTGGCACCAACCGTCTTCAAATTCTACGACGAAATTTTTATTATTTCTTACTTTTCAGTGCAAATTTTTGAAGTCGGTGCACTTTTTTTTAAAAGGTTTATTTTTGCCTTGGGAGACAAATAATAACGCAACTAAAAAATATTGATGGAAAATTAAAAAAAATATACCCCTGTGGATGTGATTTGAACCATGTAATGTGCTGGTGCATCCTATGCACCCCATTACATTTAAACGCTAGACCATCGTCACCCGTTGCTAAGGCTTTTTCTGATACATAATTTCAGCCGTAAACAGAAATTAATTACTGAATTTCTGAAAAACTACTGAACCGATTTTCGTCATATGTCTGTGAGATAATGTCGAGAAATTATTATGTATTGAAAAAAATAAGTTGTCAAAAACGGTACATATTTTATCGAGATATCAAGAAAAATGTACTTATAAAGTCAGTTTTTTCAAAATTTCTGAAAAACTAATGAACCAATTTTTATGAAATAAAAATGGGACCAATCCGGAAGAATTATCTGTCGATTAAAAAAGAAACCATCAAAATCGGTTCACAATTGGCGGAGTTATCGATGTACATACATACATAAAAAAAAAAAAAAAAAAAAAAAAAAAAAAACGGTCCGAATTGAGAACCTTCTCCTTCTTTTTTTGGAAGTCGGTTAACCTACGTATTATTTTTCCTTATAATTCTAAGTTTTATTTCCCCAATAATTTAGCACCTAGATAACCTGTATTATTACGGCATATGAAAAAAAAATGCATTTGAAGTAATGTGGAGAGTTATCCCCGGAACCACTGATCCGATTCTGAAAATTATTTCACTAATAGGACGCTACATTATCCCTATATTTAATTTTGGTCGAAAATATCCACGGGCAAATCCGGGTCGGAGAGTTACTGTTCGACACTTGAAAGATTCGACAAATTGTTTTAATTTATCACGTTGATATTTAATTTACAAATTCAAGCCAAAAGTAAATAAACTAATATAAAGCAACCTTACAAAGCTAAGTAGCTACTATAGTTGAGTGTATCAACCTCTTTGTATCTGTCAAAACAGTCCTAAAGGAGGAAAACAGCAAACAATATGATGAAATAGGGCTCTTTAGTACAAAGAGTATAGGACAAATTTTATTGTGACATTATTCTATATCCATTAGTCAACTTTTGTTGCATGTGACAGGTCGTGACACGGGAATTGGGAAGAAAAGGATGAGTTTCCGGCCGTTTCGCGTTTTGTCCGGTCGGTCAACACGTCGGTAACGCTACCGGTTGCGGAGATTTGTCAAAACGAACGAGGGAGAAAATGTCAATCGGATGGAAAATTTACTGTCTTTTTTGTGGATTAATTGCTTTTTTGACTGATTTGAAATTCTAAATACATATTTTTATTTACTCTGAATTCTTTTGCATTTCAACGGTTGAACGGATTTTAATTAAATTTGGAAGGTAAATAGGTTATGGATTAAAACATACGGAAAAGTGGGTTTTTAATTATTATGGGTATCTAATTATATTATTACAGCTACGGGATTATTTCTGTTTTTTTTTGTTCTATTTCTACGTGGGTGAAAAAAAAACTTGTTGCTTTACAGCTCCCGGAAACCGTTGCTGGCTCCAGGGTACTCAGCAGACACTTACCCAAAGATTTTTTTGAGGTGAAAATCACTATTTTTTAATGTTGAAATGTATTCAGAGTAGTTAGTTGGTTTTGTATAGCTTGCATTTGAAATAATTTCATTTCATTTTAAATTGGTAAAAAATACAAAAGATAAATATCTTCAAATTAAGCAATATGACTTAATACTTACCATAACACAGCTTATAAATTCACGAACCAAAAAAAAAACTGCTCAAATATTCATGTCATGAATGAAGGGTGGGCCAAGAAAGCTTCAGGGCATCAATGTATGTAGTAATTTATGGATCAAGTTTTGCCACCCCAGCTCGTATGTTAGGAGTTTGATTGGTGTTTACGAATTTCATTTATTATACGATATACTAGCTGTTGCCAGATACTTTGTACGGTATGACATATATGATGAAAAACAATTTCAGAGGTTTTCTAGAATCTGTAAAATATATGTTTAATAATTTGTTTAAGTTGTAATTTATTTTTACAATTGATAATGATTAGATGTGCTTCAATTAAACTCCGGTACTCAATATCAAGTTAGTCGGCCATCTTACTTCTGTCAAAAATATGGCAATTCTCAATCAATCCTAGAAAAAATAGTTTATTTATACAACACTTTCAAATCAAATTGCTGATAGTTATTATTTTAAATGAGATAGTTATTTTAAAAGCCATATTTTTATTATTTAGGTTTCTAAATTCATTGCGTTTTGAAAACTATGGCTACTTAGAACTCTTAATAATAAAAATAATAATTATCAACAATTTGAGTTGAATATGTATAAATAAACTAATTTTTCTAGGTTTAATTGAGATTTGCCATATTTTTTACAGATTTAAGATAGTCGACAGGACCCCTATGCTGCTCGCGCGAATATTTGCATCTCTATTAAAATATATATTTAAAAAAAAATTAAAACAATTAATACTATGAGGAACTGGCCTTGGAGACATCACTATATTTTGCAAATGAGCGCTATACATTTGATACATATACAAATTTTACAAATTAGAGTACATAAAATACTAAAACAATGTGGGTAAACATTTTTAAAGCATTTTTACGTAGTATGTCATCAAAATTTTTAAATTGCTTCTAGCCTAAGCTTTGGATGCCGTTACAACTGTACGAATTTCAAAAGCAGGGTGTCGAGGGGTGTAAAATATTAAAGCAATCCTCCTTTGGTATCAGACAAGACAGTAATTCGAGGCTCCATGAGTGACTAGCTCTTTTGAGGTAATTTGAGATTTAAAAATACTTATTCAGACCTTGCTCCACATTACTTAACCGACTTATTTCTGTGTAAATTTTCCACAAAAGCTGGTAAACAAGTGTTTCTATTTCAGGTTTCCTAGTATTATTTGACGAAATATGAAAACAAAGAGCAAAAAATTCGCACAATGTTTTTCTTGATACAGTCTATTAAAGCGACTGTCAGCCAGTGTGAGTTATGTTGACAGCTGGAGACTTGGGCGGAATCCACGAGAGCATAAGGACGAAGTATTCAAAGAATTCTTTTGTAACCTAAGATTGTTTCAAATGATATTTCTACTGTACTGCATATATTTTAAAGGAAACTATGTTGAATTAAATCCTGAAAAGATACAGCAAATAACAACTTCCTTAATTAACAACAATTCCCTTTTAACAATTACCAATAAATGTATGACAATTAAGTCTGTTCGCGACAGAGTGTAGTGAAAGTGCTAAAAATCATAGTGAATTGTGTTAAAGGCGGAAAACGCCAAAGTGAAATATAGACATTAAACGGTATGCGTAGACGTAGGCCGAGGTGTACGAGTGCACTGCGTTGCACTGGAGCGGGGTAGGCACCCCGAGGCAAGCTCACACCTCGGAGTAGGTTTGCGAGAGCCTCTAGCGCGCGCCCGCCGGCCAATCGCACGTCGTCTGTCTGTGACGGAGCGATAGGACCAGCGGCGCGCGGATTGTACGATTTACTAGTCTGCCCTTAGCCCAGTGCCTGGAATGCGGTACCCACGCTGCTGTGGCATAAGGCCTTTAGGTCGAAAGGTTAGATCTACAATGTAGGCCGAAATAATATGTCTGTATGGAGGGGTGAGGATATGTTGCGCTAATTGAACGTAACTAGGATTCATTTAGAGGTATAAGCCTAACATAAAAGCAAGCGCATCATAAACTCATCCCAGATGTATCACTACACGAACACGGCACTCTTGTCTTCCATCAAAGCCGTCAGTTGAACTTGTTGTATATGTAAATAATTGTTGCTGTTCATTATAATATTGTGTACTTGTATAGTATTTGCTTGTATTATGTTTGCTTGTATTGTATATTTGAAACTTGTCATTTAGTGCCTAAATAAAGAGATTTAGGTATTTCATAAAGCCAGAATACTGGATTCGACCTGAGAGATAGTCGAACTTCCATTCGTGGAAAGAAACCGCACGAGATTGGTTATCGAGTTCCAACCAATCCCCAATGGGGAACAATATCACGCCATCCGTGTTCATTGGTCGGACAAAAGAGTCCACAGCGATTGGCCCAATATCACGCGATATTTTGTTGAACATTTGTATTTTCTGAAAGTTGTTGTATATTATTGTATGTTGTTTTATTGTAACCTATAACTTGTGTTTATATGTGAATATCCTTTGTATATATAAATTGTGTGCTTTAAATGATAAATAAACGATAAAACATGCGGTGTTTCACTGGGCGGTGGGCTCTGATTGGAAGACGCGCGCGCGTGGGAGGTACTCTTGCCGCGGCCCCGGTCCGACAATAGATCGTGCATATAATAGAGGTCGGCCGGGTGCTTAGACACAGTCGGCGTCAAGATCTCGTGGCAAGAGGACCTCCAGCGAACACCGAGAAGAGCCCCGCCGTCAAGTGGCCACCGTGTGTTCCATGTGAAACCAAACAAGAAGCGTTTTCATTTTCTTCGAGTCTTCGGAGTTCGAGCCACCTACCCGTACCCTGCGGTCTCTCGTTCCCTACTGCTGCGGAACAGGCCCTATCGCGTACAAAGTCTTCCTTATTGATATTTTCTCGGATTCCACATCCGGTCATGGCGACGAGCGCACGCGTTTTCGTCGTGGCGTGATGTGGAATCCAGTTTAATCCTGTTCGTGCTGTGATGGTTGTGATTAATCAGTGATTAATAAGACATATTCGGACACGGTCGGCGGGATTATCTTAAATACCGATTAATAGGCTATAAACACTATAAAGGCTAGAATATTTGACATTGGCAAATCATCGATAAACATTGGTGGAGCCATAATAAAAAAAAGAAAAATATATTTTCTCAGGCTACGTAAAGTGACCAGTTCTGTTTGAAATAATTTAAATGCAGTTTTGAAATTAATTCAAAGTGAATTAAATGAAAAATAAGTACACAAAATACTTATACGAATTGATGAACATTTTTGCAGTAGGTTTGGTACGTTTAAGATAGAAATATATTGTACGTAAGTATGCAAGTCTCACCTGTTCCACCCATACGTTCGTAGTCATGATTTGATTTTTGAGATTCTGAAACAAACAAATTTTATTTTTAAATACAAAAAATTAAAGGCGTTTTTCATAAATATCTGTTTGGTACAATTATGCTCCAATTTTTTCCCTTTTTAATAAAATTTGACACGACTTAGTTTTTTTTCAGATTATATATTATTTTCATTACTTAGTAACAAATTGTAGAAAACAATAAAATAAAATACAATGGAGTCTTGAAGTTCAAAAATATAAATAATAATAAATTAACAATATTACTAAGTTCATAAACAAGTTACTTCAAAGTTACTAGAATCACATTTAACTCTTCTCGGTTTAAAGTTCAAAAGTTTAATGAAATTTCTTGTGAATAATGTTCGCTTATATCGCGAACATATTAACCATAATTTAGTCAACATTTTTGAGAATTTTTACAAAAGGTACGATAAAATGCTTTGGAGGTTGCGTTTGGTCATCACGTCGAGTTCACCAATATAGAAATGGCTACATACAACAATCCAACGATCATGAGTAAAAGGAATACTCCCCAACGCGTGTCGCTGGAAGTTGTATATAGGCCAATCTATTAAATATTTTTAATGGCGCGATACAGGGAAGGGAAATCTTCATCGTATTTTCTTTTTATTATAACTCAAGATAGTACTGGAGATATTTTAATGCGGTTTTCACCATTACTTGAGCATTTATTTTAGAAGGTTGTACTATATTAAACACATTTCACTTTCGGGGTGGGGAAGGGGCGGAAATCAATACAAATTATTAAAATTGAAGTGTCAATCTGTGAATTCAGATTTAGCAACAATGTGCGTCGGTGGCCGAGTGATTAAAATGTCTGGTATTAACTAGGCAGACCACGGGTTCGATCCCGGATCCCGGCCATGTACCAATGGGTTTTTTAATTAAAAAATTATGTACATAATCCGACAAACCACACTTAGAGGCTTTTCCATCTAAATATATCTCAACAGAACTAGCCACTCGTTAGGTATAGCCTCACAAATACCATCGGCAAAATTCAGCTGGGTACCCTGGAACCGTAACACGGTTTATTTTTGTCCAAAATAGGCTCCTAAACAAGTAAATAGATTTTGATGAATGTTTTAGTGGTCACAGTGGGTTATTATTTTTCTATATAAATGGTTGCGTTATCCACAGGCGAAGCCAGTAAATGTAAGATAAGGAAATAAAATCTATTCTAGGCAATTGGAGTGCGCGTAAAACCTATATTAGCTGAAAGTTTTCGATTCAGTTTGCTGGCTGGCCATAGCTTTAATTACCTGAAGTTTTGGATCAGATAAAATTACATTCCGCAAGTGTACGCTGTTCAACTTGGCTAACCGTTTGCTTTCCTTGGGAATTAAAGCGGGGGATTCTTTTGAAACTTTTCGCTGTAGAATTCAATACGAATTTAGATTCAGGAACTTTTACATACAAGTTACTGAAGTACATTATTTTTATATGGGACAAAGCGACTCGCACTGGGTTGAAAAGTTGTTTATGAAAATTTTCATTTTAGTGGACTAAAAAGAGATCAGAGATCTTATGCACCACATGATCTTCAGAGTGCATTAAAAATTGAGTTTTGACAGCTGTCCTCATCGAGACCTGACATTTTGCTAAAGACTCTACCAGTCTAGGATTCTACGTCACATCATGGCGACCAACGCACGAGTTCCGTCGTGACATAATGGGGAATTTAGTTTAATCCCATCCGCGCATCTACAGAAGCGACCGAAAAAACATTTCCAATGTTAAAAAAACGTGAAAGCAGGACAAACAAACAAACACTTTTGCATTTAGTTAGGATTATCAGCTCAAACTTTTAATATTGGCAAAACAAAAAACCGCCATTTTGAAGATTATTTTTCTCTCTAATGACGAAAAATAAAGAATTAAATCAAAATTAAATGATTCTTTTAAAATTAGACTAATTTTTTAATTTCTTTGAAAGACGCCGTCTGTTGGAGATCAGTTCAACTAACGGTGCGACGTTTTCGCACGGGTCATCTAGTATCTACATTTATACATAATTATTTCAGTTGTATACTGAATTGCTGGTGTAACGCCTCCTATTAGTATATTCCTTAAGCGCCTACCTATATAATTTTATGACGCCCATAACACTATTAAGATGGCCCGCCCTTAACAGATCCTTTGGCATATTATTGTAACGATTACTTCACTACCAACTATACAAGATTTCTACCTCGAATTCGCCGCATTTTTGATTGGTTGAGGTATATGGTTATTGTTCCCCTTCATTGAGTCGTAAACTCAGTTTTACGCGCGACTTATTTTCTCCTTATAGATAGAATTTGAATTTTAATGATAGTAATATTGACATTTAATTTATGATAATGATTTGATTTCACTGACATTTTGTCGTACATGCTATGTATTTTTTTTGTAATTGTTGAATTTGTAATTGTAATGTATAGTCGTGATGTATAATTGTAAATGCAAATAAAGTTGTAGGGTAAAATATTGTACGCTTTAATCATCACAAAGAGAACACTGTTTTGTGACATCATATTATTATTATACCATATTGTGTGAAACAATAAATAAAATTTGAATTTGAAATTTGAATTCCATATCTCTTTAGAAATATTTTTTTTCAAATGGGACTGGTATGTTCATGACAAATTTATAAATTATATAAATTCTTCAAAGTGAGGCTAAAATTGAATTAAAATAAAATACCCGGTTGTTGTATTTCTTGATAAAAAGACGATATAGAACATAGAACAGGTGTTAAAAACGGAAACCCTATTAGTAAGGCTCCGCTGTCCGTCCGTCTGTCACCAGGCTGTATCTCATGAACCGTGATAGTTAGACAGATGAAATTTTCACAATTGATGTATTTCTGTTGCCACTATAACAACAAATACTAAAAAACAGACTACAATAAATATTTAAGGGGGCTCCCATACAACAAACCTGTTTGTTTTTGCCGTTTTTATAGATAATGTATGTGCTCCTATACGAAATCCCAGAGCTAGCGCATTTGATCCCTTCCTGCTAGCTAGATCGAAAACGGTCCTCGGTCTGGTCTCTCCTCTTAACCGTATGGTCGGACAGTATAACAAGATGCATAAGCGACACGACTTAGATGTGTTTGGTTCTCGGGCCACTTTCCAAACCACGATTGGAAAAATTGATTTTTTTGAGTATTCTTAGTTATTAGTTTAGAAATTGTTTTCGTGTAAATTATTATTATTGTATTTTTTGTGTTATTATTATTATTCAATTACTTTTTTTTTCTTATCAATGTTGTGTTGTTGTTATAAAAATGTTAATAGCCCTATAATTGACACTGCGTCTACTAAGTTACAAAAATGTACAATGCATATGTGTGGACGTAGGTGTTGTTGGGTTATTTATAATAAATAAATAAATAAATAATGGTACGGAACCCTTCGTGCGCGAGTCCAACTAGCACTTGGTCGGTTTTTTTTATTAATATTACCGTATTTCTTGATAATAAGAAATTATAGCAAAATTGGTAAATCGTGGCGAGAAGTAGGATGGATCTGAAAATCACGTATTTTCAGACCCACAGAATTGCAATAATAATTTTCATTTCAAATTAAGTAATGAATTTCTACTTTCTATTAATATTCGTAATAATAAGGATTGCTCCAATAGATTCGATTAAAGCCCATTGTGAGATACACAATGAGGATTAGGACCCTCGTTTTCGGTGAAGCGAGATAACGAATTTGAGGCATCAATTTTGGTGTAAATAGTTTTAACTAATATTCTGCGATCAGATTAAGGGATTGATAGTGTATACTCGTACTGCATGCCTAATATAATTAATAGTCTAACAGTGTCATAATATTCACTTAAAGATCTTAAGGGTTTGATAATCAAACTAAAGTAATCAAATTATACACTTGATTCCATGCTTCGCCCGTGGAGATGTTTGAAATGTCACATAAGAATTTTATCCCAAGCGGGTAGGCAGAGACAATTGAAAGCAAATTTGCTAGGATCCTGACATACCTCTTTCGCTTTTTTTTATATATTTATCATACCTTTCAGATTCTATAAAAAAATCTCTTACAGATAGATAGAGGAAATAAATTAATAAATCGGACATGTGCTACATTGTATCCTATTTTATTTATTTATTTATTTCTTTTACCTATCTGTAAGAGGGCACACTTTTTTTTCTTTCTCCACGGGTTGCCTTACAGCTCCCAAGAAACCGTTTTACGGTCCCAAGGTACCCAGCGGAAGACCAAGTGTCTCTCGTTTAGCCGATGGTATTTGTGAGGCTATACCTAACGAGTGGCTACTTCTGTTGAGGTATATTTAGATGGAAAATCCACTAAGTGTGGTCTCCCTCTAGTGCACCATTTTTTTTAGTGGTGCTCATTGAGAGGAATTGCCATAGTTACCACGCTTGGCAGGCGGATTGGTGACCGGACGCCGGCTTTACGTGCCCTCCGAAGCACGAGGAGTCGATTTAAGCACATATACTTAAAGAAAATTGGTGCTTAGCATTTTGGCAGGGGGTAGGATTCGAACCCGGGACCTCCGGTTTCAAGTCCACCGTCCTACCAATTAGGCTATCGACTACCTATTAGGCTATCGACTACCTTTTTTTACACATGGCCTATATCTAATACATATAATCTGATATACTTAAACTTTTTTAAACGTACTCATGCCTGGAAGTTAAGAGCATTATCTGATATGTTTTACTTATGAAAAGAATTTTAGAGGCTGTCACATGTACTTAAAAGATGCTTTCATACAAAAGGAGGGCGGAATTAGAGGAGCTCTTATTTGTGTTAATCGCGATTCTTTTGTTATTAAAAAAGATGTCAAGTTAGCTGAAGCCATCTGATTTATGAGTAGCTTTGTTGTCTATGATACAAAGGGATTTTGTCGAGTAATGTTACCTTCATAAAGACGAGGATAAATATTTGGAAAATCAATTTTCCCGGTTTCTAGGACACCTAAGATTTGGAGTTGGTGCCACTAGAAATGGGTTTCAATTAAATATAGTTTTAACAAATAATAGGCGTCGGTGGTCGACTGGTTAAGACGTCTGGTATTAACTAGGCAGACCACGGGTTCGATCCCGGATCCCGGTCATGTACCAATGGGTTTTCGCAAATACCATCGGCTAAACGAGGAAGACTTGGTTTTCCGCTGGGTACCCTGGAACCGTAACATGGTAACTGGCCACTCGTTAGGTATAGTCTCACAAATAACATCGGCTAAAAGAGGGAGTTTTTACGCATTAAAAGCGCCCTTTTCATGCTGGAGAAGTGAAAAAACATTTTTATTGAATTTTATACCATCATGGATGTTTTCCAGCTTCAGTGAACCAGGGGACACAGACAAAAACAGACTTACACATTTAGCCAATGAAAATTTGATAATAATTTTGAAGGTATCTAAAATTACACATCATATGGCCAATGTGGGAATCGAATCCTTGTTGTAATAATTTTCATAATTAATCTATATTCTATGTTATAATAGAGGTCCTCATTTATTGGCTTTTAATTGCTAATAATGTTCGGGGTTTTTATTGATTTATGAACCAGCGGTTTCATTAATGGAATTACTTTGAAATGCAAATTTTATTGTTGCAAACTTTTGGGAGAATATTAATAGCTAATTTGGAATATGTTTAAAAACATAAATTGTGATAAAATTATAATTTAGATATAACCAAAAGACCCAAATATGTACCAAAAATTCCTATTCTAATTGCTCTACAATATATATACCTACACATGGACGTAAAAAAGTAGAGGACGGATCGCCGCTAAGACAAAAGTGAAGCACCAAGCGTGCATGTGTGCTACCGATTTTATTTATCTCTAATATATCTTTAAATTGTAGAATAAGTGGTAAATTACTAACTTACCTATGAAATGTGATTCCTTGAGATTTTTTATGAGTAATGGAGTTGTTTTTGCATAATTTTACTACACAAGACGGCATTGTTTTTTATTTTCTTAATGGCGGCTGATCAGCATAACCGAATGAAAATGTGTGCGTGAGGCTCGTATTTACAATGAAATTGGCATAACTTGGTTGCTTCACTTTTGTCTTAGCGGCGATCCGTCCTCTCCTTTTTTACGTCCATGTACCTACATTAATATTTTATCAAGTATCCCTAAAAATGCATTACTTTGCAGTCTAACCCAGTGTATTTGACTTTTACGGTCTTTTTCACAATAGGAATGGGTACATAAGCAATTTACTTGAAATACTCAGACTGAAAATTGGTGAGCAGAAATAAGATTAATACTATAAATGCGAAAGTTTCTTTGTTTGTCCTTTTTTCACGTCGAAATGGAGCAACGGATGCTATATACATTTTTGTCACATTAAAAATCCACGGACTGAACCGATTTATAATAATTAATAGCTGACCGCCCCCGGCTTCGCCCGTGGATATATTCGAACAAAATAAAATATACCCTACAGCACTCATAGATAATGGCTTGCCTGCACTACCCCTACCCCTACCCTGTTTCCCACGACTGCCGTGATGGTTAATAGCCGTTTTACTCAGGGATAATTCTAATGGTGAAAGAATGATCAAAATCCGTTCAGAGTTTTTGAGTTTATTCGTAACAAACATACAAAAATACAAATTTTTCCTGTTTATAATAGTATAGATATGAAAAGTAGGCGCATTCCATAAGAAGCTTACATAATTAATAGAAAATCCGAAAAACAACAACCGGGCATATCCCCAAAAATTTGCTTATCGACCAAAACCTTCGCTATTTTTCTCAGCGTAATCTATAGGGTATGGGCAGACGCTAACTTTGCGTTCACGAAAGACGCTAATTGAAGACAAAATTACATAATTTACTCTTCGTTTTCTACAATGAGTATAAACTCAAATTTCAACTCCTTGGTTTGGTCAGAGTGAAGGACAGTTTCGTTAGGTCACGTGATTGTATTTCAGTCGATCCAATACATTTAAAGCTATCTATTCTACATTCTATGATATTCGTTTAATTGTACATTGTCTAATACCCCAGGGCGGAAAATAAATAAATAAATCCACTGAAGCGACTCTGAAATCTAGTACAACTGTGCGTCCATATTATTAATAACAATTTGTAGACACCATTATCTTTATAGTAGCGGTCCTGCCGTCTGCTGATGAGTAATTAAACTTTGTAATTGGATTTCGTCGGGTCATCGCGACTCTCACCAAGTACTAAAGATGGCAACGTTGTTATATTGTGGTTAAATTCTACTAATTTCACTCTTATTTTTAACTAATTAGTCATTACTAATTACATATTATAAAACAAAGTCACCCGCCGCGTCTGTGTGTCTGTGCCCTTTTCACAGAAAAACTACTAAACGGATTTTGTTGCGGTTTCCATTAGATAGGTTGATTTACCGGAAATTTTTACGAGTATTAAACATGGACCTATTATCTTTAGGAGCTGAGCATTAACAGTATAAGTGAATCAAGTCGGGGAAATAGTTAACCTCAGCGAGTTTTCATGGCGTATGCTGTTTAATCCGTCAAAATGACGTAGGAAAGAATAGGGATGTTGACATTTCTTTGAAAATACTTTTAAATTATAGCTGTAAGATTTATTATACCTAATAAAATAATTTGAAAATTTTATATTCGTATTTTCATTTAAAAATCATGGTTTTAATTTTAATCCCCGCGAAAACTATGGTGACGTCACATCTAGAAAACCAACAAAATTATAGTCACAGATTAGATAAAATAACAAGAAAATAACTTAGTTAATGACAGATTGACAGACGGCTATTATAATATAGTTACTAGTCTGTGGTTATTTATTTGACATTTACTTTGAAATGACGTTACTTACCGTTTGTGGTCACGTGACCGGAAGTATGAATTAAATATTTTTCATTTAAATATTAAACAAGAAATATTTATTAACCAAATAAATAAACCTTATTTTCAGTGATTATACGTTATAGACTATATAACAAATATTATTGTGTATTTATTTTCTTTCACTGTCAACATCCCTATTGTGTAGAATAAAATCTCTAATATAGTTAGTAGGAAGCCGGGCGAGGTTGCTAGTTGTTTATTAAAAAAATAAGTCGTCAAAATCGGTACATAATTCATCGAGATATTACAAAAAATTTACTTATAAGGTCAGTTATTTCAAAATTTCTGAAAAACTAATGAACCAATTTTTATGAGATAAAAATGGGACCAATCCGGAAGAATTATCTGTCGATTAAAAAAGAAACCATCAAAATCGGTTCACAACTGGCGGAGTAATCGATGTCCATACATACATAAAAAAAAAACATACGGTCCGAATTGAGAACCTTCTCCTTCTTTTTTTGGAAGTCGGTTAAAAATAAAATAAAACTCGATTAAAAATTTAAATGTTGCCTGGGAGTGATCAGTATTAATTTAATCTAATTTCTATTTACTTTAAATTTAGTTTAACGGGTTTACATACGATAAAAATTAAATGGATATATTAATAAATTGAAGTGGCTTTTGGGATATCCTTGTGCGTTATAGAAGCACAAATGACGGGGATTGAATTTTTTTGTCCGAATTGCCAATGCATAATGTACAAAAAATGTACCAAATGTTTTTAATTAAAAAACCTATGTACATAATCCGACAAACCATACTTAGAGGCTTTTCCATCTAAATATATCTCAACAGAACTAGCCACTCGTTAGGTATAGCCTCACAAATACCATCAACTAAACGAGGGAAACTTGGTCTTCCTCTGGTCAAGAAAAAAAAATTTACTAGAGATTCTCCATCCATTTGTTGGAAAGTAACTAATAGTAATCCATGAATGTGGTGTGGTGTCCATGAGAAGAAAAACAAAGTGGTTTTGCACAAGTGGACTGTCTTTGGTGAGTACAGATGTAATACTCAGGTTATGTTAATGTCGGTATATCACTTGACGGCATTTTCAACGATGAGCGGTGGTACTTCTAACTCTAGTTTAAAATATGCTAACAAGTCATTTGATGAGCATGCATCCGCCACAGAGGAAGCAGTTATTGTGTTATTGGTACATCATTCAGTAACAAACCAACACGTATTTGCATACTCCGAACTGCCATTTCTCATTACTACGATATTGTTCTCTAACTTCTATTAGTGCATGTGTGTTGCTTAGTCTGTAGTACACATTATTGTACTATGTAGTAGCATAGTACAATACAGTAGGACAACGCCCTTGATATTTTCTTGACAATATAAAAATTAAAGACATGGTTGGCATAAACAGTGGCATCCCTTTACTGAAACTACACCTAAAATGGTGTACATTGACGCCATACCTCTAAATATAAAACGTATTGACAAAGAATACACTTAGTTTTAAATCCATAACCCTTCAGATGACGGCTTAAAACGTTTCATATTTCATAAGAATACTAGCAGACGTTGCCATACCCAATAGCTTGCTTGCTATTTACTTTCCTTCATCCGTGAAAAACAACTAACACTACCACTACCACTACTCCTACCACTACCACTCCCACTCCCACTACCCCTACTCTAACCCCTACCACTACCTCTACTCCAACCCCTACCATTACCCGGTAAAAGAGTTGGGGTAGGGGTAGTGGGAGTGGTAGGAGTAGAGGTAGTGGTAGGGGTTAGAGTAGGGGTAGTGAGTGGGAGTGGGAGTGGTAGTGGTAGTGGTAGGAGTAGTGGTAGTGGTAGTGTTAGTTGTTTTTCACGGTCGAAGGAAAGTAAATAGCAAGCAAGCTATTAATAACCCCTACCACTACCTCTACTCCAACACCTACCACTACCCCAACTCTTTTTTCGTACATTTTCCCAATGTTTTAATAGTTATTCTGCTATTCGGGACGGAGACAAATACAACAAATCAAAAACTATGAAAATCGGTCCAGCCGTTCTCGAGTGTTCGAACAAACCTGACTTTGTTTTATATAGGTATATATATATGTATATTGTATAGTTCCTTTATGAGCTAATACATCCATATTTAATTTTTGAGATAAGCACGCCTATGTAGTTCCATAATTATTGACAAGCAAACATAGACAAAAAAATACAATATTTCATGGATGCTGTTTTTCTTTACAATAGTGAAGTGACGTGCTCTTTAGCACCGATATTTATCGATATTGATATTTATGATCTTGTCTATGACATGCCAAATGATTTCTTTTATTACACAAAATATAGTAATTTAATCGCCTGGGTATGTTTATAAAATGTTGAGCAAGAATAAATAATAACACATTAGGACATCATTAATTGATTAGTACCTACTCGAGTTGTCAAAAATAAAAAAAATAGTTGGATTTACTATAGCACTCGTATCCAAGAACAACACTTATTAATATGTTATTATTCTCCTAACAAAATATCAGATTATGTAAAGATACTCAAGTAATCTACTGTGCATTCGCTAAGTGTTGTTCTTGAATACAGGTACGACATGTTCTTTTCCCTTAGTTCAAAAATATAGTTCAACTTGCTGTCTCTATTATTTATTGTCGGTGCAATATGATTAGAGCAATTCAGCGTTAACGTCAGCAAGAAAAATCCAAACCGTATTTTCTAACAAAACACTCCTTTGTTGCTTTTTGTCCGTAGACATACTGCTTGCTACAAGGAGATTTTCTTTTACCTAGCACTATTGGTAGTTCCACAGCAAAATTAGAACCTGGGTAATAAACATGTCTTCAAAAACCGGCCAAGTGCGAGTCGGACTCACACATGAAGGGTTCCGTACCACCGTATAATTATTAACACTACTTGGCCGGTTTTATTATTTGTTGTTTTGCTTAGAATATGCATTATAGTTATACCAGAAAGATGTTTGTAGGTATGTATTGTCATTATTAAGATCTAAAAATTAAAAAAAAATCTTCATGGGTTACTGCTCCTCGGAACCGTTGCTGGAAGATTTTTGTGGCCAGCTCTGTTGAGGTATGTGGATGGAAAAGCCTCTTTGTATGGTTTGTCGGATAATGTATATATATTTCTTATTATAAAAAACCCATTGGCACATAGTCGGATGTGGGGATCGAACCCGCGACTTATCAGTTGTGAGCCGACGTTTTACCCTACCCACTCGACCACCGACGCTGGGTACATAAAAAATTACATCAGCTAATATGAAGGTCTTCTGGCTGGGGCATGTAACACGGTTTCGGGACCCGTAAAGCAACCCAAACATAAACAAGATCCAAAGTCAGGTATTCATAGATCCGATGCTCCCCTGATCCAGCCAAGTGTAATAAGAGGAGTATCCAATTAAATAGTGTCCATGGATATCTAAGGGGTTTAAATTTCATATATAAAAAATTCCTAATTCCTTTCTTCTGCATATTATTAAAAACATTTGTATTAATTTTATAGCATGTATATGCAGGAAGTCCTACACATATAAAACGTCAAAAACATACAAGAGCCTATAAACATTTGGAAAATTGTCTTTCTTGCCAATTTCCGCGTTGGCCTCTATCTTGGAGGTTTGCCAGTGCAATTGTATGAGTACAATGAAAAATCTCGTTTATGGCTCACTCATGAAGAAAAGATATAAATTCAGTTATTTGGGACGAGAGCGGAATCGGATTGGAAAAATCCGCATTATAGCAGCACTTTTACTATTTTTGGGCTCATTTATTTATACTTTTTTATTATTGATGTTTTCTGCTCATTATTTTATAATAATATATGTATACCGTAAATATAGGTAGGTAATAGTACCTTATTATATAGGAACTGAAATCCAAAAATCGTATTATGTACAATAACTTCTACTAATATTATTCTTATACCTACATTTTTTCCTAATTATTTTGTTTGAATAATTAAGAGTTTTCTACTTACATACAACAAAGCTCAAACAGTTTATGATTTAGGCCTTTCTACTTCGAAAATAATATTTTCGGCAAGCTTATTCGCATTGATCCCAAATTGCAAACACCTAACCAGCATGAAAATAACTGACAATGTCATAAAACGGATTTATTTGTCATTTTTTAATACCTTAGTTGCTCAGTAGGGACGCGTCGGTTGTGAGTTTAGATACGTTTTAACAGGAAGTACTAAGCAATCCGTCGCTGGTGCTAATTGGCCATGCTACATATTTATAATATACTTTTTTTATCATTTATTTTGAAAATATAGCCCATTTTAAGAAACTAATTTCGATATTATTGTTTTTTATCTATTGCGTCTATTTTTAATATACTTTACAAATTTTACCCGTGAAAAGTAAACGTGACGTCACAAGATTTTGGAACAGGATTATAATCTTGGCCACTACACATAAAAAGTGACAGTCAATCAAATAAACGTCAAGCAAACGTCAGTCTAGGTCGACTAACCTAAAAATTACTCTTGTTTATTATACTCGTGTTTATAATTATTTAAATTGAATAGTTTTTTACAATGGCAAGTAAATAGTGTTTCATCCCGTCATGTCCTAATAACAAAGAAAATAATTACACGTAAAATATAAATTTATAAAGATGTCATTCAAAGATTGACGATTACCCTTGTTTGTAGGCAAAGGTATTATTTTTTCATACTGCTTATGATGACGTCATACATCGGTCAAATTAAGGTTATTGTTTTTTATTGAATATCTTAAAAAGTATAGACTTAATTTAAAATCTGATAAATAGAAATTGTACTGAAAGCTTATATCTCGAAACGGTTTCGAGATCTTCGTTCATGTTCAAAAAGTTAGCATGGCCAATTCAGTGATAAGGGCCTAGTCCAAAAGAGACTGCTTTTTGCTCCCACTCGATTTGTGCCGATCCTAATTAGGCATTATCAAAAAAAAACACATAAAAATAAAATACCTTACATAAAACAAAGCTTTGTTTTTACTTCTTTATGCTACAGTCACGTATAACAAAGAAAGGTGTATGTAGGTATGACGAAGGTCCATTGTTATTAAAAACGTCCAGCTTTTCTCTCTAAAGGCTAATACGCACTGGAACTAAATCCTGATTTAAAAATATACAAAATCTTGAAAAATCTTGTTATTAGTGTTATTAGATGAATAGCAATTCAAAATTACTGATCCAAATTACATGCCATAATATATGTTTTTTAGCACATATTAGTATTTGTGTCTTAGTGAGTATATACCTACCTAAATAGTGGCCAGTTCTGTTAAGGTATGTTTAGATGGAAAAGCCTCTTAATTATAAAAAAGGGGACTGCCAACATGACTAACACTCCCAGCAATTGTAAGCCCGGACATTTTCGGGCCGATCATTCACAGTAATTGGAAGAAAGTACACGAATTCCTGCCCGGGCATTCTCGGGCTGGACAATCCATGGTCTTGTGCCGAAAATATGTCGCGAACCCAAGTCGCAAATCCATAAGATTTTCATTACAAAAAATCGACCAAAGCGCCTAAAGAAGTTTTCATTACAAAAAATCGACCAAAGCGCCTAAAGAAGTTTTCATTTCAAAAAACCATTAGTACCTACATGGTCGGGATCTAATTGTGGTGCGCTTAGTAATATACCAGAAACATTGACATTATTGGTTACTGATCCGCTCCCAAAGGACGTAGCGTGATGGTAAACAGCCTATAACCTTCCTCGTGAACCACTCTATCTAATGGTAATAACACTAACAAAATCGATCCAGTAGTTCTTGAGTCTATAGAAAACGAACAAATAACAAAATAAAAAAAATATATATTAGATATTTTCCTGTCATAATTTTATGAAAATTTAAGTATCTATCTGTGATTTAAAAAATATTTGTCGGGTAGGCAGAGACAGTCGAATGTCATTTATTACGATCCTGGCATACCTCTTTCGCTTCTTTTATATTCATCATACCTTTCATACATGCTTGGCGATTGTGTGTACTTTTAATATTTCCATCGATCAATACATTTTTATATGTTCAATAAAAGTACAGCTAGGTCGTCCTCTGGCAGCATTTCTTTTCACTTCAGCAATATAAAGATTTTTAGTCAATCTTTCATCCTTCATTCTTGTGTCCAAACCAGCCTAAACTACTTTTCTTCATTTTAGTCACAACATCATCTTTCACTCCGCATTCTTCTTTAATAACAGTCGGAACTATTGCTAGTCTATAATAAATGAGATAAACCTCTTCAGTGTATGCAAGCCTTAAGTTTTTTTTATTCATGCCCGCCTTTCGCCAGGCACCCGTAACTCAAACTATGAATGTAGGTCGGTTGTGTTAGAAGGATGCTCCATGAACTATTTTTTCTACTTTTGGATATTACTGTAAAAGGAAGTCTCTTGAGCTTGCTTGTTTGTCTGTATTACGGTATATCTAGGAGTACATAGTGGCTTATTATAAATGCATTTAAAAAAAACCGACCAATTATGAGACATGAAGAATTCCGTACCACCGTACAATAAAAATATATAATAAAATGAATAAATTAGTCTAATTTTAAAAGAAATATTTAATGTTGTTTTTTTTTAATATTCATCATTAAAAGGGAAACAATCTTCAAAATGGCGTATCAAACATTAACTTTGTTTTTTTTTGCGGGTTACCTTACAGCTCCCGAAACCGTGTTACCAAGTCTCCCTCTTTTAGCCGATGGTATTTGTAAGGCTATACCTAACGAATGGCCAGTTTTGTTGAGGTGTATATATAGATGGAAAAGTGTGCATACGTTTTTAATTATAAAGATCTCACTGTTTTTTCTTTTAAGATATACTTCGATCTGTTTGTCTGTCAAAATATTTTTTTTAAACTAACCTAACCTACCCCTCTTGGGTTAAAAGGCGTGATGATAGATACAGAGATGGTTTAACTATAGCCATTGTCAGTTAGGTACGTTTCTCGAAAATTATATGAACAAAACTTATTACAAAGTTAATATCTTGTTATAATGCTCAGAACAATGAAAAGTTTTTAATAAACCAAAATTAAAGGAACATTTATTAACAAATAAATTTATGGTTACCAAGTCTCAGCTCCAGAAGTTGTATTAGTAAACAACTTTGTTGGCAGAAACATGATTTAAGAGTGCGCGCTGATTTATATGGAAAATAATAATATTGATATTAGCTTTGAGAATTTCTCCATCATTAACATTATTATAAAACAAAGTCTGTGCCCTTTTCACGCAAAAACTACTGAACGGATTTTGTTGTGGATACTACTGCTAGGTAGGCTGATTCACCGGAAAGATTTACGAGTATTAAACATGGACCTATCATGTTTAGGAGCTGAGCAATTACAGCATAAGTAAGTCGGGGAAAAAGTTAGCCCCAGCGAGTTTTCATGGCGTATGCTGTCTAATCCGTTAGAGATATAACAAAATGATGTAGGAACGCAGTCTAAGTGACACTTTTCAGCTGAATTTATTTCTTCACTTATTGTTTTAAGTAATTAAACCCAGAACTAATCATATTAAATTAACAAATTTTAAGCGAATCCTGAGAAATCTATCAATTTATCTATAAACTCATAATAAAACTGAATCTTTGGAACTACCAGTTGGATTTTAAACATTTATTTTGCATTTGATAGCCCAATTTTTGAGGAAGGTGTGAAATAGGGTGTAAATCAAATACAATGCGTACGAAGTCGCGGGCAACTGCTAATTATTCTATATATATATCAATACAAATTAAATGTTGTTCCTTGGTAAGTGCATCACTTGAGAGCTGGACCGATTTGGCTATTTTTTTTATGTTCGTAATAGTTTGAATAAGCTTTTTAGGGAAAGAAAAATTGGAAATGTTTTCCGGAAAATTGGAAAATTCGCGAAAAACTGGGGATGAAAATTAATACCGGCTTCACGGGCGAAGTCGGGGCGGAAAACTAGTTTAAAAAAAAAACCATTACAATAATTTCAAGTCAATAAACTAGCAGAAAGGACTATCTGCTCCAGCTTAACTGCAAGTACTGGCAGTTTGCTCGAATTGCAGCTTATTTATTTTGCAGCTAAATATCTAGACAGAACCTCGGAGCGAAACTATCCCATTATAATACAAGCCAACTGCCAGCAATGCGATCTGCTATTCACTTTATTGTTACGACTAATATGCTTCTCCCTAACCGAAGATTATGCAAAATAACCATCAAATCTAACGCGGTTAAAATTTAACTGAAATTCGATAACTCAATGAGACAAGGTTCTGTGTCTTTGGTGTACGGTTGCCATATGTATAAAAACCTCTGTTCAACTCTAAAGTAGCATAAAAAAGGTTATTATTATTAATATATTATTCTATTTATGTAAGATAAAGAGGGGTGTTACAAGTTTAACGTGTGTACCTGTGTATATATTATGTGGCATCGTAGCTTCTCAACGGATGAACCGATTTCAAAATCAATTGAGTTTTTGTTTGAAATGTGACTTGTAAATGTCGTTGAAGGTATGTGAGTTATTTACTGGCATGATCGATTCGAAATTTAGTATCCTGTCACTTCAATGATATTAGAATAACATGGTAACTTTTTAAATTTGAACCAACTCGGGGTTTTTTTTATTTAAAATTCATTATAATATAGGTTTTTTAAATTATTATATCGCGCAAAAATGCCCCATACCAAAATAACAGGGATGGAATCAGAATGCTATCGATAAAACACTGTTAGACAACAGGCTTATCACCTACTGGCCAATATGGCCAACTGACAAAATGTGGACACTGTTACTGTTTTATCTGGCTACATGGCAAGATCATGAAGGTGTGTGACAAATTCGCATTCAATCCTGAAATTATTATTTTTATAGATATAATGTGCGCCTGCTCGAATCTTTATTCTGAGGTGGAAATATACCTATAATTGGTAAAAAAAATAATATGTTTTAAATACCTCGTGTCATCAAAAGCAGAACCAATCGGCCTAAGTAAATACTGGAGGTATGGCGAAAAGCAATTAATTCTCATACATAAATCTCTTTCCGATGACGATTCAATTTATCGAAATGGATTATATTTATATATTTAGGCGTTGTTAAAACAAACCAAAGAGGAAATTTGGATTTGTACGATGGACGCCATTTTTACAAGTATTATTATTTATTTATTTAATCAATAATACCAACATCCTTGTCATAAATATATTTATAAAAGGAACATTATAATATGTGTATTGTACTTTATAATAATCTGCCTGATGACAATAAATTACTGAATGGAAATTATTTTAAATCTGAATTGACAATATGTCTCCTCGAACATTGCTTTTATGGGATAAATGAATACATGTGTCACAAAACTGTACATCGAAATTACGGAAAATTATTGTAGGTTATATATTTTTAGAGTCAAAAAACTATTGTTTGCAGTTTGAATACATGTGCATTGCATACTCACCATAATTTTAAGAAATATATTATATTCTTGCAAATATAACATTTGATTTGATTGATACTGAAACATATTTTCATTAGATATAAATATTAAATAAAATCAAATTAAATTATCATTTGCCTTTTAGTATTTAATTATATTAAATTACCTCAGGACAGTGATTTCAAGCTAAGTGACAAATTAATTCTTATGAAATTTTTGATGTTTTTTTATAATTGAATATATTTGTTCACGCCAGCTCTAATTAAACGACCTACACACATACCCAAACGATATCTAGTTAAAATAATATAATTAAATTATATTAGCGAAAGGTTTTTCCCAGTAATTCCTTTATTCCCATATAAATCTCTTGGCCAGAGATCTGCACGCCTATATCTGACAGTTTCATGGGTCTTGCACAGTATATCCTATTTTTCCACCCAATGTGTCACAACCCTAATTAAAAAGGGTCTGTCCCTCAATGATAACACATATCACTGAACTAATAAATATTGAGCCGTGATTTGTGCAAGGATTTGGAAAAAGGCAATTCTCATTTTGGAAGGAAGTACTTATATATAAGATATTTCATTCGTGATTTTTTTTCATTCATAATATTGACCAAAATAAAAAAGGCCTAGTATGCTTAGTGTGTATGCCGTTTCATTCAATCCCTGGATCTGCTAAATCAAGTTTGTTATATAAAAAAGTACTGTTTCCATTGGTTGATATGATATCAAATTGTTTATTGAAATGTTTTTTTAAAGTTCAGTTTTACCTTTACCTTTAACTTTAAAGTCCTCGAGGGCTAGTATCAAAATAAGGGATTCTACTAACTAATTATAATAATAATTTCTGAACCCATTCTTGACAAATCAACTATTCCCCACTTACTTTAAATATTGGTGTTAATTTTGGAATCACAAACAGAAACTTAAATTTTTTTTATTTACTAGCGGCCCCGCCACCGCCTACAATATGGGTTTACAACAATTTGAAATTTGAATACATACATAAATACGCTAATGACTACTTATCTATTAAAGATAGATATATGGTTCCGTAGACTTTCTTGTAGATCATTTTATTCCATACATTTATTTCCTACATTATTTTGTTATATATCTGACGGTTTAGACAGCAAACGCTATATAAACTCACTGGTGCTTACTTTTTCCCAGACTTGATTCACCTATAGGTAATTGTTAAGGGCCCTATATCCATAATTTGTATGGAGATATTATTATTCCAAATTTCTCTGTAAATACTCCATCTGTGTCACTGTAATTTAGCATATAGTTACTTATTCAATATATCTAAGTGAAATAGTCGTTATTTTTTCAATTGGTTTTATTTAATAGGAAATATGGGTGGTAGAATAAAGGATTATTCTGCCCCTGCTGTCTCTTTCATAATCTATCACAAAACTCTAATTTTTTTTAAAGCACTCTTATACCATTATTCTTCAATTATATATATCGCTTTTTTTGTAGCTTATTGAACATTAAAAAAAAAATATTTTATGATTTTTTAATTTGGCAAAAATAATGTAATAATCAGTATTTATTTATTTTAATGGTATAAGAGCGCTTTAAAAAAAATTTAGATTTTTGTGATAGATTATGAAAGAGACAGCAGGGGCAAAGTTAAACCACCCATATTTTCTATTCAATAAAACCCATTGAAAAAATAAGAGCTATTTCACTTAGATATATTCAATAAGTAACTATACCTATGCTAAATTATAGTGACACAGGTGGATTATTTACAGAGAAATTGGGAATAGTTTATCCCAGAATAATTCCCAGTATAGGACCCAGCTACAAAACATGATAGGTCCATTTAAATACTCGTAAACTTTCCCGGTGAATCATAATATCTAATAGTGAAAACCGAAAAAAATCTGTTCAGTTATTTTTGCGTAAAAAAGGCACAGACAGGGGTAGGGGACTTTGTTTAATAATATGTAGTGATATAGATATAATTTAAATTTCTCTAGATGATCGCTTTATCAAATACCAAGCCATCTCCGTGTGGTTTAATTCAGAGATTCAACAAAATCATTAACGCGAAGCAATTAAGTTGAAAGCAAGTTGAAGGTCGCTTTGTCATTTAAGTAGCTTTCAAGGTGTATTAAAACTGTGGTTTTGGGCGGAATTTTGACTTTGATCTGACAATAACGTATGCTTCGAGGTCATAGGTGCTATTCCTGGATGGGAATAATTGCTTTAAACTGCAAATGGGGAAAACAGACCCATAATAAGTCCGTCTGTCCGTATGTGACAGGTTTTTATGACGGAATCTTATGGTAATTGAAGGAAAAATATGTTGTGAACCGACATAGATTTTTGTTGTCAGATTATGAAAAAACTTTTAGCGTACTCCATCGTGTGGGATATTGTTGAATAAGCTCTCTAAAATTGCTTTAGAGATTTCTAAAATATTTTATAATTTTAAATATTTCGCAAGATATAAGCTCCAAAAGCTTTAACATTGTATCCCCCCTCTAATTTCAAATAATGAAAAAATACGAATAGATACTGTTTGGTACACTTTAGCGGTATATTTTCGTATGGCAACCGTGACTGGCTAAATTTGCATTATTTCCCAACTACCCTTTTTTCATATCCACTTTTCTATTGTCTCCTACCTGTTGTGCTCTGTGCAATATCACTCTCTCCCGAAACTAACGGGATTACGGGACACTCCCGCAAGAACCAGGACTCAAGATCAGAAAATAAACGTGTGGTACCACTGCGGTAAGAAGAAGAGAGATCAACCAGAACAGTCCACTAATATCAGGTCAGAGATTCCTATTATCTTACTCCCATCTCGTGCGTCATACAGCAAGCCTCTAATCCGGGCCCTGTATCGCACAGATACCTACTATACTTCTAAACTTGCATCAGAAGTCATTTAAAAACCGGCCAAGTGCGAGTTGTACTCGCACACGAAGGGTTCCGGACACTCAATACAGGCATCAAACTTTGACTCCCCTGTACGGTTCAAGAACAAATTAGCGCAAGCCCGACTCACACTTGACTTGTTTTTATAATTTGTTGTTCTACTTAAGAGTATGCATTATAGTTATACTAGTTAGACCTTTGTATGTACCTATTGCGATTATTAAGATCGAGCAAAAAACGCCGAAAAAATACGTTTCTTGTATTCCCCCTTAAATTTTTAACTTTATTTTATTTTCATTATTTGTTGTTATAGCCACCATAGTATTACACATTCTGTGAAAATTTCAAGAGTCTACCTATTTCGGTCCAAAAATACAGCCCTATGACAGACGGACGGATCGCGAAGCCTTAGTAAAAGGGTTTAGGTTGTCACCCTTTGGATACGGAATCCTAAAAATGACAGACAACCTGTTTTTAACACAACTGACTAAAACCTGAAATGGTTACTAGTGGTTCTATCCACACCAAATGGCATGAAGCCGTGAAGTTTATCTAAAAATCTTCCTTTTCTTAAAACACAACGAAATCTCCACAAAATAAATTACAATAAGCGACGCAGCTATTGCAAAATATTGCACAAGCTTGGACCGGCGCGCATTTTCTCATTAGTCGTGAAACTTGCAGAGTTGTTGGCTCCTATTTTTCTACCGCATGCCTAATTACTTAGGATATAAAGCTTTCTTATACGCAATTACTTTCAGAGATAATGGAAAATGTGGCAGTAATTATGAGCTGTTTATACTAAGATTAGTAGCATAGTGATCCTGCTACTCTAAGGTAATGGAGCCGGGTTGATATCCTTAGGCATAAAACTATCTAACTTAGTAATAAAAAATTAAATTCTCGAAGAGTGTCTGTCTGTATGACTGGGCTACTAATCGAGTATCAACACAGCATTTTTTGTGGAAAATGTATGTGTATAAAATTGCATTATAAGTTCCGTCTCATAGAATATGATGAGGACACATTCGGTGCAAAAATGTCGGTGAAGATAGTCATACAACTTTTAATTAATATTGGAAAAATAAAAGTTGTGCTTTATTGTCCAGCATATTATGCTAACTTCACTCGCCGAATGTATGTGCCCTAATTGTCTGGAGTCTAGAGTTAAAAGTTATACAAAAATGTCCGCGGTATAATAACTTTTGAAATTATACACGATGGGCGGACCAAATACAATCGTTGACCAGTCTGCCTCTGTCTGATGCCATGAGGACTGCCCAGGAACGGGGTACATGGAGGTGTATTATCCAGAAAGTGATGAACTCTACCTCGTCATGAGAGCCTGTGTCGCTAGTATTCGTTTAAAAATAAGTGACAAAAAGTGATATATAGTAAATATGAAAACTGTAAAAGCTAAGCATTATTAAACGCGACGTATCATGCTGTCAATTCCATATAATTCCAATTACCAAACACTATATTACGCCTAACACAATCAATAACCAATCTAACTCATGACCCTAGAGTCAACAGTGACCGAAATTTATCAACTTCCCAAAATGTCGACCTAAAATTAACTTTTGTCATTAACAGGGTATTGGGAATGCATTTGTCACACTCAATTACTCCTGAAAGGGTGCTGTGGGGAAGGAGGCGAATTGATGAGGGACGTCCTTTAGGTACTGGTAGGTATCACCTGTACCTTTTGGTATTTTATTTAACTTTAAATTAAAGGTAATTTTTTTGTCGGTACCGACGCCATGTGTACATCATCAAAACCAATGATTAAGCCATCATCAGTTCAAACCGTCACGGCTAAATGACGAAAATAAACAAAATGTTTCTTTTAAAATTCGATTTATAAAACCGTATTTAGAGGCTTTTTCCCATCTAAATATACCTCAACAGAACTGGCCACTCGTTAGATATAGCCTCACAGATACCATCGGCTAAAAGAGGGAGTCTTGGGTAAAAAAAATCAAATCGGATGACAATACAATAATTTGGTACCATCGATCTGATCTAATGTCCATCGTAACCCCATCGAATTTGGGCTCGTGTGATTTGTCTTCACAAGTAATCTGCTCCAAGATGATGTCCAAGGTCCTGATGATGGAGTCAGAACGTGGCCACAGGAACTCTGTAACCCCATCGAGCTTGGGCTCATTTGGTTTGCGCAAGTATGCGTTACTGACAAAAGCTTGGTTTTTAGTATTTTTATAAACAATTAATTATTTCATGTACAATTTAAAGAAGTATCATCATATTAAGGAGAATAAAAAACATCTACCCGGGCGAAGCCGGACCAAGTTTTAGTTTAGTATAAATATAAACGCAAAAGCCGACTGACGAAACAAAATAGCGAAAATGCCAGTTGAAGAGGCGGTAGGGGTCGACATGGAATATTTACGATACTTTCAGAAATTGGGGTCCTCCTAAAAAAGCCAAAGAGGTCCCGACCAAACCCGTCGAGTGTATGCAAAAGAAACATGTGCGGACCTCTAAAAAGGTTTCCTAAATGGATACGAATATTCAACGAACATTTTTTTCTACGGTATTACGTAGCAACATTCAGTTTGCCTTCTTATTTTTATCAACAAAATTAAATTAGCCATTTCATAGCATTCTGGAGTTTGTCTTTGCCTTTAAATCACAGCTTTTTAATATTATTTATTATATTGCGTTTTGCTCGATTTATTTTAAACAGGTTACCACAGCTTATTGTTCAATAATTTGCTCCAGAAATTGAGGTCATGGAACAAAATCATTTGGTGAATACTTTAATTTATTTATTAACATAATTTTTTTTTATTCTTCACGGGTTCCCTTACAGCTCCCGGGATACCCAGTGGAAGACAAAGTCTTCCTCATTTAGCCAATGGTTTTTGAGGCTATACCTAACGAGTGGCCAGCTCTGTTGAGGTATGTAGATGGAAAAGCTTCTTTGTACGGTTTGTCGGATAATGTACATAGATTTTTTATTATAAAAAACACATTGGTACATTTTTCATAAAGCAATAATGAATACACTAACTAAGCAGTCTATAGCACCATGGATCTGATCTGATGAGATAGTGGAACTCAGTAACGAACCAATGTAACCCCCGAGTTTGGGCTCGATTTATTTGTCTTGATCTGGTCCTAGGTGACCAAGCAAGTGTGCGATTCTGACAGAAGCGTGTTTTTTAGTTTTTTTATAAACTATTAAATATCCACCAAACAACATTGCAGTTATTACTAAGCCCTGCTCAATTCGCAGTAGCCCAATACAAATCATTGTCAAGGTGTCATCAGTAAATGGACTGAGAGTCACCAAATCCCGTGTGACACATTAAGTTTCGTGACACGTGTCGCTTGTTTGGACGATCTATTATTGGTGTTTGAATATTATACTGTCAAACGATTAAGTGGCTACTTGTAATGTAGCTGGTAATTTTTATTTTCGACAAGCTTCTGTCCGCGGTTTCACCCGCGTGGAAATATAGTTTCAAAAATGAATAATCCCGTGGCTGTAATTTGCCCCTCCCCCGCCCGCTTTCGCGTTATAAAAAGTAGTATAAGTCATTCTCTGATCCCTAATCTACCATTATGCAACCTATTCCACGGGAACTATACATTTTTCCGGGATAAAAAGTAGCCTGTGCTATTCCAGACTATAATCTATTTCTGTGCCAAACTTCATCCAGATCCGTTCAGCCTTTATGGTGTGATTGAGTCACAAACATCCACACATAATGTTTATAATATTACAGGAATTTTCAGTACCGAATTTTCGTATCTTGTTTCGTATATTTGTTAAAATTCATTTAATTAACCGTTATTCATTTAATACATTACGTATGTGTTGCAAGTGATTGAGTGACATGAGAATGACGTTGTCAGAAATATGATTCAATGTTTCTGTGTGACAGAATAAAAAAAAATTGTATCAACAACATTTTAAAATTCGTTGTAACGTTGTGGTTATATTCTACAGACCGACAAGGGTCTATTGGCGTGCGGCAAAAAATGGAACTATATTATTTTTCTACATTTTGATTCCAATAAGTTTGACATTACATAGACGGTGGCGCTACCGCAAAATGCCAAAAGATCCTTGTCGGACTGTACTTGTTATTTGGCGACAATCTTTACTCTATGCGAGCCGCTATGTTTGACATTGACAATATGAATGTAAACAATAAATTTTATTTAATGAATTTCTAACCAACTTCTCCATATAATCTTTAACTATGCTAAATCTCATACTTCGGACGCGTAACATGTTTTTTTTGGGATATATAAACACGGAGTTTTAACTACTCTAATTTTAACTTAGCATTACTAGAAAAAACAACAGATTTTAACACTTATTTAGCAGTATAAATGATTCAAAAGAAACAAACGTAGAAGGACATTAGTAATTCTATCAGAAAATGTAAGAGAAAGTTAAGCACTGTGTAAGATGCCAACAAGATTGATGGTGGTATTATCGCCGGAGATCAATGAGGTCGGACACTCTACAATATCTCTTCTACGGGTTACATTCAAATTGTGGTATTTGATCTCAAGATGGGAAGTGAACATAGAATAACCGAACGTCACGAGACAGATTTTTTTAAATGACACGTCGATCCGTTGCTCTGTTTCGAAGTGATAGTAGGACAAACAACTTTTGAATTTATACTATTAGTTAGCATTGGGATAATAGGAGGGTGCGTCGGTGGCAGAGTGGTTAAGACGTCTGGTATTAACTAGGCAGACCACGGGTTCGATCCCGGATCCCGGCCATGTACCAATGGGTTTTTTAATTAATTAAATGTACATAATCTGACAAACCACACTAAGAGGCTTTTCCATGTAAATATACCTCAACAGAACTAGCCACTCGTTAGGTATAGTCTCACAAATACCATCGGCAAAAAAGGATGATCTTTGGTTTGGCTGAAGTGAAAGGAAATGCTGGCACAGGACGACCTAGAACATATAAAATATATATTGATCGATCGCAATATTAAAAGTACACAAAATCGCCGAGTATGAAAGGTATTATGAATATAAAAGAAGCGAAAGAGGTATGTCATGATCGTAGCATATGGCATTAAATTGTCTCTATCTACCCCAATTGGGATAAAAGGCTGACGATAGATATATTGAACAGGCAGACATACTCTAATTTATTTTTATTTCTTTGTATAGATTACTACTTAGATATTGTACCTATGTTTTTGAAATGTAATTTGGTACAAAAAATTGTGAAATTTAAAAAAAATGCCTAAATGATAATTGATTTTAATATTTCTAAGCAAGTGCGAGTCGGAGTCACACACGAAGAGTTCCGTATACTTAATAGTTTTTATTATTTGTTGTTTTACTTAAGAGTATGCATTATTGTTATACTAGTTAGACGTTTGTATGTATTGCCATTATTAAGAACCAGCAAAAATCTCCGAAAAAAACACGTTACATGTATTATTTTGTTCGTAAATATCCACGGGCGAAGCCGGGGGCGGAATGCTAGTATAAAATAAAGTTAAAAATTAAAGGGGGTCCCCATACATGTAACGTGTTTTTTCGGAGATTTTTGCTGGTTCTTAATAATTTATTTATACCCTATACCTACCCCTACCTTACTCCTACCCCTACCCCCACCCCTACCCCTACCCCTCCCCCTACCCCTACCCCTCCCCCTACCCCTACCCCTCCCCCTACCCCTACTTCTACTCCTACCCCCTACCCCTACCCTCTACCACTACCACTACCTCTATATCATCAATAGTTTTCGCAGCGCACGCGATGTAAGGAATTTATTAGGTCATTTTTTTACACCTTGGGTTACATTATTGGAGTTTTAGTAAGGATCCCTATTTTTTTTTGAAAATAGAATATAGCCTATGTCACTCAGGGTGAATGTAGCTTTCCAATGGTGAAAGAATTTTTGAAATCGCCATAGTAGTTTTTGAGTTTATTCATTACAAACATACACACACAAATACAAATCTTTCCTCTTTATAATATTAGTATAGATTTATTGTTTGTTGTTATAGCGGCCATAGTGAAAATCTGTGAAAATTACAAGTGTATACCTATTACGGTTCAAAAGGCTTAGTAATAGGGTTTCCGCTGGCACCCTTTGGATACGAAACCCTAAAAAGAGGAGAAAGTTTCCTTCAGTATTCAGTTATAATAGCACTGTACTGTAGGTCCTACAAGCTCATATTTTTCGCTTTCGTAGCATAATTTAAATTATTCATTCAAGCGGAGGTTTTCAAAATGATATTTAATTCTAAAATGTACCTAAATCTCGCAGAACACTTCAGCTTTCTGTGACACAGTGGCATATAGGAGCATAACCCACACATTTCATGCTTTAATGAAACTACATCGTACAACATTTTAATAAATTAAATGTGAGGCAGTTGAGGTAAATTGAGATTAAGTACACAGACATAATCACGGCTGATATACTGTGTGGTGTGGCCAAAAACACCAGTAACAGTGTCAAATTTAGCCAGCTTTGGATATTAAACGGAACAGGTGGCAAGCCTGTTGCTGCACTTAATGGACCTAGATGTGTCACTTCTGTAACAGGGGTAAGTTTGTATATGTGTCGGAAGGAAGTGTCGTAAAATTGGTGCCAACTCAAGCTATTACGCTATCGACGACTAATTTTACTATTTTACTAAACATACCCCTTAAGAAATCTACCTACAATATAATCTAATGATATTTTAAGATGCGATTTTGAAATGTGTTCACATAGGTATTATGAATAAAACATCGACAATACTAACGCCTTACTTTGATTATTACCATGACAATATAATATCACAATTGTTAAAACATCCACCATTGACAGTTCGATTCTATCAACTGAGTTTTTTATTTAATAGGCATGATGACTAAAAAATTCTAATTAGTCCGTCAGTTAGATTATCAGAAAATATTGGACACGTATTTTTCTTTTGTCAATTAAACAAAAAATGATGAAGATATAGCCCGCTAAAAACCCGCGTGACGTCACCGGCCCCCACTCCCAAACTTTGACGTGCTTTATCTCTGTAATTTTTTGTTTGATTGACAAAAGAAAAATACGTGTCCAATATTTTTTGATAATCTAAATGTCGGACAATAGAATTATATTTTGTTTACCCTGTCATCTTCCCTATTGCAATGGTATAGGTTCGCAGAAAAGTTCTAAAAACCAGCCAAATGCGAAATTCTGCAATAACTATTGCTTCTATTTATCGTTATCGTTAGGAAAGAAAGAATAGAAATCTTGCCAATTTTAAGGTGCTTTTATGAGGGGCCTCTCTGGGAATAAACTTTTTGATTGTTTCTATTATTTGCCCAGACTCACACTACACAACATACATTTCACTGTTTCTGATAAACTGAGGCCTTGAACATTCATCGTTCATATTTGAAAATGTCAAAAAATGTCAATAAAGGGTTTCGTACCATTATCTATAAAAACGGCAAAAAAAAACACGTTTGTTGTATGGGAGCTCCCTTAAATTTTTATTTTATTCTGTTTTTTAGTATTTGTTGTTATAGCGGCAACAGTAATACATCAACTGTGAACATTTCAACTGTCTAACTATCACAGTTCATGAGATACAGCCTGGTGACAGACAGACAGACAGATGGACGGACAGCGGAGCCTTAGTAATAGGGTTTCCGTTTTTAACCTTTGGGTACTGAACCCTAAAAAAGGCATTCAGGCGATAGAAATGAAAACTTAAAACTATGAGTAACAGACCCAGCAATTGGATGCCAGTAAATGAATTCCTGCCCTGACATTCTCGGGTCGAGCATACTCGGGCCGGGCAATCCATGGTATTGTGCCGAAAACATGTCGGTTGCGAATCCGTAAGATTTCCCCTTACCAAAAATCGCTCAACGCGCATAAATAAAGAAGTTTTCACTAAGAAAAACCAACAACTACTATATGACTCTGTGTGGACGTTTAGTTTTTTTCAGTTAAATTCAAGTTTATTTTATAACTAGGTGTTCACTCAGGCATCGCTCGTGGGGCTCATATGAACTTGATTTGACTTGACTTGATACGGTAGACTTAGCAATACAATTCCTTTTTTTCAAAGACCTTCTTTATTCCCAAACAACAGCGTTTCCAAAATAACACGAACTAAACATATTTTAGAACTAAGAACGTAAACATTGAATGCTACCAGTTCGACTTCCAACGTCAAACTTCATTTACACGAATGGCAAGCTTAAATTGTTTTCGTAGGTAAACATCATCTTGCAGTGAACCAGGTCGCGATGTCGCACAGTGTTTGGTAAGAACCAATATTACCTAGTCTGGATCCGCAATTTGCAATGTATGAGGATCGAAATGCGATTCACGCGCTCCTGTTTGGTTTCCACGATACCTTTCTGGTTTAAAATTTTAGTTTCTTTTCTTAGCAAGTATATCTTCTTACTGAATTTAGAGTTTCGTAGTTAGTTTTCTATTTAATGCTTTAAATTTTTTATTATTTATTGGGTCTATGGCATGGCATATTCAATATTCAGCCAATTTAACTGAAACCACATACTCCAGGATGTCCTTAGGGTTGTCTTTTAATTTTGTACTCAAAAAAATTTACATCCCCCGTGTTATTGGTACCCTGGACCCAGCGAAAGTCCAAGTATCCATCTTTTAATTTTTTTTCATGCAAATAATTCAGTCAATAGTTATTATATTATTAGGCTACATTTCTATCTTAAATTTCTGTTTGTGTCTCATATCCCCCATATCATTAGAAGCCGGGTCGAATCGCAAGTATTAAATAAAACATTTCAGTTCCCCATAATTGTCATAGTGAGAGCGTTAATATTAAAGGTCCATATGTGTTGAGATAGTACAGCACTCTCAATAATGCAGGCACGGCCTCTAACTTGTCCCATGTCAACTTAGGCGAATGCGTCCCTAAGCGCCTCTGAGCTGAGGGTCAATTCGCTAACATTACGATTCAAATTAACTGTCATAGAAATTGAGTGCATGACCACACTTTTCGGTAAATGTATGTTTTTTTAATTATTATTTCAAAATGTATTTTAAAAACTAATTTCAATATTTCTCTATGCAGCAGTTTTTTTATAATTTTTTTTTAAGTTTTGTCATCCGACAAAATGACGTCATCATTTAGGTAAAGTTGCGTTTATATCCTGGTACTAATCGTTTTGAGATAAAAGTAGTACATACAACGGCTCTTAACGTGCCTATCAGTTAGACAAAATATTCAAATTACAATATAAAACATACCTTTTTTTAATTTACATATTACATACCGAATTAGAAACATATTGGTTTTAACTATTTGAAGTAAAAATTCTTTGGGAGCGAATATAAACTAGAAGCAACTGCATACTTTGGATGACGATAGTAACGGAAATTTTAAATGTAAATTTTTAAAAGACCATTTTAAATTTTTAATAAGTTTTACTTCAAATCAAATCAAATCAAATCAAATCTTAAGTTTCGTAACCGTTGCTTGTATAGCGATTCACATAAGACGTATTTCTGTAAATTGTCATTAGATTTGATCAAGTTACACCTAAACACACGACAGACATGACGAAATTATAAAGTTTTTTTTGTCATTTAACTACGAAACCCTAAAAAGTGCAGTCATAGCCGTGTGCGGGATTTGTCTTTTTGAGTTAAACTCACATTATCACTCAAAATATTAACAAAAATAGATTATAATTCGGTTAAAATGAAAACATACAACGTCAAAATGCGCACTTAATTCAGCTGGATTTTAGTAGTTGAAAAAAAGATGAATAGAATTTTTTTTAACTCATATTTTTCCACGTAGTTAGGGAATTGTGGACGTGACGGTGTTCTTGTCAAAGTGCTTTTAATAACTACAAAGTGATGTTAGCTATATTTTAAGAGGTAGTTTTTGTGATGCCTTCTTTCAGAGAGTTTTTTTTTAAATTTCACGGGTGCTTTGGTTAGCTTATGTCATACTTTATCATAATTTTAGTTACACCTTTCTTATATTATTACTAGCTTTCCACACCGGCTTCGCATGTGAAAATTTATGGAAATAATCTCTGTGCAAAATATCAACAGATACTTGTTGTTTAATGGACTACTGGCAAAAAGAGGATTTTGTTACTGGTATATCTGGCCACACACACTTGAATATAGGCCAATATCTAGATTGCAACATATATTGGATAAAGTTATTTAAACTTTGTAGTTATATAGGTATTTCACGGAAGCACAGCTACGTGAACCGACAGCTGTTCGTAGCGTTGTTTGCGGTAAATTCCATGGAATGAAACCTCTTGTAGCCTTTTGTAGCAGATGTTATGCTTTGTGGCTACAGAAATATCAAAACTATATCAACACATTTATTAAATAGGAGGTAGGTAAGGTACGAGTATATTATTATAAAAGGGCCATAAAAGCTTAATTTAATATTGGAAATTGGTTTGGCAAACATTCATTCATTCATTCATAGACACATTCACAGACAATATATATCACAGATACACTGGTTGTCTATGGTCCCTCAATCCTCAACCCCCGCTCCGCGATCCGCCCATATGTCAAGTGGTTTTTCCCCGCACTTCGCTCGTGTACGTCTGCTCTTTTGCACCGTGCATCTACTCGCAAACTAATAACGCAATTACCGCAACCGCAAATAATCATTACAAATTCTCGCCGCGAGTGAATAAAAATTGATCTATCGAAGGCCGCAACCGCAAAATCGCTATAGTGGAGAAGAAGCACAAAATAAAAACACCAGCGCCGCAGAAGAGAAACTGTAAGTGCTCCCAAACAACCTTTTCCCACCATAGTGTTGGTCCTTTCTCGCTTGGATAACCCCATTTACACCCTTACATACACACCTCACATTAAATACACCGCATATTATACGAATTCAGGGACACGTAGCCAAAATTATAGGTTATCTACCCCCGGTTCAATTAAAGTTACATTACCTACCTACCTCATACATTGTTACAAGATGGCTAGTTTAAAATTACTAGAAGCAAAAAAGCAAAGCCTATTTTCCATCGTGCAAGCCATGTACACACCGCGGATGGCAAGAAAATATTCTTGACCCGAGTCCAAACCCTAGACAAGATCAGGGAGGAATATACACAGGTGGTATACGAGATCAACGAGGAAAGCCTTAAAGTAGACCCAGAATTTGTGCCCAACTTTAGACCAATAGAAGCCTTTGACGAACTTTATTGTCATGTTCGCCAGATTGAAGTGGATATTAAAAGTAAGTCGGTAAAGACGGAACCCACTTCTATCTCTAAATTTAAACATAAGCTTCCTGTTCTAGAACTAGTACCTTTTAATGGCGATCCTACCCGCTGGCCACTGTTCTATCAAAATTTCAAAGAAATGATACATGATAATCAATCTCTCAGTGACGGAGAGAGAATACAATACCTCGTATCTAAACTCTCGGGCTCCGCTGTATCGGTTACATCTGGAATACTTCCAGTGGCATCGAACTATGAAATTATCTGGAATTTACTCATAGAGAAATACCAGGATACCCGCACGCTAGCCTCTCAATACCTAGATAAAATATTTAAATTCAAATCCATAACCGCTGCCTGTTCACAAAACTTAGACAGCTTTATTGAACAATTTTGTGCCTCAATAGCTGCTTTGAAGTCACTCAATATTGATGACTTGTCCGATTTCATCCTTCTACACATAGCTATAAATAAGTTAGACAAAGAAACTGTCCAACTATTCGAACAACATTCTAGGTCAACGAAAATCCCTAAATTCAATTCTTTAGAGAAATTTGTTAAGGAACAATCAAAAATATTGCTACGGACACAGTTCAATTTAAAGCCAGTCACTTCTCACACTTTCTCAAATACCCGCAAACCGCAATTACATTCATATTTTATGAACAATGACTCTTGTGTAGTTTGTAATAATGAAAGACATCCGCTCTTCCGCTGTTCCAAGTTCAATAACTTGGAGCCATCCGCTAGATATGAATTCATAACTAAATCTCAGAATAATATTTGTATAAATTGCCTCGGCTTCCACACTGTGAAACAGTGTAGGTCTAACGGCACTTGTATGAAATGTAACAGAAGACATCATACATTACTCCATAATGACAATTTCAATAGCTCTCAATCCTCAAATTATCCATCAACAAAGCCTATAACAGAGCGAGCTACAAATAACAAAACAAGCTGCTCGCCTATTTCATCAGACTTACAATGTCTACATATGGCAAGTTTAAATTATAATTCCTCTACCCTCACTAACTATCAGTCTGTTTCACCAACTGCCAAAGTTTATACTAGGAATCCTGAAAATAAAAATTCTTGTATAAGACTTTTGTTAGATACAGGTTCAAATACTAACCTGATAACTGAAGCATGTTGTAAACAACTATGCCTACCTATTCATTATCAGAAATCTGCTGTATATGGAATAGGTATGTCCTCCAGACCAATATTAGGATATACTATCATTTCATTTTATTCGAGATTTGATTCCCGCCATGAATACAAAATTAAAGCTGCAATTGTGGACAAGATTACAGGTGACCTACCTACAATTAATTTAAATAAAAAACAGTTAGAATATTTTAGAGACCTACCCTTGGCCGATGATCTATTCTATGAACCTTCGAGAATAGACTGTGTAATAGGTTCAGGACTATTTCCACATTTATTATTACCTAACAAAATATCTCAACCGCATTCTAAGATTGTAGCAGTTCAGTCAACTCTTGGATACCTAATGATGGGTGAAACAGAGTGTGGCGCATTTACACAGAATTCAAATCTCCATTCTTTTACCGCATTTACACCAAATAATTTTGATAAAAATTTAGATAAAATGTTACAAAAATTTTGGGATTTAGAAGCCGTAACCTCTCAGAAATTTCTCAGTCCTGAAGAACAACAATGTGAGGAAATATTTAACAAAAATATTTCACGTGACTCTGATGGCCGTTATATAGTTTCTTTACCCTTCCGGGAGAATCCTAGCCGTCTAGGTGACTCATACAATGCAGCTAAACGGAGATTGCTGTCTCTAGAGAAGAAATTAGATTCTAACGACGAGTTACGTCAGGGTTATAATGCAACTATACAGGACTATATTGACAAAGGCTATTTAAAGAAAATTTCTATAACTCACTTTAAGCTCACTCCCTCATATTATATACCTCATAGAGCAGTTTACCGCCCTGATAAAGATACTTCTAAAATTAGAATTGTATTAGATGCTAGCTCTAAATCAACTTCCGGTATAAGTCTGAATGATTTGTTACATTGTGGACCAAACTTACAATCAAGCATATTTAATTTACTTATTAACTTACGCTTATTTGCTATTGCTATATCTGCAGACTTAGAAAAAATGTTCTTCTCTCTTAAAGTGATTGAAGAGCATAGATGTTTTCAACGCATACTATATAGATTCAATAGTGATGAACCTATTGATGTATACCAATTTGATCGCGTACCTTTTGGTCTTAAGTCCTCTCCATATCTTGCGATGAAAGTGGTACAAACTATGGCTGCTGAAAATACTGCTAAGTTTCCTGAAGCAGCCCGTGTTGCTTCCACTTATGGATATATGGACGATTATCTATATTCGGTACCTACACCACAACAAGCACTGACTCTATACGAGCAGTTAACTAAGATGTTCTCTACAGCGGGCTTTAATATAGTTAAGTTCAATTCTAACTCTTCTCAATTCCTATCAAATATTCCAGAACGGTCTCGTGCGAATGAACATGTTAATTTCGACATAGAGTCTGAAACCAAACTAATCGGGTTGAGATGGAACCCCTGTAGAGATGAATTAGTTTTCAAAATCGAACCGCAACCGCAACCTGTATGTACTAAACGGTCAATATTGTCAGCTACCGCCGCTCTCTTCGACCCCCTCGGTCTGATCGCCCCCCTCACTGCGGGGCTGAAACTTCTCGTGCAGGAATGCTGGAAGCGCCAACTAGATTGGGACGAAGAGGTTCCCAAGGATATTTCAGATCTCTGGCATCAGATCGAGAGCGAGATATCTAGTCTGTCTGCAATCAGGATACCGCGACATGTAGGTATTGCAGAAGACTCTCATATAACTCTACTATGTTTCTCAGACGCTAGTGAGAAATGTTATGGTGCCGTTATTTATGTACGTGTAGGACCTTTATATAAACCCGCTTCTAAAGTTTCAATTCTTTGTGCAAAATCACGAATCTCACCGCTTAAGAAGCAGACTCTAGCTCGACTAGAACTCTGTGCTGCTCATTTACTCGCTCTACTTGTACAGTCTGTAGTCACTAATTTTGAATCGCGTTGTAAAGTAAATAATATATTTGCATTCTCAGACTCTACTATTACTCTAGCTTGGATACATTCATCCCCTCACCGATGGCAGACCTATGTTGCCAATCGAACAGCCGCTATCCAGGAGATAATTCCTGCTGAGCTCTGGTATCATGTACCTGGCTCAGAAAATCCCAGTGATATCGTATCTCGCCCAGTAACTCCTAGCAAGTTATTGAATAATGACACTTGGTTTAGAGGTCCATCATGGATCTCACAGCTGCGCAGCCAATGGCCTGTGACAGCACCCGACTATCAAAAGTGCCCCGCTAACATACCAGAGTATAAAACTGTGTCTCTACAAATCACAGAGTCTGAACCGCATCCTATATTTACACTTGCTGAAAGAATTTCTAAATGGAGTAAATTGCTCTACATAACCGCTTACATATTGAGATTCATAAAATTACTTAAAAGTAGAGGTCCCATTTCAATATCCGATATAAATACCGTAGAAGAATATATTATAAAACAAGTACAAGCCGCTCACTTTACTCAAGACATTAAGTCTTTAAAGACAGGAAAAACCTGTAGTGGGATTCTACGCAAATTAAACCCCTTCCTTGACAGGAATGGACTGATCCGCGTTGGTGGTCGTTTACAAAACGCGCCACTAACCTTTGACCAACAACATCCTGTGCTGTTGCCATCCAAAATTCGGTTAATCAAGTTACTCGTAGAATATTATCATCAAACATATTGTCACACTGGCCCTGGTTTACTGCTCGCTCTACTGCGTCAGAAGTATTGGATTCTATCAGCTCGAACTCTAGTACGCCAGGTGGTACATAGTTGTAATATCTGTTTCAAATGTAAGCCTAAGGAGAGTTCACCTCTAATGGGAAATCTACCTGAGGTTCGTGTCAATCAATATAAACCTTTCTCTAGATGTGGTGTCGACTATGCTGGACCATTATTTGTTACCCTAGCTAAGAAGCGAGGTGTTAAGAGCCAAAAGGCTTACATCTGTCTCTTTGTATGTTTAGCCACAAAGGCTCTACATATCGAATTAGTTTCTGACTTATCCACAGAAATGTTTCTTGCCGCGTTCAAGCGCTTTATCGCTCGCAGAGGCCCTGTCTCTCTTATAATGAGTGACGGTGGTAGAAATTTTATAGGCGCACGTAAGCGGTTAGGCGAAGTCTATAATTTGGTATCCTCTACGGACTATGAGAAAGAAATTATTCGCGAATTAACTCCAAGGAAAATAGAATTCAAAATAAACCCTCCCTATGCACCCCACATGGGTGGCGTGTGGGAAAGCAACATAAAAAGTGTTAAGACTCATCTATACAGAGTGATAGGCACTCAGATCTTAACATATGAAGAGTTGAATACCGCTCTTATTCAAATCGAAGCTCTTCTAAACTCTCGCCCTCTTTGCATCCTCAGCAGCGATCCATCAGAACCGACTGCTCTAACCCCCGCACATTTTATAAATTTAACGCCCCTCAATTATATTCCCGCAGAAAATTTATCTGATGTACCTCTTAACCGCTTACAAAGATACTCGCTTATAGATAAGCTCGTCCGGTCATACTGGAAACGGTGGCATGTAGAGTATATCTCCTCTCTACAAAGTAGAGAGAGGTGGAATACTGCAGTCAGTCCTGTTACAACAGGACAAGTCGTGATAGTGCGAGAAGACAATCTCCCTCCACTTTGTTGGCCTCTCGCTGTCATAGAACAAACCTTCCCGGGTAGGGACGGGATTACACGTGTCGTTAGGGTGAGGACTAGAACAGGAAGCTATGTACGTCCAGTAGTCCGCGTGTGTCCCCTTCCTACACAATAGTTTATTTATTATATATCCCCCTTTTTATTGTAATGTCCGTATTTAAGTTATATTTTACCTCTAGTATTATTACTAGTGGTAGCTAATTTAACGCTTTTACCGTCTTTACCGCTTACCAACCGCTATTTTACCACTACTTACCGCTTTATAGCTTCACTGCTTTTACATCTATATACAGCTTTTACACCTATATACAGCTAATTATAGCTTTTATAGCTACTTACCGCTTAAATAACGCTACTTAATGCTTATTTACCGCTTACTTACAGCTTGTTTACCGCTTACTTACCGCTTGCCTACCGCTTGTTTACAGCTTACTTACCGCTTACTTACCGCTTGTTTACCGCTTGCTTACCGCATGTTTACAGCTTATTTACCGCTTATTTACCGCTTGCTTAACACTTGTTTACCGCATACATGTGACTGTTGGTTGAACTGGTGTTAGGGTTCTTTCGAAGTATTTAACAATACGCCTATGGTTTGGCAAACATTCATTCATTCATTCATAGACACATTCACAGACAATATATATCACAGATACACTGGTTGTCTATGGTCCCTCAATCCTCAACCCCCGCTCCGCGATCCGCCCATATGTCAAGTGGTTTTTCCCCGCACTTCGCTCGTGTACGTCTGCTCTTTTGCACCGTGCATCTACTCGCAAACTAATAACGCAATTACCGCAACCGCAAATAATCATTACAAATTCTCGCCGCGAGTGAATAAAAATTGATCTATCGAAGGCCGCAACCGCAAAATCGCTATAGTGGAGAAGAAGCACAAAATAAAAACACCAGCGCCGCAGAAGAGAAACTAAGTGCTCCCAAACAACCTTTTCCCACCAGTTTTTTGATCGCTTCTGTAGGGTCCCTTTTTCGGTAAAAGTGCGACATGCCGATATCTCCGAAACTTGTAGGTCACTATAGATGATTGAGGATGCACAAAATAAAATTGGAATTAGATACTCGTGTATTTTTTGAAAAATAAAAAAAGGCTCTCAAACAAAGTACATCTAGTATTTTTTTAAGATAAAAAATAAAAGTTAAAATAATTAAAACCCGACTACGGAAAATATTTTATGAAAAGTATTCAAACAAGAGTTTCCCGCCTGAAATCATAGCCTTTATTTTTCCCTTCGTCTGGCCGCTATCAAAATTTATATCATTAGTACCTATCATTATGGCTTGCGACCATTGGCGATAACCCAGATGAAGGGAAAAATAAAGGTTATAATTTCAGGCGGGAAACTCTTGTTTTCATACTTTTTAGGAAATATTTTCCATAGTTCTTATGGGCAGCGCATACTTTTTACAATTCGGTTATAAGTTTCTACATATAATATTATGTTCAACTTTGCGCGAGAATAGAATACTAGCGTTCTTATATTATCTAAGAGGACTGTTGTTTGATCAACAATGAGGTGGCTTTGAGTACAACGAGGTGGCTATAAAGTATGGCAACCAGGTTGACATATTCAACAGCAGGTTCTCCTCGTTTAAAAAAAAAAATAAACATTGTTTTCGGTTCCTAAGAAAGGGAAAAGAATCAAATTTATTTGTATCTGTAATTTTGTGTGTTTGATTTTTTATTTTATGAGTTTTCTTTATTTGTATTTTTATATTCTTGAGTTGGGACACCCACTTGTAGGTATAATAAGTGTATATTTTAGTCATGCATCCTGTAGGAAGTAAATTGTATAATAAAAATGTATTTCTGTTGTGCACGTCTAAATTAAATAAATAAATCAAAAAGATAGATCACAAACGAACAGAAATATTAAGATGTTCCAAATGTTCGTGTACAAAATTCAACAGTAGATTTATATTCGTGCCACACATAGGACATTCTAGAAGATTTCTTGTTGGCAACGAACGTGCCTTCGAATAGCAATGTGCCAGCCTTCAGGGATTTTCACACATTATCCCTGCCTATCATTTTTATTTACCGTATTTGATCTTCCCGGGGACACAAATATCGATATCATTTGATCATTATAGGTAATAGGGTATGATTTGCACACAAATAGCAGGAAAGACCGGATATTTTTTTTAATTTTGATCCTCGGCTTCGCTTGGGACAATTTGGTATTTTCTTGTGGTCCCATTAATTTGTCCCATCAATGGGACTACGAGGAAGACTTGTTTCTAGTCCACTAATATTCATCTACTTCATGTATAACATTAAAGTCAAAATAATTAATATATCTATATATCTATCATCACGCCTTTCATCCCAAGAGGGATAGGCAGAAACAATCGAATGCTATTTGTTACGATCCTGACATATCTCTTGTGCTTCTTTTATATTCATCATACCTTTCATACATGCTCGGCGATTATGTGTACTTTTAATATTTCTATCGATCAACATATTTTTTATATGTTCAATAAAAGTACATCTAGGTCGTCCTCTGCCAGCATTTCCTTTCACTTCAGCCATATAAAACTTTTTAGTCAATCTTTCATCCTTCATTCTTTCAACGTATCCAAACCAGCGTAAACTACTTTTCTTCATTTTAGTCACAACATCATCTTTTACACCGCATTCTTCTCTAATGACATCGTTCCGGATGCGGTCAATACGTTTTATCAAATAAAAAAAAAATCCATAATTAAAAACTAATAGGCTGCGAACAAATAGGATATCCTTTTAATAGCTCGATATAAGTATATTATGATTTTGAAGACTTGGCTGGCATCCAAATGAAAAAGTGTATAAAAAATAATTGTCCAAGTTGCGATACGTACGCTGAGGATTCCGTAGCATTTTTTCGGTCAGAACTTCATGACAGGGTTTTCGTTTAGGTTTTCCTGTAAATTATAAGAAAGGCCCTATATTCCTTATTTTTTTTCAAAATTTTAGACTCAGTAGTTTCGGAGATATTTAATTTTCGTATCTTTTCTTTAATATAATTCAAACTATATATTTTAAAATTATAAAAAAATATATATTTGCATTCCTTACAACGAGCCCTCTCATGTAATGACATGTACATGATGCCTTCAAATTATATTTTTATTTTTATTTTTCCCCCATAATTAACCCCTAAAATAGAAATTCCATTAGCATTAGCTGTCAATGGCGACATTTTAACTTTTTAGCTCTGTGATTGAAGCTGGCCACAGTTTTCTCATTTATTGATATTCTTTCGAAGATTGTGGATATAACGTCGTAGATTTGAATAGGTTTCAATCAAGCCGACGACGTAGTGGTGCTTGACGGTTGTCAATAGTAAAGAATAGCTGAAGAAGAATAATTACACATCAATGAACAACATTTTTACTTTGTCTTTTTTTTATCGAAAATACAATTTTTGGACCCTCCTAATAGTTGGAAGTAAAAGAGTAGAAAAACGAAGGCAGCAAAACAGATATAAATCTAGGAGAAACATGAAGAGCTCCACCACTTAAATTTTACCCTTTATGAACACATAAACAAGATGACACTTAGACAAAATTAATATAATTGAAAAGGTAACATTTTTTTATTCCACCACTAAATTCTTAGCACAACCCCATATCTACTTGAGGGAACTCAAATAAAAATATTCGAAGGGAGAAAAGATAGACCCTCGTATTTGTAATGCATTCTTGAGATCTTGTGTGCTGAAACGTTTTTAAGAGCCCTCTGGACTCGCTTTGAAATCGTTTGTTCTTTTACAAAATAAATACCTTTAAAATTCTAAAAAGTACTGAACGGAAATTGATTTTATTTTAGGTAATAAATTATTAATCTATACTAAAATTTTGTTTAAACGCGCTTATCTCAGGAACTACCAGTGCAGGAGCAGCAGTAATCCTTGTGAAAGTTTGGATGTTTGACAGTCAATCACGCAAAAAGATGGATTTGTATAGAATTCTGCAACCATGACTGCAATTTGACATAGGCTTCTTTTTATCCCGGAAAATCCCCTAATAGGGGATGTTTCGAAAATTTTCATGGGGTAAAATTTAAACATGCCTTATCAATTCGCTATGATCCTGGCTTTCTTTCGCTTTTCATGCATTATATTTACCCTTCTTTTTTTCTTTAAAATTTCACCTGAATAAATGTAATCTAGAAATACAAAATAAACAAAGAACAGTGAAGTGTCCCCTGTGATTTCAAAATATTATAATCTTAGTATATGTTGTCTATTTGTCTGGGTTTTTAACAAATCGAGTTTATTAGTTTTTCAAAAAAAAAGATACACACACTCTTTGTCAAACATCCAGACAAAAAATCTAACTTAGATATTATTATTAATTTCTTTGAGATCGCAGAAATATCTGCCGGATGTCATATTATATATTTTATGCAAACAATTACAGTTGATACTGGAACCTGTGAATTTTTAAACCACAGACTAGAATATTTTATTCATCGCTGCCTGTATTAAACGAGTATCCAAACTATATATAGTGTAATTTTGTATGCTGTGCCATTACACTACGGAGCAATTCAGATCTCTACGGAATAGTAATGTAGAAATGCACCGGGATACGTTCGTGCATATTTTAATAAGATGGCTCAAAGACTCTATGTTGAAAATTCAATCCATTTAATTTTCTAAATTTCGTCGGTTATCTATCGACTTGAAAACGGAGTTTCAGGGTTCAATCATCACTAGAGCTAAGTAACCAATTTCATTTAATAACTAGCTTTGCTCGTGTAAAATATTGACCCGATCCAATGTAAACTATTATTTATGCTTTAGTATAGTGTGTTTGTTTGGAAAACCTTGTGGTGATGGATAGGGTGAAGGAAAAGAGACTTTGAGGATGAAACACCAAACGATGATCCGATCAAGTGTCCGAAAACCTGGACACCTAATCAAAGCCCTTCATCAGGCAGAGAACCGCGGGAGAAGCTGATGAGTTGGAGTCACGACCCTTAGTAATGAGTGACCAACTGTGGAGGAGGAGAGGGTTTAGTAAATACTGACTTCGGATGAGCAAATATTTGATGTTTTTAGGGTTCCGTATTATGACGACCGTCCATCTGTATGCAACAGGCTCATATCTCTGTCACAATTTCATCGATTCTAAAAATAATTCACAGAAAGATGTCTGCAGTAGATGTGTGAACGTCTACAGAATTTAGTAGTTAAATTATGAAAATAGATTTCCATATCTAGATAATAAAAAAAAGGGGCGTCCGGTGGTCGAGTGGGAATGACGTCGGCATACAACTGAGAAGTCGCGGGTTCGATTCCCCACATTCGACTATGTACACAAAGTGTTTTTATAATACAAAATCTATGTACATTGTCCGAAAAAACGTACAAAGACGCTTTTTCATCTACAGACTTCGTTGGTATAGCCTCAAAAAATCATCGGCTAAATGAGGAAGACTTTGTCTTCTGCTGGGTAGCCTGGAGCTGGCAACGGTTCCCTGGAGCTGTAAGGTAACCCGTGAAGAAAAAAAATTAGTAATTCTATGGAACGGAACCCTCAGTGCGCAGTTTTAAACTTATGTTTGACCATTTAATTATATATTTTGCATTTCCACAAAGTAATAGTTTGTAACTTGTTTTTACATTAACAGCAAGCGCACTCAACAGTTTCAGAGCAAAATTTCAGCTATTCTGCAATTACGTCGCAATGCATTTTGTCTTTTTACTCGCCCGACGAAACCTAGAGGGAGCGGAGAATCCTAAAAATATAATTGAAGAGGGATGTCGCTGAGATTATTAAATCCATTTTCAAGCAATTCCCAGCGGTTTTTAGTTTCGAAATAATTATAAATTCAAATGTACTATTGTAATATTAACTGTTTTAATTAACTTGAATGTTGCGAGACCGACTTTAAAAAAAAGGAGGAATCTGTCAATTCCGTCATTTGTAAACCGATATTATTTAATAATAATAATAATAAGGGCGCAGGGCGGCTTGTGGCAAGCCGTGGGTGAGTAACGACACCGTCGAACCAGAGTGCTCCAGAGAGTAGGTTGAGGCAGGCGTCACCACTGCTGAAACTCTCGCCCCTGGCTTGTCTTAATTAGCTGTCCAGGGTGGAGTCGTTAGAGTATAATATTATGTATTATGCTCGGGGGTGGAAGTGTCTAAAGGCGTAATAACGGGGAAGCTATATGTGAAACCGGTGTCACACCTCTCGACACCCCCAGCCGCTTACACCAATGTTGCCTTACTGCCGGCAGAAATGCTCAAAAATGGTGGCTATTTTAGGAGGCCCACTTAGTAAATGGCGAGTCACCACCTGCCAATTTTACGTTTCATGAGATGAATGATACCGGCAGGTGACCGTAGTCTCAACCAATAAACTTGATAAACCAATCCATTTAACATCTCAAAACAATAGCCCGATTTTAATTTAAAATTATCTCAGCAATAGTCCAGATTAGAAACTACCTAGCTCTAAATTTGACTAATCTAGACAATTAATTACAAACATAGATAACATTGAACAGGTCTTCTTTAGAATATTATATTTTATTTTTGAAGCCTAATTTGGCACCAACCGTCTTCAAATTCAACGGCGACACGAGATACTTAATTTTTTCTTGATTTTCAGTAAACAATGTTTGAAGACGGTATACTTAAAAAAAAGGTAATTAAAAAAATCTTCACGGGTTGCCTTACAGCTCCCGGGAAACGTTGCTGGCCCCAGGGTACCCAGTGGAAGACAAGACAAAAGACAAAAGGTAATTATTTCCTACAATTCATTAATTATAGTTTTTGATATTTGTGGCCAAATATACTGCTATTTAAATGTTCATATTTATCGAGTTGCCCCTATGGAACTACGGCTGTCCCTTCATAGTAAGTTCGTGCCCACGTTACGTAACTTGCCACTCGTCCCAAGTGAAGCAGCGACCATTAGCGTGACACATGGCACCAGTATGACGTCACGTCAAAGTCATGCTACTTGTTACGTTCTGTGTATGAAGTATGTATTAATTTAGAAGAAGTAGGTACTTTATGCCATTCAAAGAACCTTTTTTGGTTTGAGTAAATATTTTAAGTCTAACTTTTGAGCCATTTAAGTAAGACGCTCCCGTTTTGATGATAATTATCCAAAAGAAGTACAAGCAATGGAGATATTATACAATGCCCTTGGCTTAGGCTATATACTCTAGTCTAGAGTAATCTTATTCGCTTTCTTTTCATGATGTTTCTAAGTACTGTACAAACAATACAATACATATTTCCATTGAATGGCAGAAGAGCCCAGATTTTATTAAATCTAATGAATGACTATCAGAAAGGAGGTCGAAAACAAAAGAGGTCGGTCGTCGATCTCAAGAAAAAGGGGGGGGGGGAGGAAGTGGGAGGGGTATGATGAATTTTAAAATTGGAATTGCGTCGCGCCGTTTTTCGTTCGATATTCAAATTGATGAATCAGCAAAGACTCAAAACGCCCCCTGGCGGCATTTGGTCGCTTTGTGAGGGAATAATACAGAAATACGCTATTATTTCGCTTGCAGTGGCATGTTTTGGTTGTTTTCTTTGTCAAATAAAATTGTCAGTGAACGACACAGAAAAAATTGTTATTGAAAAATGTTGATTTTTCCAAAATATTTTTTAAAAGAGAATGGAAATCTCATCTTATAAGAAATCTTATTAGACTAAATTTATCTATCTAAAAACGTCACGTCTATATGGGGTAAGTAGAGAGGAAGGACTATAGTTACTGTTCTCGATCTATACGTATACTCTACAGGATAATGATGTGAGAAGTGACAAAATACAAATTAAAGGAAACATAAATAATAAAAAAAAATGGAAAAAACATAATAAATTCAACAGAACTGGCCACTCGTTAGGTATAGTTTCACAAAATACCATCGGCTAAAAGAGGGAGACTTGGTCTTCCGCTGGCTACCCTAGGACCGATATCACGGTTTTAGGAGCTGTAAGAACCCGTGAAGAAAAAATACTGGACCGTTTGCTATGTCAATGTGATGTAAACTTGCGTCCTTATTCTAAGGTTGAAACCGGAAAAGGCACTGACAACACTAAAAATGTTACGAACTGAAAATTGAGGATTGGATTCAAATTGCTTCGGTGTTTTAAATCTGAAAATAGAAAAGGCCATTCAAAATTGATTTCCAAGTTTCAATTTCAAACGGTACGTGATAGAACCATTGCCACCCTAAGGTAAATATTTAGACTATACAGAATTGTGGAACCCTATCTGTAACCACAGCAGTTCGTGGTATCGACGGGGATCAACCGCATCCGATGGACTACTGACCAATGCAATTTGATTTAGTCCTTTTAGAGACTTTGCTTTTAATTCATACTGGCGACCCGTCCTGGATTCACACGGGTAGAAGAGTTGTTATGAAAAATTAGATATCTCTCTGTCGGATACATTACTGTTGCTCCGTTTTGACGTCAATGAAGGACAATCAAATATATAGACTTACGCATAATAGGATTAGGATATACAGCATTGCAGATTCCTCTCTGTAACCACAGCAGTTCGTGGTATCGACGGGGATTAACCGCATCCTAACACACTACTGACCAATGCAATTTCATTTGGTCCTTTTAGAAGCCCTGCTTTTAGTTCATACTAGAGATACACCCCGATTTCGCTCAGATATACAAAATATTTTTTTATTATCTTCAAAAATGAAACAAGTGTTAAACCATCCACTCGTGTAGAGAGCAGGGGCATATTTCAAGGTTATTTTCTCTGTAATTATGTCATTAGCAAAAAAAAAATACAACAAAAATATGAACATCTAAAAAAACATCAAATAATTTATATTCACAGGCTCAAAAATCAATAATAAATGCAACGCTGATATGAAAATTAAACAAATCAATCAATCGTATATATTATGTACCTACCTTAGTAAAGGTGTCAGTCGGATATGATTGGTCTCATAAATATTTGAGCACAAACTAGAAGTTGCTAGCTTTAATAGAAGTCGAGATCCCTACACAGGTTCTGATGAAACCTGAATATATTGGAAACTGCTTGCACGATTATCATCAAACATATCTAAGAATCTGCTCTGAAGTGTCACTTATGTAATTCAAATCGGTCCAGCCGTACAATCACACAAATACCCTCTTACTCCGTTCCGTCGTGGGTAATAAATTAAAATGTGTAAGTAAAGTAAATGTCCAGAAAAGAAAGCCCTAAACGGTGGATATCAAGTGTCCGAAAACCTGGATACCTATATTTCCACAGCCCTTCATCAGGCAGAGGACCGCAGCCGATGGAGGTAGATAGTTGAGGAGAAGCTGATAAGTGTAAGTTACGAGCTTCAGTAATGAGGGAGGGACCGACTGTGCACTAGGAATTAAGAGAAGTGAAGATAACCAATTTTGAGGGGATTAAATTGATAGTAATTGTTTTCAATTATAGAAATCTATCTATCTGTCGACCTGAATATAATATTGTATATGTATGAGAATATCCCAGGTTTCAAACTTTATATTTCCAATCAAATTGGCAACCTATGTCACAAACAAATACCGCGACGCTCTAAATTGAAATCCACTACACCGTCCACCGCAAATACTTTTATCTGGTCATGTTGTAACTCTTTGAAAGGTATATTGAACTTGCGGAACTATATCGACAACGGTTGGGCCTAATGGTTCACTAAATGTTCTACGTTAAAAAAAAGCTGTCTTTGGAATATGAAGGATGAAAGATTGATTAGAAAAGTTTATATGGCAGAAGTGAAAGTAAATGATGGCAGAGGACGACCTAGGTGTACTTTTATTGAACATTACAACACACAATTAAAAGTATGATGAATATAAAAGAAGCAAAAGAGGTATGTCAGGATCATAGTAAAAACCATTTGATTGTCTCTGCTTACCTCTCTTGAGACAAAGAGGCAAGATGATAGATAGATAGATGCTGGCTTTGGTGAAAAATTGTATGAATACAAAATTGCAAGACATTAATGAAGTATTAGGCGCAAGCCACATAGGATCTGGAGCGGGCGCTGCATGGCACGGGCGTTTTCCTTTCCATTCAAATTTCGTACAAAACGCATAGAAATAAAGTCACAATTTGAACTTGAATTGAATTTGAAAATTGCCGACATGGCGCGCTCGATTCGGTGTGTTCAAAACGTCAGCGCCCACGCCAGATCCTATGAGGCTTGCGCCTTAACATTCAATTAGCCCACTCGGGACCTATTCTAGATTAACATTGTCATGTTATTTGAATTGAATTAGAATAGAGAGATCCACCAGCCAGATGGAGTGCCGACATCGTAGAGAGAGAAGTTAAAGTGGAGAAGATCTGCCAAGGATATTATACTGGAAGAATACTGAAGGCCTACATTAAGCAATGTACGGACACTGGCCGAAGATCATGATGATGATCTAAAGAGGCAGACAAAAATTTGTTAGTGAAAACAGTTATAGGTTAGTTAGTGATATTCAAAGAATCATAAACATACGCATATACACAACAGCTAGAACCATAAGGTCAGAGGAGTAGCATCAAATAGGTATTATCTTACAATAGCAACGGTATATGCTAGTATAAACTAAAATATACCTCAAGTACACACATAAGCAGAAGCGAAGAAGAAGTTTTTCCAGTAAATGAATTAACTGCAATAGCACGTAAACTGTATAGTTAATGGTTTAATTAAAACTCTAACTAGTTTTTCGATTTATAAATAAGATGGATATACAGATTAAATAAAATTTCTATCGCAACTTGAATGCTCTAGGTTTAGTTAAATTAGTTTTCCTCGAGTCCAGTATATTGTCAATTGTTCAGAACTTAAGTAACTGTTATGGGTTTGATTGAATTTGAAAATAGTTTCAGCAGAATTAGGTCGCCTTTGATCAATACACTTGAAAACTGGCATAAGTGGTTTATTTAAGTAGTGTTGCTTGGGAAGGAAACAAACTTGGTTGCTATGAAGCTGAGCAATATATGATTAGACATAAGGAAGACATTTATTTTACTTTAATGTCTGATATGCTAGGTAGATAGATAATATAAAGATAAATACATATTAAAACAAGTATATAAAAAAAAATGTGTTCAATGAAAGTACAGCAAGGGCTCAATTACTAGGAGATGTAATAATCTATAGTAATACTACAAAGAAAGAGTTTATGTTGGTTTGATTACCAGATGGAAACTCGAAAACAAATCAAATAAAATGTTATTTATTGCTATGTTTTATTAAGTTAAGATTTGGTTCCGTTAGATATTGCAATAACTCATTCGTCCAAACGCAGGTGCGACGCCATACGGTCCACCGAAATCGACCACAAACTCGTCCAATTCTTGTAACGAACGGTCCGCCATCTGTTTTCAAATAATTGTATTTGTGGTTGATTTCAATGGGCGGAACGATCTGTCACACACACATATCCACCGCTGATAGTTTGACAATTGTTTAATCAAATCTTGTGTGTCTGAAATTACGCATTTCAAAAATTACGACGGGCAAAGCCGTGGCGGTTGATTCAGAAGTAGATAACAAAAATACAAATTCTAACAAAGAAGGTAGATAAGTATCGATTAAAATATAAGTTTTGTTTTTGCTAAACACAAAAGCTTCAGAAAATCCCAGCTTAAAGGGTCCCGGTCGGAATTAGTTCGTAATATCAAACTCTATTACTGCAAAGCCTCATTTTGATTACCTAATTAACATACCGACATTGAAAATGAATATTTCCAGAGCCTTATTAAAGTAAACCGCTAAAGTTAGAGCGTTTAAATACATATGCAGATAATCCCGTTAGTTGTACTTATGCAGGAAAGTTTTAATAAGTGTACAAGAGGAGGTACAGGGAGTAAGCAAAACCCTTTTTAATGAAAGGATTTGGCTATGTGAGCATAGTAAGCTGGCTCATTTCGCATTTCTCACTATTTAGCCTGGGGTCGAACGTGAATGAAATTATGATTTAAATTTCAGTAAAAGGTCCGCTCAGACCAATAATTCAACATTTACTTTTGGTTCCGTTGACCCTTTCTGATCTTATTACTCGTTGTTTGTATTTGGACGATTCATTCGATTGTAATTACATTTTGTTTGCGACAGAAATAGCAATATTTATTTTTCGGATTTTGTATTATGAGGATAAACAATGTAGCAGATTTTTCTTTTAATCTTTTATTCTATAAGTGGTAAACTTTTTCAAAGATATTCTTTGAACTAATGTAGTTTTATCTAACACAGTTGATGATTTAAAATAAGATAAATTGAGACACCTTAATCACAACGATTAAGAAAAATAATGAAAACAGAAAGTGGAATTGAGAACTGAAAGAGTAATTAGTAAAATAAGGTAAATTGGCTGCTGGATATCTACGCGAGAGTTTAGGCCGAAACATGCTAAATGTCTGTCTATCAACAAAAATAATATTTTAGCAGACAGAGACTTTCCAGGATCAGTCTATACAAAAAGTAGACGCGCTTATAATGTAAAGTTTAACACGTCATATTATTACTTCCTTATTAATGTCCAGAAGTCAATTATTTTGTGTAGATCACATTTTCTATATTATTCTATTTGTTTTGGGTTAATAAATCTTCGAAGTAATCTATTGGCATCACTTTTGTATTCTGAATCATAAAGTAACCGGTAGGTCAAATGTAAGACAATAGATATAATTATTTACACACAACAAATAAAAAACATAAAATCTAATATAACCATTAAAATTACTAAATAAACCAGGACAGCATGGAATAGTGGCAAAAATACTGGCTATATTTCCCAGCTGACCCACAATGCTGTTTCGATGATCGAGGTAGTTGATCAGTCGTAGGCATAATAAACTTAAGGCCTAAGATAAAGATAGGCTATTTGGCATGTTTCTTTTAATAAATAAGTAAAAAGCCATAATGTACTTACAACGTCGATGAGCTGACTCAGCCTCAAGCCCATTTTGACGGTGAGTCTGTCGGAGTTGTTCCCGACGGGGCGGATCAGTCTGTTGTAGTTGGAGAGCAGGTCGTCGTACAGCCGCTTGGCCTCCGGGTTAGCGACACTCACGTGGCCCCACACGCACAACAATCCCACCACCAGCACCAACACCATCTTAGGCTAACACCACCCCTGAAACAATGGGATATGATGCGGTTAGAGCGTTAATGTTAAAAACCCGAATTACTCATAACAAAAACCATCACCCCTGGAACATTGGGATATGATGCGGTTAGAGCGTTGTTGTAAAAAAACCCGAATTCCTCGTAACAAAAAATCTAAGCACAAATGTTTTTTATTGCAACACAAACAGATAACTCTACCACTGTCTGATGTCATCAAATATCATGAAGATGATGTATAGACGATTTTTCACGTAGGTACATAAAAAGGTTTTTCAACGAATTAGTCGGAAACCAATCTTGAAAAATATTCTTAAAATTATTATGTTCAGTGACATGGGCATCTCTTGTTGTAAAAGTACAAAGTTCATTCAATCTTCTTTTTACTGGATATGAATCCAACAATGTTATCTTGATTATCACGGTTTGAGGCAATTTACGAAATGAGTTTTCAACGTACCCTCATACAAGGATATGCGGGTACATTGTGAGATTTGTGATTCTCATCCAATTTTATTGACAATTTAAACGCTACTCTAGATTTACGGTTAGAAGGAAAAATATTTCATTACGTCACGAAATGAGATATTATAATGTTTTGTGGAAAAACAATTGCTTATGATGAGGAAAATGATGACAATTTGTTTAGTAAAGAAAATTTTGTATTTAGGAAATTAAAAAATATATTATATGAAACAATTTTGTTTTGATCAAATAAACCAGAATAACCTCATTATACTGTATTTAGGTATTATCAGAACGATAAAAGAAGTTAACTAATCAACTATGTAGAAAAATATAAACCACTGAAGATAAAATGTAAATAAATTAAATTTATCGCTGAAAGTTTCATCAAAATTCATTAGATAGTTTGAGAACAAATTTCCAGAGAAAAATATTTTCTAAAACCAATCATTTATAGTGAAGAGTCGATTAGTTATCAGCAAATGCGCGCGCAAACGAGTTTGATCTTAGTTTATAAAGACATAAAGTTAATTTTAGTTCCTTTACCTCAGTAGAAGCAGGTCAAATAGTGCGCAGATTGGCTTAAAATCGTAAAATGTAGGTCCTATTTTTATTGCATTAAAAATCGAAATGAACATAAGTGTAGAGGTAATTTTAGAGGTAACTTTTATTTATTTTTTCTGTCGAGAAAATTTGAAGGAATCGCATTTTCGGTCCATATGGTGCTTAGTATAAATAAATTATATCATCTATATGACGCTCTTCCAAATATTGAGGCAAATATTCAAAGCAATTTAAACCTTATTAGAGAAATTTAAATTCTTACAAATTTATTGAAAAAGATTCCGAGACTTGTTAAAATATTTTTAATATTTTATCAAGAAAATAAAATATTTATTAAATTTACTGTATCATGTTATCTTTATCGTTGATGAAAGTTATGTAGTTATAGAGGTATTTGTACCGAAACTCACCCTGGTTCCATTGTTTTCGCGGGATGAGAGATGAGAGATATTTAAAAAATACGTTTAACACATTCCATTGATAAATATTTAGTGTATCTTTAGGTATTCATAACATTTAAGAAACTTCTACAGAATTAACATAAAATGTACCTCAAAACACAACATTTTACCAGTTTCCCAGTCTTGTCGATTCAACACAAGTTTATCCCACTTAATTAAAAACAAAAATTCGTTCATCTGTTACGGAGTAATCTCTTAATATACAAACAGTAAACAAACTAAATCTTCTGTCTATACAAGCTAAAATGTCCGAAAACTATTACAGTAGCGTCCGCAGAATAGAATCTAAACAATTTATAAAGGATTACGGTTAAAGCAATACTTAATTAGAAGATAAGGTTAGATAATGCCACAATAAAGTGGACCCTTATAAATCAATCTAGCGAGTGGCTAGAGAAATCCGAGATAAAATACACAGTTCGTGCGGACTCCGCCGGGACTGCAGTAAACTGCAAACAGTATTGCAATGGCCAATTTTCGCAGACGTTATCGCTGCCAAATGGCATTAAATTTTTGTAAAGAATCCCCAAGGGACGGGACCCTTTTTATACTAATGAAAGTGAGATCTGAGGTCGAGGAAGACGCTCTGTAAATTAAGAGAAAATTTCCTCGTAATATTTTATCTGAGCCGCGGATGGCTGTCTATTTCAAATCTTGACATACATTTTGGTAATTGTTAACATTTAGTTAAAAATTTTTGAAGAACTACTCAGCATTTGCTATTTTATTTCAGCAATTATGAACTGGGACACATTTTAAAATGTGATAAAGGTATTTTTAATAAGTAAATAAGACATGCCGTGGCGGCTACATTTGAATTTCTATGGGGTATCTATTTTTCGTCACGTAAAACCATGCGAAACATATTCTATATATAAATATTAATTGCAATGCAATATTCCAAAAAAATGTAAAACGCTTGGTCTTAGAAATAAACTCTTGTTATAAACCTTCAAAAATCTATACTGATTTCTCTTCAATGAATTATTTACAATAAAAAGAATTTAAATGTGTAAGTACAGGAAATATACTTAGTAAATAAATTACTTTAGTAAACTGTGCCCTCCCTTTCATGTTTCTACTCAGAAGTGAAGACTTCATTCATATATTTCCTCAACACAGGGATTGAAATATAATTTACAAAGTGGTAAAAACAATGTGTAAGCAAGTAGGTAAGTAATTCGCATTTTTTTACGTAGGTAATAGAAAAATGCTTAATAAAAAATGTATACAAAAACAGTGTACAAAAAAAAGAAACAAAGAAAATAGCATCCATATTTACATGTTATAAATAAATACTGTAATAAGATATGTCACATTTAATATGTCATATGATGCACTTGAAAAACTTTTCCTAAAAATCAAAATTCGTTTTTTTATGCTATACGTCCGTGATTGGGTCATGAAACTCTATATATTATGTACCAAGTTTCAACATTTTTCAGGAGAATCTACAGGAGATTCGGAGAACATAAGCTGTGACAGACAGACAGACACATGAGTGATCCCATAAAGGTTTCAGTTTTTTCATCGAAGATGTTCGGAACCCTAAAAATTTCCGATTGTGTTTTCTATTCGTGTATTATGTCTTGCATCAAGCGCTGTTTTAAAAACTATTTTCTATACACTAACACTGTTATTCATAAACGTTTATTAGCAACGTTTTTGTTAAAATGTGTTTTGTTTCTTTCTATTATTAGTAAAGACAGGTTTGTTAGAGAGTGACAAAACATATTTTAACAAAAACGTTGCTAATAAACGTTTATGAATAAAGGCCTTAAGAGTGTAGTGTACCGCGTGCATGTCCATACAAACGGAGAAAACGTTTTACTACCCCTAAATATCATTTAATTTTAACGATTTTGTAATATGTTACTGACATAATGAAAAACTACGTACGTATTTTTTCCTTTTTTCAAAATTCGTAATAGGTCAAAAGTTATAAGCCCCTCAAATTTCGGTTTTTTTGGTTCATAACTTGCTCGTAATAAACCGTCTGTATTTGAGAAACAAAGCAAAATTTCAAAAAAAGCAAAACGTACGTACGTAGATTATAATCTGCTAAAACGTTTGACACCAAAATTATAAGGTTTCGTTATAGTTTAGTAGGTGTAAATCGTTTTCGCCCAAAACGCAATTTTCAACGAAGAACATACCTACGAACACTCACGAGCTGCAGTGCTCTCTGTCGCACTGATGCCCGGGGGAAGAGCGCGCTTGAGACAGAATATGATTTTCTAAATACCTATTTCGCTGCGTACGCTGAGCTACACGATCCTCTTAAAGTACAAATATATATCTGTTGTGCACGCATCCAAAATTAAAGAAATAAATACAAGAGAAATTTTAAATGATAACTTTCTTACAAAGTTTTTCAAAACTGTTTTGTCTGCGAACACGACAAAGTCCCGCATATAGATTAAAGACATAAAATTGGAGCAATATATAATTTTAAAGAATTTGGAAAAAGTTTCGGCAATTACAAAGTCTTATTCCGGAGTAAGTCACAGAAATAATAAAATGCGAAATAACACACAAAGTACGCTAAGTTGAACTTTATTGTCTATAAAATAGAGACTTGTTTGTGATTAATAAATTCCCCGCAGGAACAGAAGTAAAATTGAAGTGGTTGGTAGCGACAATATTTCCAATGACGACTTAAAAACTACGACAATAAGATGCAATTTTGAACAACAACGTGAAAAGTTCTGAGAGGTAATAGAAAGAGAGATTACTTTAGATCCTGATTTTAAAGTCTCTTGATTTATTTTTACGAGTAGAACTAAAACCAAATTCTATTTGGAAAACCCAGATTGTGGAAAGTTGACTTGTTTTTGGTCTCAGCTTTGTATATGGAAATTAAATTTATATGTTTTCATTATTAAGTATTCTTAAAATTGTTATTTTTATTAAATTCATGCTAAAACTACTAATACTAATATAAATATTTCGGAAAAGTCACCAATCTATATCTACTAATATTATAATGAGGTAAAGTTTGTTAGTTTGGTAATCTCTCAAACTACAGAACCGATTTTGATGAAATTTGATACGGAAAAATCTTAAACCCTAGGGAAGGACATGGGCTACTTAGGCTAGTGAAAAGCTAGCCATAAATAAAACAGTAGATGTAACCTAAATTTCCATGACAACGTCAAAGAAAATAATAATTAATATCGACATAAAAATTTCGTCAAACACATTTAATTACGGCTAATTAAGGTCCTTGTTACTTAATACCGAACAAGAGTAGAATACGGGATTACCAAAATGAAAATCTAAGATTAAATATGAATAAGCGATCCTTGCCTGCGGCTTAGTAGAACGAAGGTCTTTATTATATACCTTCCTACAGGTATATACATTTGATTGGATTTAAGTAGAATCCTTAAGGGCGAACGTTTTGCTCTGGCTCTCAATAGATGGCGCTAAAGTCGATTTTATTAGGGTTTTGAAGTGAAAACGTCTATAGGTGCGTTGAGCCATTTTTTGGCAGGGGGAAATCGTATGGATTCGGGACCTATGTTCGCGACATGTTTCCGCACAAGACCAAGTCCACCGAGAATGTCCGGGCACTTACGCAATATTATTTTATTCCAAAATTAATTAGTAAAATAATAAAATATATTTCTTGCATGTTGTCCACAATAAACGTTATTTTTCATATTATTATTTATTTTATTTCCTTTCTTCACGGGTTCCGTTACAGCGTGTTACAATTCCAGGGTATCCAGCGGAAGACCAAGTCTCTCTCGTTTAGCCGATGGTATTTGTGAGGTTATACCTAACAAGTGGCCAGTTCTATTGAGGTATAGGTACCGGGACGGTTCTTGAGCGGTGGTCGTTAGATGCGCAGAACACAATTTTTGGGTCTGCTTGACGGTATAAGGTATTCGTTTTAATTTTACCGGCAGTAAAAAGCAATCGTTAAAACAAACACCAATAAATCAATTATAATAAATATACAAGTTATATTGCACTCGAATTACATATACGCAAACATTCCCCAACTTTTTCGTCCCGGTACCTGTATATTTAGAAACCCATTGATACATGACCGGGATCCGGGATCGAGCCCGTGATCTGCCTAGTTAATACCAGACGTTAACTACTAGGCTATAAGTTTCATATTTTTAATAAAACAATATTGTATGTACATTACCATTATAAATCGCCTGAGCTTGCTAATATTTTGTTTGTTTTATATAAAATCATTAAATACAACACTAGCGCCCATCTATTGGGAGCTAAACCAAAAACGTTTGCCCTTAAGTTTAACGGAAACTTTCGATTTCGTCAATTTGAAAGATTACTTCTCTAATTCCAATTATTATGGCTTCTTCAATGTTCCCTCATTGAGCTCAGATAAGTTAATTCAGTTTTAATATTTGATTTAAGCTATCTTGTAAACGAAGTATTCTAATTTTTAACCGAACTTCAAAAAAGAAGGAGGAGGTTCTCAATTCGTCGGAATCTTTATTTTTTTTAGAAGATGCCTGGGCCGATTTAGAAATTTATTTTTTGTTTGAAAGTGTATACTACACAGGTGGTCCCATGGTCATCAGGTCAGGATCTGATGATGGGATACTGGAGAAATTTTATAGGCACACCTGAAGCTATTTAGGAATCTTTTTTATAGTGACTTGCATGTGCATTTGCTTTCGGAAAGCACACTTTTCAGTGCATAATTTTTGAAGTCGGTACACTTTTTTTTTAAATGCCAATTTATTCATTTGGACAATAAACATTATGAAAAGTGTGTTTTTTCTGTTTTTATAAATAGCTTAAAATAGCTTTTCAAAATGTGAAATACTAGCTGTTTGATTCGCAGGTGGGACCATACTAACTTTCATCCTCTATCTCCTAATAATAATTTGCTCATATTATTTCGGTAAATAATATACTTTCCATTAAAAAATTATCTTATTTGTTGTGAAACCAACCACATTTTGTAATAAAACAGATGGACTTCTGAAAAACAGAAGCATTTTAAGCTCATACAACTTTTAAAATCCTGAAAAACTCCGATGCTTAATTCCCCCATGCTTAATCCATATTATTCACAAAAGAACTCGTAAACGCGAACAATAAATTAATTTGCAAAACGAGATCTTCTGAACCAGTCGTGCACAGTACAATTGCAGGCCGCCATTGCCTCCTGACAAATGTTAAGTGGAAAATAAATTTAAAGGAAATTGAGAATCATCTCATTTCATTCGTTCGTAATATTTTTAGATTAAAGCTGCTATTGTTTACTATCTATCTATATATCTATTATCACGCTTTTTATCTCATGACGGGTAAGCAGAGACTATCGAATGCCATTTGCTACGATCCTGTCGCATACCAAACAGAATTAAATTAAACACATTTTCTTGCAGATTTTATACAATGAAAATAAGCACATTTTCCGAAAAACGACCTAAAAAAATTGCTCTGTGTACCCCTGCCGTGCGAGCATGTCCGCCTAGAGAAAATCTACAAGGGTTAGACAAAATCTACAGATTATAGATAAAATATGTTGCATCAGTTTATCTATTTATGACTTTTGTCACGTGTACCCGTAGATTTGATGTAACCCCTCCACATTTCTCTATGGCTGGGATATTGGGTGGGACACCCGGTTTAAACGAAGTTGCTTTTGCTATATTAAATAACAGTCACAATTAAATAAATTAACAAAGTTTGAGAGTAATGAAAAGAAAAAATAATGATAAATTGATTACCTATAAAATAAAGTTATGAAAATAATTATTTTATTATTAATTTTTATAAAAACATAAACTTAATCAGTACATTCAATCATAGTTGTGATAAGGAATTTAACTACACTGCACTACATGCATGGCTGTAACGTACTGCAGCAAAAGTGTCGTGACGGCCGAAGTCTTACACTTTTTCGGCCTAGCTTGCCAAGTAGAGTAAATTACAGACACACTTAACAATTTTTAGGGTTCCGTACCTTGCAACGGTAGGTAAACGGATCCTTTATACGATCACTTATTATTACTATGTCCGTCTGTCTGTAACAGAGGTTTTTTTTTATTAAAAACTATGTAATCGGCACAGTCAACGATTAGAAAAAAAAAGATTAAAATAGGCCTCAAAAGAAAAAAAAAACGTTTAATGAATATACCGTGTAACGCATCATTTGATAGAGATAACCAATCAAAACCAACTTTAACAAATAAATAATATATTAAAACTAACTAGATGCTCCGTGTGAATATTTCTAGAATGCGTCTTTTACAAAAAAAACTCTAATTTTAAACGAAACATTTTATTTTGATTTGATTGTTTATTTTTCGTCATATAATGTTCAAAATGGTGTATCAAAAATCAACTTTTTAGAAATAATATATAGAGATATATAGACAATTGACATTTTACATCGTCACATATAAATAAGTAATCAAGCAAAGAGATTACAAATCTTGAGTATGGTACAATCAACTTGTTTTTCTCTATTGATTCTAAGACTCTTTGGGCCGGTTTTTACAGAGTTTTCTCTTCTTTCTGAAATCGCTTTTTCAACTTCGCGTGCAGATGCAGTAGGAATCTAAAATCAGGACATTTCGTTGCAGCAGTCAGAATATTCGCAACAACTTTAAATATAGAATGTTATCGAGCACTTAGTTTTTACGGCCCTATTCGCAACAATGACGCCAGTTTTCTACTTGCAAAGTCATATTCGATTTTTGCTGATACAACTCTACGTGCTACTGGCGGCGGGGTATATTTGCTTAATTTTTGTTTGTCTGTTAACATGGCGGCTGTTTATTTTTTACATAACGATAATAAAAATTAAATTACAGGTGTTTTCCGGTACTCTAAAATCCAGTTAAAGTAGATTTTTGAAGTAAAAACTTATGGATTTGCGACATGTTTTCGGCACAAGACCATGAATTTGCCCGGCCTGAGTATGCTGAACCCGAGAATGTCCGGGCAGGAATTCGTGTTCCTTCTAACTAATGCCTGGGTCGGGCATTTTTTCTACGCATTTCTGGCCAGCCTGGCTTTATTGAGGCGCGGTGCCCACCTAAGTCCTTGACATGATCGTAATATGACACAGCTAGTAACAAGACTAGGTGGACGTTACGGACGACAAAGTGGACAGGTCCATCAGGTAGAAGGAATGTTGGTAGACCAAAAAAGCGGTGGACAGACGACATAATCGCAGTCGCTGGACAAAACTGGACAAATATAGGCAAAGAAAGAGAAAAGTGGAAAGAGATGGAGGAGGCTTGTACGCGAAGGGGGTGCATATAATACTAAATACAATATAATATATCGACTAACAATAGATTTAAGATATAGCAAATACTAAAAACTTTAAAATTAGGATAGGTATTTTTTATATGGAAATAAAGAAGCTTTTTTATTATTTATTATTATTATTATTAGTAACAAGACTCTGACGTGACACAGACTATGCCAATCTAATTGGCATGGATAAGTAGTCTATGTTGCCATCAAAAACTTTTTTCGTTGTACGCTATTGACATATGCTACATCATACCGGTGCCACGTCACGCTAATAGGCACGTCATACATTTCTATAGAATATGGAGACACGTGGCAAGTTATGTGCCAGATCACGATTTATGGTTAGTTTATACTGTACTTGACAGAGAGATATTACACGGTTTATATTAGTTTCACTCATTAGGTAGTCGATAGCCTAATTGGTATTGGTAGGACGGTGGACTTGAAACCGGAGGTCCCGCTGCCAAAATGCTAAGCACCAATTTTCTTTAAGAATATGTGCTTAAATCGACTCCTCGTGCTTCGGAGGGCACGTAAAGCTGGCGTCCGGTCACCAACCCGCCTGCCAAGCGTAGTGACTATGGCAATTCCTCTCAATGAGCACCACTAATATGGTGCGCTAGATGGAGACCAATGATCCAGCAGTGGATCTTGAAAAGGTTGATGATGATGATGATGATGATTAGTTTCACCTGTAACTAACTATGTATGTTAACAAATTTTGGAAGTCGAATTTAACCAACTTCTAATTGTCGTATCGATTTGAGACTTTATGTAATTCGGATGACAATACAATAATTTTGTACCATCGATCTGATCTGATGATGGAGCCAGGAGGTGGATAGTGGAACTCTGTAACGAAAAGACGTAACCCCATTGAGTTTGGGCTCACTTGGTTAGCGCAAGTGTGCGTTACTAACAAAAGCTTATTTTTAGTGTTTTTATAAACTACTAGCGGACTCGGCAGACGTTGTCCTGCCCAAACGTTGGCTTGCCTGCACTACCCTACCCCTACCCTACCCCTACCCCTACCCCTACCCTACCCCTACCCCTACATCTACCCCTACCCCTACCCCTACCCCTACCCCTACCCCTACCCCTACCCCTACCCCTACCCCTACCCCTACCCCTACCCCTACCCCTACCCCTACTCCAACCACTACTATCATATGTCCGTCTCCTGGCTCTAAGCTACCTCCCACCAATTTTCAGCCAAATCGGTACAGCCGTTTTTGAGTTATAAATAACCTAACTAACCTACCTGGCCTACCGACTCTGGAATTAACACATTTCCGTGGTAGAAAGTAAAATACAGCGCCATCTATTGACGTTTGCAAATACATTTTAGTACACATATAAAACTCAAGATGACGCCATATATTCACAATTAAAATTTATAATTTTAACTACCCCTACTCCAACCCCTTACACTATCCTATGTCCTTCTCCTGGCTCTAAACTACCTCCCTGCCAATTTTCAGCTAAATCGGTTCAGCCGTTTTCATGTTATGTCGTGACAACGGAAAACGGGTTTCATTTTTATATATATAGATTAATTTTCTAAAACTATTTTCGCTAATATATAGCGAAGTAACATTCGGGGAAATAAAATGGGATTCCACAAAAATCCTACAAACGTCCTCAATATTGAAATTTAGATTTAATCGTATCAAAACCAGCTTACAGCAAAAAGAATTCTTAGACACCCGAGAAGGACTGTCCGACGTGTTATTGGATTTCACTTGAAAAGATTTTCAATACAGGCGAAGTCCACAATCTGTAAAAAATCCTTTAAGGAAAATAGCCAACGATATATTCCCTATTTACTAACATATAACTAAGCGGATTTATATTTTGTAGTAATTTAATATATAAATGAAACTAGAAATATTTTACAAAGAATGTACACTAATATTAAAGTGACACATCTAGGTCCATTAAGAGCTCTCTTGGTCGCGTAACCAACTAAAAAACGCACGTGTTCGAAATGCATCTCTTTCAACCAACATCCGAGCGAAACAAATAAACAGAGAATAGTTATTTGTTCAACAAGTGAGCAAAGTTATTTTTTTCTTGCGAGTGCTGTCTCTGGCCACACTGCAAGGCATAAAGACCGTTGTTGTAATCAATATTTAGATTATCTAGCATTTATAAATTCGTAACATTTTGTACTGTCTTCTTTTATAGCTTCGTCGCTTGAATCTAAATTCGACTTATCTTGGAAAATTACAATTAAACTAATACAGTTAAAATCGGTTGGTTTAAGATTTCCTCGAATTCCGAAGTCAATTAATTTTATGAACGAAATAATTGAAACCACAATCTATTCAATAAGATGATTTCTACGGTAAATGTATTAAGTTTATTGGCAAGGGCTGGTTATTTATCAGAGTTAAACTCATGGGAGCCAGGGGAACCCAGGAAATACATGTCATTTACCCGACGATTTTTTAAGAAATAATCTTTATACATTATGGTACCTTGGTACGCTGGGTAAGGTAACCCGTGAAGATTTTTTCTTCATACATTTTTAACAGAATATCACGAAAAGTCTAGTAAAATATTGACTTTTATTATAAACTAACTTTCCGCCCCGGCTTCGTCCGTGGAGCCCATATTAACTTTAAATCCCCAATTATGGTCTTGAGATACGATGACGCATATAAATCTCATTTCAGTTTTTCCCCAATTTTATAATTTTCCGCGCAACTTTTAAAATTGTATTTCCTTAAAAAGCTTAGTCAGAATAATACGAACATAAAAAAATAGCCAAATCGGTGCAGCCATTTTCAAGTGATGCGTTTATCAACGAAGTGTTCGCAGATACCCGTTTTCACTCATGTGCCCGTAATAGGATTGTGTAAAAGCAATAGCTGCTTAAAAGCATTTTTGCCGGCTTATTGATAACACTTATTGTAATTAAATATTTGTACACCGTAATACGGTAGAATGTGCTATATTATGTACTTATATTATATTATGTCAAACTGTGTCGACTGTATTATGGGGAGTGTTCAGAAGAACTCCATGGCCTCGTCCCTCCATTTTCTTTTCGCACCTGCACTGCTCGCACAGGATACAGTTTTCATCCTCTCACCGTCGACACGTTCTGTGACTCGTTCCTGTGTTGTACTGCCAAAAAGTGGAATGAACTTCCGGCGTCGGTCTATCCTCCTTTCTACAACCTGGGGTCCTTCAAGCGAAGCGTGAAAAAGCATCTCTACGGGCGCGACTGGCGGACTGTATTATGATCTGCCAGTCGCGCGCATTCATGGACCAGCCACCTATGCTTAATAATCAGGCAGTGGCAAGGTCACATGTCGTCTTGTCTATAAAAAAACTTATGTCATATTCTAACAAATAAAATAATTATTTCATTTCAATACAGTGGTATTCACGAACCAATGGTGAGTACAAATGTTTGACTCGAGGACTATTATATCTAAATGTAGTTTCCGACTCATGGTCCCACTAATTTGACCTACTAGTGGGACAATACCTTAACACATAGGGTTCTTAGTCCCACTATTATCTCGTCTCTGAAAACGTATATATAAACGGTGTGACCACGAACTAATGCGTAGGACACGAACCCAACATATTAATAAAAATGGGACCACGAGCACTGGTGGATGATAATGAGTAGGACCACGAGTCGGACATCGTAAATATTCGTTATATATTGGATACTTATCATCTGAACCGAAACGTGATAATAAGTATTACTTGATGGCATTCTCAACGAGGAGCGGTGGTACTACCTCAGACGAGGACCAACAGCCCCTATAACTATAAGCATATATCTCTTCTTCTACTTGAGTAAATCTGTCACAGTGTAATTTCCGTCTGAATTTAGTATGAACTTTGTCAATTCTTCTTCCTTTATCCTCAAATTTATTATTTCTAAGGAAGCTATATTCTTCTCCTGTCTCTAACCAAACCATAAATTATAATGGCCTTCATGGTACGTTTCTAAAAATCTAACAGACTTTCCAATTTAGCTCAAAATATTTATCTCGTTTTCGACGTTTTCATTCCAACTAAATCGTAAACTTACATACATTTCCCAACGTTGGCGTTCACTTACATTTCTAACGAAATTATGATCATTTTCGTTGGTAAGACGTCTCTGGCTTTATTCACGTTTACCAAAGTTCTGGGAGACAGGATGTCGTCATCTACAGGTTCCGGTCTGGGCGAGGTTTCTGCCATTTGATTTCCGCTTTCCTTCCCCCACTCATACTAAACTTTAAATACAAGATTTAGCAGTCGGATTTGTCTGTTTGATTTATGTTGTACATCAGAGGTCCCCCCTTTCTTTTCGCTTTCCTGCAATCTGTGGGATGTGATTTCGTGAAAAGGGACGGAAGTGTGTTACAGGAAACCGGGTGAGCGCGCGCTGTTTAATTTGACTAATGAGGGCGCTCGGATTTTCCGAGAGGTTGGTAGTACCAACGACAGTATCAGCCAACAGTGTGTGCGTGTGTGTGACGAGAAAGAGAAAGGGAAATATATTAGGAGAACGCATCAGCTGTGCGCTTAACCTACAGTGTTGTGTATAAAGTGTTAATGTTTTCAGGATATAATGTTAATGTTGTTTATAACCAAGGTGAGATATCAGATGTTACACATCATATGCGACCTGTAAGGCTAACAAATAAAATTCATTAACGAGATCATCCATCAGTGTTACGTTTGACTGATCATGATATTCTTTATTTAATAATAAAAAAAATCACGGGTTGCCTTACTTTATTAAATATTGGATTGTGAATGTGATTGATAATTCAGTTTGAAAAGTCAAATAGTCGACCACTATAGCTTAGTGGTTTAGTGATCCTATCCTATCAACGAAACAATCTGTCCTGGGTTCGAATACAATGTCATATATAAATTAATATGTGCATTTATAAAATAACCCTTAATTGGTATCAAGACAATTTCCTGTTGAAAAAAAATGTGATGGAGTGCTTGGAGCACGCCAGCGCACTTTCTAGCTTCCTAACTCCCCGTGAGGTACGCAAATCAATCGCTACTCTATTTGGTGCCTGACTGACCCTATGCGACCACTTACTTACATGTCCTAGAAAGAACGACAAAAAACTACCAACCAAATGCAATTAATGTTGTAAAATTTGTCAACAACACTTTAGTTTAGGGTATCTATCTATACTTCATCGGGTGCAAAACAAAACAATCTGGAATCTGGCAATTCTTTAAAATAAATTAAATTTTGGTAATTTTTTAAATTATTTCAAGTAAAAGTTATGTTTTTGTTTCTTAAAGTTACTTATAAAGAATTTTATAATTTTTGATAATACATAGTTTGCTTTATTTATTTCTAACACTCCATTTAATTTTTTTAGGGTCAATAGTCCATGCGACTAATTGTGTGATTTTCTTGATGCGCCAAATTAAGGGTTAATAATGCATACTGTTGTTTTAGTTCCGCGGAATGAAAGATGATGTAGTGACTAAAATGAAGTAGTTTACGCTGGTTTGAAAAGTAAAGAATGAAGGATGAAAGATTGACTAACAACGTTTATATGGCTGAAGTGAAAGGAAATGTTGGCATAGGACGTCCTAGATGTACCTACACACACAATCGCCGATGTATGTAAGGTATGATGAATATAAAAAAGAAAAATGTCAGGATCGTAGCAAATGTTATTCGATTGTCTCTGCCTACCACTATTGGACTAAAAGGAATAATGAATAAATGATATGTAATTTTATTTTTTAAGGTACAAAGAGGTAAAATTTAAAATTTAAAGTTGTTATAAACATACAATTTGAGAATTAGGTACTGAATACTGATATAAAAATAATAATTTGCCAAGAGCGAGTCGAAAATAAATTTGAGCCAGGCTTTTTGTTTAGGTTTTCCTGTAGAGTATAAGGCCCTATGATTCCTATTTATTTATATTAGAAAGAAAGAAAGAAAGAAAGAAAGAAATTTTATTTGCAGAAAGGTACATTTACACTTTCACCAGATTCCTGGTATGTCAAAAGTAGGTACATGTCATATAAATAGAACCTACACAATATTACATTAATCCATAGCATTCCAAGCATAACTATTACCATATTCTAAAATTTTTTTGTTAAGTATTCTTTCACAGTGTAGAAACAATGTCCCACCAGCCATTTACGCAAATTTTAACTCAGTTGTTTTGGAGATAAGAAGGGGGGTGCTCAATTTTCGTATATAATGTTCTTTAATATAATTTAGACTATGCATTTTAGAATCGAAATTTAATTATTTACGCTATACGAACGTGATTGGGTCATCAAACTCTACATATGTACCAAAATTTTACATTTATTGTAGAGTAGAATTTTTTTACGAAGAAAATAAGCTGTGACAGACAGACAGACACAAGAGTTATCCTATAAGGAATTGTTTAACGGCTAAATATGACCATTGTTACCATTATCCCCTGCACACCCTGAACACCCTGCAAGCAATAAAAGTCGTTTGTGTAAGACAAAGATAACCCAAATTTACTTCCGCTGTTAACCAACCTATATATTTTCCATTACTTCACGTCCCCTAAATCAAAATTCTCCCCAAACAATCGAAAGCGTAGGTGGGAACATATTTTCTATAGGAAGTTATTCGATGCCTCCTACAAAACGAAACGGAAATAAGAGCCATGTCATGATACGAAGATCACTGAATTGGGTCAAAAGGCTTTACGGAAGGGTACGGAACCCTTTCTCGTTTGACCTTTGAACCCTTTTTGACGTGATATATACCTTTACAATAGGCGTTACTTTTGAGTGGAATGATTAGGAGCTTTATGTTTAAGCGCTAGAGTTCAAATTAGGCTGAATTAGTTTTTCAGTTAAAATTTAATTTGATGTGGTTTATAATATAAGGGCTTGACACGTGTGAAGTTAAGTAGCTATAGTTTTAGTGGAACAAATAGGGTGTCTATACTCTTATTATAAAGAAGTTAAATTCTAAAAAGATTGAACTGATTCTAAAAACGATTTCACCAATAGAAAGCTACGATATCTCTGAGTGTTATTTTTATTTTGTTCCAAAATATCCACGGGCGAACCCGGAGGCGGAAATCTAGTATTTTATAAGAGGAAAGATTGGAGTTGATAATTTATAATCAGAAATTGATACTTTTATTATGAAGACAGATTTTATAATTGTTGTATGCAAAAAAAGTCTACAACAAAGGAAGATTAAGTTTGTCAAAGAGCTATAGAGATAAGCAGTTAAATCATGAAATAAAAAAAAAACTTATATGTATCGACTTCAAAAATTGTGTACTGAAAAGTGTCGTTGGTTGGTTTTAAAGTATTTTTTTCAAAATTCCTGAAAAACCAGTGAACCAATTTATATAACAAAAAATAGGACAAATCCGGAAGAATATCTGTAACAATTAAAAATTAAGACATCATAATCGGTTTACCAAAAATACGGTTCGAATAATTACTTTTTTATTATATAAACCTTTTTAAAAAAGTGTACCGACTTCAAAAATTTGCACTGAAAAGTAAGAAATAACAAAAATTTCGTCGTAGAATTTGAAGACGGTTGGTGCCAAATTAGGATACAAAATTAAGTAAACATCTAAGGACATAAAGATCTGTTCAATATTATCTGTGTTTGTATTGATGATCGTAGGTTCCTAATGAATTATCTAGATTAGTGAATTTGGGTAGGTACTAAATTATTTCTAATTTGGCACCAACCGTCTTCAAATTCTACGACGAAATTTTTGTTATTTCTTACTTTTCAGTGCAAATTTTTGAAGTCGGTACACTTTTTTTTAAAAGGTTTATTTCTCCCTTTTAAGTGATTTTGCTGCCCTGAGAAACAAATAATAACGCAACTTTAAAAAAATGATGGAAATTAAAAAAAAAATACTGCGGTGGATGGGATTTGAACCATGTGCAATGTGCATCCTGCGCTGCACCCCCATACCTTTAGCCGCTAGATCACCGTCGATACGAAAAATGCCAACTTCGTGTCAATAGCAATCGTTGCTAAGGCTTTTCTCTGATATAATTTTCAGCAGTAAACAGAGACAAATTACTGAATTTATGAGAAATAACTGAACCGATTTTCGTCATATGACTGTGAGATAATGTCGAGAAATTACACTGGTCAACACTGATTTTGCTACACGAACTTTGGGATGATTTTTGTCTATTGGTGTACCCTCATTACATAAAAATATAATTTTGTTCCCGTCACATCCAGTTTTTTTCTGACGGCTTTGTATTGATTTTTACCTCAGTTACGTGATTTTTTTTGATTCAAGGAGGTTTACCGCCAGGTGGCACCAGGCAATATTTCGCAAGTTAGGCTACCCGCTAAGCATAAACATATCCTATCTTTCCCTTTGCCCCCCTAGGCTTCAACTCTACCCTCCGCCCCTCCCCTAATTCTAACCTCCTTAGTTTGTCAGTTTGATTAGCTTAACTTCGGTGACTAAATAAATACCGTATTTGACTAACTTAAATTTTTTGACGACGTTTGTTAAGCTGTAAATATGCATCGAATGTGCATAAACCACCCGGACAGTTGTTTGTTATGTGTGTGGAGAATTAACTTTTGCATCTCAACGTCGAAAATTTACACCATTGATAGAAAATTTTTATTTAGACTATTTTGGTTTTTCTGTGCGTCATCAAGACAAATCCTGGGTTCCATATTATGCTGTGTAACATGTATGAGACTCTTATCAGGTTGGGCTAACAAAGAATCTAGACACAAATTGCTACACAAATGATTTATGATACTTTATTATTGCACTTTTCATAAAATATGTTTTCATGTCACAAAAAAATCTGACGTGTCAATTTTTTTTCATTAATATATTATCATTCTGTGGCCGTAGATACAAAATTTGATATAAGTTTTCGTATGACAAAAAAAAGTTTGAATTTTGTTGACCAGTGTTATTATATCCTTAAAAAAATAAGTCCCCAAAATCGGTACATATTTCATCGAGATATTACGAAAAATTGACTTATAAGGTCAGTTTTTTCAAAATTACTGGTGGAGTAATCGATGTCCATACATACATAAAAAAAAAATAAAAAAAAACATACGGTCCGAATTGATAATCTTCTCCTTCTTTTTTTGGAAGTCGATTAAAAAATATACTGCATAGAAAACATAAATTATTAAAATTAATAGATTTAAAAAAAACACCTTACATACCGAATTATTGAGACAGCTTATACAATATATGATTAACAATAATCAACATATATATTTTCGACAAACTGTGCTAAAAGGCCTTCCAAACTCAAAACACCTCACTTAGTAGCCTCAAATATATCATCGGCTAAAAAATCTAGGACTTGGTTGGAACCAGTAAAAATCTAAAGCTTCAAATTCTAGAATGGCCATCAGATAGCAAAGCTTGCAAACCCCAACGCCAAAATTCATACTTGAAGCTAGCAAATTTAAATCCCATAACCACTTGAGTGCTACATAAATCATAGGGGCAGAGAAACTAGCAAAACACAAAGCAAGATAACCTAGTGCTTGCATAAACTGCGTCTAGAAGCCAGGACTCTGCTATTTTAACAAAGATTTATATCGCCGCTTGTCGCCGTCTCATACCGTTGACTGCAGTGTAGTTATAAATAAATAGAGATTCCGCTTTCAGGCGTTTTAAATTAGCTACTATTTTACTTTGAGTTAGATAAAGCTTTTTTGGAGTTTTTCCCAGTAGAGTAGCGTAAAGAAAAGTGCAGCGCTTAGAAAAATAAATTACGTTTTTGTATTCAATCTGTGTACTCATCTATATTTCACTACATATTATAAAACGTCCACCGCCGCGTCTGTCTGTATGTCTACCTGTGCCCTCTTCAAGCAAAAACTACTAAACGGAGTATTAGATAGAGTGAATTAAGTTGAGGAAAAGTTAAATTGGTTAAGGCCCTCACTGCTTGTGCAAAAAAATCAGTAGAGGGGGTGAGGCGGAGTGATGCAAGCTTCGATTTGCGGGGAGATGCGGCGCGCCTACTATGAACATACCGAGACCGCGACATCACAATCTAGGAACATAGGAATAATCGGACTGAAATAATTAATTTTCGTTTTGCCAGCGACTTAGCATGTATGAGTTTTAACTGTGCCTAATAATAGTAATGTTTTACATCCAATGCGTAAGTGTAATATAAGTTAATCATTCTCTAAAATTAAATTAAAATAAAAAAAAAAAAAAAAAAATATTATACCGCTACCGCTGCCTTTTTGTAGACCAATTCTTATCAATAACTCTGAAACTCGAAAGTCGCGTCCTTGGAGACTTTTGCTCAGAATTACGAAACGAATCTATTCTCAAAATTGCGTGAAATTTGACCGAAAGTCATTTCCATATAAAAATTTCTTTAATTTGTACTTTTATTTCTACCCACCTAATTATTATAGGTGCCTAACTATAAAAGAAACTAGAAATTGCGTAATCGACACTTTGCTTTGCCAACTCTTGACATCGATTTGCGGCATCCCTTTGCCTTTGGCGGTTTCTCCTGGCGGCCGGTCGATTAGCCGCGGCGCGAGCCACACGGCATCAAAGGACTTAGCGACTATCTTTTTACATTCACAGGATGTTTCTTGTGTTTATTATTGTTACAGTAAAAATATTTCAAACATCTGTGTTGAATTATAGATAGTTATAAGGTTTTTATCAAGTATTTACTCAATAAAAAGGTTCAGTTTGTGTCTGAAGTTGTTTGTTCGAAAGGAATAGGTATAAAAACTTATTCCATTGTAATGATGTTACATCTAGAACAATTATTATAACCAATGTGTGAATTTAAAATCACTATTTCATTTTGTTTATTTATACTTTAGAAGCTTTATTTTTATTTGTTAGAAAAAATCTTTTAAAATTTACTGAGTGAAATTTTAAGTATTAAATTAATTTAAATTAAAAGTTGCATGATGTATTTTTCTTCTTTATCACAATCACAAGCCAATAAACACTGCCTCTTCTTCAAACGTCCTATTTTGTTTAGAGTAGTAAGTAAACTGTGGATTTCGAGTGCGTGGCCAATAGTAGGTACCAAATCTATATTTTATTCAGAGATAATTTAAGAAGAAATAAAATATCAAATAAAGTAATATAATTTAAAATAAACATTGTATTTCAGTGTGTTATTTTATTAGAATCAGAAAATATTATAAAAACTAGTACGTAATAATTATCGGTATTATGGAAGATATATACCGGAATATTGATAATCAGAATATTGAGATTATTACATGCCCTTACTAGTGTAGGTAGATACATCCTACTAAAAATATTTTTTCATTGGTCTATAAAACTTTGTGAGGGAGAGAAATATCAAACACGCTGTATTCATAAAATGATGCACGCGCGAACATATCCCGCGCGACTATTTCGCGTCACAGCCGTTGACTTGAGACGTCTAGAAAGTGCACGTTCCTCTCATATCGTGTAAATTTGTTGATAAAATCTCGTTACACAATTTATTTTTATTTTGTATTTTTTTGTGATTATATTATAGTTTATTTTATTAAGTATTAACTAATAAGTAGTAATTTATAGTTTAGTGTAAATAATGGGTAATAAAAGGAATAAAGAACTACGTAAGATTTGTATTAGAAAACGACGTAAGAAGAATATAAAAAAACATACTTTTGACTCTGAGTAAGTATAATATTTGAAATTATAATACAAAATCCTTATTATTCAATATCTTCAATCAATGTAAAAAGAAAAGATGGAGTAATACAACCGCTCAGCGTGCCTGCCACGTAGCATACGCTCTGCCTATACACTACTCCTCGTCCCGGTGTTCCTCTTTTCTTATTTTGTATTAGCACTACGGCCGAATACTACAAAACAGTGAGAGTACAGAAATTAAGCTTACGTATGTACATAACCTTTTATACTTACACTCGGCCACAGTAAATATATCTAAACAGTACCGAAACATATGGTAGTCTATCAAAAACTAAGTAGATATAAAGTTACCTATTTACACAGGCAAAGGCGGGTAAAAGCTTAGTCCATTGAGACCTAAGTATGTATAAAACACCACATTTACACAGGCAAAACCGAGACATATGGTAGTCTATCAAAAACTTAGTAGGTATAAAGTTACCTATTTACATAGGCAAAACCGGGTAAAAGCCTAGTCCATTAAGACCTAAGTAGGTATAAAGGCAGACATTTACACAGGCAAAACAGAGACATATGGTAGTCTATCAAAAACTAAGTAGGTATAAAGTTACCTATTTACACAGGCAAAGCCGGATAAAAGCCTAGTCCATTAAGACCTAAGTAGGTATAAAGTCAGACATTTACACAGGCAAAACCGAGACATATGGTAGTCTATCAAAAACTAAGTAGGTATAAAGTTACCTATTTACATAGGCAAAACCGGGTAAAAGCCTAGTCCATCAAGACCTAAGTAGGTATAAAGTCAGATATTTACACAGGCAAAGCCGAGACATAGGGTAGTCTATGAAAAACTAAGTAGGTATAAGTTACCTATTTACATAGACAAAGCCGGGTAAAACCCTAGTCCATCAATACCTAAGTAGGTATAAAGTCAGATATTTACACAGGCAAAGCCGGGAAAAACCTAGTCCATCAAGACCTAAGTAGGTATAAAGTAAAATATTTACACAGGCAAAGCCGAGACATTAGGGTAGTCTATGAAAAACTTAGTAGGTATAAGTTACCTATTTACATAGGTAAAGCCGGGAAAAGCCTAGTCCATCAAGACCTAAGTAGGTATAAATTCAGATATTTACACAGGCAAAACCGATACATATGGTAGTTTATTAAAAACTAAGTAGTATTAGTATGTATAGAAAGCCCGCTGTTTCTAATAAGATAGCTAGAGCGGGATAGTGGTAGACGTTTAAGTTCGGGTGTGAAAGGGACAGACAATAGGATTACGAGAAAAACATCGCTAATTTATAATCAGGCGAGTTCACCAGAGCGTCCGGGACACGTCCGCTGCCGGCGGTATCTGTCCGCCATCTGCCGATATTTACGGAATTTCGGGCTTTTCAATTAATTAAAAAATAAACACGCTATTAATTTGCCATTTTTTAAGCAATGTCTTTAGTACATTGATTTTCCTACAATATAGTTTTTTTTTAACGTTAGTTGTCGCTCAAAATATTGAGAATTTTGAGAGCAAAAATTATTTTCGTGCTGTAACTTGCGATTTTTTTTTTAAAGATACTACAAAGATTTAATAATATTTTATTATTTATATATTTTCTTTATATATTTCACTATTCACAAATTTTTTTTCGGACTTGTAAAATGGCTTGATATGTCCACATTTAGCGACAAAAAAATAGACGTTTCAGAGAAAATGTACGGAGACGTCGCCTTAAGTTGGCCCCAGAGAGGTTTTATGGTGAATGCTGTTTAAACCTTCAGTGATATAACAAAATTATGTAGGAAATAAATATGTGGAATAGAATTATCTACAAGAAAGTCTGTATATAATATAATAATATAAAAAAGTCATATATTGGTGACCCCGTATAAACACAGCCTGTTCAGCCACATTACATGCCCCGCATGCTACTCCCACTTCCCACTGACGACATGTCAGTCCTTACCAGGTCCTCCCGTGCACGCCCCGATGACGTCAGGTCATTCCCACATCTCGACATGTGATTCCGCCGCACTGCAGTCCACCACACAGTCCATCAAAGCTGACAAAGCTAAAATGGATGTTGGTTTCATACTGTATCGACCACTGGTCTGGGAGGGGAGTCATGTGGCGGCACATCGCGTCGATAGATGTCGCACCGTTACTATCTCATTGAAACCTGTATCGCGCCATTGAAAATATTTAATAGATACTCCCCAACGAGTATTCCTTTTACTTATAGTCGTTAGATTGTTGTATATATTGCCATTATCTATCTCTAATATATAAGTAGTTATAAGCATTTCCCATTCCGACCGCCATAAGATCTAGGCGGGCCATTTGTTATAGGAATTGGACGAATCTGTGGTCAATTTCGGTGGACCGTACGGCGGCGCGCCGGTTATTGGACGAATGCAGGGTGGGCATTAGCCATTGGTGCAAGTAGCCCAAGCACTGGTCCGTTATCTCACAGAAAATTTTCGGTCCGGCCGCCGTATGATCGAGATTGAAGACGGGCATTAGTAATGTAAATCATACGATCTAGATCACATGCAATTCACTCACCCACACAGACACACAATATTCGATTAAACAAAGGCGTGTGGATGTGTGTGTGTGTGACAGATCGTTCCGGTCATCGAAATCAACCACAAATACAACGATTTGAAAACGGCTGGTGGGCCGCGCGATAAGATTTGGACGAGTTTGTGGTCGATTTCGGTGGACCGTACGGCGACCGGCCGGGGATTGGACGAATGTGTGGCCACCTTTAGTGATCGACGTCGACTCCGCGAGCACCTCACGTTCCACGTTAAACAAGCCCCTCCCGATATTTTTTTTTTAGATTCAATCTCTAATAACTGTATGTTTCTTTGATAATATGCAATAGAAAATTAAGACAAGCAGACAGGTCCGTGGGCGCAAGTACTCTAAATAAATTCTAAACCCACCGAAACCCTCACGAATGCGTGTGACGTTAAGTATCATTTTTCAAACACAAGTGCACTTGGTCAATACTTTTAATTATTATTCCCAGCTCTATTTAGCTTACCACCCAGGGCTTCGGCCGTGGGGCCCATATTGACCTTCATCCCCTCTTATACGCCTTTATATGTGCTTCTTTAAGGTTCAAGATTTCTTCGTATCAAATTTAATCAAAATCAGTTCAGTGGTTTGGCTGTGAATACAAACAGACAGACAGATAGACAGAGTTACTTTCGCATTTTTAATATTAGTATGGATAGTATGTATAACTACATGGGAACATGATACTGGCACCAGGGTTTCCGTCAGAAGACATGTGCTTCTCATTTAGCCGATGATATGTTTCTACTGTGCTGTATGTACTGTGTGTGTTCACGCAATTTTATACTATGCCGCATGGCCAGGTAACAATATTTATAATTAGCAAGTTGAGAACATGCCTGGAGTTGTTGCTTCTTAAATAGAAGTATATTTTATTTTCTTTGTTTACATAGGATCTCTGAATTTTAAACAAGTCACTCAATCCAACAAACTGTACTTATAAAAAAATCTTTAGAGTGGCTTTGCAGCTCCCGGGAACCTTTGCCGGCTCCGGGGTAACCAGCGGAAGACAAAGTCTTCCTCACTTACCCGAAGAATATTTGTGGCTATACCTAACGAGTGAAAAGTCTCTTTGTACGGTTTGTCGGATAATGTACATATATTTTTTATTATAAAACCCATGGGTACTTGGTCGGATGTGGGGATCGAACCGTTTTACCCACTCGACCACCCACGCCTTCCATTTCAAAATACTACTGAATGTGGAAAAGGTATCTCACGCTGGGAAAAAAAAAAAAGAAAAATTCGGTTAAAATTGACTGTGAAAACTCTAACAAGTAAATTCATGAACTCAAGGTAAAATAAAGCGGCATTTTAATTTAAAGTCAGCTTCGATTCTCATCGTTCGAATTTTCATAACTACATTCCGCTCGTTACTCGACTTTGGAATTGAATTTTTTTTACGCGTCAAAGCGTGCCCAACTCGGTTCCTACGAAAATTCCAGCATGTTTTGACTTGGAATTAATTGGAAAACTGTCGGAGTGATCGCTTCGTATCGTGTACGAATACTTTTTACATTTTTACAATTGGTCCTGTACTTTCTACATTTTTACAATGTAAGCTTGTTTATAAACTGATATTTAACTTTATACAATTTGATAATTTATATTTTACTAGCCTACCGGTTTACAATAATTTGAGTACCTACCTATAAATGCTTACAACTACTTACGAGGGCTGTTTGATAAGTACCCGTTTATGGAAAAAAAAAAATTTTTATGTATATATACATTTATTTTTCTACGTAGTCACCTTTTAACTCTATACATTTGTTCCACCTATGCTCAAGCTTCAATAAACCATCCAAAAAGTATGATTTTGGAAAGTTATTTAAATAGGCCTCTGTGGCGGCAATGACTTCGTAATTTTATCCAAATCGCTTACCACCGTGCCATTTTTTTAGGTTGGGAAACAAAAAGAAATCGCATGGGGCCAAATCTGGAGAATACGGGGGGTGAGGCAATAGTTCGTAGCATAACTGTGCTAATTTAGCCGTCACAACTCTCGACGAATGAGCCGGGGTGTTGTCGTGATGAAACAGTACTTTTTTCTTTTTTAAATGGGGTCGTTTGTCCTTCAACACGGCGTCAAATTCATCCAATAAATTGGCATAGTACTGCCCTGTTATCGTTTTCCCCATTTCTAAGTAGTCAATATGTATAATACCCTGCGAATCCCAAAAAACAGTCGCCATGACCTTTCCAGCCGATGGGACGGTTTTTGCTTTCTTTGGAGCAGGTTCACCCGGTAAAATCCACTGCTTCGACTGCTCTTTCATTTCCGGGGTATAGTGGTGAATCCACGTTTCGTCCACGGTCACGAAACGACGCAGAAACTCCTTCGGGTTACGTTTGAACACGGCTAAACACTGCTCCGAAGTAGTCAGTCAGTTCCGTTTTTGCTCCTCCGTGAGTAAACGCGGCACCCACCTCGCCGATACTTTCCTCATACCCAATTTTTCTTCTAATATGTGTTGTACCCTCTCGATTGAAACGTTTACACCATCAACGATTTCTCGAAGTTTAATTCGGCGGTCGGCTAAAACGATATTTTCAATTTTCTTAACCATATCGTCTGTAGTCACCTCAATTGGCCGGCCTGGGCGATCCTCATCAAAGACGGTTGTTCTCCCCCGTTTAAACTCGTTATACCAATATCTGACGGTTGTCATAGAAGGAGCACATTCATGGTAAACCGCTTGAATTCTTACTTTTATTTCATCACATGTTTTTCCTTCCAAAAACAAGAATCTAATTACAGAGCGATACTGTTCTTTCTCCATTTTAACAATTTTAAGTTCACGCTTTCACTAAATCGCTGTCAAATGAGAAAAAAACAAAAGAATGCCATTTTTTTTTAATCTTCCCGCCTCTGAAAAATGGCTTAAAAAGGTGGTCTACTTATTTTCGGCCAGTGATATTAATATATTTAGAAAACGGGTACTTATCAAACAGCCTAGGTATTTATTAGAAATTATCTTGTAGATAATTTCTTACATACTTTTGTTAAATCTCTGACATATTAGAAAAAAATAAGTCCTCAAAATTGGCGCCCACAACCCTACAAATATTTTTCTATACTTCTCCTGCAATCAACTAACGAATATTAATATAAACATATTGACTTTCACATAGTTAACAATATGCAGTTTCAAGTTAGCGTTGTATCAAATATTAAACTTACAGAAGCAGGACATGCCTCGAGGGACGGCTGGGAATATTCTACCGTAAATTGGATAACACCAACGAGATCTCCATACTTTATCGTTGATTCAAAGAAACTTGAGGCTAACTTATGGTAATTTTAGATCGAGCGGTGGATTGAAAACTTTAAATTTTTTGATAGTATTTCTGAAATATCAAAAAATTCTGTTCGATCCAAATGTGGCACAGATCTATTAGTATAAAAATATAATAATAAACCTTTATAATAAAAAATTAATTATAATAATAAAAATTAAGAACCGGCAAGTGCGAGTCGGACTCGCGCACGAAGGGTTCCGTGCCATAATCTATAAAAACGGCAAAACAAATCACGTTTGTTATACAGGAGACCCTCTTAAATATTAATTTTATTTTAATTTAATTATCAATTTTTAAAGTGCATATATAACTACCTAACTAAATATCCTGTGAATTCGAGCAAAAACGAGCAAAAAAATTACGTTTGTTGTATGGAAGCCCCCTTAAATATTTATTTTATTCTGTTTTTAGTATTTATTTGTTGTTAAAGCGGCAACAGAAATAGATCATCTATGAAAATTTCAACTGTCTAACTATCACGGTTCATACAGCCTGGTGACAGACAGACAGACGGACGGACAGCGGAGCCTTAGTAATAGGGATTATTACAAATATCGATACATAGTGAATAGGAACATTTTTTATTAGAATTTTAAGGGTACCTTAGGGCTCTCGGGATTCATGTTACCAGTCCCTGGTAACACAGTGGAAGACATCTTCCTCATTTAGGAGAAAGTGGTATTATATAATTCTGGTGAAGTTTTTTTTCATGTATGTATGGACATCGATTACTCCGCCAGTTGTAAACCGATTTTGATGGTTTCTTTTTTAATCGACAGATAATTCTTCCGGATTGGTCCCATTTTTATCTCATAAAAATTGGTTCATTAGTTTTTCAGAAATTTTGAAAAACTGTTCTTATAAGTCAATTTTTCATAATATCTCGATGAAATATGTACCGATTTTGACGACTTATTTTTTTAAGGATATAATAATTTGTCGACATTATCTCACAGGCATATGACGAAAATCGGTTCAGTAATTTGTCTGTTTACTGCTGAAAATTATATCAGAGAAAAGCTTTAGCAACGGTTGCTATTGACACGAAGTTGTCAATTTTCGTATCGACGGTGGTCTAGCGGCTAAAGGTATGGGGAGCAGCACAGGATGCACATTGCACATGGTTCAAATCCCATCCACCGCAGTAATTTTTTTAATTTTCCATAATTTTTTTTTAGTTGCGTTATTATTTGTTTATCAGGGCAGCAAAATCACTTAAAAGGGAGAAATAAACCTTTTAAAAAAAAGTGTACCGACTTCAAAAATTTGCACTGAAAAGTAAGAAATAATAAAAATTTCGTCGTAGAATTTGAAGACGGTTGGTGCCAAATTAGAAATAATTTATTAGGTACCCAAATTCACTAATCTAGATAATTCATTAGGAACCTACGATCATCAGTACAAACACAGATAATATTGAACAGATCTTTATGTCCTTAGATGTTTACTTAATTTTGTATCCTAATTTGGCACCAACCGTCTTCAAATTCTAAGACGAAATTTTTATTATTTCTTACTTTTCAGTGCAAATTTTTGAAGTCGGTACACTTTTTTTTAAAAGGTTTATTTAATTAATTAGTCGTGTACTTAAGTACTTAAGTCATAATTGATTTGTTTATAGTTAATTTTGCCTCTAGAGAATTAAGCGAAAGTGATTTCGGATATTCAATTACTTTGTGAAAGGTTTAAAGAGAAATGGCGATGTCTAATTTAGTTAAAATTATATCGTTGGTGCTACGATAGATTTTTGAGATTTAATAGGGAAGTTAATAAATATATATAAATTAAAATTAAATACTGTTCGTTGGTAAAAGCATCACTGTTCGTAATAGTCCGAATCAGGCTTTTAGGGAAAGATATATTGGAAAAGTTGGCAGGAAAATTTGGAAAATTCGGGAAAAAAATCTATGGGATTTTTGTATGAACGCAAGATCACAATAGGGTATGAACGTTAATATGAGCGGTAAGCTAAATCTACTAATAAATTAAACAAGACCAAGCCTTCCTATTAATATATATCAAATTCACCATTATGAAATTTATAACTTGCGGCGCGGGCGGTAGCCAGAGACAGAAACAAGTAGTAAGCCTGTCACTGAATTTAGGAATAGGTACTCAGTTTTTAAACTAAAGCATGTGTGTATCTATTTTTTTTAAACGAAGAAAGTGCCCTTCGAAACTCGAGAAGAAGAGAAAATGCAAAGCCAGAAACATAGTGTTTATCTATCTATCTATCATCACGCCTTTCATCCCAAGAGGGGTAGGTAGAGACCACCGTATATCATTTGTTACGATCCTGACATACCTCTTTCGCTTCTTTTATATTCATCATACCTTTCATACATACTCGGCGATTGTGTGTACTTTTAATATTTCCATCGATCAATACATTTTTTATATGTTCAATAAAAGTACACCTAGGTTATCCTCTGTAGCATTTCCTTTCACTTCAGCCATATAAACCTTTTTAGTCAATTAATCTTTCAACGTGTCGAAACCGGCGTAAACTAATTTCATTCATTTTAGTTACAACATCATCTTTCACTCATTCTTCTCTAATGACATCGTTCCGTAAGCGGTCAATACGCTTTAACATATTTATCTCAACCATTTTCAACAAATATTATAACAATGAAAATTTGTTTTCTTTTCGCTAAAATAATAATTATATTTATCTTAGCATTGTATTACAAGCATTAATTAATATTTATAACGTCTACAAAGTTTTTGCAGCTAATCAGTTAACGTAGCAACTTTGATCAACTTTAATTATCTATTTTATTAATTAAGAGGAAAATTATTTAAGAGGAAAAAATGTTATGAGATATTAAAAGTTGAAGATTTATTTCAGATGTGAAAGTTGAAAAGCAGCGAAACTTGAAAAAAAATTGTGGAAAATATTCTTCTGAAAATCACAGATATTTACGTCTGTTAAAAAGTGACACTTCTAGGTCCATTAAGTGCAGCTTGACACCTGTTCTGTTCAATATAGACAACTGGCAAAAAGTGGACACTGTTACAAATGTGTGTTATTAAATTATATCATAACAAGGATGAAATATCTCTTTTATACTCTTGAAAGACACATTTTAATTTTTGAACCATTTCGACACGGTTGGAGCATATAATGTTCTATACAACGAATTTCCCGACAGTTTTAAAGATTAACCATTTTTTTTTACCGGAATGAAAACGGTGCCTTTGTACAAAATATTCCAATTCTATTATCTATACTAATATTATAAAGAGGAAAGATTTGTATTTTTGTATGTTTGTATGTTTGTTACGAATAAACTCAAAACTACTGGACGGATTTTGATCATTCTTTCACCATTGGAATGCCACATTATCCCTGAGTAAAGGCTACATACCATCACGGCATGACGACGGGAACGGGGTGCGCAGAGGTGAACATGACAAAAGCTATGTATGAAGTGTATGTTTGCCAACATTCTGAAATAGTCACATACGAAGTCGTGGGAAACAGCAATATATTATGAATATTGTATGGCATTGCATTGTATATTTATAACCTGAATACCCCACACAGGTAAGATATGTGTAAACATCTATCAATAATCTATATATCTATCTATCTATCCTCACGCCTTTTATCCCAAGAGGGGTAGGCAGAGACAATCGAATGCCATTTGCTACGATCCTGACATACCTCTTTCCTTCTTTTATATCTACTATACCTTTCATACATGCTCGGCGATATTTTTATATGTTCAACTAGCATTCCGCCCCCGGCTTCGCCCGTGGATATTTGCGAACAAAATAAAATATACCCTACAGCACTCATAGATAATGGCTTGCCTGCACTACCCCTACCCCGATCCCTACCCTTACCCCCTACCCCTACCCCTACCCCTAGCCCTGTCCCTGCCCCTGCCCCTACCCCTACCCCTACCCCTACCCCTACCCCTACCCCTACCCCTACCCCTACCCCTACCCCTACCCCTACCCCTACCCCTACCCCTACTCCTTCCCCTACCCTGTTTCCCACGACTTCGTACGTGTCTATTTCAGAATGTTGGCAAACATACACTTCGTACATAGCTTTTGTCATGTTCACCTCTGCCCACCCCGTTCCCGTCGTCATGCCGTGATGGTATATAGCCTATGTCACTCACGAAGAATGTAGCTTTCTAATGGTGAAAGAATTTTTAAAATCGGCCCAGTAGTTTCTGAGCCTATTTATTACAAACAAACTTACAAATGTTTCCTCTTTATAATATTAGTATAGATATTAGTATAGATAAAAGTACATATAGGTCGTCCTCTGCCAGCATTTCTTTTCACTTCAGCTGTCTATCAATAATGTATCTATAAAGAGTGGACCTGTTACTGATGTCTGATACTTTAAATATTCGTTTAGGTATGGCATTTTTGATCTTAAAATACCTCAGAATAGCCTCAAAAATATCAGCTACATGAGGAACACTAGTATCCTGGCTACCCTTGAGTCAGGGCCTTGTCATCATCTCAGTTACAATATTTTGGAGATCAAACGTATGTTACAACACGGTATAGCGTAAAATATGGAGTAAGCTTAATTAAACTTTGCGTAATTAATCAGTCAGTACAGTGTAAAAGTTGCAAGCTCCGAGAGAATAATAACGATGCGGTCGTGAAGTGAGTCAGAATTTGGATAACTTTTGAATACAGGATGTAAAACTTGGGAACTATTGTTTAATAGCACTTTCTAGACTGGGATATGGAAATAACGCGTTTCCTAGATTTAATTATAATTTCATGTGCAGACAACTGTGAAATGTTTGTCTTTGGCATAACCTATGGAATATTAACTAGCATAAAACTAACCGCTTAAACACTGCCTTTATACCAGTGTGGCCTGAGAGTCTCAGGCTGAGACACTATAGTAACAGTGTGTCCACATTTGACAGTTGTTCATATTACTAAGATATACCACAGGAACGCACACATATTATTAAAGAAAATTGTTCCTCAGCATTTTTGGCATAAGTGAGATTTGAACACCCAGGTAGATTTAAGTAAGTAATGATGCGTATATATTAATAACGGGATGACGTTGATGCCTTGGAGTTCCGGGAGAGCCTTGGTATGGGATGCCACTTGTGTTGACACTATGGCCCCGTCCCATATTCGAGGCTCTAGCATTCGAGCGGGGACGTCTGCCTCAGTGGCGGAATCAAATAAACATAGAAAGTAAACTTCTATAAGTAAAAATTATGATTTTATTGCTTTCGCCACTGAGACGAAATTCAATAGCCTCAAAATTAATAGACATCAGCGACGACCTGCGAGCTGGCACGTACCTACTTTAAACAACGAATTAGTCTCACCATACAAAGAGGCAACGTTGCCAGGGTCTTGGGCACCATGCCGCAAAACAAGTTAGAGGAACCCTACATATTAATATAGCCCCATATATGTTAAATTATATTTTGTTATTTGTTTTCTTCTTAATTTTCAAGTTTTATTTATAATTAGTTTTAGTTACTTAGTCAAAATTATGTTTACAACCAAATTGTGAAATTGAAATAAAAGAAAAAGTAAATAAAAAAATTAATATATTACAATAAATTTCCCAGTATCTAGAGATGGCAAATGGTTAACCTATATATAAACTTTGTTATTCCATTTCTGGATATTATTTATTTATTCATTTACAGTAATAATAAAGCTGATGAGTTTGTTTGTTTGAACGCGCTAATCTCTGGAACTACCATTCGGATTTGAAAAAATATGTTTGCATTTGATAGCCCAATTTTATTTTATTTATTTATTTTATTTTAATTATTAAGGAAGGTTATATAGGCTACGCTAACATCACGCTACGACCCAAAGAAGCGGAGCACAGCTAGTACTAAATCAATATACTATTTATTTTTTATTTAAATTAAATTGAATATATCTGTCTCAAAAGTTAGGATAAAATATACATTACATCATTTGAAAGAGGACTAGGCCACGCACAGGTACCCAAATGTCAGGTGCAAAAGAGCGAAAATTATTATTATCTCTAACTACATCAAAAATTTAATATTAATCAAAGCGGGAGCTGCGGCGGAAATCGTAGAGTCTAACAAACGGCGCAAATATAGTTCAATTATTGAAAACTGCTTTGTGCCGTTTGGTGTAGAAATTCTAGGTCCCTGGCCAAAAATAAATATCCCCATGACTGATCATCGCCTCTGGTGACAAGAGGGTTGGCTCCTTCCTCACTGAACGAATCAGCATCCAATTCAGCGTAGAAATCCAGCTAGTATTATTGCCACTATTCCACACGGGCCTGGAGTACTTGGTTATTTTTTAATAATACAGTTATAACAATGAACACACTTTCATTTCATTAAATTCAGCATTAAATTGAGCGCTGTACTCAAAATTAAATCAAATAGGTAGGCACGCACTGAAAATTAATTTCGAATACCACGATCAAATACACATACGAGAAAGACGAAAGCCGCCTATATCGTGTACCGACAACTCATGAACGACTTAATTAAGTTTGCTTCGTTTCAATGATAAACTCTATTGTATTGAAACTGAAACATGAGAGTCTCTGTCCCTTATTGAAGTGAACATTTCTTTAGGCGCATTGAGCGTATTTTGGTAGGGGGGAATCTTATGGATTCGCGACACATTTTATAGGCACAATACCATGGATGTTCCGGGCAGGAATTCGTGTAGGTACTGTCTTCCACGTATGCCATAGGTCGGGCATTTTTGGCTGCGCAATTCTGGCCGGCAATTATTCGGCCCCAGAACAAGACCATAGATTTCCCGGCTCGAGTATGCTCGACCCGTGAATGTCCGGGGAGGAATTCGTGTACTGGCTTCCACGTATGCCATGGGTTGGCAATTTTCGGTCAGGACACTCAGGACCGAGATTTTTTTTTATTGAAAAATTTTTTAGGCGCGCGCTAGATGGCGTTATTATACGTATACTTATAAATTAAAAACAATTGTTATTCATAGTTTTAAGGTATCACTTCTGTCGGCAACCCCATGACTGCCTATGCCTTTTTTTACAATCACTGTCACTACATATTATATAGCAAAGTGTCTGTCTGTCTGTGCCCTTTTCACGTAAACTACTGAACCGATTTTGTTGCGGTTTTAGGAGCAGAGCATGAATGAATTCAATGAAAAATTGGCCACAGCGAGTTTCCATGGCGTATGCATAGTAAAATGGGGTGTAAAAGTTTGTATGGAAAATCGTATTCCCTGCGTGTATCAACTTGAAACTTGGTTCAAATTGGTACTCCAATAAATACTACAAATAATAAAACACGTGTTATAGGATTTTTCAAAAAAACCTTTATGGAGGGGTGCAACGGGATGTTGAAGTTTGTATGGGGAAACATGTTATTTTGGTCGGATCTACTTGAAACTTAGTTAGAGGAAGGTTAAGAGATCAGTAACACAGGCCATATTAAAAAGAGGAAGGGGCTAGGGGTAGTTATAGGGTATATTTTATTTTGTTCGTAAATATCCACGTGCGAAGCCAGGGGCGGAATGCTAGTACCTATGTTATAAGGCGGTGAAGTATGTTTTTTGTGTATTGTGAAATCATAAAACCCACCCTTTCTATTCGTGCTGTGTTATGTATATTATTGGTAAATAACTTCGAAAACAAATTAAAAGTTGGTACGTGTAATAATGAAGGCTTCGGAATATTTTAATTCATTTTATTGCGTCACCCCCTTGAGATGTGAAATGTTTAAAGCCAGCCCTCTATGGCAATAAATTAAATTTCGGAAGTTCGGAAAGTCATCTGCATATATTTTGTGACTTTGAATACTTCTGAAATCTACATATAGATGTCTAATTATGTGTTAGCACAACAGTCAAAGTGCTGGAGTGGAAACTAAAGGGCCCGGGTTCAATCGAGTCAAAAAAAACTCAACTTTTCTGCTTCGGAAAGCATGTAAATCCGACGTCTGTACTTTTTTATACTAGTTTCACCTGTATGTTAACAAATCTTGGAAGTCGAATTTAAGTGTATGTGAGTCGGATGACAATACAATATTTTGGTACCATCGATCTGATCTGATGATGGAGCCGGAAGGTGGCCACAGGAACTCTGTAACGAAATGACGTAACCCCATTAAGTTTGGGCTCATTTGGTTTGCGCAAGTTTTTTATTTTTTTATAAACTGAATTATTTATCTCAAAATAAATTGTAAGAATAACATTAAACTATCTGCCTGCGATTTTATGAAAACAATTTAGAACTGTTTTTAGAACTTTTACCTGTCTAACTGCTGCATTGTTCAGAAAATACTCCGAATTAAATTAATTCCTTTATGAAATATTCAGGGAAATGGGTCCTTTCTTTCATCAGATAAAAAATATATATTAAATCCCCGAAAAATTTATGAAATGGAAAATTGGAACTGCGTACGGTCTGTCTTTTGTCTGGAGTCTGAAGTTTATCAAAAAAAACATTTAATTTAATTACATTACATGATTGACAAGATAATTAGTTTCTACACGTGTGTACATAACTCCCAATCTATTGTAAACTGACAAATGAGGCAATCAATGTGCTAGAAATGCAATTCGTATTGTGTCAAATTGAGAACAAACATTGATTGTCAATACTAAGATGTAATCTATAACGCAGTGGTTAGAATATAATAACCAGAGGTTCCGGCTTCAATTCTCACTCGAGAAAAAAATATTTAAAAAAGTCCTTGGATAATTTTAATCTATCCCTTATCATTAGAGACGAATGCGTAGTAAAAGATAATGTTGTGACTAAAATGAAGAAAAGTAGTTTACGGTGATTCGGACATGTTGAAAGAATGAAGGATGGAAGATTGACTAAAAAGGTTTATACGGCTGAAGTGAAAGAAAATGCTGGCAGAGGACGACCTAGGTGTACTTTTATAGAACATATAAAAAAAATATTTATCGATGGAAATATTAAAAGTACACACAATCGCCGAGCATGTATGAAAGATATGATGCCTATCAAAGAAGCGAAAGAGGTATGTCAGGATCGTTAGAAATGGCACTCGATTGTCTCTGCCTACCCCTCTTGGGATAAAAGGCGTGATGATAGATAGAATAGATGCTTTGCCGTGGTCGGTTAAATAGAACTTTAATAAATGATAGAGAGATAAGACGGTTTTTTTTTTAACGAATTTCTAACGGAGACCGGCGGCGATCCACGCTCCAAAGCCTTTTTCATACAACGCATAGCGCTAGAAATTCAAAAGGGTAACGCGCTATGTGTTCTAGGCACTATGGCAGCGGATTCGGACTCTCTGGAAGAAATTTTTAATTTGTAGTTTTGAGATTTTTTAAATTATTAAGTTATATTATTATTGTTTTAGAATAAATAAAGAGTAGGACACTATCAACGTGTCTTTAAAAAATCCATCTGTCATGTTTGATAGAGCGACATTTATTTTTAACCGACTTAAAAAAAGGAGGAGTATTTTGATAAGTATGTACCTACATCGATTTCTCTGCTATTTGTGAACCGATTTTAATGGTTTTTTTTTTGATTTTTTTTGAAAAAAATATTGTGCATCATGTCAAATCCTTTCGTTAGGTATTAGGAACACATTTTTTTTATAATTTTAAAATGCATAGTTTAAATTATATTAAATAAAATATACGAAAATTGACACCCCTATCTCTAAGTCTAAAATATTGAGAAAAAAAATAGGGAATATTGGGCCTTTCTTATGTTTACAAGAAAATATGTCTTAAAGTTCTGAACAATTATTTAACCAATTTTAGTCATAATATCTCTATAAAATTCATAATATAGTACGTACAGTCAGATATCTAGTAGCGTTGTAATATCGTTCGTAGAATATTGTCCAGCGATACAATTTACACCTAACTGTACTTTTGCGCTTGGGGATTAAATACCCAAGCCATGTTTATATGAATAAACACTTGCCAACAATGTGTGGAAGCTCGATTGGATTATTCAGAACTCGTTTTACTCAATATTTTGTAATTTATAGCGGCCCGCCCCTGGCTTCGCACGGATATAATATGAGCTTACAACAATTTGAATACCTACATAAGTACGCTTATCTATTAACGATTCATATTATGCTGCCGTAGACTTTTTGTAGATGTTTTTATTCTACACAATTCTTTCCTACATCATTTTGTTATATCTCTGACGGATTAGACAGCATGCGTCATGAAAACTCGTTAGAGCTAACTTTTTTCCCGACTTGATTCACTTATAATGTTAATGCTCAGCTCCTAAACATGATAGATCCATGTTTACTACTCGTAAATCTTGCTGGTGAAACAACCTATCTAATTGTGAAAACTGCGACAATAGTTTTTATTTAGTAGACGCAGACATATATCTGTCTCCGTTCAAAAGAAACAAAATAAGTAATAAGTTTTTTTAGTGCATTTTTAACACTTTTAATTTAGTCTTTGCTATGTATTCTGAAGTATAAAAACGAACATAGACTGATATAGGATACTCCGGTTAACGAAGTTAAAATCTTTACTTTAAACTTTAAGTATCTGATATATGGTTTACGAAGGAAAACGTGTTTGGCAACAAAATATAGCGCTTCTTATATCTGTAAAGCACTTAAAGCGATGGAAGTCTGTGCTGAAGTATTTACGATTCTCTAAGGTTCCATTCGGAATGCTTTCTAAGCTATTTTGTGAGGCATAGACAAATTGCTTATCTCTTAGCGTACATGTTGGTTTTTTAAACTGATCTAAAACTAATTTCCTTTAGACTAAATTTTTTGGCCTCAAATTCGGTGGGTTAGGTTATTTTTTCATTTGGGCTAGTAAAAAAAAGGTGCGTCGGTGGCCGAGTGGTTAAGATGTCTGGTATTAACTAGGCAGACCACAGATTTATTCCCGGATCCCTGCCATGTACCAATGGGTTTTTTAAATTAAAAACGTATATAGGTACTTGGTCTTCCGCTGGGTACCCTGGAACCGTAACACGGTTTTGGGAGCTATAAGGCAAGAAGAAACAAAAAGAAAGGACCAACATAGAAACGACCAGAACAATGCAAACTTTCATTGATAAAATATCTGATGTCCTTAAAAAAAGTCAAATACGTAGTACTAAAATAGACGTGCATGTATGAAACGATGTATGGATATGGATGAAGCAAGAGAAGTATGCAAGGATCGAGAGAAGTGGCGCTCCATATTCTCTGCCTACCCCTTTAGGAAACAGGCGTGAAGGTATGTATGTGTATGTAAACAATTTACCTACTGTAAAGCAAAACCAATACTCGTGCCAAAAATACCAAGCACCAATTTTCTTTAATAATATGTAATCTCAGGCTTCGGAGGGCACGTAAAACTGGCGTCCGCAATGTTCTAAGAATAATAGATCTGAAGTAACACATCTGGATCGATTAAGTACAATCCCTAGTTCTGTTTAATATGGACAACTGACAAAAAGTAGACACCGTTATGTATGTAATTACTTAAAAATACTAACCATTTGAAACCAGTTGAAAGATTGATTAAAAAGGTGTATATATCTGAAGTGAAAGGAAATGCTGGTAGAGGACGACCTAGGTGTACTTTTATTAAACATATAAAAAATATATTGATTGATAAAAATATTAAAAGTACATACCATTGCCGAGCATGTATGAAAGGTATGATGAATATAAAATAAGCGAAAGATGTATGTCATGATCGTAACAAAAGGCATTCGATTGTCTCTGCCTACTTAAAGTTATTTTTGTTCTGGTTAATATGGTAAACTCATTAAATGTAGACATTGTTACAAGTACCGCCATTGAAGCCTACATTCTGCAACGTAGTAGATGCAAATTCCTTGTAGCAAAGCCATTTGGGAGAGAATACTAGAGCATTTTGTACGGACAATATAATTGTATGTTTTGACTTCCACATATTCTCTACTAAGAAGAACGTTTTATGTGTTCTGCTGTGTAATTTTACACGTTTTATGGCAAACAAGCTTCTGTCCGCGGTTTCAGCCGCGTGGAAATATATACAAAAATGCTTTAGCACTCCCGCGCGTTGCACTCGACACACGGATTTGTTCCAGTGCCGCCAGCATAGATCTAGGTACACCCAAAACACACTATTGACTCGCTGCGTTAGAACCTACAACAAATTCTTCGGTGATCTGGACTTTTATAATAATTCCAGACAAGTTGTAAAACAAACAATTATTCATAATTTCTCACAGACACACACACACACGCACCACAACAAACACACACACACACACACACGCACACAAATAAACACGCGACATGCAGGATCTAACAATACAACCATCCCAGCATAATTCATTTCCTTTCAGTATTTATTTTTTAATAAAAGTGGGTACTTACCTTTTTTTTTGTTTATGTCTGTTTATTGTAGGTATGTATGTTCTGTGGTCTAAATAGGAAATTTATAATTGGCCTTCTTTGGATAATATTGTAACAAAATTCCATTTATAAAATGTGCTGTTAATTTCCTAAAAAAAAAAATGAAATTTGCTCCTCCCCCGCCCGATTTCGCGGTATAAAAAGTAGTAGGTAAGTATATGTCATTCTCTCACCCCTAAACTACCACTATGCAAAAAATGTCGATCACCACATGTCGATCCCGTGAAAAACAAAAACAAATCTATCCCACGGGAACCATACATTTTTCCGGGATAAAAAGTAGCCATGTGCTATTCCAGACTATAATCTATTTCTGTGCCAAATTTCATCCAGATCCGTTTAGCTGTTCTGGCGTGATTGAGTAACAAACATAGATCCATACAAACTTTCGTGTTTATAATGTTAGTGGGACTAATTTACTTACGGTTGGCCTACTCTGCTATTGCTGTGTCACATTTGATGTTATATGTGATGTGTGTCACATGTTTTTAAAAATATATTTACTGTTCTAGTTGAAATAACTATTATTTTCAAAAACCATTTTTACGTTCCCTTTGAAGCACGAGAAGTGGAGAAAAGTATATTATCTTACAATTCCAGAAGTAGTGTGCTACAAATTATAATTGAAATACAAAAATCTTGTATAGGGTGTTAAGATTAGGTCCAGAAAAAAATCTCAGTTGAAAAAGATATATAGCTTCATTCAAATTTCAGAAGGTTTAAGGCCTTTTTGCAAGAGGATACAAAGATTAATGAGTGTACAAAACAAAGGTTTAGCTGAGACGAGAATCTGTACCTATATTATGCAAATATAGATACAATTTGCATAAGAATATTTTATCACCATTTAAAAATTGTTTTATCTTTTTCCAGAAATCGTGTCATCGGTGCCAGGGTACCTAGTACAAGACGAAATCTCCCTCTTTTAGCTGATGGTATTTGTGAGGCTATACCTAGCGAATGGCCAATTCTGCTGAGGTATATTTAGATGGAACAGCCTCTAAGTGTGGTTTAAAAACATTTTTTAGTAAATTATTATCGCGAAGGATTTTAGAGATACGAAGTAGTTTACGGTTCTGCAACTTTTTCTGTGCAAAAAATTACAATGATCCGTTTCTCTGATTTTTCGTAGATAAATAAACAAAGAAACAAAAACACTTTCTTATTTATAATATTAAAAATAACAACCTAACTTCTTTTTTACAAAAGAAAGTGAAACATGAAGATGAGGAAGACGGTATTTCTACCCTGCTGTGTGGCCAGCTACACCAGAAACAGGTACCTTTTTGCCAAGCAGAGGTGGCAAGGATGTATGTATGCATGCTGTTATTTTTAGAAGAAATGCTGGCATTATAGTCGTGAGGCGAATCCTGTTAGAAATTAAAAGGATAAATTCGAGAAATAAATTCAGAATCGTTTTCATTACACCAAGATCTTTAAAAAACCGAACACACATGTTACAAAAAGGATACTGTAAACTTTTCACATTTATTCGCACTTTGGCGCGAGCAGTGGGAAATGTCCGGAATTCTAATTTCTGTTCGTGTTTGAATATTTTCCTCTGGACCGACCACGTACGTTTGTATGCTCTGGCTCTAGATTTATAAGGATATTTTGAACTAGATTTATCTTTAAACTATTTTGTGGAATCTACTATTGCGCAGAGTGGAATGGATGTCCATACAAATCGCATACCACGTGATACTTTTCGGCTCAACTTATTTAATATTATGATGAGCGTCGGTGGTCGAGTGGGTAAAACGTCGGCTTATAACTGAGAAGTCGCGGGTTCGATCCCCAAAGCCGACCATGGGTTTTTTATAATAAAAAAAAATTATATCCGACAAACCGTACAAAGAGGCTTTTCCATTTACATACCTTAACACTCAATAGAGCTCATTAGGTATAGACTCAAAAAAAATCTTCGTCTAAGTGAGGAAGACTTTGTCTTCCGCTGAGTACCCTATATATATAGTATATGTATATATACTAAATCCAACTATTTACTTTACTTTTGATTTATGCACGCCTATAAAGTTCCATAATTATTGACTGGACAAAAATGCAGTACTTCATAGATGCTGTTTTTCCTTTGAGTATATACCAAAGGAGGCGCCAAGCGGAAAGTTTAATTTATATTTTATTCTTGGGGTAAATGTACATCTACTTTTACATATGTATTGGCAATTATTTTCAAGCTTTTAGCCTCCATTGTAACATTATATACTTCAGAAAATCTTTTGATGTCTTTGTCGCTAATTATATTTGTAACAAGTAGTTAATATTTGATAATAACTGACTTTTATGTTGAATTTTATAATATTCCCAGCGAAATTAACCTGTGGTACTTCAAAGGACACGTGAAAAACATGACAATTTAGGTTTCTTTTCGTACAGAAACTGTCGTGTCCTGACTGACTGACAATCAACGCACAGTCTAAACCACTGAAGATATAAATATGAAAACTGGATGCCATGGTATACTATTTATTGCACAAAGAAAGGATTTTTCGACTGACGGACTGTATTATGATCTGCCAGTCGCGCGCATTTATGGACCAGGCACCTATGATTAATAATCAGGCGGTGGCAAGGACACATGTCGTCTTCTCTATAAAAAAAAAACTAAATCCCAATACAACGCGTAAAAATCGCGAGCATCTGTCCGGATGTTAAAATAATCCTTCCATGTTTAATGTAATAATTCTCACCTGGGTTACTATTACATTTTCATCGTGATAATAGGTATACTTTACTTTATAAAATTCATTGGTTTTTGAAAAAAAAAACAAGTCTTTCGGCCCCGGCTTCGCCTTTGAAAACATTTTGAATGTGACAAGAATTTATCCCGGGATAAAAGTAGAAGGAAGTTAGAATCGATGGAAATTAGTTGAGCTACAAAATTAGGACATATAGAAGACAAGCACAGACGGACAAGTAAAATTACAAGATTGCATATAATAAATAAAGATGATGATGTGACTAAAATGAAGAAAAGTAGTTTACGCTGGTTTGGACAAGTTGAAAGAATAAAGGATAAAAGATTGACTAAACAGGTGTATATGGCAGAAGTGAAAGGAAATGCTGGTAGAGAACTAACGACCTATGTGTACTTTTATTGGACATATAAAATATTTATTGATCGACGGCAATATTAAAAGTAAACAATGTACGAAAGATATGATGGATATAAAAGAAGCGAAAGAGGTATGTCAGTATCGTAGACAACCTACCTCACTTGAAATAAAAGACGTGATGATAAATAAAGATATAGAAATGGTTACACAAAGCAAACGTGGCACAGGAAGTATTATGAAATTTATGACAAATTGAGACAAAAAAGTTCAAAAGTCAACTTTAACAAAGTTACCACAATTTCCGTACAACAACGCCTAAACAAAGTGTAATTTATCACTTTTTGATGATGAATGCCATCGTCGAAAAAGAAGCGTGATTGATTAGATTGTTTTGCTCTTTGATTTTTTAGATAGGAAGCTTTCTGTATTTGTAATTGCTATATAAATTCTGTGAGTGAAAATTTTATTATTTTCCTTTGACGATATTCTGGTATATTTTTGGAATTTTTTGACAGCAGTTTGCCGACCCTTTCAAAGGAGGGTTGGCTCTTTCTTCGCTCAGATAATAATTAGCATAGCTATTCAGTGAGGAAATGCAGCCATTGATTTTGCCACTATAGCTCTACGAGCATTTGATATTTAATATAATACTTAAGTTATTTTGTTATATATTTTCTTTAGTACATTTTTAATTCATGATATTACCTAGCTTTGCCTGTGTCACTTTTTGAAATATGACTGACTTTCTAACATAATTTAAATTTTAAACGATAAAACACATTTAAAAGTGTTTATGCTAAGTTTCTAGTGAATTTAACAAAAACAATTTTCCCATTGCACGTTAATCAATACATAATTATTATAAAACAAAGTCTCTCGGCCGCGTTTGTCTGTTTGTGCCCTTTTCACTCAAAAACTACTCAACGGATTTTGATGCGGTTTTTACTATTAGTTAGGTTCATTTACCGGGAAGGTTTATGATTATTAAACATGGACCTATCATGTTTAGGAGCTGAGTGAATCAATCCGGGGAAAAAGTAATCCCCAGCAAGTTTTCATGGCGTAGGTATGCTGTCTAATCCGTCAGAGCTATAACAAAATGACGTAGGAAATAATTGTGTAGAATAAAACAATCTATAAAAAAATTCAAAGTAGATATATCTATCTCTAATATATAAGTAGTTATAAGCGTATTTATGTAGGTATTCACTACTAAAATTGTTGTAAACCCATATGTTGTTACCCGGTGGCGGGGTCGCTAGTTTCTAAGTAATAGAAAAATTTATGCTCACACGAAAAATCAACCAGAGGAAGTAAAATTTTGTTGTACAATTCAAATACATACCTAATACCTTTTAGAAGAATTGAAAAGAAATCGAATCGTATTCTTTGTCTTGCTGACAAGGAGAACTGTGAGTCGACAATGCAGAGTGCAAGTTACGTTTGTTGCTGGGAATAGCCGGTGACATCAATTTGTGGACCGGAAAAATGGAATCCTTTGTGCTCTAAACGAGAAACATTTAAATATATAAAAATTTCATGGAACAGAAATCCTAAAAAAATGTTTGAGGCATTTTAGGTTGCAGTTAGTCCGCTCTCTCAAAATTCAGAATAGAAAATAAATCAGAATCCGCAAAAAATATTCAAACTCAAGGATTCATACTCATCTGTGAGAAAACGGACCAGTGCGTGGGCTAAAATAGTATAATAAAATAGTATAAATTCTTGTATTTCTTGATAAAAAGACAATATAAAAAAAAATCTAACATAAAAAAGGTGTTATTTATCTCTTGATAATAAAAAAATATCCTAAAATTGGGAAAATCGCGTATTTTTTAGGGTTCCGTACCCAAAGGGTAAAAACGGAAACCCTATTACTAAGGCTCTGCTGTCCGTCCGTCCGTCTGTCTGTCACCAGGCTGTATCTCATGAACCGTTATAGTTAGACAGTTGAACTTTTCACAGATGATGTATTTCTGTTGCCACTATAACAACAAATACTAAAAAAACAGAATAAAATAAATATTTAAGGGCGCTCCCATACAACAAACGTGTTTTTTTTTGCCATTTTTATAGATAATGGTACGGAATCCTTCGTGCGCAAGTCCGACTCGCACTTGGCCGGTTTTTTGGACACATCACGCTTTAATACTATTCAGTGCGCATGCGTATTTTGGTTTGTTCTGTATTCTGATGCTGAATATAACAAAAACCTCTATAGAAAATAATTATGTAGAAATCAAGCATCCGATTTTCAAATCGGTCTTACAGTTATCGACTTTATCTTCTCATAAACAAACCCACAATAATATATCTTCTTAATATTAGTATAGTATATTAAAAGTACACACAATCGCCGAGCATGTATGAAAGGTAAGATGAATATAAAAGAAGCAAAAGAGATATGTCAGGATCGTAACAAATGGCATTCGATTGTCTCTGCCTACCCCTCTTGGGATGAAAGGCGTGATGATAGATAGATAGATATATAGATAGAATATTAGTATAGATAGACCTACCTAAAATCCAGCAAGTATCACATAACTAAACAGTAAACAACAATTAGATTCCCGATTGTATATCTCCAATTATCCAAAATCCCCATCTATGGGTAAAGGAAATAGCAATTTTCCACTCAATGACACCTCAACTGCGTTCCTTATCAAACTAGGTTGCGGTATTCGGTAACCTCATGACATTTGTACAGTTATAGTTAACGATATTGTAGTTTAAATTGAGTTAAGGAATTGGCTATTGGATTATTCCAGAAATTGTTTGTTTTTGGTAAAGATTTCATTATTTTATATAGAGCGCTTCTATTGGTAGTAAAGTAGTGACAAGTGTTTATTATTATGGAACAATCGAATGTCATTTGCTACGATCCTGACATACCTCTTTCGCTTCTTTTATATTCATCATACCTTGAATACATGTTCGGCGATAGGTGTACTTTTAATATTGCCTTCAATCAATAAATTTTTTATATGTTGTGATGATACGACCTTATTTTCCTGGCCGCTTACAAGCTGGCCATCATAAATAGCATTTATTTTGATTTTAGAACACGATATTGTTCATTTTAATTCAATAGAACATTGTATGTTATTTTCAAATATTCAATGTGTGGAACCTAAATTAAAATGTTACTCATTCCTTCACAAACTGTTGACTTAGGCAGGTACTCTGCCAATTGTAAAATTTATTATATTTCTATTTTATCAACTAAGTAAATAACTATATTTGCGCTCCTTTTATATAAACATAGATATTAGTTCTTGAATACTGATTCAATACATTTTATATAGTTATTTACTTAGTTGATAAAATAGAAATATAATAAATTTTACAATTGGCAGAGTACCTGCCTAAGTCAACAGTTTGTGAAGGAATGAGTAACATTTTAATTTAGGTTCCACACATTGAATATTTGACCTTCTCCTTGGCTCCTTACGGATGCTTTTACTGGTTGTTCTTTTGCTGCTTGTTCTTCCTTGTTAATTCGACCAATAAACGAATGGTGAAAGTTTACTACGAGTTTTCCTGCTATACCTACCTACCTACCCGGCCTGGCTACCCCACACCCGACAATGTTCAATAAAAGTACACCTAGGTCGTCCTCTTTTCATTTTCATTTCCTTTCACTTCAGCCATACAAACCTTTTTAGTAAATCTTTCATCCTTCATTCATTCAACGTGTCCAAACCAGCGTAAACTACTTTTCTTCATTTTAGTCACAACACATCATCTTTCACTCCGATTTTTTCTCTAATGACATGGAAGACCTAATGACGTTAAATATGCATTAGGTAATATAAAAAAATGGTGGCGTAGCACTATGCTACGACGTCAGCTCTACGCCGTAGTCATTCAATGTGCCACGAAACCTGGCGCTTGGGGAATACACTTCGTATGTGACAGTGTTAAGCGGTGCACACATTCAAATTGTGATTAATACGAAGTTGTCTCATTTGTGGACTCCGTGTGAAAAACATTGCCCGCGACTTCGTATGGTGTTGTGTTAGGCCGAGGAGTATGAGATTTGGCATAGTTAAAGTTCATATAATGGATAAGATGTGCAGAAAATAAGTTTTTTCATATATTATAATGTGTTGGAAATTCATTAAATTAAATATTTATTGTTTATATTCATATGTCAATGTCAAACATGTCGGTTGACCTATTTTTTTTGGTTACATTTATTTCTTTCGGAAAAGGCAAAGGTAGGCCTTACAATTTTTAATACAAATGAGTTAAGAAATAGGGCAAATGCTTCTTTACCTAAATAATGACGTCATTTTGTCGTCTGTCCGCAAAACTTTGAAAATTTATTTAAAAAAAAACTACTGCATAGAAAACAAAGATAAAATAAATTACTTTCTTAAAATAGCTTTATCTTTTTTTTTCATGGGTTACTTTAAAGCTCCCGATCTGTCACACACACACACATTCACACGTCTTTGTTTAATCGAATCTTTTGTGTCTGTTTGGGTGAGTCAATTGCATGTGATCTAGATCGTATGATTTACATTGCTAATGTGTGGCCTGTCTTCGCTTCATATTCGAAATAGGAATATAAAAAGCATATCTTTTTACTTTACATACCGAATTCAAAGTAATTTCGGATACTGACTATGTATGTGACAGCAAACATTATGTTATGTCAAATACATGACGCTTAAAGCAATTCCACAGGTAGCTGTACGGTTTAATTTCCGACCTTCAACAAATAATAAATATTTTTGCAGAACCGCTTCTGACAGAAATCTGATTAGATAGAGGTCAAAAAAATACCTACGATATTTTTCCTCATAACAGACAACCACAAAAATATAAATTTAAAAGGCTAAAACTTGGAGACTTGGTCTTCCGCTGGGTACCCTGGGACCGATAACACGGATTCGAGAGCTATAAGGCAACCCGTGAACAAAAAAAGGCAAAGGCAGTCATGGGGATTGTCGACAGAAGTGAAAACTAAATATAACGAATAACAATCTACCTGTGTCTGAACAGAAGAATTGCTGGCCACAAATGCGCAGCCAAAAATGCCTGACCCAGGCATACATGGAACCCAGTACATGAATTTCGGGTCGAGCATACTCGGACCGGGCAATCCATGGTCTTGTGCCGAAAACATGCCGCGAACACAGGTCGCGAATCCATAAAATTTCCCCCTACCAAAAATTGATCAACGCTTCACTTCAAAAATAAGATATAGCCTTAAAAACTTGCAATGCGTCCTACAATGCTGAAATGGCCAAACGTCGAAAATATGTGTCTCTTCTGAAAGCAGGCTATATTTGAGGCGTTTGGTGTCAAATCGATGGGACTGTGGGGACCTGGAGCACACAGTCTGTTCAAAGACTAAACAACTAATTAAAAGCTCACATGACCAACGGGCTGGCTCTTAATTCGGACAAAGATTATAGAGCCATCCATACGAGGCAATGCAGCCAGTCTCAACTGTAGACAGCGATTTACATATTTCTTTATATATATTTGTAATTTAGTATTTCAGATAATTTTAATAACAATTTATACTTATATCTAATTAATAAAGATTGAAGTATACTTCATTTAAAATATATAAAAAAATGCTTCGAAGCGGTGTCCTTACTTCTTTTAAAAATAATCTCACATACAAGCAGAAACAGGCTTGTCAACTGGGACAACTGAGACTGTTACTGGTGTCTCTTCTCTGGCCACACCAGAAAGCATAAAAGCCTTCAAGAAATGTTTTTTTAAGTAAAAGTCCTTAATCTCCCATAAATAATATAGGCTAAATGATCAACACTTGTCATATGAAAGTTAAGGTCCATTTTTCTAGACATGTTGAATTTTAAATATATTTTTGCATATTAATTCACCTTTGTAACCCAGTTTACATTTACAGAACCAATATATTTAAAAAAATACAATTCAAACAGTTACGTGGCTTTTCTTTAATTAATTAATGATCAAAAAATCAGTGAACAACCAAAGATTCTGTACCCTCTCCAGCCGTGCCAGCATGACGGTGTAGAAAGATATAATGTACCATAGAGATAAAGCAAGACAAAAAGGACCGGTTTCCTGAACGCTACTTTTTGTCCTGCTTCGTCACTTCGGGAAATTATATATTTCTCTTTCTTACTGAGATATTGTCTACGTACCTACCGCGTTGAGTCGTAATGTACTCGCGTAAGTAGCATGACTATGTGACAAAGAGTGGACCAGTCTATAAGATGTGGTACGATACGGACGTGACTTGTATTTAACCTCTTTACAAGTGGTGCCATTACAAGTTTTGACATAACACGTCAAACCAGTACCACGTCAAGCTAATGGGAGCTTCATACATTTCTATAGAATATTCCAGATAAGTATTACGTCACACAGGTGGGCTCGCTTACTTCTATCTCCTATATACAAATCCTTTATACCTTGCAATGTGGCCAGAGACACCGGTAACAGTGTCCTCTTTTTGCCAGTTAATGGTTCTTTAACAGACGTAAATAGCAGTCGATTAAAGCATATATTCATAAAGAAAGTTTTTTGTAAAAATTGACGTACAGAATGCCTTTAATTCGATCGATCGAGGTGCCCTACTAACTGAAATTCAAAAAGAGTTACCGACAATATTTGGCTACATGTGGCAATGTTATGGGGCACCATCAAAATTAGTGTATGGTGATGACGAAATAGATTCAAGCGTGGGTTGCCAACAGGGAGACCCGCTTGGGCCAGTACTATTTAGTCTAACAATAAATTCTATCATTTCAAAATTAACATCAAAATTTAATTTATGGTATCTGGACGACGGGTCATTAGGAGGAGATGTATTAACAGTTTTAAACGATTTAGAAATTATAAATAAATCATTTTCAGAAATTGGCCTTAGTCTAAATTCAAATAAATGTGAACTATACATAGCCGAGTCCATTTCTTCAGACATAAAAACAAAAATCATATCAAAATTTAATTCCGTAACTCCAAATATATCTATACAAAATAAATTCACACTTACTTTACTCGGTGCTCCTATTTTCGATGAAGGAATTGAAAATGTAATAAATTCAAAATTAGAAAATTTTAATAATTCGGCAAATAGACTTTTAGAAATTAATCAACACATGGCTTTCTTTATCAATCGACACTGTCTTTTCACACCAAAATTTATGTATTTACTTAGATGCACCCCCCTTTGGAAATATTCTAACATAACAAATTCTATAGATGAGTCCCTAAAAATTACTGTTTCCAAAATTTTAAACCAAAATTTCAATAATCGTTCTTGGACCCAAGCGACTCTCCCTGTCCAGTTCGGTGGCCTGGGAATTCGTACTTCGTCGTGTGTTGCGCTTCCTGCCTTTTTGTCATCAACCTATAGCGCGCTAACCCTCATCGGTACTATATTGAACTTACCTAATGTAACCGATGGGGAAGTTGCGGGTGTAGACGAGGCCAGAAGTATATGGAGTGCAACTCACCTAGGAGTGGACGTTCCCACAGAATTAAGTAGCCAGCGAGCGTGGGATTTACCATCCATAAAGGCAACCCACGCTACATTGCTCGAACAGTGTCCTGATGATTTCGACAGAGCACGGCTTCTAGCTGTATCTGAAAAAGAGTCAGGACACTGGCTTCACGCATTGCCCTCCCATAACATAGGTACGGTGTTGGACTCGTCGACCTTACGTATCGCCGTTAGTTTACGATTAGGTACTAAGGTCTGTGAACCTCATCGTTGCCTATGTGGAAGAGACGTGGACTATTTTGGTCGCCATGGACTTTCATGCACAAAAAGTGCTGGTCGCACCTACCGCCACGGTACCTTAAATGATATAGTACGCCGATCTCTTGCCACTGCCTCTGTTCCTGCGATTCTTGAACCATCTGGTATGAGCAGGGACGATGGCAAGAGACCTGATGGCGTAACTTTAGTACCGTGGCATTTAGGAAAAAATTTGGTGTGGGACGCTACCTGTGTTGATACACTGGCAGCATCTCACATACAGTATACAAAATTAAAAGCGGGTGCGGCGGCAGAACACGCTCAACTGCTCAAGCGCCGAAAATATTCAAATATTTTAACAAATTACTTATTTTCGGCGCTTGCAGTGGAAACAATGGGTCCATGGTCTACCGAAATGAAAATATTCTTGAAAAATTTAGGTACTAGATTAGTCCACGCCTCGGGTGACCTAAAGGCTGGCTCTTACCTCGCTCAAAGGATCAGTTTAACCATTCAGCGAGGTAACGCAGCCAGTGTTTTGGGAACCATGCCACAGGGAGGGGTTCTGGAAGAGGTATTCTTTTTATAATTTGTATATATAGTTTTTAAATATATTATGTATTTATTACCATTACATATAAGTTATGATGTAAATATTTAAACTAATATAACTAGAAGTAAAGAAAGTTGGTCCTTAACATTTTTGGCACAATTGGTAATTGAACCCTGCACCTTCTACTTTCTATCTATCTATCGACTTCTACTTTCATAATTCATACATTAAAATAATTTAAATATTCTAGAAACAAAATATTTCGCTTCAAAAAACTTTCAATCTACAAAGTAGCCAGTTACAAAATCCATTCGGCTACGTGACCAGATATCGCTGGGAATATGAAACCGCAGAGCAAATTGAAATTTTAGCAGATCTCCCATCTGCCGGCATTCGTCACGTTCCCGTGTTGACGATTCTATGGTACCTTCGTTTACATAGAGATTCTAGCAATGCTCTTAAATTATATGTTTAAATGGTGAAGTGGTCACGGCGAGGATATGCTTTTTGTCTAGTGACACGCTTACATACACCGAATAATTAGGATTTATTTTATGTAGCCGTCCTGTGGTTCGCTTAAAAGAACCAGTTTTACGCGATAACTGTACGTGCTAGGCTCAAAATTAAAATTGATTTAAAAGATAAATATATTCTTAAGTTTCTTATGGAAATAAAATAATCAAAATTAGTTACACCTAAGTTTTATAAATCCTTGAAAATCCTCAATTTCACGCGTATTTCAGTCAAGTTTGCGACTAATTTTCAATTTTCTTTACATTAAAAGATAGATAATTTCAATTGCTTTAAGAATACAGTAAAAACCTAAAAAAGCCGAAGTCTTTTTCGTGTTTTTCTAAATACCGATTTTGTTGAGAAATCGTACTTTCTCAAGTTTACGGTACGTGAATATTGGTCTATCTTATCTTATCCTTGGTTACCTTATCGATTTATCTATCTCGCTCACATCTTTCTAAATAAATGTGGACAAAATAAGCCGCGCGCAATCTCACTTTTCACTAATTAATTTTTAAATTCTGTTCGATAAGTAAAGTGAGTGAAGTTGAGTATTTCCTCTTTGTGTGTAGACAAAATCTCAATTAGAAAGAGAAATATATAATTTCCAGTAGTGACAAAGCAGGACAAAGGTCCTTTTTGTCTTGCTGGATCTCTATGCGGCATTATCATGCTAGGACGGCACAATTAATCAATGTTTAAATGAGCATAACGAAATAAAAGAAAGTGGTCTAAAATTCCGAATGTATCACACAAAATGTTTAACTGTAAATTAAACGTTAGATTTCAAACGCAATTATTTTCACTGTAAACCAGTCAATTTGGGGCTTAATTTGAAATTAATAGCTTCCACGTTGATTCTCTTTCCTCGACCGCTTCACTTTGATTGAGTGTACACATTCATTCTAGAGCCCATATGGGGCCAACCTTAATAGCCTTTTAAGTTTTATTTTTTAAAGGTCTTTATTTTGGGCGATTTGCCCTACCCTATACTTTAATTAATGTCACAACATAAATATTCTGTGAGTCACTTCTTTCGATATTTTTGCTGATTAACCGTTGTCACGAGTTTCATAGTCAAAGAGCTACAATAATTGAATCATAATTCTAGATTCTTATATTAACTGATTCAAGGCAAGATTGAGGGTACGCGGGCGTGCGGACGATCTCCTATGAGATGGCCGGATCAGGTGAAGGTTCCTTCAGAAGAGCAGCTGTTAGGGAGCAGTGGCGACGTATTGCCAAGCGCGCCACAAATGCTGAAGTGATGACCACGACTGTTCTGCCAAGAGCGTAGCGACTAAGAAGAAGAATATCAACTAATACTTCCAACCTTGATGAAGCAAGCATAATAAGCATGATATTGCAAACACTACATATTAAAACAAAGTCTTCCGCCGCCTCTGTCTGTCTGTTCGTGCCCTTTTCATGCAAACACTACTGAACAGATTTTGATGCTGTTTTTGCTATTGATTCACCGGGAAGATTTATGAGTATTAAACATGGACCTATCACGTTTTGGAGCTGAGCATTAACAGTATAAGTGAATCAAGTCAGGGAATGAGTTACCCAAGCGCTCGAGAAGAATCCGTCAGAATTAAAAGCGTATTTTTTTTTCTTTCGTGACAAAGTGTGTTTGTTTGTTTGTTTGTTTGTTCTTCTTTCACGTTTTCTTGCTCAAACATAGTTTACGGGCCGGAAAGTAACATAGGCAACTTTTCATGGCAAAAATCTTTGGGAAAAAAATGATATCACATTTCAAAAATATATAGAATTGAAAACCGGGGCAGTCTTCTAGATAAGTATTCCCACCAAGATAGTGTCCCATATCGTATGAAATAAGAGCCATAAAACTCCATTCCCAAATTGGAATTTAAAGTGCGGCGGCATCACGTACTCGTGTCGGGTTAGAATTTCCATTAGTACGTTATTTACATAGCTCTCGTGTGATCGTCGACACCGTATGTACACTTACGTTTTTTTTTCAAATTTACATATATAAGATATATTATAAACAAGCTTCTGTCCGCGGTTTCACGGTTGGAAATAGATCCAAAAAGAAATAATCCCGTGGCTGTCATTTGCCCTTCCCCCGCCCGCTTCCGCGGTATAAAAAGTAGTTTATGTCATTCTCTGACCCCTGAACTACCACTATGCAAAAAATCATGTCGATCCCGTGAAAAACAAAAATAGATCTATCCCACGGGAACCATACATTTTTCCGGGATAAAAAGTTGCCTATGTGCTATTCCAGACTATAATCTATCTCTGTGCCAAATTTCATCCAGATCCGTTCAGGCGTGATTAAGTAACAAACATACATCCATACAAACTTTCGCGTTTATAATATTTGTGAGATATATTATGTTGACAATGGGTTCTGCCGTTATGTTATGTTATATTGAAAAATCACTGGTATAATAAAATTTATTAATACAAAATTAGATAAAATATTACTTAATATTCTATGTGGTAGCTCTTCTAGAAGGTCCCAAGTTAAGGAAGGGACTTGGTATATTATATAGGTTATTGGTTTTGTAAATGAAAATATGAATAGATGTTTGAAAAATACACTGAAAATTTATTAAAAATGAGAAGTAGGTAACAGAATAAAAATCACTGGTATTCCATGAAAGACTTGACTGAAAAGTTTATATAGCAGAAACGAAGGAATTACTGGCAAAGAAGGACCTAAAACTTTTATTGGACATATAAAAAAACCATTGATCGAAACCAATGTTTAAAGTACACACAATCGCCAAGCATGTATAAACGAAGTGAAAGGGGAAGTCAGGATCGTAGTAAATGGCATTCGATTGTCTCTACCTACCAACTTTGAATTCAAACATGGATTTATGTTATTATATTGAACTATCGGCTTGGCACTGGTATAGGTACAACAATACATTTTTTGTTAAAAGATTCCAATAAAAGTTTTTCCGATGGAGAAGATAGAGTTGTCTGAGAAAGTTATCGTTATGAACAGGAGCGAAAAAATAACGTCGTCTGTTTTGACGCGAGAGAAGGAGAAACAAATAAACACACAATAAGAATTATTGGACACAATAATAGATAGGACCGCATCCAAGCCTACAAGTCTTGATAGACGAAATAAATTTAATTTCAAGTGAAACCAATGCATCAAATACGGTAACGTTGCGTCGCTACGTCCCAAAGATTTATATTGACATTAACTGATGCGCGCAAACCAATATAGGGAAAGCGTTTTAAACGGAACACATTTCCACAGAATGTATGCTGGAATAAAAATTGTCGACTTTTTCATTGTAGCGCCGACACATCTCAGTGACAAACAGTTCGGGTTTCGTTGCAGATGGAACTGAAGCCGTTAATTTTGTTGGAAAACGATGCGCGAGGCTTGGAAATTGATCAATCGGGTGATTTGGATTAAAACTATACGAACTCTTTCGTTGTGCTGCGAACTCTTCTGAATTTTATAATTTTTAAAAAAGTAATGTCAATTGATTTTTGTTTTTTTTTAATAATCTATAGAAATATATGAAGCAGTGCCCATTACTTTATTACCAAAGAGGATACATATACCAAGTCAAGTCTTTTTTACAAGCATAGAGTACTAAGCCTATGGAGGGGCCATAGACGGGCTCCCCCTTTCGCCAATTTTTTCCCCTTTGACCAGTTATACTGACCAGGTGCGCAGTAATAAGTTACCTTAGATTTCGTTGGTATCGTTTTGTGTCGCGAGACAGAGCTCTAGGAAAATAGTTAATTGTGATGTTTTAAACGGGAAAGGCGATCTAGGGCGTCAAACTTAGTGTTTCCAATCATTAATTATAATTATTATGTTTGTATTTTAACATAATCATCATATAACGTGTGAAATCCGTTGCGACAATAAAACGACAGAAAAATACAGTGGTACAGGGGCTAGTACTAGGCGTTTACCTCCCCCCCCCCCCGGCCAAAAGTGACAGAAAAAATTTTTCGGTGATTTATACCCTTCACGTCTCCTTTGGTACTCAAAGTTTACAAGTCACAAAATTTCTCGTTTAAAAAAAAATTGGCTTTGATCTCAATAATCAAACACTCATTTAAATTTCTTAGTACTTGTAAGTATCTGTTATTTAAGTAAGAAATGCGGACGCCGACATTTAACTTAAGAAAAACTGTTGCCTTAGCTTTTTTGCCATGAGTGAGGTTTGAAGACGGGTCCCTAGGTTTCAAGTGCAACGCTCTACTTTATCTGTAAAGTAAAACTAAAGTACGTTTTTTATATGTTTATTTCAACGATTAAACTATTTTAAGAAACTAATTTGAATAAGTATTTTTGTTTCTATGCAGTAGAATTTTTATAATAAAATTTCAAAAATTTACAAACAGACGACAAATTGACGTCATCATTTAGGTAAAAGAGCCATTCTGCCACATTTCTCTACTCATTTGTCTAACTGGGCACGTTAAGGGCCGTGGTACCATTTTTATCACGAACGAGTAGTACCACGGGACAGAAACGCTACTGTCAGCAACAATGTGAAAATTGATTGTAAAGAAACTACTGTATACCTAATATTTAAATTAGTTTCTTAAAATAGCATCTTAGAAATAGAAATATAAAAAAAAACTTTTGTATTATCTTTACATACCGAATTGGGCTAAAACTCAAAATAACTAAAATATAAAGCAAAATCTCGCCCAAAATTTCATTTGTAAGACACGGCACATAGCAAATAAGAAATTTAAACTATCAGAGAGAATTACTTGGAGCGACAAATGTAATTATTACATCTATACGACCAAACACTTGAATGTACGAAGACGTCTGCAGCTGTGACTACGAATTCATTACCCATAGTGTCTAAATGAAGACTCGGAGGTAGTGCCAAACAATTGTAACACATATAGTTGGGAGATAGGGTTTATTTTCAAATAGTTTTGTCTCGAGATATTCTCTATGTTTCAGTGATTCTAATTTCTATAGAAATGTTTACTGTGGAGTGAAATTTGGTTTGCTGGCGGTGGCAGTTTTTGGTGTTTTCTTTGAGCTTTTTTTTAATTTCCCTTTTTAATATGGATTTAGTAACGCTTATACTAACTAATACATACTAATATCATAAATGAGAGAGTAACTCTGTCTGTCTGTTACGCTTTCACGAATAAACCACTGAGCCGATTTTGATAAAATTTGATACGGAATAAGCATAAACCCTGGGAAAACCTCTAAGGGGTATAATAGGGGATGAAAGTTAGAATGGGCCCCACGAGCGAAGCCGAGGCACACAGCTAGTATTATATAAATACGAAAATTGTTTGTTTGTTTATCCTTCTTTCACATCAAAATGAAGCAAGGACCAAAGGATCAATTTTTGCACAGAGATAACTAAAGGAAGGAAGCTTTTTTTCTATGGGATTTTTGTATGAACTCAAGACCATAATAGGGGATGAAAGTTAATATGGGCTCCACAGACGTTAAATAACAAACATTTATGTATATTTTTAACCCTACACGCGCCTGCCTGAACAATTAGGTATACAGCGCAGCTACATTTACCGTTTATCAATAAATTGAGATGCGGCCCAATAAATTATGAGACTCTAGCAATATGCCACCAGCAAGCAAACATCACTCGCAAAATTAGTACAAACGAAAAATAACGCCCGCTCTCACAGCAGACAGAGAATAATTGCCATACCGCTGCCAACGTTTGGTTAATTCCGCTTATTTGTACATCAAATAAAGCCTGAATGCTTGTTTTTTACACCCGAATTTCGCGTGGCCTATTTTAATGTGCATTTTCGTGTTTCTGCTATGTATTTACGAATTCATGACGAGTTTTATTCTATTTAGTTTTTGCCTTGTTTTTTTTTATTGCCTTTTAATGGAAGTCTAGTGATCCTTTCACAAAGCAGACTCAGGTTTAAGACTAGCTGTTTCCCGTTTCTCCCGCGTGAAAATAGAACATATAGGCTAATCGGTGGGGAGTTTTGAATCGCTTCGTTTTAGTTACAAATTGGTGTACTGCTTGATTATATAATTAAAGTCTTTTTTTCAATATATCCTTTAATAACTCCGATCCTTAACTTTTTGTGTAACATATGTATTATAAAAGAAATAATGACGTAATGTAGTTCAAGCTCTTCTCCAGCTTCCACAATCCCTTTTCCAGGATAACTATATATTTTCAATTTTTTTTCTTTATCTTTCTTCACGAGTTGCGCCTTACAGCTCCCAAAACCGTGTTACGGTTCCAGGGTACCCAGCGAAAGACAAAGTCTCCCTCGTTTAGCCGATGGTATGTAGAGAGGCTATACCTAACGAGTGGGCTAGTTCTGTTGAGATATATATAGATAGAAAAGCCTCTAAGTGTGGTTTGTCGGATTATGTACATAATTTTTTAATTAAAAAACCCATTGGTACATGGCCGGGATCCGGGATCGAACCCGGGGTCTGCCTAGTTAATACCAGTTGTCTTAACCACTCGGCCACCGACTCATTTTCTAATATAGTACATAAATTGTTTATCCCCTAAGTTTAATACAAATCCGTTTAGGTGTTAGGGCGTACAATATCCAAACTTTCACAATTATTTCGGGGACGTGAATACTTTCAAAAAATGTAATGTGTCACGCAGTATAGGGTTAAAACGAGGAACGACTCAAAAATTTCTAATCGTAAGCCACGCCCTAAACTCGTGGTTCGGGCACAACGATCACGTCATGCAAGACAACGACGGCGCTTTGTCCGTTCTTGCAGCAGGGTGAGAAGGGCATAATATATCGCCTTTCGGAATAAATGACGTAAGCGGTACATTACAAATAAATAATTTATTAAAAAACGATCACATGCAGGGAAACATCTTAATCAATACTAGGTACTGAAATTACCTACAGATTCGTATAAAATTTAAACGTAAATCCCTTCAGAGTATGGTCGTATGACTAAAAAGGTGTTTTTGAAGAGGTGATTTCAAAAAATTAAGTTATCGAGAAAATTTCCACCAATCATGTTTTCATCCCACACAATACTAGATAAAATTCTCTAGTGTTCGATGCCCAAATTGTATGTTCATAACATTCGTAAAATTCGGGAATTTCAGTTCAGAAATCAAGCGAAATTATTCGTTCCTCTCCTTAAATAAAATTCATGATGGTATTACTGACACTAGAATTAGTGCCACTAATACCAACCTACAGTGGAAAATGACGGTAAAAATAAAATAAAATAAAATAAAATGTTGTTTAGAAAGGTATATAGAACAGATATAACTAAAAGAGTTAGTCGAAGGCATCCTAGAAGAAAATAAATCAAACAAACGAAAAAATTTCCATCTTTCAAATAACTGAGACAGAATATTATGAGCTGATGGTATAAATACGCTAATCTATTCTTAATTGCTCGTGAACGTTCTGCAAAAAAGGAAAAAAGCTGCATTTTCTGTCTTTTAAATCAATTAATGAAAGCTACCGCCCGTCTGAACGAATTTAAAGTGATTTAAAATATATTTTAGCATTGCCAGAGTTGCTATCCATGTCCATATTTAGCAAATAGAGCAAGTCTGTCGCTGTACTTTGTCTCACTTCAGCAGTCATAGGTATTAACTTTGGTGTCCAATTCTATAAATAATAATATATAATTAATAAGGTATTTTTTTTTTTATTTTAAAAGTGATTTCTGTCCCATTTCTCAACTCATTCATATTACTGGTAGTACCACGTGGCACGTTAAGGGCCGTGGTAAAACTTTAATCACAAACTAGTAGTGACACGGGACAGAAATTCTACATAAAATATAATAGCTATACTTACAAAAATATTCAAATTAATCAAATTTTTTTTTTATTTTTTCTAGTTCTAGTTAAGGTCATACAAGTTTAAAAAAAAATATGAAATCGGAACTGAGTAAAGTTAACCACCTCATACAAAATAAACAATGCTCGGTTTTCACATAGACATTCGTGTTCGCGTATTTTCTATTTTTAGACAAATAACTTCTATACATTTCTGTCAAAACTTTCATATACATATCGTTATTTTTCTCCAAAAATATCTAAGGTTATTTACACAATTTATATACTTATATCTAAAAATCGTTTTCCTTCTTCATTTTGACACAAAGACCCCGAGAAGAGGTTTATAACGTTGTTTTTCCTTCACCGGCCCCTTAATGGGTCTGTTGACAACGATGTTCATGACATATACGAAATATTTCTTCCTAAATAAATAGATACATACAGTATGCCTATGTTTCAATTGGATAGACAGAGGAGTACATACTTAAAAAACTTATTACACAAACCACACTTAGAGGCTTTTCCATCTAAATATACATCAACAGAACTGGCCACTCGTTAGGTATAGCCTCATAAATACCATCGGCTAAAGGCTCTTGCACTTGGCTGGTTTTTATTGTTTTACTTAAGAGTAGGGTCTTTAATTTTTCAATATGTTTTATCTTCTATACTATTATTATAAAGAGGAAAGATTTGTATTTTTGTAAGTTTGTATGTTTGTTACGAATAAACTCAAAAACTACTAGACGGATTTTGATCATTCTTTCACCATTGGAATGCTACATTATCCCTGAGTAACATACGCTATATACCATCACGGCATGGGCAGAGGTGAACATGACAAAAGCTATGTATGAAGTGTATGTTTGCCAACATTCTGAAATAGTCACGTACGAAGTCGTGGGAAACAGCTAGTTTTTAATATTTGCTGTTATATCGGGCATAGTAGTACACACTCTGTGAAAATTTAAAGTGTCTACCTATTACGGTTCAATAGATACAGCCCTGTGACCGGAAGACAGACGGACAGCGGAGCCTAAGTAATAGGGTTTCCGTTGTCACCATTTGGGTAGGTACAGAACCCTAAAAATTCGTCGTCATCTACCTACGCTGATATAATTTAGTCGTAAACATATTTGGAGTTTATTAATAAAAATTCTTGAGTAATTGAATTTCACATTTAATTCATTTGAAACGTTAACATTATACGATTATCATTTATCAAAACAGAAATTTTGAGTGCTGGTTTTGGCGGTTTTCCTGCGTTGAATCAAGTTATTTATAATTTAATTTAGGAACATACCTTCATATAGCATACATGTGTAGGTAATCCATCATTTGGAAAGCTTATTTTTTTCAAAATAAATTCTTTTTAAATTATTTATTTTAAAATTTTCGTCCTAACATCCCTTGCTAACTTTGCATTTATATTTTGCGTATTCACGATTATGTACATATTTTTACAGTTGTGTTTTTATCAATGCAAGTCAAAATATATTTTTGAATTAACAACTATGCAATATTTCTGAAATGTTGACATAAAATAATTTAATAATAAATAATTGGCCAAGAGCGAGTCGAACTATTTCCTATTTTTCTCAAAATTTTATAGTCAGTAGTTTGGGAGATAAGGGGGTGGGGGGAGGGGACATGCTCAATTTTCTCTCTGTCTGTCCATCTGTCACAGCTTATTTTCTCCGAATCTATTAGCTAGACGAAAAAGGTTGAAATTTGGTAGATATGTAGAGTTTGATGACTCAACCACGGACGTATAGCGTAAATAATCGAATTTAGATTTTGGAAAAAAAAAATTAAAAAGTTAAATAAATAAAAAATATTTTCAAGTGCATCATTTGACATTCCTATCCAATGGAAGGGCTCGTTGAATATAAATACAATCGTGAAATACAAATATATATTTTTTATAATTTAAAAATGTGAAGTTTAAATTGTATTAAACAAAATATACAAAAATTGCACCTTTCCCCCCTTATCTCCGGTACTACATAGTTTAAAATTTAAAAAAAAATGGCATATGGGCCTCTCTTATACTTAGTTTACAGGAAAAACCTAAATGTTTTTTTATTACATTTGATACGCTTGAAATTATGAGATTTATTTTACCTTCACGGATCTTCTACGTTTAGCTAATTATTTTATTTTATTTGAAGCAACCTAACAAGTGGCAAGTTCTGTTTAGGTATTATTTGAGAGACCCCCTGTACATTTAAAACCCAATCGATGTGGAAATTGAAACAGTTCACATATTTTATTCTGTATAAACGGGGAGGGGTAGGGTATATTCCCAGCATTATAAAACCAATCATTAAGGATAAGACGAAGGCAAAATAAAAATCGCGTTTGGGTGTGGCTACGTAAAATGGGCAGTAACTTTTCTAAGATCACAGAACCAATGCTATTTAGTCACTCGTCAGCTTAGAAAGCATAGAGCTTCGAAAAATCTTAGAGGCGGTGACATTTATCGTAATATAATTTTTATTTCGAAATTTTTAGTGACAACAAAGACAGTAATTTTTATGAGATACGCAAAAATAGACAAACATTGTTGTTTTGACTTCTAAATGATAGAAATAAGACTATGAAAGAGACGGCCCCTAGATAATTTTATTAGATATATATTGATAAAAAAATCTGTTACGAGTCTGTTTCGTGGAATACTTATATAACTCTGTCTGTCTGTTACGTTCAAGGCTAAACCACTGAACCGATTTCGATACAATTTGATATGGAAAAAGCTTAAACCCTAAGAAAGGACATATGCTACTTTTTCTTTAAATACATCTAAGGGTGTATAATAGGGGTTGAAAGTTAGTATGCGGATCCCACGGGCGAAACGCTACTTCAACTTAAATATACCAAAACCAACAGAATATAGAGCTGGGACTTGGGAGTATCACGGGGTTCAGGAAAATAGATAAAAACACAAAGAAAGTTGATGAAGTCGATTTATTGCTTTTATTTGTATAATTTCTTCATAAATGCTAACAAAAAGACGTGCACAAGAGTAACCTAAGGGAGTGTTAGAAAAGCAAAGGGCACGCCGTAACAAATATGATCCTTTTAAAATCTATATTTATACAGAGTTTAGTGCAAGAGATGTAGATAAGAAAAATAATTAAAATCACTTATACAATGTATTCGTGCCCTTGTTTCACTTGTGTATATCTAATATACAAAATTTCCGTGTCACAAGTTAGTTGACATACTCCTCCGAAACGGCTTGAACGATTTTTTATGAAATTTTATATTTATATTCGGTAGGGCCGACAATCGGTCGTAAACTATTTTTCACCCTCCTATCACCACCCCCCCATTTTTTATCGCTATTTTAGTATGAACAATATCCAAAGTTAGTGGTAGGGGTAGGGGTAGAGGTAGAGGTAGGGTAGTGCAGGCAAGCCATTATCTATGAGCTAAGCTTAGATAATCTAGCTAGCATGGCGTCTGTTGTCATTTGCATAACAGGATCATCTCGAGTCGACTTTTGCAACGAATGCCATGATGTCACTCCCAGGTCTGCTACTCTTTTCCAGTTTTCTTCTTTTCTTTTTATGTATTTTTTTCTGTACCTCGGTATTGTCTTTTATTTCCCATTTTGATTCACCAACTAAGACACAATGAAGATTATTTATAAATTTATATAAAGTAGAAATATCAAAATATTATAAGAAACGAAACGACGCTAATGACGGATCGCTCGTCTCGGCTAGGCGGCTAGCAGGCCGGCCGAATGGCGTGTCTGAATATTTTCATTACTATGGAAGTAGATTTTTATTTGTTAAATTATTTAAATACGTAAAAAAATAAAATCAACTGACGTCCAAGAAAAAAGCACAGATTCCACGTCCGAAAGGCCCCAGCGCTGCGGGCGGACTGAATTCGGTGCCGGTTAGGTGCGTTAGATGTTACTTTTGCTTGTCATGCATTTATTTTTTACTGTAACAACTTTTTACTAGGAAATTCACTACATATTGTTAATATCTATCGTAGAAAAAAAAACCGTTTTAATCACGTTTCAATAGCTTAAGATAATAGCATTTAAAAATTCAAAAAGGGGTTTACAATATATTTTATTATTAAATAATTTATTAGTTTAGATAAAAACAAATTAGGAAATTCACTAGATAAAGAATGAAAGAACATGTTTTTTTTTTTTTGAATTTTCATGCTAATACATTCAGAGGAAACAGGATTCAAAGTCAGCGATTTTGCTTTGGGCTTCCCCATAAGGAAAGTATAGAAAACCTAATTTCCATTCCAAAAATAATCAAATTCATTCTACAGAAATCAGGCATTCCATTGGCGTCATGCGAAAAGTCAGTCAGGCAAACAACGAAGGTGGAGTTTAGCCTAAATCTAAAATTCAATTAGAAAGCAAACATTTTGTAAATGAGTGCGCTAACCCGAAACCCGCTACTACCAACTAATTAACAACAAGAATTTTGTATACATAATACATTTTGGAGCTATTTAATACGGTAGATGGGGTGCTTGCTTGGAAGGTGGATAGATTAAACGTCTATTTCTTTTTGTTTTCCGTTCAAACATTTTTTTTATTCATTCAATTTAGCAAAAATAAAACCGGCTAAGTGCTTAGCTTTAAGGCAGAAGGTTCAATATTGTTTTATTTTTTATTTATAAAAGTTTATTTCTCACGTTGCCCGATATAATATGCAGTATTCCAGATTTCTTTCAGATTTTTGTAGTTTTATTTCAAAAGTTATGGGGTGACCCATTTTGCAGGCTACTTTGAACTTAATAACTCGTTAAAAACTCATAATTATTTCAAAATAAATTTTAATGACATCCTTCTCAGATTGTATCAGAATAAAAAGAGATAAATATTGTTTCCCATAGTTAGGTACCTACTTATCTTAAAAATATTATTTATTTAACAATTTCGGTTTAAAACATTTTTTTTAAAGACTAGGGGACGGACGAACGGACGGACTGAACGATCTTAAAAGCGTTTATTTGATATCCGTAATTAATACATGCATGTTGAATAAACTATAAATTTACGGACTTTATAGCAAAATCTAATATTCCATTATGAAGCAAAGTAGGTTTTCAAAAGAGTATAATGTGCGGTGGGAGTCTTGTTGCCAACTTCCTTCAAGTTTATAAAAGCTAGTCGATAACACAACCTTCTCAACGATGTAAAGTGACTTTATATGCAGTGAATTTTTAAAATGTTGATTCTAAGGAATCTTTTGGTAGTTTCCTTAGGGAACCGGTGTATAGTATGATATAAAAATATACACTCATAAACTACTGGACCGATTTTGCAACGGTTTTCACTAAAATATATATCAGTAATGATAGACAAGGAAATTGAAAAGAGAGTGAAAGCGGGAAGCAAGGTGGACTAACAATGTATGCAGAAATACACAACTTACAACTTGAGTATGGAATAAGAAGCATTAAAGTAAGATAAATGCAGTGGAAATGCAGTCTTTATGTAGAATGCGTGATATAAAGATTGTCTTTAGAGAAGAATGCGGAGTGAAAGATGATGTTGTGACTAAAATTAGGAAAAGTAATTTTACTGGTTTGTACACGTTGAAAGAATGAAGAATGAAAGATTGACTAAAAAGGTTTATATGGCTGAAGTGAAAGGAAATGCTGGCAGAGGACGACCTAGGTGTACTTTTATTGAACATAAATAAAAATGTATTGATCAATGGCAATATTAAAAGTACACACAATCGCCGAGCATGTATGAAAGGCATGATGAATATAAAAGAAGCGAAAGAGGTATGTCAGGACCGTAGCAAATGGCATTCGATTGTCTCTGCCTACCCCTCTTGGGATAAAAAGGCGTGAGATAGATAGACAGATAGATATATTTATATGTATAAAACATTACGCTACGTCTTTTGGGAGTCGAGCTGTAACCAATATAAATGTAGAGCAAAGGCCCGGCACTTTGAAAATGTACGAGCAAGAAAACGCTAGTTTGAAATGAGAAACTTTTATTGGACTTCGGATGTGCTTGGTCTGTTAAATATTGGAGCACAAACAAGAAGTAGCTAGCTACAGTCGAGATCCCTAAAGTGGCTCTGATGTATAGAATATCTTGGAAACTGCTTGCACGATAAAAAAAAACATATTTAAGAAACAGCAGCGATACACAACGTAATGCAAAAAACGGCATCAAAATCGGTCCAGCCGTAGACACAAACAACCTCTTATCCCAAACGTATATTTACCATCTCCGTTCCAGGTTAGTGAATTTTCTTACTTGTTTCAATACCGGAGATTACAGCAAGCAATTACTTACCTGTAAAAACAAAAAAGTAAATTATTTTCTGCTTTTTAAAATAATAATCTATACTAATAATATTATAAAGAGAGGGCGCAGGGCGGCTTGTGGCGAGCCGTGGGTGAGTAACGACACCGTCGAACCCGAGTGCTCCAGAGAGTAGGTTGAGGCAGGCGTCCCCACTGCTAGACCTGAGACTTTATAATATTATGTATTATGCTCGGGGGTGGAAGTGTCTAAAGACGTAATAACGGGGAAGCTATATGTGAAACCGGTGTCACACCTCTCGACACCCCCACCCGCTTACACCAATGGTGCCTGTCTTACTGCCGGCAGAAATGCTTAAAAACGGTGATTGCTTTAGGAGGCCCATTTAGTAAACGGCGAGTCACCACCTGCCAATTTAAGTTTCATGAGATGAATGATACCGGCAGGTGACCGTATAGTCTCAACCAATAAACTTGATAAACCAATCCATTTAACACCTCAAAACAATAGCCCTATTTTAATTTAATGTTATCTCAGCAATAGTCCAGGCACTTGACGGGACCTGTCTGTGAGCGCATTGTATTTGATGCATTCAGAGATAGGTCCCGACGCGTGCTAGTCACAACACTTTAGATTAAACACTCTTAAGGGCCTCTACGTGTTGGACCTATGTCCCCATGCAAGCCTTACGAAGGACCGGGTATTATGCGCGTGAATTTAGACTTATAAAGAGGTAAAGTTTGTGAGGTTGTAGGGGGTAATCTCTGGATCTACTGAACCGATTTTGGAAATTATTTCACTAATAGCAAGCTACTTTATCCCCGAGTGCTATAGGCTATATTTTATTTTGTTCGAAAATATACACGGGCGAAGCCGGGGGCGGAAAGCTAGTTAAAAATAAACTAACACAAAAACTTTTTTCTGCCACTTTTGGTGGGGGGAGGTAAACGTCTAGTACTAGCCCCTGTACCACTGTATTTTTATGTCGTTTTATTGTCGCAACGGATTTTACGTTATAAAATATGGTGATTATGTTAAAATACAAACATAATAATTATAATTAATGATTGGAAACACTATGTTCCCGAAGTTAGACGTTCTAGATCTCCTTTCCCATTTAAAACATCACAATTAACTATTATCCTAGAGCTCTGTCTCGCGACACAAAACGATACCATCGAAATCTAAGGTAACTTATTACTGCGCACCTGGTCAGTTTAACTGGTCAAAGAGCAAAAAATTGGCCCCTCCATAGGCTTAGTACTCTTTAGTGTTTTCACTATTAGATAGGTGATTCACCAGGAAGGTTCATGAGTATTAAACATGGATCTATCATGTATAGGAGCTGAGCATTAATTAACTGTATATGTAAATCAAGTCGGGAAAAAAGTTAACCCCAGCGAGTTTTAATGGCGTATGCTGTCTAATCTAACAGAGATATAACAAAATGATGTAGGAAAAATTTGTGTTGATTAAAATAATCATAAGTAAATCTGGGGTAGCATATATCTAATATCTCTAATAGATAAGTATTTATAAGCATATTTATGTAGGTATTCAAATTGTTGTAAAATCATATTGTACCCGTGCGGAGCCGGCTGTTGTTGTACTTAATGACATACAGCATAAGTTAAAGTGCCAGTTAAAAAAAATACCTTCCCGGGTACCTTAAAGTTCCCGCGAGCACCTAGCTTACGTAAATCGTCATCCCTATTATTTTAAGATTAAAAATTAAAAATATATTCCACCGTGAGATCTGGCAGCGTTAAGTCCTACGATTATAGCGTTTCGGTGGTTCCCTTTGTCTCCATTGCTCTAATTTTCCTAAGTGGACGCCGGCAATTTTATAAGAAGCGGGAAAAGAAAAAAAGAAATAATTTTAAGCAATTCACAGATTACAAGAGAGAAGCGGATGACACTCAATTCTTTGATGAAATAAATTACATTAGCTTGTAAGTATTTTTATTTTCGTCAGAGTCTTTTAATTAACGGAAAAGTTTTTTTAGTGATTCTAACCTCAGAGCACAAAATAAACCTTTTAAAAAAAGTGCACCGACTTCAAAAATTTGCACTGAAAAGTAAGAAATAATAAATATTTCGTCGTAGAATTATATAGACAAATATAAGAAAAATAATAAGAACATTGTTTCTCTTGATAATAAGAAATTATCCCAAAATTGGTAAATCGTGGCGTATGAAGGGTGTGGAAAATCTCGTATTTTTTGGACACATTAATTACTCTATTATACTATTCAGTGTGCATGCGTATCCCAGGTAAAAAAGCCTGCCGGCCAAGTGTGAGTCGGACTCGCGCACGAAGGGTTCCGTACCATTATCTATAAAAAACGGCAAAAAAATATCACTACATTTGCATTTTCCTGATCAAAGTAGATATCGATAATTAATTAAGTTTTAAATTTTCCATTATAACGCGTGCATTTATTTATGAAATTCGATGTAAAAGTTTAATTAAACACTTTACATGTCATGTATAAAATCTTTTAAAAAGTTTAATACTGTTTTTTTTTTCACGAGTTTCCTTACAGCTCCCGAGACCGTGTTACAGTCTCATTGTACCAAGCGGAAGACCAAGTTTTCCTCTTTTAGCCGATAGTATTTTGTGAGGCTATACCTAAGGAGTGGCTAGTTCTGTTCAGGTATATTTATATGAAAAAAACCTCTAAATTAAGTGTGGTTTGTCGGATTTTGTATACATAAGTTTTTAATTATAAAAATCCCATTGGTACATTGACTGGAATCCGGGATCAAACCCGTGGTCTGCCTAAGTCACCGGACGCACCTGTTTTTCATCACAATTATTTTGGCTTTATAATATAGCTGTTTAGCCAAGTTATAGATTAAGGGGGCTAGTCAGCCCATAGATAATTTAGCCCGCGGCTCACTTGATCACTTTCATTATTTTTTCGTGGTCAACTTAGCTCATAATCCAATCACTCAGCACGTGGGCTCAGCTGACCCCTTTCAAATCTTTTCGTGGTTAACTTAGGTGCCTATATACAACAATGTTATCTTGCTAATTAATGTCTATCACTCTTCTTAATCTGCGTCTTCATTGCTGCGTGGTGGTACGTGCACTGATCCTGGGCAGACCTCATGGCATCAAACCACGACGGAGAGATTTTATTTGGTCTGCCCATCGTGTAGCCGATTTCTTTCCGTCGACTTTTACTAGCACGTGGATTTTTCTATCACTCTAATTCATTTATATTAGCCGTGACTGTCTGATTTTATCATAAAACTGTAGCCTTGTTAATACAGCGTGTTACCCTCAGCGTTAACAAACAATGTAATAAAACCATTAATATTAATGCAAGCACCCTGATGTCACGAAAATATGTAAATCTACTGAAGCTGGGGTGAGAAAAACTTGCTTCTACTAGTTAACCGGGCCTTAGTTAAAATAAATTGGATATTCTGTCGTTTGTAATGCAAAAGGGCTCTCAAAGTCAGGATTCTAATAGCCATGTTTAATATACATTGTCAGGGAAAAAGAAATTTTTCGGACATTCTTTTAGAGGAGGTGAAAGGTGAAATTTACATTTTTATTTAACCTGCATGGAGCAATTTTGTCCTTTGTAAGTTTCGTCCTCTATCATTTTTGAAGTTACTCCCCGTAATAGCTTTTTGACGGACACTGGCAGTGATTTCAAAGATTTTTGTAACACTGTGCTGTCGTATTTTTTTTACTTTTTACACGAATCTTAATGAATCAAATCAACCAAATGGCCAAAATGTTCGCATTTCAATGATTTTTCTTTTGAACTAATAGTCATATGTCGTGATATTTGCCTCAATTTATTAAACTACCACAAAGGCAATGGTAAAAATATGATGCATTTATGTAATTAAATTTTAAAATCCCCTGAGTTGGCGAGGAGTTGGGTGTCTGTATCTGGCTGCTTCCAGATGATGCAGCAGCATCAGGTCTAGGTTACCATGTTGTTTTAATATCATTAAAGTCATAGAATACTAAATTTCGAATCGATCTGGTTATCTTCAAACGGCTAAACAGACTTTCTTGGCATGGGTTTCTGGAAGAGGTATTATTTTTAAAATTTGTATATATTATTTATTATTGTACAAAATTGGTCGAAATAATAAAATAATTATTATTTTGAATTTTTAAAAAGCTATAAAAAAACGCAAGCCGTTTAATTGAAGGATAATGGTATAACAGCGCTTTAAAAAAAATTAAGAGCTTTGTGACAGATTATGAAAGAGAAAACGGGGCAAAGTTTAACCACCCATATTTCCTATTCAATAAAACCCATTGAAAAAAAAATCTATTTCACTTAGATCTATTGAATAAGTAACTATATGCTAAATTACAGTGACACAGGATTATTTACAGATAAATTAGGAATAGTTTATCTGAGAAAAATTATGGAAATAGGAGCCTTATATTTATATTGGAGATTTTGTTTATTTGATTTTGTATCCTAATCTGGCACCAACCGTCTTCAAATTCTACGACGAAATAGAAATATTTCTTACCTTTCATAACACAATTTTTCAAGTCTGTAATACATATTTTTTTAAAGGCTTATATAACATCAATTTAGATATGAAAGATATGACCCACATCTTCAATATTCAAAAATTTTATTCCTTTAAAATTCTTAGACAGTATCTCCCATTCATGCTACAAAATTTAAAGTCTGACATAATATACGCTTTTCAACCGCGGTAGACATCATAAATATGAACTCTCTAGACATTATCTTGCACCGTTATGTCCGCTGAAGCGATGTATTAGGGAAATAAGTTTCTTTTATGTCGCATTTTGAGGAAATTTAACAACCGTAACTCCTTGGTATTAATACACAAATGAACAAAGCGGTTTGTTTAAATAACACATACACAAACACATAATCATGACACGTTGAAAAAATGAAGGATGAAAGATTGGCTAAAAAGGTTTATATGGCCGAAGTTAAAGGAAATTCTAGCAGAGGACGACCTAGATGTACTTTTATTGAACATATAAAAATATATTGTTCGATGGAAATATTAAAAGTACACTCAATCGCCGAGCTTGTATGAAAGGTATGATGAATATAAAAGAAGCGAAAGCGGTATGTCTGGATCGTAACAAATGGCATTCGATTCACTCTGCCTACCCCTCTTGGGATGAAAGGCGTGATGACAGATAGATAGATAATCATGACCTTTGTACCTTGCGGTGTGGACAGAGATTTATCATCCACATTGAGGTGGCAAGTCTGAATTTAATGGACCTAGATATGCAGTCGTTTTTAATTTGTTATTTTTAGAAGTGGCTTAATGTGCCGTCCGATGCACGAGAAGTTAATTATATAAGGAGTCAATAGCATAAGTGATAGGGCGTTGTCTTGAAACCGGGACGTCCCGGGCTCAATTCCAAGTTCCAAAACCAATGTTTTTAATGAATATGTGCTTTAATCGACTCCTCGTGATTCGGAGGGCAAGTAAAGCCCCGGCGTCCGCACTTCTTCCGCGTGACACATTTAAGTGCAGCAACAGGCACACCTGCAGGTTTGTTTTGGCAAAAAGCGGACACTGTTACTGTGTCTCTGAAGGTGTGTGTATTTTTTCTTCAAGAAAATGTTTGATACGAAGACTCAAGAAAAAAAATCTCTTATTATAGTCATTCATTTCATAAACTATTTCATTACCAATTTTCCAGTCAAATTTTCCAATTTTTCATTCTCTTAACACTCTATTCAGACTATTACGTACAAAAAAAAATCCAAAGCCAAATCGTTCTAGCTTGAATCGTTCAAGTGATGCCAACGAACGGTTTCGGGAGCTGTAAGGCAACCCGCTGAAGAAAAAAAGCATTTAATTTGGAAGAAAACTTAAATCATTAAAAGTTATAAATAATACTACCAATTATGAAACGAATATTTTAGCCAAATTGGCTCAAAATATTTACGTCATCTCTTTACATTATTCACATTTGAAACATTATTTACAAGTACATTGAACAAAATTATATTTTTTTCATTTTCTACGTTTAATTTAATGACAACTCATGATACCTATTGAACTGAATCCCACTAATATTATAAAAGCGAAAGTTTGTATGGATGTTTGTTATTCAATCACGCCAGAACGACTGAACGGATCTGGGCGAAATTTGGCACAGATATAGATTATAGTCTGGAATAGCACATAGGATATTTTTATCCCGAAAAAATGTATATTTTTTATTTTGTGTTGTGTGATATGTTTTATTTTTCACGGGTTCGACATGATTTTTTGCATAGCGATAGTTTAGTGGTCAGAGAATGACTAAAACTACTTTTTATACCGCGAAAGCGGGCGGGGGATGGGCAAATTACAGCCACGAGATTATTTCTTTTAGATCTATTTCCACGCGGGTGAAACCGCGGACAGAAGCTTGTCTATATTAAAAACACAATTTCACAAATAATTCAGTAACTGAAAGTGTTAGCAAGTATTCCATGTAAATACAAATAGTGATAATGCAACAAATTCCGTGCACATATTAATTTACGGCAATTCAAATTCCCACTTCCGTTAACCGCAAACAGCAGTGATTCGGACAGTGTTGCCAGAGGCTGAAATCCCTCAATTTAACGCTTCAGACACGCACGGTTCATCCAATTTATTTTAACTAAGCTGGCAACTGTAGACTACTTCCACGCTCATTTACATATTTTCATCATATTTGCGACGGGTCAACATCGCTAAGAGAATTTTCCCTAGAGTAATTATATTATCTATACAAATAAATAAAATTTAAGTGTATGTAAAATAATTGCCTTTTAAAAAAAGTGTCATAAGTCACTATAAAATGAAATACCCAAATTGCTTCAAGTGTGCTATAAAATTTTAAGAATTCTCGATTTCTAAAGGATCCCATCATCAGATCCTGACCTGATGACCATTAGACCACCGGGGAAGTATACCCTTTCAGACAAAAAAAAATCATGCATAGAAAAAAAGCACAAGTTCGGTTAACAATTTCCCAAGCCGCGTCTGTCTGTCTGTTACCTTTTCTCGTAAAAACTACTAAACGGATTTTGATGCGGATTTCACTATTAGATAGGTTAATTCACCGGGAAGGTTTCGAGTATTAAATATAGGGGTGGGTATATATCGTTTGCCCGAAAATAATGGTGATTTTTAATTCGGAGCTTGAAAGAGCTTTTTGATTTCTTAATAGCAGTACTTATAGTTATAAAAGCTTAGAATCGCTCTATACCCAATTTGATAGTATTTTCTCCAGTCTTCCTACCAAAAAGTAATAAAACCGCCTTCTTCTTGAATAACCTTAAAAGAAAAATTACTGATGCTTTCACTCTCTCCAAATGACACCGCATAATTGGATGGTGGTTTTTTTCTCATGTATCAAAACCCTCTAACTAATTAACTTTTAAGGCACATTTAGGTAATTTTCGGGATTTACTTTTTAAATGAATGAATTCGTTGGGGACATATAAATTTTATGTAGTTAAATGAGTCAAGTTGGAGTGTGCTGGCACTCGTCTGTGGAAGTTTATTATGAGCATGCACTGTGTGGGATAAAAACTAAAGTTTTTGTATTTATTATATTCTGTACATATTTCAATTAAAATCATTAACTTAATAATTTGTGGTGCCCTTTATAAAATATTAGCTTTCAGCCCCCGGGATATATTTCTGGGATAAAAATTAGCATATTATCTCACTACAAATCTCGTCCATCCGTTGTTCTGTCTTTTCGTGAAAGAAGCACAAACATGAAAACAAATTCAATTTCTTTTTTATAATATTGGTTAGGATATATTTCCGCCCGGCTATTATGGTCTTCAGTTCATACAAAAATCTCATAGAAAAAAGTTTCAGTTTTTCCCAAATTTATAAATTTTCCGGGAAACTTTTCCAATTTATATTTCTCTAAAAATCTTATTCAGGCTATGACGAACATTAAAAAAAATTACAAAACGGTCCAGCCGTTCTCAAGAAGATATTAAAGATTTATATTTATGTAAGCAAAGAGAACGGTATAATAAGAAGATAGTGGAAATATATATTTACATGCATTCGTTTAGATTCTTTTTGCAATAATAAATTCAGAGGCAGACGTTTGGTCGAGTTTTAAGTGCCTGTTACGCAAGGATAACATTTCTTGCTTCATTAGAAAGAAAAGTTTTCATTTTCTTTTAAAATTTACTTTAAAATATATTTGTAACAGGTGTTTTTATATTATTCAGATGTGATTGTTTCTGGGCGTAAGCATAGTTTATGCCAGGAAAAATATCTTATTAATTACCTACCTTATTAAAATCTTAAATTTCTGTCTACATACGCAAAGTTGGGACTGTTCGCTAGTCACTACTGCGACCGGTCAACATTGCTAACCGAATTTTCCCTAGAGTAATTATATCCCACTAATATTACAAACGCGAAAGTTTGTATGGATGTATGTGTGGATGTCACGCCAGAACGGCTGAACGGACCTGGATGAAATTTGACACAGAGATAGATTATAGCCTTGAATAGTACAAAGGCTACTTTTTATCCTGGAAAAATGTATGGTTCCCGTGGGATAGATTTGTTTTTGTTTTTCGACATGATTTTTTGCATAGTGGTAGTTTAGGGGTCAGAGACATATACATGACATATACTACTTCTTATACCACGAAAGCGGGTGGGGGAGGAGCAAATTACAGCCACTGGATTATTTCTTTTTGAAGCTATTTCTACGCGGGTAAGGCAACAAAATGTTATGAGCGTCCTGTTTCTAATAAAATTACGGAAGAATACTCCTTACTTTATTTTACCTAATATTTTTACCTCCTTATTTAACCTTAAGGGGCCGCCTCATGATTTTGTCCCATACAAATCAGTTGTTTCATTTTTCCAGTTTTACGCGATAACTGTATGTGCTAGGCTCGATATAAAAATTGCATTTCAAAGATAAATAAATTCTAAAGTTTCTCATGGAAACCAAAATCAGTTACAAATAAGCTTTATGAAGCCTTGAAAATCCTAAATTTCACGCGTATTTCAGCCAAGTTTGCGACTCGAGTTCTCTTAATATATTTACTAATTTTAAATTTTCTCGACATAAAAAAATAGATAATTTCACATTATTTAAGAATACATTAACTAGAATTTGATAATTCTAATAGTTTTTGTAAAAACATAGAAAAGCTGAAGTCCTTTTCGTGTTTTTCAAAATACCGATTATGTTGAGAAATCCTACTTTCTCATATTTCTGGTATGTGAATATTGGTCTATCTTATCTTATCCTTGGTTACCTTATCGATTTTAATAGTAGTCCATCCCGCTCACATTTTTCTAAATAGATATGGACAAAATAAACCGCGCGTAAAACTGAGTTCGTTGCGCTGTGATGCGTCGACTTAAATAAGTGCGTCGGTGGCCGAGTGGTTAAAACGTCTGGTATTAGCTAGGCAGACCACAGGCTCGATCCCGGATCCCGGCCATGTCCGACAAACCACACTTAAGACACTCAACAGAACTGGCCACTCGTTAAGATAACCTCACAAATATCTAAGCGAGGCAACCCGTGAAGAAAGATAGAAAAAAAAATTACGACAATAACTTTTTCCGAAATTAAAGATTAAAAACCGGCCAAGTGCGAGTCGGACGCGCGCACTATAAAAACGGCAAAAAAATCACGTTTGTTGCATGGGAGCCGCCTTAAATATTAATTTCATTTTATTTTAATTAATTAATTTATTTTTAAAGTGAATATATAACTAAATATTCTATGAATATTTGAAGCGTCTACCTGTTGCCGTTATCAATATCGAGCAAAAACGAGCAAAAAAATCACGTTTGTTGTATGGGAGCCCCCTTAAATATTTATTTTATTCTGTTATTAAGTATTTGTTTCGGCAACAGATATACAAAATCTGTGAAAATTTCAACTGTCTAACTATAACGGTTCATGAAATACAGCCTGGTGACAGACGGACGGACGGACATATAGTAATAGGGTTAATAGGTAGTAATAGGGTTTCCGGAAACCTAAAAATGTGAAACCTTGGAAATAGAATGAACATGTTACTTAGAAAAACTGTAAAAACGTCTTTGATATAAAATATCGGCTGGTTGCCAACAACTGTGTAGTTTACGACGTCGACAGATGGCGCCAGTAGACGTGGCTTACAGAATGTGCTTACACTACGAATTTCAACAAGCGTTGTTACAAAACGACCTATTTGAACTTTATTGACTATTTTGTTCACAGAGTGTTTGGGATCTTTTTGTGTTTTTTATTAACTGGATAAGTGTGAAAATATTCTCAATTTTTATACAATTGAAGAGCCAGTTTTTTTTAATGTAAGCTGTTTTCTATTACAGTATTATTAATTGAAATAAACCTTAGAATGAATCTAAAAATAAACATCTATATAACTATAAAATTCTAACCAAACTCCTCCGAAACGGCTTGACCGATTTGTATGATTTTTTTTGTGTATATTCGGTAGGTCTGAGAATAAGTCGTAAACATCTTTTAATCGCGATTTTAGTATTTTTGTATGAACAATATTCAAAGTTAGTAGGGGTAGGGGTAGGGGTAGTGCAGGCAAGCCAACCCAAAGATATTCGCTCTTTCATATCGTGTGTTATGAAACAGCCGACTAAAAAATTGTAAGGCCATTATCATAATTTGATTAGGTACCTATTTAAAACAAGTTTAAAATAATTCTTGGTAATTTAAAAAAGAAATAAATTCGGTATCTCTATATAAATAAAAATTAAATGCTGTTCGTTGGTAAGTGCATCACTTGAGAATGGCTAGAACGATTTGGCTATTATTAGAAAAAAATTAAAAGTTGCTCAGAAAATCGAAAAATTCGGGAATAACTGAAAGTGTTTTTTTACTCAAGACCATAATGGGGATACAAGTTAATATGGGCCCCACAGGCGCAGCCGAGACGGAAGACAAGTATTTAAATATAAGAAACAAATAGCATCTTAACGAGTGGAGGTTTACATTGAATGACTTACCAGGCTTACATTTACACTAGCTCTATAACTTCTTACAGAAGTAACGTAATTTTCTAATAGCTAATATCCGCAAAGTAGTTACCAATCAAAAGCAATAATCTCACAGAAATAGATTGTTTCATGAAAAAATGCTGAAATGTTCGTTCAGTAAGCACTAAATATGATGAACGTGGTCTATTCCCAAGGAAATATATTTAATGGCCATCTCAGGCGACAGGTTATATGGAGCTTTTGTTTAATTTATTGGAAGATGGGTATTACAAAATTTTTAACGTATCATAAAATCGAAAATGAACCCTGTCAGTTAAATATGAATTATTATTTCCTTTACTTTGTACTACCTGTTCGCCCACAGGGCCCATGCTAAATTTCAACCCCTATTAAAAAAAATGTAGTTAAAAAAAAGTATGCTATGCCCTATCCAAGGATTCAAGCTTTCTCCATATCAAACTTGATGAAAATCGGTTCATTGGTTTAACCGTGAAAGCGTAACAGACAGACAGACACGCAGAGTTATTCGCATTTATAATTGGTCTCCTACATTATCTCTAAAATGTTTTGATATAATTTTAGAATATATAGGTATATAAGATTTTTTAAACCTTTAAATTTTAATCGATATCTGTAATTTTCAAAATCACTATTATCAAAATATATAAAATTAAATGATATAATTATTAATTTGCTATAATTTTTTTACCCTAAAATCGATTTCTGAAAATTTTAAAATCACTATTATCAAAATATATAAAATTACATTCAATAATTATTTATTTGCTATAATTTTTCTTTTGTCTGAAATCGATATCCGTAAATTTGAAAATCACTATTATTAAAATATATAACATTAAATGATGTTTTCTATAATTTTGAAGATATCTAAATTATCAAAAGGTACAACATTTAATTATCTAATGAGTGTTAGTGTTAACATAAGCTTTTTCCAAAGATGTATCATATCCGTTATCAACAAGTGATGGTTGTTTAGCTAGTTTCTGGCGCTTCGCCGTCCGCTACCGCGGAACGGTCGCTTCGCTCGCTCGGCTCGCGCTCTGTTTTAGCAGTATGCGAACCACGCTTGTCGCTTCGCTCCTCGCCAATCTATTTTTGTTTACAAATTAGGGGAATAGCAATGGAAAATTACTGTAACAGGTTAAGATTAACAGAAACCAACTGTACATTTTAATAATAGTACTTATTTAAATTGATTTCATTATAGAAAATTATTTTTTATGCTTATATATTTGTAAATGTAAATAGAATGAAGTTATACTTTAAAAATATAGTGAGTAGGTACAATTATTTTAACAATCCATTAGATCAACTGATATTATAGATTAATAAATTTATAGAAAATGAATTTATATATTTATAAAATTATAATGACTGCAATTATACAAAAGTAGCCATTAGTGCAATTGAAATTAGAGATTATAAAAATTATAAGACTTGAGATTATATATTTTCAAAATTATAGTAACAGCAATTATATAAAAGTAGCCATTATAGAATGAATTGAAATTATAGATTTTGAAAATTATGGGAACTGCCATTATAGAAAAAATACGTTATAGGAATTAATGTTATAGATTTAAAAAATTATATCAAACACATTCATGGATTTTTAAAATTACAGGATCTAAATTTATAGGAAATGAATATTTATAGCAACTAAAATTATAGCTTCTGAAATTATATATTTTTTTAGAGCATTTGAGAGGATACCATTTATAATATTAGTATGTTGCTCTATTTTAATTTGAAAGAAAGAAAAACAAACAAACGCAAATTTATAATGTTTTTGTTTTCAGGTTAAAGAAAATAAGTATATGAAATGGGTCGATAGCCTAATTGGTAAAGCGATGGACCCGAGTTCAAATTTCACACGTGGCAAGAATGCTAAACACTATTTTTTTGTATGTGCTTTAATCTACTTCACGTGCTACGGAGGGCACGTACTTCTACAAATCTATATTAGCAATAAAGCTAAAGAGTTTGTTGGTTTCTTTAAACGCGCTAATAATCTCTGGAACAACTAGTCAGATTTGAAAAAATATTTTTGTATACATCCAATTATTGAAAAGGACGGAGCAGTAACTATTAATTCGGGTGCAACCGCAAGGCAGAGCTAGTAGTAGATACGTGTGTTAAAGAAGTGACGTAGGTCCATTAAATGCAGCAACAGACTCACCACCTGCTCTGTTTAATATGGACTGGCCAATTTATTTAAGAAGGTACATAGGTACATTAAAGTGTAGGTTACATATTGAAGTTTTGCCAAAACAAACTAATTACACTCAAATCAAATATTCACTTACAAGTCTAAACGATTCAAATTTAACGCAAATTTTCAGAGCAATTTTGTTGTCGTGAATGCATCTCGTGTTTAAAGACGAAACACATTTACGTAATTGTAGTGGTCCCAAGGATTCTTTCACAGAACGTTCAAAAGTTCAGTCGGTGCCGGTGACAGCCAAGTAATTGTTTTACGAAATGTTGGTCGTTGCAACGGTTTTGTAGCTTTTGTTCTTTCGCAATTACCGAAATTTCAATTTTAAATTCTAGTGTAGAGAGAAACTTGGGTAAAAAAGTGTTTACTCTGAGAAATCAAATTGACGCTGCAATTAAACCATTAAACAGACATATAATATAATTAAATAATCGTGACTAAAATGAAGTAAAGTAGTTTACGGTGGTTTGGACACGTTGAAAGAATGAAGGATGAAAGATTGACTAGGTTTATATAAACTGAAGTGAAAGGAAATGCTGGAAACCTAGGTGCACTTTTATTGAACATATAAAAAAAATATTGATCGATGGAAATATTAAAAGTACCACACATAATCGCCGAGCATGTATGAAAGGTATGATGAATATAAAAGAAGCGAAAGAGGTATGTCAGGATCGTAACAAATGGCATTCGATTGTCTATGCCTACCCACCCCTCTTGGGATAAAGGGCGTTATTATAGATAGATATTATAGATGCACCTAATTAATTTTTTTATAATTCGTAATAACCGTCTGAATAATGTTTTAGGAAAAGAAAAACTGGAAAAGTTGCCCGGAAAATTGGAAAAATCGGGAAAAACTGTAAGTTATTTTTCTATGGGATTTTTGTATGAACTCAAGACCATAATATAGGTGAAAGTTAATATGGGCTCCACGGGCGAAGCCGGGGCGGAAAGCTAGTAACAATCAAATAATATAGATAATAAAATTATAAAAATAATAGTTATTTAAGAATCCCTCCCTATCACCGACCTATACTTTACATAGACTGCATGTGCGCTTCATTAAAACGGCGTATAAAAGTTGTTCACAACGCGATTTTGTGACCAACCTTGGGACAGTAGCTTGTTCACCGTCCTTCAGTGAGGTTGTGCGACGCTACTATTTAAATTAAACAAAATGGCGTGTTGCGCCTTCAAAAAGTGTTTAAATATCACTCGAAATTCTAAAAAGGAGGATGGTATTACATATCATAAGTAATTATATCATATTTTAATAGTTTTAATTCATAATTTAAAGTTTTAAAATTTTATTACGAGCAAAAAATTATTACGTCACTAGCTCATCATTTCTGTCGACGTCCAGGGCCGCATTTACAAAAATGTAATTATGTGCAATTTAATTATAGGGTTTCGTAATAGAACAATGAACCGCGTTTTCGACATTTTTTCGAACGATATAGATAGAAAGATATTGCCCACGGCTTCGCATGTCTGTATATCTGTATTCTGTACACACTAGAATAGATACTTTAAACAATATATGGGCGGGGCGGCGATGGAGGAGGAAAAATGGAAAATAGTCGATATTGCCCACGGCTTCGCATGTCTGTATTCTGTACACACTAGAATAGATACTTTGAACAATATAGGGGCGGGGCGGCGATGGAGATGAAAAAATGGAAAATAGTCGATATTGCCCACGGCTTTGCATGTCTATATATCTGTATTTTGTACACACTAGAATACTGCGAAGCCGTGGGCAATATCGAGTCTTTTCCATGTTTCCACTTCTATCGCCGCCCCGCCCCTTTATTGTTCAGTCTCTATTCTAGTGTGTACAGAATAGTTTGAATACAGCGGCAAACGTAAAAAACGAATACAGATACAGACATGCGAAGCCGTGGGCAATATCGACTATTTTACATTTTTCCACCTCCATCGCCGCCCCGCCCCTATATTGTTTAAAGTCTCTATTCTAGTGTGTACAGAGTAGGTACAGATATACAGACATGCGAAGCCGTGGGCATTATCGAGTCTTTTTTCATTTTTCCATCCAATATGGCACATACACTATAAAAATTCAAAAACAAAAATTTTATTCAGAAACATATTATATTAAAATACTATTTAATATAAGTAGTACGGAAATATTAAAATGCGGCCCTGGCCAAGTTTGACAATCGGGATGCGCTCGGCTGTCTTCGGGCACGGTCGGCCATTTCCGTATAATGTTCCCTGCGACGTACGTTTCATAGCGACCATGCAGTCTATGTAAAGTATAGGTCGGTGCTCCCTATGGTATTGTTGACATGGTTCCCAAAACTCTGGTTGCGTTACCCCCCAGCATTTCCTTTAACTTCAGCCATATAAACTTTTTAGTCAATCTTTCATTCTTTCAACGTTAAGGACCGTTGCTCTCAGTTATCTTGTATCTATCAAAAATATGGCAAACCTCCGTTAATCCTGGAAAGGTGAGTTTAAGGTCAGTTTGAGGTGAGGATATTTAGAGCCCTTAATAATGAAAATATGGCTCAATCCAATTTAAAATAATAACTATCAACTGTGTGGTCCTTACATGTTGTATAAATAAACTTATCTTTCTAGGATTAACTGACATTTGCCATATTTTTGACAGTTATAAGATGACCTTGACCAACGGCCCTTAAAAGTCTGAATTTATATTTACGTTCTACAATCATACCCTGGGAACGATAAGACGGTTTAGATAGCCGTAAAGCAAATTAAAAATTAGCATATTATTATTTTCTACTTTGGTATTTGTACGCCAACCATTCTTTTACATTTTGATTTAAAAAAAAAGTTGTCCATTTTAAGAACAATATTTTGAAGGAAAAAAAAACCTCAATTTCTTATGACGAATATGAAATAATGACAAGAGAAGAGCTTTCGATATACTTTCCTAAAATTTACTCCCACTGAGTGATAACAAAGGGCTGAGGAAATGTGCTTTTTTGTGGAATTTAACGAACATTGAGAGAAAGTTGAGGGGAATAGCCGAGCAAATTAGGGCTATAAAGGCTAAACGGGGACAAACCAAGGTTTAAATGGTTTCTACGTTTTCTATAAAAATATTATTTTTGTATAAAAAATAGACTTACAAAGTAACTGGATCTTAAATGTCTCATAAATCTGATCAAACTATGGCTAAATAAAAAAGTCTCATCAAAAATATTAAGAACAACATTTTAGAAATAGTTAGGTATGCTTGAAATGAAGGTATAGCTTTCCACCCGGCTTTGCCCTTGGAATTATGTGTCATAAGAATTTATCCCTAAGGATTTCGGAGATAACATATGTCACTCCCCGGCCCCTATATAACTGTGCATAAAATAATCCGTTGATCTGTTGTGATTTAAAAGAAGGATTATCAAACAAGCAATCAAACTTTCTCATTTATGGATAACTAACGACTCTGACATACAATTTTTTTTAATAGTTAATCCAGCGGTGAATCAACCTATCTTATAGTGAAAACTGCAACAAAATCCGTTCAGAAGTTAATATAGTAATAATAATAATAAGAAAATAATAAAATCGAAAAACCAGAACAAGATAAAAAAACGAGACAGAGCAGGATGGCGCTCTACGAAACTTTATTGACACGTTTCCCCCAAGTACTCCTTCTCAGGAATTTGTATGTACTTCGATTCCTTGATCTCGGGAATCGCGAAAAACTGATATTGGGTGTGTCATTTTTGTATAGTAAGCAAAATAATATCGCAAGTTCGAATTTCGAGCCAAAAGAGAGCGAATCCATTGTGTATGGTTGGTTTCGCGATTTAAGGCCGAAAATTCTAATACATAGATTGTTTTAAAGCCACATTAAAAAATATATTACAAAAAATATACCCAGTCATTTCACAAAAGATAAACGAAAAGATGATATTTAACCTTTAAAGAAAATATGAGGTATTTTTGCTCAAGACGTTGTTGTAAAAATTGCAGTTATTCACAAGACGGAGGCTTGTTCGCGTCACCAGTAGGACATTTTTCACAATTTGCGACGCTCGCCTAACTTGATAAATGTTAGACGATATACTTACTCTGTGTATGAAATATGGAACATATGACGGGTCTCAAGTATCACTTTTTGGTGACGGTTTTAAGGAAAAATAAAGTGTCCGTGTGAGAAAATAATCATCACATACTACCCTAATCTTGACTAAACGAATTTATTTATAATTTTCATACAATATATAAATAATTTCTCGAAAAATGTTGACGCGTAAAAAAACCTTAGGTACAACCTGCACAATATTTTTTTGGGTTCCGTACCCAAAGGGTAAAAACGGAAACCCTATTACTAAGGCTTCGCTGTCCGTCCATCTGTCTGCCTGTCACCAGGCTGTATCTCATGAACCGTGCTAGTTAGACAGTTGAAATTTTCATAGATGATGTATTTCTGTTGCCGCTATAACAACAAATACTAAAAGAAATAAAATAAATATTTAAGGGGGCTCCCATACAACAAACGTTGCCGTTTTTATAGATAATGGTACGAAACCCTTCGTGCGCGAGTCCGACTCGCACTTGGCATGTTTTATTAATTAAATAACTTCAGAATTCTTGATAAAAAGACAATATATCAAAAATTAAAAGAACATAGAATATTTTTTATTAATATTATCATATCTCTTGATCATAAGAAATTAGCCCAAAATGGTAAATCGTGGCGAGAATTATGACGGTCGCGGAAAGTTGTGTTTTTTACACATGACGCTTTTATGCTATTCATTGCGCATCGTTTGTTCTGTAAAACTATTTTTTTTTTAAATTCGAGTTCAATTCCAAAGTGTTTTTCTTTTTGAAAATCTGTGAATGCAGGTTTTTTTAATCGACGACATGGTTTCTTCGAACATATTTCTCTATCTCTTATAGTTTCAGACTTCCCCAGACTAACCTATTTCAATGTCATGTCCTGTATATTTATGTATTCCGAGTACTGTCATGGGGACGACCGTAAATCACCCGAACATACGTGGAATCTCGAATAAACTCAGTCAATTTGTTATATTTTACATAGAAATAATAATTTCCATTGTAATAAGTCAACCTTACTGATAGGTGTATAAGAGGAATTCCTCGAGGGAACCAAGCCAAGAAAATTCGGCTTTTCGGGAATGTGCCCCATTAGCAGTAACTGCCTTGGAAAGTGTCGAAGTTAAGTTCTTTCTTAAGGTGACACGCTCGAAACTCGAACAATGTTGTAAACTCGATGATAATCTCGAATAAGTAAAAATAAATTAGTACAATTTTGTCGTTGAACTTTTCTTTGTAGTTTGATGTCATCATAAATATCTTCTAAAATATTCATATTATTTTTATGTTTTAACTACTAGTTGCCAGCGACTTCGTACGCGTTATAATAGAAATACAACGTTTACATCCCTTAGGTGTTGATTTTTAAAAATCTCTTATTAGTGCACCTCTACACCACCTAAGGAATATACCATCTAATTTTCATATTTATATCTTTAATTTGAATTTTATATTTTAATTTTAATTTTTAATTTTTATATTGATTTAGGCTGTGCGTTGATTGTTAGTCGGTCAGCAAGACAGTTTTATATAGTTAGATAATTTAAAAAATAATTAGGTAATTATAATCGACGCACCTTCTGCTTTCATGAAATAGAGGCGGAGAAGGTTCATTAATATTATGACAACAAGGGAAGGTTTATTATGATTTTTATTATTTTTTTCAGTGTCCGAGCACAGTTTCAATTTAGTATTCCTTAGACTGATTAATATAAATAATATAATTTATATTTTAATACTAAGTTGATATTTTCATTAGGTATATTAATTATTATATATTAATAAGGTATGTAAAAAGGACAGGTGTTGTCATAATCGTTGAAATTGTAACTGAGGATTCTATAGTATTTAAAATTAACTCTTATTACATCATATTAATTAATTTATACTGATAATGTAAAATAAAATTATTACTCTCAAATAATTTGCTTACAAGGAGCTGGAAATCATTAAAGAGACTTTATAAGTTCATTATAATTAACAATTTGGGAACGAAAAGGTTCTTTGCGTACAGTGCGATTGAAAATATCTTAAAATATTAAAGCTTTTATAAGGACATTTTGCAAAGAAAAAATGAAATGTAATGAAAAAGTATCGCTATAGCAGGAAGGAGGTTAAGAAAAAGACGAAAATTGCCATTTATCTTTCTCAATTCATTGCCTTTAACTTGGCTCGGTTGGTTCTCTGATCAAGTTAAGGCTTTCTTCGTTAAACGCCGTTATCCGTGAAGATAGAGATATTTAAGATCCATCTATATTTTACACTAATATTGGCTACAGGTTTTCTTGTATTTTGTAATTTTGCTATGTTTAAACTAAAAGGTAATTCCAAGAAAAAACCAGCTAAGTTTCATGTAGGGGGGTATTATTATTAAACCTTCGTTATTGGAATATAGTGGACATGGCGATTTCATGTATTTTTACTTCCTTACATCGGCTTGTCTAATAAAGGTTTAAGGTTCGAAATGTTTGAATTGAAAAAATCTAATATAAAGATTGTAACTACAATATTTTTAAAATTGATTTAACTTTATTACAAGATCTGTTTCAAAGACAATGAGATGTAATTGATAAGTTGATATAAATATATTAATGATATTGATAAACACATAATATACTAACCCAGGTTTGAATCTCAGATTGACCAAGTTTATGTCATTTATAATATCTTGGCCAACTTTCTGTCAAATCACTTTTAACTCAGAGGCAAAAGCCACATCGAACCCACAAACACCATTTTATTAACTTTATGATTAGATTTATGAAAAATGCAGAACAAATGAACATAAGATGTTTTTTGTACTAAGTAAATATTATTTATACAATTTTAGTAAGATCAATATTTCTGAGTCGATTGTATTTAAGTTTATAATCATAAAATTCGTGATTTTTTTTTCTAGAAGTGTTTTAAAACATACCGTCGCGATTAAAATATTTTTTCGTCTACTTAGAAGTTTTCACAAGTATAAAACAGAAAAATCATGAGATAGCGCTGACATACTTTAATATGATTGATGAAAATATGTTAAGCCGTCATCGCGGCGGAGTATGCGGGGCGACCGGAGTGAATTTAGAACACATTTTTTTGGTCGATACATTTTGGATTTAGAACATTTGGCATAAAGAAGAATACTATTTGGCGTCAGTGCTAAATCTATTCTTTTGTATTAAAAAAATCATTCCTCAATAGTAAAACATTGAAAAACAAAAAACAAAATAAAATAATATAAGACCAGCAAAAAAAGTAGCTTATATTCTTCCCTAGGGTTCAAGCTTTCTCAGTTCAAGCTTTCTCCTTACATCAATGTATGAAAAGGGAACTGTTACACTGACAAAACGTTATTCGTGTAATAGTTTTTTGGCCTAGTGAAAGATTTGACAAATGATAAATGCCCCAAACGTTTTATGTCATTATAATAATCAGCTTAACAATAATTATTCCAAATGAAACGTTGTCATAAAAAAATTTGATAAACGTTAGTTGTCAAAGTAAAAAATAGGTGAAACGTTGGTTGGCAAGTGATAATCGGCCAAACAATTTTCCGCGAAAAGGCAGAGAACCCAAATTTTTATCTAAATCGGTTCAGTGGTTTAGCCGTGAAAGCGTAATAGACAGAGTTACTTTCGCATTTATAATATTAAGTATGGACTAGTATGGATATACGTAGTTATAAAATAAAACACTTTCGAGTCACACAAGTTTAACATAATACATTTCTCACAACCCAAGTGACTTTGAGTGAAATCGAATTTGAAGATTGACAGCCGTAACAACAAAGTCGATTTGAAGGGAGGGAAGCAACAATGCCGGTTGGAAGTTATTTAATTTGACGCGAGTGCCAAGCACACTTATATACGGTTAATGAAAAATGCTGCTTAAATTGAATTCTCCAATTTTAGCACCAAGGTTAGGGCCGAAGAGGCTCAAAAACCTCTCAAAACCAACAAAATAAGGAATTAATCAGGAAAGTCCGTTGGAAAAAAATTGCCCAGAGCGAGTGGAATTAGCGTGGATAGGGTTCCGTATCATTCCGTTTTCTGTGAGAATTTTAAGACAGGATTTTTCTTTAGGTTTTCCTGTATGATTTCCTATTTTTTTTTTCAAAATTTTAGATTCAGTAGTTTTGGATATAAAGATAAATTTTTGAATATTTTTTTTAATATAATTTAATCTATGCATTTTAAATATATTAAAAAGTACATAATTGTATTTCTTATAACGAGCCCTTTCATTTGATATGTCAGATGACGCACTTGAAAAATTCCGCTATACGTCCGTGAATGGGTCATCAAACTCTACACATGTATCCAACTTTTTTCGTCTAGTAGATTTGGAGAAAATAAGATGTGACTGCTGTTACAGATGGACAGACAGACAGTCACAAAAGTAATCCCATAAATGTTCCGTCGTTTCATTGGATGTACGGAACCCTAAAAAGATGTTAAATCTACATTAATATTATACAGAAGTAAAGTTTGTTTGTTAGTTTGGATGTAAGGGATAATTACTGAAAAACGGACAAAGCCGGAGGCGGAAAGCAATAACACATACCAACACACTATTGTTGGCGTACACTGCAGGTTTCGCACTCTATCCCTATCCCTATTAATATAAATGCGAATGTAAGTTTGTTTGTTACGCTTTCACGCAAAAACTACTTAACCGATCATCATGAAATTTTGCACATATATTCTTGGAGGTATTAGAAGTAACATAGGATACTTTTAATTATCACGGCATGACGACGGGAACGGGGTGGGCAGAGGTGAACATGACAAAAGCTATGTATGAAGTGTCAACATTTTGAAATTAGAAGTCGTGGGAAACAGCTATTTCTAATATGTTTATACTAGCTATCCACCCCGGCTTCGCGTGTGGACAATATTAAAATCTAATATATAAAATTCTCCTGTCACAATGTTCGTTCCCATACTCCTCCGAAACGGCTTGACCGATCCTTATGAAATTTTGTATGCATATTCAGTAAGTCTGAGAATCGGCTACTATCTATTTTTCAAACCCCTAAGTGATAAGGGTAGGGGTAGGGGTAGGGGTATGCATATTCAGTAAGTCTGAGAATCGGCTACTATCTATTTTTCAAACCCCTAAGTGATAAGGGTAGGGGTAGGGGTAGGGGTAGGGGTAGGGGTAGGGGTAGGGGTAGGGGTAGGGGTAGGGGTAGGGGTAGGGGTAGGGGTAGGGGTAGGGGTAGGGGTAGGGGTAGGGGTAGGGGTAGGGGTAGGGGTAGGGGTAGGGGTAGGGGTAGGGGTAGGGGTAGGGGTAGGGGTAGGGGTAGGGGTAGGGGTAGGGGTAGGGGTAGGGGTAGGGTAGGGTAGGGGTAGGGTAGGGGTAGGGGTAGGGCTATTATAGGGTATATTTTATTTTGTTCGTAAATATCCACGGGCGAAGCCGGGGGCGGAATGCTAGTATTATATAAAATAGTTCAGGTAGAACTTACAGTTCATCATCTGGTCTTCCAAGTCTCTCCATTTTCATAACAATCATTATTATTAAGTATTATTAAATATGTTTGTGCGAAACGCCAGCTAACATTTTACACTTCAAGACGCGGCAATACACACACAGCAACCGCCCCGGCTTGTTTTCTATGAAAATTCACACTAAGATTTTTACCGCTGTCATGAGCTATCTTTGTTAAAAAAAATTCAAACAAACACACTTCGCATTTCAAGATAGGATTTTGCTTGCTTTGAATCCGAGACCTCTCCTTGTGCGTCGGTGGCCGAGTGGTTAAGACATCTAGTATTAATTAGGCAGACCACGGGTTCGATCCCGTATCCCGGCCATTTATCAATGGGTTTTTTCATCTAAATATACCTCAACAGAGCTGGCAACTCGTTAGGTATAGCCTCACAAATACCATAGGCTAAAAGAGGGAGACTTGGTCTTCCGCTGGGTACCCTGGGACCGTAACACGCGGCGAACGTAAAAAAAGTGTGAAAAAAAAAGAAACCTCTCCTTCGAAATAATAAAGCCACTAGGCCAGAGGTAAGAGTCAAATCTAAGTAAAGTATATAAAATGTATATAAAGATAGTGTATTTCCAACAATACTCCATTATAGTCGACATAATTTAGATTCAACTATCACATAAATACGTGTAGGGGTGAATTTCTTGGACATAAAGTAAATATATGTGGTCATATTTAGCCCCATTAAATAAATCAGGAAGGCCAGGCGTATTCATATTATTTTTTAGGGTTTTCTATACCGATAAACATTGTCCGACTTCTTACGTACCTGATGTTTAGTACAAACTTTTTAAAAACAAAAAGAATTCTCTTGAGACGATACTGAAGCGGTTTTTATAATTTTTTGTTTGGTTTGTTCGTATGTCACAGTGTTTGTCCAAAATAGACTCCAAATCTGTTGAATGGATTTTGATCAGAGAAAAGTACAACCCACATAATTATGGCTACATTAATGCTGCGGGTGAAACTGTGGCCAGTACAAAAAAAGGATAAGTACTTGTTTGCGACGTCAATATATTCACTTTTCCTCTAAACATACCTCAACAGAACTAGCCACTCGTTAGCCTTACAAATACCATCGGCTAAACGAGGGAGACTTGGTCTTCCGCTGGGCTCCCTAAGACCGTAACTTGGCTTCGGGGCTGTAAGGCAACCCGTGAAAAAAGATAAAAAATCTCTTTACGAATAAATTACTGAACTGATTTTAACAGAATTCGCTTTTTATATCTTTACGGCTCCCGATTATTATCGCTTTTTGAGGATACCTAACATGTGCTGTTGAGGCATTTTGAGATCGAAAGGATTTTTTTAACGAAATCATAAAAAAAAACATTTCACATCTCACTTCAGGAAAACACAGCTAAATCATAAGAAATTTAATACATACTCATATTTTCAGCATACGTTACAAAACTCTATAAATTCATGTGGATATTAAAGAGTTACGCGCCTTCATTTACCGGTAAATTGTTAACTTATTTTACGCGTAATATTACCGCTCGCTCCTATTTATGACGGTGAAAGATTATTTTATTTACATAATACATGTAAGGATCAGGGGAAGTTTCAAGAGATGTTGATTTGCTACGAAAAGTTTTATGTTTAAATTTTAAATGTTAGCTTTGTATTGAGATTTCCCTTCTGTTATGAATAAAAGGGTGTTTATGGGGTTCTACATCACTTGTTTTTGTGTTTCATTTATTTTACATTAGCTTTTGATTAAGGCTTTGTGTTTCTGATTGATAAGCAATGTTCACATTTAGCGAGCTGACATTTCTTAAAATAAAACTAATATTTTCAGCATTTTGAAAGAAAGTTGCTGATTATCTTTTCTTTATTCTGTGCGTGGAGTTACAAATATATATATTTATCTCGAAGGATTTTCGAAAATTCCTTTCTTAGTGAATATACCTTCCAATTTTCATATTTATATTTTCAGTGGTTTAGGCTGTGCGTTGATTGTCAGTCAGTCAGCGACACGACAGTTTTATAAATTTATCTATCTATCATCACGCCTTTTATCCCAAGAGGGGTTGGCAGAGACAATCGAATGACATTTGCTACGATCCTGACATACCCCTTTCACTTCTTTTATATTCATCATGCCTTTAATACATGCTCGGCGATTGTGTGTACTTTTAATATTGCCATCGATCAATACATTTTTACATGTTCAATAAAACTACACCTAGGTCGTTCTACGCCAGCATTTCCTTGCACTTCAGCCATATAAACCTTTGTAGTCAATGTTTCAACCTTCATCATTTCAACGTGCCTAAACCAGCGTAAACTACTTTTCTTAATTTTAGTCACAACATCATCTTTCACTGCGCATTCTTCTGTAATGACATAATTCCGGATGCGGTCAATACGCTTTATATCACATTCTACGTAAAGACCGGATTTCCACTGCATTTATTTTACTTAATTTATACAATACTATTTCGATTTATTATATAATTTATTATTTCTTTGTTCCACTTCCACGCAGGTGAAATCGCGGGCAAATGCTATTATATTAAATGAATCAATAACGAGACAACTTTATAAACTACAGTTAAATTGATGTTTCGGGAATTCAAATTGTTTGTTAGTTACATGCGTGATGCGGTAAATATCTTAAACTATGTGAGAAGAATTTGTATATATTTACTTTACAAAATAATATAGGTTACTAAAGTATAGTAACGTTTTAGTCAAAATCATGCAAAATTGACATATTATGAAGTCTACTTAATTTAGCCGAGTTATATTACCTAACATCACTATCACAAAACTCATTATAAACATACCTGCTTTTTTCAAACAAAATACCTTTAGATGGAACTGGGATTCAAACTCGGAACCGCTTAATTGACAGACTAAGGTATATAAAATATAGACTAAAAATGTCTAAATTTGCCATAGCCAAGAGCGTTTTCTCATATACAGAAACTATGCCTGACTTGAGAATCGAACTAGATACTGTATTAAGTAAGATAAAAGCAGGACCACTAGGACACTCAAGTAGTTGTATATGAAGGTATTATATTATTATAATGAGTTTATAATGTTAATACGTAAACCGAGTTTAAATCTCCGGAATTAAGTGAAGTTTAATTTGGAATTAGGCAAAGAGTTAAAACCCGTCACGGAGAAGCTACCAAGAATTTGGATATGGTAATTTGGAAATTAGCTATTTTACATACCTATATTTATTGAGGAACCACTTTTTGCCTTTTGGGAGTTAACATTTTAGTAAAGGAGTGAACTAAGAAATTGCTATTGAATTGTTTAAAAAATTCGCATTCAGCCGATTAGGTGTTAGTAAATCGATTTGATTTTTTTTGTCAATAAAATAACATACTTTTTTGTCAATAAAATAACACACGATGGTCAGGTTTTTAACAAATTGAATATTTGTAATTCTAAAGGTAGTTTCAGAAATTAAAAAATGATCAGACTTCTGTCAAAAATATGGCAAATCTCAATTAATCCTAGAAAAATAAGTATGTTTATACAACATTTTCAACTCAAATTGTTGATAGTTATTATTTTAAATTGGATTAAGCCATATTTTTATTATTAAGACTTCTAAATAGCCATAGTTTTTATAACGCAATATTATATATAGTTAGAATAAAATAACAACTATCAGCAATATGAGTTGAAAATGTTGTATAATGATACTTATTTTTCTAGGATTAATTGAGATTTATTGCTATATTTTTGACAGAAGTAAGACATTGGCCGATTTCCAAAAAAAGTTCAGAGTTTAGTCTCTAAAATGCCAAATGATGGCAACACTGCACGATTTTACAGTCAATCAAGGCATAAAAAATTGTTAGCAATTTTTTTGTTGGATGTGAATTGATTATCAATCTTCTACTTTATGATATCCAGGTATGAATTGTAAATGATAAAACTGCAATCCAATTATACAAGGCCAATAAATTTTCAGGTCTACCCGCAGATGTTTTATACTGCCCCAGAAAGGAGATAGAAGTGAAATGTGTTCTCCAAAACTTTCATTTATTTTCCCAAAACATTTTCACGAATGGTAATAAAGGGGTTATAGTTTGGGCTTCCTTGATATATTATAGTCAGTGAAGTTACTGCCTATTTTGAATAGATTTTGTGATATTTATACAAATAAATTAAATTAAAGTGAATTTGTGTCATTTTTGTTCTTTTAAAAAGAAAATATAGCATTAACTTTTGTTTAACTTTATATATTGTTGGCCATATTCATAAACACATTTTAGAAGCGTTTTAGTTAAATATGTTTTGTCATTCTCTAACAAACCTGTCTTTACTAATAATAGAAAGAAACAAAACACATTTTAACAAAAACGTCGCTAAAATACGTTTATGAATAATGGCCTGTGTCTTTAGAGTTCCGAACATTTTCGATGAAAAAACAGAATTCCTTATAGGATCACTCAAGAGTCTGTCTGTCTGTCCGTCACAGCTTATTTTCTCCGAATCTACTGGACGAAGATGTTGAAACTTGTACATATATCGAGTTTCATGACCCATTACGGACGTAAAGCTTAAATAATCGAATTTCGATTTTGGCCGTTAATTTTGAGGGAAAAATTAAAAATTGAAAAAAAAAATGTATTTTCATGTGCATCATGGTTATACGCATAATGCTTAATGAACACAATTTTTTTATAATTTCACTTTTGAAAGCAATTTTAAAAACCTAAAATAATAGTTATCGCATAATTTACGAATAGCTTCAGCATGTAATTAGTAAGACCAACGTTATGAAAGGAACTCTTAAGAAAAAATAACCTTTATTTTCTAATTTTGTCTGTCTATCTTACGGCATTAGGCGATCAGAGATGAAAACTATATAGACGAAGCCGAGGGCGGAAAGGCAATAAACATATTTTTATCATTAATTTGCAACATATATATACCTAATAACTTAATTTATTATGTTGACACGATTGTGAGATTGTTTGATCTTAGTTAACTTTGTTTCTCCGTCCCCCGGACTATAAATCAGTGGCAGGCTTAGCGAAACGATTCCATAGCAAATATAGCCTACAATAACTTATATCCGGGGTACATTCTTATGAATAATATTACATCCCTTTGCATTTCCTCCTACGTAACTTATATTATTATGTGAGTTACTGGCCGAGTGGAGATCACACGGGTTCAATGCCCATCTCGGCCTTGAACCAATGTTTTTTTATATAATAGTTATTTATAATCGATAGCGTTAATTGTAGAGCATTGGACCGTGGGGACCTGGGCTCAAATCTTTCTTATGTCAAAAAAAGCTAAGCTTTAATTTTCTTTAATATTGTGTGCTGTAATCGACTTCTCGTGCTTCGGAGGGCATGTGGGCATGTTAAAGAAGTGACACAACAAACTTTACTTGGTGTTTCTGGCTACACCGCAAGGTATAAAGGCATAGGTATAGGTATGTGATTAAACAACAGCTTTGGCTAAACAATTTATCCGTACCACTGTATGTTTCTATAATCTATACTAATATTGTAAAGAGGTAAATTTGATTTTTTGTATTTTGTTTGTAATTAATAAACTCAAAAACTACAGAACCGATTCTAAAATTGATATAGGCTATATTTTATATTGTTAGAATATAATGCTAAAATACCAACATAATAATTATAAATAATGATTGGGTACACTTTGTTCAAATTAGACGTCCTAGATCGTTTTCACATTTAAAAACAACACAATTAACTATTTCTTTAGAGCTCTCTCCCGCGACACAAAACTTATTACTACCCTAATGGTAATTTTTAATGGTCAAAGAGCAGAAAATTGGCGGAACGGGAGCCCGTCTTAGTTACTCTAGGTGCACGAGCCTAAGCAATTCGCTCTTAACCTTATTCAAATTATTGAAGTGAAAACTTCTTTAGGCGCGTTGAGCCATTTTTGGTAGGGGGAAATCTTAATGGATTCAAGACCGCGACATGCTCTCGGCACAAATGTCGACCATGGATTGCCCGGACCGAGTATGCTCGACCCGAGAATATTCGGGCAGGAATTTGAGTACTGGTTTCCACGTATGCCTGGGTCGGGCATTTTTCGGTCCGGATCGAGGTTTTTCTTTAATTGAAAACTTTTTTTAGCGCGTGCTAGATGGCGTTATTTTGAAATAAAAACTTTAATCATAGTTTTAAGTTTTCACTGACAGCACTCCCTATGACTTTTTTGCCTTTTTTAAATTTATACTTAGCTCTTAACACAATTGAACCTCTAAATTGCAAACGTATGTGTTAACATACTCAAATTCAGTAACTCGTATAAGAAACTTTCAACACCACAAATTCAGTTAAAAGCCTCGAGCAACTTTTTGTAAGAAATAAGTTGTTTTATCTAAAAACAGTTCTCGTTGATTGAGCCATCGATCTTTGAAAGCTCTTAATGGAGTGGCCTAATTGTTTCTCTTATTGTTGGGGCTATTCATTTCAATTCACTTCCACGTTTTGTAACTTCTTGTTCTGTTCTTTGTTCTTTATTTAAAAGTTTACGAGAGTCTGTGTGTTTGTTTGTTCTTCTTTCATCTCGAAATGAAGCAACGGATCGACCTGACTTTTTGCACAGTGAAAGTTAGAGGGCCAAGGAGTGCGTAGGTTTAAATATTAATTTTATTTCGAGAAAATATCTTATGTCATGGGAAAAAATTTAATTTTCAAAGTTTTATTTAAAACTAGTTTTCAGCCCCGTGGAGCCCATAATAACTTTCATCCCCTATTATGTTGTTGAGTTCATACAAAATCTCATAGAAAAAAGTAAGTAAAGTTTTTTTTGATTTTTACAATTTTCCGGGCAAAATTTTAAATTTTTCTTTTCCTAAAAACCGAACATTTGAAAAAATTGCCAAATGGGTTCAGCCGTTCTCAAGTGATGCATTTATCTGGTTATCCTAAAATAAATAAATAAATAATAGTTACTCTATAAACGAAAATTAATCAAGTTCATTCAAATCAGACCAGCTGAAGTTTAAATTTTTTAAACAATAATATGAAAGGAGATAAAAATGTCTTTTATCCTAAAAATGTTAGAAAATAAAGGCGAAGTCAAAATTTCCATTTTAGAAATTAATTTTTGAGATTATTATCCTTATGAATATGTATTAACAATATTTCCCTTTGTTTAAGGTAAGTTCATTTTATCCTGGTACCGTCTTCACGAATAAAGTAGGAAGGTAAAATAAACAAAAAAATCCCTATTTAATTTTCATAAGAATTCCTCTGAACTCGAGAAAAGTTATTTTATGTAATCATGAATTTTCATAGTTATTGAAAATTTTCGGTTATTGAAATTTTTATTTTATGTTTTTTTAAACGGGGTTCTGTGAAACTAGGGCGTCGGTGGTCGAGTTGGTTCGAGAAGTCGCGGGTTCGATCCCCACATCCTACCATGTACCAATGGGATTTTATAGTAAAAAATCTATGTACATTATCCGACAAACTGTACAAAGAGGCTTTTCCATCAGTGAAGCCGAGGTCGGGTTCATAATTACATATAGTTGTATAGGATTCTACTTTATTTATCCGTCTTGGCTGATTTATTTTTAAGAAAAATATCAATACAAAACCACTGATCCGATCCTAAAAAATATTTCACTAATAGGAAACTACATTATCATTGAGCCTATTATAATATTTTGTTCGAAAATATCCACGGACGAAGCCGGGGGCGGAAAGTCAGTGTGATATTTTTTGTATTTGTTACCAAACACGTCTTTGCAGAAGGGGTAAGTTTACAAACAATTTGACAACATTGTTACTCTCCAAACCGACAAGCTCCAGAATCAATTTAGGTCGCGACTATCAAAAACCCCAAACTTTCTCTGTAACGGGGAAGACTCTTTCAAACAACCCCCCTTAAGGTGGCAACGTTTTTTGTAAAGTTTCTGGCAAGACTCGACAACTTGAAAGGGTTATTACCCGCCTGGGTTAGCAACCACCTTTACGTCTATTTTCCATAGGGGTATAGACTAATAGTTCTCATAAACAAAATTTAATGTCAAAAAATGGTTAGTTAAACCTTAATAATTTCAAAAGATTTTGTCAATGACACCCCCACTTTTTTTTATAAAAGAATGCAATTTCAATTATTTATTTAAACAAAGTTAATTACTTAATAAATTATACAATTATTATATTATATTAATTAAAATTATATTATATATAAAATAATACTAGTACAGTTCTAATTTTTTGTGCCGTTTCAGGGAAAATTCTGAAGATGTGCAGAAATCATTATAATGATACGTTGTGCTTATACGCGGTAACACCCACTTACTAATTCACCCAAGCGTGTATGCCACCATCGTAGCTCCAAAACGGATGAACCAATTTTGATTTAGTGTTTTTCATTTGAAAGGAGACTTGATCGAGAGTGTTCTTAGCTATGATTCAAGGAAATCAGTTCAGCCGTTTGAAGATTATCAGCTCTTTTCTAGTCGTTAGAGGGATGTGACCAACTTACTGGTCTAATCGATTCGAAATTTAGTATTCTATGACTTTAATGATATTAAAACAACATGGTAACTTTGACCTGATGCTGCTGCATCATCTGGAAGTGGCTGCTTGTAGCCGATGTAGAAGTCATCGCAAATATCTGATGTCCTTAAATGTATGTACGATGTATGGATGTAGAAGAAGCAAGAGAAGTATGGAAAGATCGGAAGAAGTGGCGCTGTTTACTCTCTGCCTACACCTTTGGGAAACAGGCGTGAAGGTAGGATGATGTTTTGTGAAATAATGTATTCTCGCTACAAACTATACTATATAATGAGCCTAGTATAAACTTCAAAGTGTTCTTCCCATGTTTACGGAATTCGTGTCAAGGATTTCCAGGCTAGTCTCTGAATCTCGTAGGAACGCCCTTTATGCTTGGTGTAATGTGTTTGGTAATTTAGTTTTTGGTTGTGAAATAGAATGTTTCAAGTATTTTAGTGGAATTTCTCTGTTGTTATTTTCACTAAATATTTCGACGTGGCTTTACTGGAACTTTACTTAAATGTGATGGTAGAAGTTTTAAGTTTGTTAGTTAATTAGAAAGGGGACTAGGGATATATATATATATATATATATACCCTCGGCTGATCATCTCTTCTGGTGACAAGAGGGCTAGCTCCTTCCTCGCTCAATGAATCAGCATTGAGATACAGTGGGGAAATGCAGCCAGTATTCTATTTCATGCGGACAGGGTTAGTAATTTACTTATTATTAACCGATCTTCAAAAAAGAAGGAGGAGGTTCTCAATTCGTCGGAATCTTTATTTTTTTATGTATGTTACTTGAAGACGCCTGGACCGATTTGGATTTTTTTTGTTTAAAAGCGTACACTTCACAGGTGGTCCCATGGTCATCAGGTCAGGATCTGATGATGGGATCCTGGAGAAATCGAGAACTCTTCAAAATTTTATAGGCACACTTAAAGCGATTTGACTTGTGCATTTGCTTTCGGAAAGGACACTTTTCAGTGCATAATTTTTGAAGGCAAATTATTAATGTTTAGATTAATTTTAATGTTGTTATATTGTTATCTGTAGATATTCAAAAAGAACTAGAAACTACTATGTTTCTGCCCCGGCTTCGCCCGTGGAAATAAGAAAAGCAAAATAAAATCCATACTAATATTATAAATGCGAAAGTAACTCCGTCTGTCTGTCAGTCTGGCAAAAAGTGGACGTGGACACTATTTACTAGTACCTACCTCTGGGCACACCGCAAGGTATAAAAGCCGTGAAGATTTTACCAGCTATAGATAAACATGCTGCATTTATTCCCATAATTCCAAAGTTGAAATTACTAAGACATCATAAGAAGGTCTGTCAACTTTTAATTATTTGAAGACAAAGAAATCCCCGGGGATACGAAAATATGCGGTACATTTGGTTGACCTTTAGGTAAATTTTTACGAATGAATAATTTTACGTTCAACATTCAGAATACGGATATTTTTCCTCAAAGATTTTATTATTTAGGGTTCCGTACCCAAAAGGTGCAAACAGTAACCCTATTACCTACTGAGGCTCCACTGACTGTCCGTCCGTCTGTGACAGGGCTGTATCTTTTGTATCTTAATAGGTAGACACTTGAAATTTTCACAGAGCGTGTATTACAGCCGCTATAACAACAAATAATAAAAATAAAATAAAGTTAATAAAAGAAAGTGCACCGACTTCAAAAATTTGCACTGAAAAGTAAGAAATAATAAATATTTCGTCGTAGAATTTGAAGACGGTTAATGCCAAATTAGAAACAACTTAGTTCCTAAATTCACTAATCTAGACATATTAGGAACCTACGATCATCAGTACATACAAACATAGATAATATTGAACAGATCTATATCTTCTTAGATATTTACTTAGTTTTGTATCCTAATTTGGCACCAACCGTCTTTAAATTCTACGACGAAATATTTATTATTTCTTACTTTTCAGTACAAATTTTTGAAGTCGGTGCACTTTTTTTTAAAAGGTTTATTTTACCCTTTTAAGTGATGTTGCTGCCTTGAGAAACAAATAATAACGCAACTAAAAAAATATTGATGGAAAATAAAAAAAATACCGCTGTGGATGTGATTTAAACCATGTGCTTGTGCATCCTGCGCTGCACCCCATACCTTTAACCGCTAGACCATCGTCACGAAAATTGACAACTTCGTGTCAATAGCAACCGTTGCTAAGGCTTTTTGTGATACATAATTTTCAGCCGTAAACAGAAATTAATTACTGAATTTCTGAAAAACTACTGAACCGATTTTCGTCATATGTCTGTGAGATAATGTCGAGAAATTATTATATTGTTAAAAAAAATAAGTCGTCAAAATCGGTACATATTTTATCGAGATATCAAGAAAAATGTACTTATAAAGTCAGTTTTTTCAAAATTTCTGAAAAACTTATGAACCAATTTTTATGAGATAAAAATGGGACCAATCCGAAAGAATTATCTGTCGATTAAAAAAGAAACCATCAAAATCGGTTCACAACTGGCGGAGTTATCGATGTACATACATACATAAAAAAAAATACGGTCCGATTTGAGAACCTTCTCCTTCTTTTTTTGGAAGTCGGTTAATTAAAAGAGAAGATTTTACATACAAGATTTTATTTTTTATTTTTTAAGCCTCTAAGTGTGGTCTGTCATATTATGTAACATTTTTAAATATAAAAAACCCAAGCCAAAAATATTTCCACGTAAGCGAACCAGAAAACTTCTGATAGTTTACAAACCACAAACATTAATATATATATAACATTTTATGTGAAAGTGCCATCACACTTTGATAGTAACCATTAGAGTGACGACGTGTCATGCACACTTCCCCCGCTCTCTCGTACACCAAAAAACATCTCGGAAAATATCTTACCTATTTCAGAATCTATTCGGGAAAATGTCGCAAATTTTGTATCGCGTTTTCTATGGAGTCATGTATTCGATTTTTTAAGAAGTGTGGACGCCGTCTTTTTGGTCCCTTGGAGTCCACCAACCTTAGCAACCTTAGAGAAGTTTATTATAGAATGATCCTAGTATTTTTCACAGATATTGTTTATTTGTAAGAAGTAAACTCGATAATTATTGTACCGATTTGAAAAAAGCCTGCACCAAGATATAAAAATTCATATTTCAACAATTTCCACGACTAAGCCGGGGTAGAATGCTAGAATCACTACATATTATAAAATAATTGCCTTTACAAAAAAGTGTACCGACTTCAAAAATTATGCACTGAAAAGTGTGCTTCCCGAAAGCAAATGCACAAGTCACTATAAAAAAAATATTCAAATCGCTTCAAGTGTGCTTATAAAATTTGAATTTCATTGCGAATTCTATCTAATCCGTTAGAGATAATTATAACACAATGATGTAGGAAATAATTATAAGTAGTTATAAGCGTATTTATGTAGGTATTCAAATTGTTGTAAACCCATATGTACAGCGGGATCGCTAGTATTACTATAATTTAATGAAAACAGAATCAGAAGTGGGAGTAACTGCTTTTAAATGGGTTTTATTGAATAGGAAATATGGGTGGTTAAACTTTGCCCCCGTTAAACCAGCGCTTTAAAAAAAATTTAAGAGCTTTGTGATAGATTATGAAAGAGGAAACAGGGGCAAAATAATCATTTATGTTACCACCCATATTTTCTATTCAATAAAACAAATTGAATAAATAACTACTATTTCATTTAGATATATTGAATAAGTAGGTAACTACTATATGCTAAATTACAGTGAAACAGGACCAGGTGGATTATTTACAGAGAAATTGGGAATAGTAATATCCCCAATTATGGATATAGGGATCTTAAGGCCACAAAGTACATATTATTATAGTTTAGCAACTAAGTTAGAAAAATAATAATTGCATATCGCAAATCACGAATAGCAATATCACCGTCCAAAAGATCCGGATATCCGCTACCATAACGAATATGGCGACACATGTCGGGCTCGTAAACCCCGAAAAAGAATCACGTACCATGCACATTGTCGAAATTAGCGCAGAAACCTTTTAAAAGTAACGCGATGGTCACGAAATTTTGTGACAATGTTTAGCCAGAATAAGCTCTGAAGTGGCTGACTGGGGTTTGATGTTTTCAGCTATCAGCCAAACACTTACACTCTTATTAATAAACTCGAAGTAGCGCCGTAGTAACTAAACTGTAATTCGTCTCCGTCTAACAAATCTGCAATTCATTATGATAGACGGAGACGAAACACAGTTGAAGCGGAGTGAGTGCGGAGAGGACTGTAATAGGTGTAAGGAAACTATATAAGTGATTAAAAGGAATATTATACAGAAAATAAACTAAACATACTACTTCTCAATGACAACAACATAACAATCTTCAATACGTCAAACAAAACCTTTCTTTTCGTCCAAAAACATCATTCTACGATGTGGCCAGTCCGCCACAACAGTTTAGTTACTACGTCGCTACTTCGAATTTATTAATAAGAGTGTCTGAGATTAAAGTCCATATTATAGCCATTTTTTTTATTAATCTACAGAACCCTTCAAGTCATGTAAATCAAATAAAAAGCAACAATTTCAAAGCTTCAATACCCACTATGATCCTTGAAAGATTCATCAAAATCTATTAGGCGTTTAGGAGCTAATTCTGATAAATAATTGTATATCGTGTAAGGTTAGTAGTGATGTTTTCATAGTTCGACTGATCTCCAATAGACGGCGTCTTTTACAAAATAAATAAATCAGTCTAATTTTAAGAGAAACATTTAATATTGATTTTTGATGATGATTGGCTCTTATTTCGGTCGGCATTAGTATGTTAGGTACTCTCCTAGTAGATAGCGATTTGCATGTAATTTTTATATGTAATTTTATTTAATTTTTTTAATTTAATACCTATATATAAATACTATATAAAAAAATTTGATTTGTTTGTTTATTTTTCGTCATTAGAGGGAAAAATAATCTTCAAATAGGCGTATCAAACATTAACGGGAGATATATTTGATACCGACAAAAACACCTTTGAGAAATAATTATAAAGATTTTGATTTATACAATACGATTTCGTGACAGACAGTTGTGAAGTGCATAAATAGCCGTTTTTAAAATGTATGTCTGTCTGTCTGTCCAATGTTTACATAGAATAGGCTCCGAAACGGTTCAATGGATTTTGATGAAATTTTCAAACACTTTGGGATGCGGCAATACAATCTTTATATGGCTGAAACCTTTTAAAAGAACGCCTTGCTCACGAAACCTTGTAGCAATATTTATGGTCAATACTGGACAGTTTTACTGTCGCCTGCACATTTACTGTTATTTAGTGCAGCGGCCGTTTGTGGCCATCTGAAATATTGTCTGAGATTTCTTAAAAAAGTTTAATTATTTCACTGAAAAAATGCTAACGCTCTTCTACGATATTTATGCAATACATTTTATAATAAAAAAATCTACATACATTATCCGACAAACCATACAAAGTACATGGTCGGATGTAGGAATCGAACCCGTGACTTTTCAGTTGTGAGTCGACGTCTTTCCCACTCGACCATGGACGCATAGAATTTTGATGTCTAAAAATATTTTTTTAGGGGTGGATCTCCATATGTGGCATATTGTTGAATAGTTGTCTTATAATGCTATATAGGTTTCTAGAATATTTTCTATCTATCATCACGCCTTTTATACACCGAGGGATAAGCAGAGACAATCGAATGCTATTTGTTACATAGTATAACAATTTGGACACAAATAGTCCAAACTGTCCTACTCATCAAATAGGAGGAATATATATTCCAAATAGTTGTATTAATAATCATTATTAATATGAAGGTTTTATTTACAAAATTACAATAATTATGTTTAAAATTTCTTCATGATAACAAAATCCAGTAATAAGCTTTTGGGATACTCCGAATTTTCAGTTCATAATTTCACAGGCTGAAATCTCTGCCATCCTTTCATCGATTTTATAGTCAAATAATGAAAATAAATGTTTTATAGGTAACTCTCCATACATAGACCTGGAAGATAAAAAAAGTAATGTACATATTTATTATTCCAGAGTGTTTCAGAGGTCTCGATTCCATGAAACGGAATTCAGCGAGCGAGTCGTATGGGGTTCGAAATAAACTCAACTCAACAACTTGCATCTGAAAATTGTTTTAACTGCTGAGGTCGGCTTTACTTGTGTTTCGAAGTCTATCTATCACCTATATCTATCATCACGCCTTTTATCCCAAAGGGGTAGGCAGAGACAAAGGAATGCCATTTGCTACTATCCTTACATACCTCTTTTGCTTCTTTTATATTCATCATACTTTTCATACATGCTCGGCGATGTACTTGTGTATTTTTTGCGTTAATTAATATTGCCTTCGATCAATATATTTTTATATGTTCAATAAAAGTACACCTAGGTCGTCCTCTGCCAGCATTTCCTTTCACTACAGCCATATAAACCATCTGGCGGTTTTTCAAATTAAATTTAAAAAATTACATCTTAGCCTCTTTAGGTCAAAAAGGATCAAATTAGTCTGTTTGCGTGAAGTCATCACTCAGCAAATGTTTAATCAACTTCAAATAAGCCACACACCTTCCATATAAAATGATTTTTCATCACAAACACTAAAGATAAATAATCTATATACTAAGTAGATTTTACGAGCATTTTACGTGGGTACATAAAAAACGCCTCTCAATTTAATCACTTAAACCGTTTAAGCAAACTTCACCAATTCCCTAATGGTTAAGGATATATAAAAAATTTATTACTCCACGACGACATATCTATATATATATATATATATATATATATGTGTAATAGCCATTTCGGTTTCTACTAGGTCACGAATCCCACTCATATATTACTTTTATATCCTGGATCCAAAACTACGCATTTGTCAGAGTTCAGTGTGACGGTGATGTGGTGTTATGGCAAAAGGTGGTCTTAAAATAAAATATTTGTTAAATTAAAGTGTCTGTCCAAAATAATTGTAATTATCTATATCTATACTAATATTATAAAGAGGAAAGATTTGTATTTTTGTATGTTTGTATGTTTGTTACGAATAAACTAAAAAACTACTAGACCGATTTTGATCATTCTTTCACCATTGGAATGCTACATTATCCCTGAGTAACATGAGTAACAACATATATACCATCACGGTATGACGACGGGAACGGGGTGGGCAGAGGTGAACAAAAGCTATGTATGAAGTGTATGTTTGCCAACATTCTGAAATAGTCACGTACGATGTCGTGGGAAACAGCTATTATAAATATTTTGAAACGGTTGAATTAATTTTTATGAAACTTTCAGTATGATTAGCGGGTATAAGTGTTGATATACATTTTATCTCTGATTTGCCTTGATAAGGAATACATTAATTTAGATTTTTTATAACACCGTTCGCAGTTGGGGCCTTTCGCTAGTAATAATTTAAAGTATAAATCGAATGCTCTAGGTTCGATCTCAGAGTTTGAAATATTATATAAAATAGTAATTGTCTTAAATCAAAAGCTGTGTGTAGTTTTATGTGTTGCTTTAGTATCTATTTTAAAAATATAGACATTTTCTGAGATTTTAATACATACATATATGTGGACCATGGACCATGGTACAACAGCATCAAGTCAGAAAACTTACCTGAAAAAGAAAATTTTATTTTTATTTTTATTTTAAATACCTTAGCAAATATCTTATTTTATTAAAAAATACAATTACAAAACACATATACTGTTTACGATGTATGTCGCAGCGGCAACGTGTTAGTTTTTATTGGTTACATCGTAAAGCACACGCTAGCCGTTACTAGAACAGATATAATTTTTGGACTATTTCCTGTTCCGAGTTTAAAATACTCATACACACTTTTGCCATTAAACGACATCTATAAAGAGTATGTTCAATCCCTTCTCCCGTTTGACGTAAAATTGAAATTCCCGGGACTGTCTCTACGAGATTGTTTTAGAGGTTTGCAGTGGCTATCCTGGCCATAGAAATTTGTGAAATTGTTAAGCTATTTCAAATATTTATGTCAAGATTCGTGTTGAAATGACGAAGACATAGTTAAGGGTTATTCGAAGAACTACTTTGCACAAAGCACATCTTGATAGCGGAACGGATTTTAATGTTTTGATTATTTTTGATTTATTACAAATACGGGGCGTCGGTGGTCGAGTGGGTAAAACGTCGGCTCACAAGTGAGAAGTCGCGAGTTCGATCCCCACATCCGACCATGTACCAATGGGTTGTTATAATAAAAAATCTGTTCCCGGGAACTGTAAGGCAACCCGTGGAGATTTTTTTTCTTATAATTATAAATTATACATAATAATATTATGTATTTCAAAACCTGAATGCGTTTTCTATATTATATTTTTAAAGCTGTGGATGAAAGCATTATGCCATTTGAATAGCTTGAAACTAATATTCTTTAACAAAATAATTAATACGTTTACTTTGTATAGAAACAAGGCAAAATCGATCGTTCAAAATAGGCAATTGCCTTTCCATCAAGAGAGGCCAAAATAATTTGGCGAATTAAGAAGGAAATAGGTTAAGAAGTATCCGATAGCAAAACTTTATATCACGTACAGCCTTCATATAACTAAATGGCTTCTTGAGACCAAAGCAAGTTTCTCTATGGCTATCTGGGTCATGACCTATTTTTGGCAAATTTTAATAAAATATCAACATGCTGTCTGCCAGTAATATTTAATACTGTAAGTGACCAAGCAGGAGATGGGGTAGTAAAATATGTACAGCAACCGCAAATTTTGGTAAGTAAACTCTGTTTATATTTTAGACTAGATTATAGTCCCAGTTTCGCCCGTGGAGCACATATTAAAGGGAGGTCAGTCATCAAAATTCAATTTTTAATCAAATTTTTCAGAAAACCTGATCTATTTACGAAACTGAAAAAGAAATTGGTTTTAAGGATATGACATTTTTTTATTGTTTTAAAAATATGATGAGCAACATTTTACTCGATAGAAAAAAACCTAAATACATCTCTGAAAACTTTTATAGCTATAATATAGTTGGTATTTTGCCGGCTTATTATTATTTGGTATTGTATCAGAAGGTTCGGCAAAGAAAATGCGTGTTCAGTTTGTACAGGTGGTTTAATGTGAAAGTTCATTAACAATTGAAGACACGTGGACTGAGGAATACTGTGATAGCGTACACGCGCGGCGGCGCGCGGAGAGGTCTAGTTCGGACGCCACCTACTAAGGCTCTGCCCGGTCGGTCGGTGCGTTCCTGTCTCCGTGTGGGGGCATATCTACAGGCCGGTTTACACGGTGCGAAACTAGTAATGTTGTGCGAATTGAGTCGCCACAGTATCATTACAAAAATTAACACGTATATTTCATTCTAAAATTATTTCTATGTTGTTTAAGATGGTTTTTTTTAAACAAAAATTATCGCTTTCGTTGAATCCCTTACTGTTTCTATCCTGCTCGCGTGCGCGTGATTATAGATAAATGCGTTCTGCTTTTTCATCACTCATTTTCCCATCAACCACTTATTATATTACATAATTATACATATAGAAATAGATAGAAAATACATAGAAAAAAACATTTCCGGGCAAATTTTGTTTCCCAAAAACATTATTTAGACTATTACGAACATTTAAAAATATAGTATATCGGTCCAGCCGTTCTTAAGTTTAGTTTATATAGACTAGCATTATGTCCCGACGTTGCATGAGTTCTAAACAATATCTAAGTTAAATCAAAATGAATGGATACTAAAAGCAAATAACACCATGATATGAAACGAATCCCACTTCCCACTAATATTATAAACGCCAAAGTTTGTATTGATGTATATATATTTGTTACTCAATCACTCCAGACCGGCTGAACGGATCTGGATGAAATTTGGCACAAAGATAGATTATAATCTGAAATAGCACATAGGCTACTTTTTATCCCGAAAAAAAGTATGGTTCCCGTGGGATAGATTTGTTTTTGTTTTTCACGGAATCGACATGATTTTTTACATAGTAGTAGTTTAGAGAATGACATATACTACTTTTTATATCGAGAAAGCGGGCGGGGGAGGGGCAAATTATAGCCACGGGATTATTTCTTTTTGGATCTATTTCCACGTGGGTGAAACCGCGGCAGAAGCTTGTATGTTATAAATGCGAAAGTGCAGTTTGTTTTTCCTTCTTTCACGCCAAACGGAATAACGGATCGACGTATTTTTTTTGCACAGAGAACCGAATATAAACATTCCATTGGGAAATTTCTTATTTCGCATTTCAAATATATATACATGGCGGATTATTGTGGCTAACCTCAAAATACCTCAACACAAATATCATCAGCTAAATGAGGAAGACTTGTCGACCTGGGACCGTTACCATGTTTCCCGGGAGCCTTAACGAAAGGAAAAAATTCTGCAAGATCTTATACTATAGTATATGCCTTTGATTTCCCCCCAATTAATACAATAAAAACAATACATAAAGGAGAGATATTATCTACAACACTGATTTGAAATAAAAATATTTGAATATACTGAACAAATATTAGGGGGAAAATAATTCAAAGGAAAATGCTTGAGTATACGAGTACATCTTTATTTGCGTGTTTGAACATTATTCTAAATGGAAGACGGAAACATTATATAAGGATTTTTTCTATGAAAAATATTTCAGTATCTACATCCTACTATGTATGTTTGTTACTGAATCACGCCAGAACGGCTGAACGGATCTGGATGAAATTTGGCACAGAGATAGATTATAGCCTGGAATAACACATAGGCTACTTTTTGTCCCGGAAATAAATATGGTTTCCTTGGAACAGATTTGTTTTTTTTACGGAATTGACACGATTTTTTGCATAGTGGTAGTTTAAGGGTCAGAAAATGATATATTGTATATTTTATAAATGTATATTATTCTGATTTCAAAAATGTCACGTCATTAAAATTTTAGTACAACTTGGCTGCAGCCAGTAAATAATTTGACAGTTGAGCAATCGTTACAGGTTTTGTATCACCACACATATTTCCTTTTGCACTTCTATTGAACGCTGCTCGCTGAATGGATCAAAGCACGCCCATTGGATTATTTGACATATTTTTTCCTAGGGTACCCAGCGGAAGACCAAGTCACCCTCTTTTAGCCGATGGTAGTTGTGAGGCTATACCTAACGAGTGGCCAGTTCTATTGAGGTATTTAGATGGAAAAGCCTCTAAGTGTGGTGTGTCGAATTATGTACATAATTTATTAATAAAAATACCTAGTTACGGTAGTCTGGTAAGACGTCCTAACCACTCGGCGACCAATGCATCATTTTTTGACATAATTTTATAATTAGATAGGTGCGTCGGTGGCCAAGTGGTTAAGATGTCTGGTATTAACTAATCAGACAACGGGTTTTTTTATTAAACATTTATGTACATAATCCGATAAACCACTATCCATCTAAATATACCTCAACAACAGATTAGGTATAGCCTCACAAATACCATCGACTAAACGAGGGAGATTTAGTCTTCCGCTGGGTACCTCTCAACCCGTGAAGAAAAAAAATTAGGTATCCAGTAGGTTCACTTGCCTTGGCTCGTGCATAATCAACCACTGTGTTATCAAGCAATGCCGGCGGCAATGTGACTAGGTGACATACATAGGACTATAATGCACTCTAGGATGTCACCTTCATTCATGGACTCCCATAATCACTTTCCACCATCAGCATTAGTTTATCTATATTATTGTTATTATATATAATTATATAAATTAATATAGGTTGATCGAACTATACATAAAAGTCGGAAACAAACATTCTCGTCAAAGTGAAATATATTGTATTAATGTAATAAATCTTTTTTATACAAAAGGACTCCGGAATCAGGAGAAATAAAACGTCAACAGCCTTCTACTGTGTAGTCGAACTGAATTAATGGTTTATACGAATTTATTGATATCATAGAGCGTCGATATAGCGTTGGATTTGAAGCTCAAGTACTCGGGTTCACATTTCCTGTTGAGATAAAAAGCTACATAAAACTTGTGCGCTTCTTATGACAATAATTAATCACAAACAAAACACAAGCTTTAACTGACGTAAATAGCTGTTATTTTTATAAGAAGTGCGGTCTCCGCCTTTAGGTACCCTCCGAAGCACGGGGAGTCCCAAAGAAACTCGCCCGTTCTATTGCCTGTCTGTGCACGATTTCCTCCGATAGCTTCAGTGTTAGATAGATTTGATCCACCTTTTATGCGTGTATTAAAACGGTTTCCGGTAGTACATTTTCATGGGATATGATATAATATACTGCCTAATTCAAGGAAATGTAAACAAGAAAAAAAAAAAAATGTTCGCTGTAGCAGGTAACTTACGGAAACTGGTAAAAAGTTGAGTTTTGAAATCATTTTATGATCATTCTGTAGAAAAAATCTTTGTATAAATATACCTAACTAGCATTCCGCCCCCGGCTTCGCCCGTGGATATTTACGAACAAAATAAAATATACCCCTACCCCTACCCCTACCCCCACCCCTACCCCACCCCTACCCGTACCCTTACCCCTACCCTCAACCACTACCTCTATATCATCAATAGTTTTCGCAGCGCACGCGATGTAATTTTTTTACACCTTGGGTTACATTATTGGAGTTTTAGTAAGGATACCATTTTTCTTTTGAAAATAGAATATAGCCTATGTCACTCAGGGTGAATGTAGCTTTCCAATGGTGAAAGAATTTTTGAAATCGGCACATTAGTTTTTGAGTTTATTCATTACAAACATACACACATACAAACATACAAAAATACAAATCTTTCCTCTTTATAATATTAGTATATTGGCATGCAATAAACTTATATTTCCCTCTCATTCCGCGAAAACAGCGAAACTTGGGTGAGTTCATGATAAAAATAACACTATATATATTTATACATAGTTATATCTAAAATAATTTCAACAAGTTTCGGAATCTTTTTCAATAATTTTGTACCATTTTCATTTTCTAATTTACGTAACGTTTAATGTATATGATTAAATTATGTTTATATGTTTATTATTATATTATTATGTTTATATGTTTAAATTACTTTGATAATTTTCTCATTTTGTGAGCTGTGTACTTTTAGTAATTGCCTCAATATCTAGTATGGAAGAGCGTCTTTTCGTAAAGAAAGCGTGTTTACAATTATTATTTAAATTACGCATTGTTTGCACGAATTATTGATGTGAAACATCTAATGCGGCGGTTCAGACCAGACTGGGCTCGTATGTCTATGTTCACTTCGTTACTTTTGATTTTATCATATTATGCATATTTTCTATACAATATAATTTCGATGTTTCACATCTGCCAGGCGTCCCGCGACGGTCCACTTTTTTATAATTATACTGTAAACTTTATTGACATGGACATATCGGATCTGTTTTCAAACCCAAGACTTATCCAAACACAATTTCTAAATTTACACATGTACTATTTTCACTTCGCTTCCAAACTACAAATTGGAGACTTTCCCGACACCTGCTTAGGGTATTTGACCTCATTTAAAAAGAATTTAGGGACACAACGAAGACTACATACAAAATAAGCTCCGATACAGAAAGAGGCACGTTGAACCCTTTCATTTAAGAAGAACGCAAAACCTTCACGCGGTGTCGTAAAAATTCATCGCGTGTACATTGTTTACATATAAAAGATCTTGTTGTACACGTATTTTTCTTTGAAAATAAAATTTTGAAAGTAAGCACATATCTACACATTTACTCTTTTATTTTTTTAATTCCACTTGTGTTTTAATTACCCCTATTATGATTCCGTATCATAAACTACTATTATTTACTGTATTTAAATAAAATAATCAGATACTCCAAATCTATTGTCATTATAAATTGAAGTATTTTTTGAAGTTAAACTTATTTAGGCGCATTGAGCGATTTTTGGTAAAAGGAAATCTTATGGGTTCGCGCCACGACATGCTCTCGACACAAATACCGACCATGAATTGCCCGGCCCGAGAATGTCCGGGCAGGAGTTCGTGTACTGGCTTCCACATATGCCTTGGTCCGGCATATTTTAAGTGAAAGCTTCTTTAGGCGCACGCTAGATGGCGTTATTATACTTATAAATTAAAAACTACTGTTATTCATATATTTAAGAGGAGGAACGAATAATTTTGGTTGATTCTTGAATTTAAATTCCCGAATTTTACGAATGCTATGAACATACAATTTGGGCATCGAAAACTAGAGGATTTTATCTAGTATTGTGTAGGATGAAAACATGATTGGTGAAAATTTTCTCGATAACTTAAATTTTTGAAATCACCTCTTCAAAAACACCTTTTTAGTCATACGACCATACTCTGAAGGGATTTACGTTTAAATTGTATACGAATCTGTGGGTAATTTCAGTACCTAGTATTGATTAAGAAGATTTTTTCCTGCACGTGATCGTTTTTTAATAAATTATTTATTTGTAATGTGCCGCTTACGTCATTTATTCCGAGAAGCGATACATTATGCCCTTCTCACTTCTGCAGCAAGAACGGACAAAGCGCCGTCGTTGTCTTGCATGACGTGATCGTTGCGCTCGAACCACTCATGCGCCCGAACCACGAGTTTAGGGCGTGGCTTACGATTAGGAATTTCTGAGTCGTTCCTCGTCTTAAGTACATTACAATTTTCAATTCTGTCGGCAGTCCCCATGACTGCCAATACCTTTTTTTTTAAATTTATTCTCATCTTATTTAGAACCTTTAAAAAAATGAGGAGGTTCTTAATTCGCATTTTTTTTTGTTTGAAAGGGTATAATTTGCAGGTGGTCCCATGGTCATCAGGTCAGGATCTGATGATGGAATCCTGGAAAAATTAAGAACTCTTCAAATTTTATAGGCACACTTGAAGCGATTTGGGTATTTTTTATACTGACTTGTGCATTTGCTTTCGGAAAGCACACTTTTCAGTGCATAACTTTTGAAGTCGGTACACTTTTTTTAAAAGACATTTATTTTCACAAAGACCTGGGAGTTTTTATTTTCTGAATATTTTCGTAGCGTTAAAAGTACGTCCCTACTATTAATTTATTGAAATATTATTCTACTTACCAACGTAAACTTAGTCAGATTTCTTATTACACAAGCAAAATTCAATGTTATAAATACGAAAGTCAGATATTTGTATATTTTATTTGCACCAGTTTTAATTAATAATATAAAGTTTCTGATTATCTAGAGGATAAAAATCCATGGATATATATATAGGCCGCTGGATTTTTATGTATCGATTTTTTTTCATTTTCATTTTAACTGTTTATGTTGTAGTGAGTATTTTTTTTGTTTTATAAGATAAGAAGAAGGACAAACAAACACACTTTCATTTGTTGAACAGTGTTTTCTCAGTTCTACAAAAAGTTCAGAATCCAAGCGAATACAGTAGTATACGCTATTTCTAAATGAAATATTGTAAGGCACGGTGAAGAGGTATTTAGGTAATTAACGATCTTTCCCTTAATTAGTTACAACTTCCTGGCTTTTCTATGTCATTAAGGCGCGAACTCAAATGCTGACTCCAACTTAAATTGAACGCTGTTCTTTAGTATTATTTTTCTTTGTTCAGTTTTGTAGATCAACATCGTTTCTGTGCATAATGTACTGGAAAGTGTGGGTTGATTTTTTTGTGTATTTTGCGTTACTACTGTGTTATGGAAGAATGACGGTTTTTGAATATATTTTACCCCTATTCTGAGACTTTAGTGTCTGTATGTATCTGACGGCTGATTTTCATAGACATCATTATTATATTGTTATCCTGGGGTCCTGTAGGTCCCAGGTTCAATTCTCACTCGCGCTAAAAATGCTAAACAAGCTTCGGAAGGCACTTTTCCGTGTTTAACAGGGATAATTAGCAAAAGTTATATCTACTTTGCTGTTTATAGTGTCTCTGGCCATACCGCAAGATAGAAATGCCGTGAAGATATGTTAGTTTTGTTTGTTTCTAGAAGTTATGTGGGTTTTTTAATTAATTAGGGGGAAAATTGATCAGAACTCTTTTTCTTTTATTTACCGTTATTTTTTGAAAGGTAAACTTAATTCAAATCTATTATTTATTGATTTCCTAGGTCTGATATAAAATTACAAGAAAAATAATATATAATACTTATGGAATTATCATCTCGTCTAATCGACATTTCAGATGAGGCTGGAGCATACCTAGGACAACGTATTAGCATAGCCATACGAGGAACCGCTGCTAGCCTTCTTGGCACTTTACCGCAAGACAGTGATTTTAAGAAGGTTTTCTACTTATGAGTACGTATCACTACATATTCATCCCGGTTCCCTGTGTTTTTTTAATAATATTTAAACTTTGTTATTAATTAATATTGTTCTAATGAGAAAAATAAAACTTTCTGACATTTACAGTAGGTACCTAACCAAAAAATCTGTTATTTTTTTTGACCCTTTCATTACCAGTTCGAATCCAAATATATAATACGTTTGTCTATATAAAACAAACATAATTTTTATTGTATGTCTATTTATTGGTCATATAACCGTTTATCGTTATTTATTTATGACGTTATTTGGAATATTTGGTAAGAGTACATCAGGTAATCAAATAAAAATTCCAGTTATTGTCAAATAACCGGTTTTATAGGCAACAAATATGTTTTATACGTGTGTCTTCGAGACACTGTTTATGCGTTATGTTATCGTACAGAGACACTCTCTAAATTTATTGTGCAATAATTTTGAATTGCTATCGCGTATGGCCTCGTCATTTACATAGTCATTTTCTTACATGTATCACCACATATTATACAACAAAGTACCCGCCGCGTCTGTCTGTCTGTCTGTCTGTTCCCCTTTCACAGACAAACTGCTGAACGGATTTGGTTGTGGTTTTCACTATTAGATAAAATTATTCACCCGGAAGGTTTACGACAAAATATTGATTGAAAAAAAATACTGCTGTGGATGGGCTTTGAACCCTGTGCATCCTGCGCTGCGCCCCATACCTTTAAACGTTCGACCACCGTCGATACGAAAATTGACAACTTCGTGTCAATAGCAACCGTTGCTAAGGCTTTTCTCTGATATATAATTTTCAGCCGTAAACAGAGACAAATTACTGAATTTCTGAAAAACTACTGAACAGATTTTTGTCTGTTGTCTGTGAGATAATGTCGAGAAATTATTATATCCTTTAAAAAATAAGTGCATATTTCATTAAGATATATATCAAAAAATAGTTCAGAATTATTTCTAAATAAAATTTTTCATCTTAAATTTTACAGAAAAAAATATATAGTATATTTTATTGAGACGAAATTGAGATTATATATAACACGACTACATTATATATATTTATAATTTTATCAAATCCTGTAGACACTAGAATTTATTGAAAGATTGTGACGAACGGACGGACTTCACGATCTTATAAGGGTTCCTTGTTTTACTACAAAACCCTAAAAACCAAAAATAATTATAATGTGGCATTTATATAGCCTACCTAAGAAACTAGGCTAATTAGGCTACCACAGATACCAAAAATATTGAACCGATTTTTTGATAGAGTTATTAGTTCACATTTTTTTTTGTTTCGAGTGTGCACTAAATGCCTTAAAGTTAAAATATACTTAAAATTTACATAATATTTAATTTCATTAAATGTTATTTTCAATATAGACAACTGGAAAAAAGTAGACTTGTTACAAGTATCTCTGGCCACACTGCAAGGTATAAAGACCGCGAAGGCGTGTTTGTTGTTGTTATTCAGACAAAGCCCAGATGAAGCCAAGTAAACAGCAGAAAACTTGTAATTATAAAAGTTCTTATTACACAGTGAATTTAATCTTTTAATTACACCTGTGTAGATGCCAAATATACCTCGACCTAAATTACAACTCATTTTACATGAAAAGAGTAAATTGGGCTTTTGAAAAGTAGAACAAGTCAGTGAAGTTTTTCATAAATTATATTTAGGTACGTGGAAATTACAAACGTCTGCTTTGGACTGTAAGATTGTTAATCAAAATTAACTCCGGGGTATCCAGGGGAAGAAAATACATTTAGCTATCCTATCAATATATATATCATCACGCCTTTTACCCCAAGAGGGATAGGCAGAGACATTTGAATGCCATTTGCGACTATTCTGACACACCTCTTTCGCTTCTTTTATATTCATCATACCTTTCATACTTGATAGCTTTGTTATGGTACTTTAAGATCTAAAAGCATTTAAAGATTTGTAATTTACCATGTACCAATGGGTTTTTTAATTAAAACTTATAACATAATCCGACAAACCACACATAGAGGCTTTTCCATCTAAATATACCTAAACAGAACTGGCCACTTGTTAAGTAAAGTCTCACAAATACCATCGGCTAAACGAGGGAGACTTGGTCTTCCGCTGGGTACCCTGGAACCGTAACACGGTTTGGGGAGCTGTAAAGCAACCCGTGTAGAAAAAAAAATTGTAGATTTTGTTACTGTTTACAGATATTAAAAAGATGCACGAGCAGTAAGTAACTAAAAAACTTATATTATAAAAAATACATAGCCAAGCGAAGCCGGGGTAGAAAGCACACTGTAAAAATATATTTTCATATTTCGTTACTTTCACATACCATCAGTCACAAAAAGGTACAATTTGTTCCAAAATCTTCTTAAAAACCCCCACCAATCAAAGAGACAATTTCAATCAAACCCAATAAATTTTCGACAGTGTACTACTGAAAACACGGAAGTTGTCTGTTGGACAGGAAAAAAAATGGCCAAAGATTGATCATGTCTCCTAAATGACGGCTCTTTAGTACAGACGTCTTGAAAGGGGCTTTATTACTCTACCCTTGTCCATCTATTCGAAATTATGAAAGAAATGGACGTTTCTATATAAGTATTCCTGTTCAATTTTTATCCATATTTTTACTTAATTTTAATTTTTTGTACCCATACATGCCACGGTATGGATGTATATGAAGCAAGAGAAGTATGAAAAGATCGAGAGAAGTGGCGCTCCATCCTATCAGCCTATCTCTTTTGGAAACAGGCGTGAATGTATTTATGTATTTGTTACGGTCGAAGTAATGAATGTGTTTTTTTTCTTCATGGTTTACTTTACAGCTCCCGAAACCGTGTGACAAAAAAATACCTTAGAGAAATAATATATAGAGATTACCGGTTTGTATTAATAATAACCTCATCAAATGGTCAAAGTGCCTTGACGTGGCGGGGGGGCTCAGAAGCCGTCGTGGTGTTGGTTGTGATGTCCCGCTACCCACGGTGAAGCTAAGCGGCATAACAATTGCATTACGGGTACGCGAACATTATCACCCTGACTAAGCACTCATGCCACAGTCCAGGGAAATATTCTTTAAACCTCCCCAAAAAAATGATGAATCCTACTAGTCTGCTGTCCCTTCGGGAGCTCTGAGTTGTCCGGATTGTCTGTGTGGCAGCACGGAGTTGCAGCCCTGAGTTGTCGGAGATGCCCGTATCGCAATAAGGAGTTGTGGCTCCGAATTGACCGGACTGTCTGTGTGACGGCAGTACATCTAACGCAGACCACAAAGCGTACACCAATAGCGCCGCGTGGTCTGTTTCCTCTAAATATTTCGTCAAGAGAAGGGGTTTTAGTCGGTAGGTCTGTCACTTTTAAGACAGGAGTCCGACACTACCAGGGCCGTCACTTCCCTGGTGTGCCTGAGCATTTCCCCCTGCCTTTCTCCAAAAAAAAATGGTCAAAGTGTATTACTTTTGAGATAATGTCCTGTAAAAACACAGAGTTTTGCCTCGACTATTGTCTGCCTTGATTCTATCTACTTCTCATAATTTGACATATTTCTGCAACTGGAAAATTAGCATTAGAACCACAGAACTTCAGATCTGTGATTAGAACGCTTCAACATTTCTTCGGATTGATTTTCGAGTGACTTTCTAGCCGAATCTCGACCCTGCTGAATTTATCGTGATACTTCAGTAAGTGGAGAAGCACGATCCTTAATGTTTGAAACACAGGCTTCTAATGCCACTCAGTTTCTAAATTTAATAAAATTTTACCATGAGAATGAGGGAGTTATTAATAAAAACCGGTATATGTGATGTGCGTCGGTGGCCGAGTGCTGGTATTAACTAGGCTGAATACGGGTTCGATCCCGGATCCCGGCCATGTATCAATGGGTTTTTTTATTAAAAACTTATGTACATAATCCGACAAATCACACTTAGATGATTTTCCATCTAAATATACCTCAACAGAATTGGCCACTCGTTAGGTATAGCCACACAAATACTATCGGCTAAACGAGGGAGACTTGGTCTTCCGCTGGGTACCTTGGAAGGTAACACGGTTTCGGGAGATGTAAGACAATCCGTGAAGACAGAACAAAAAATGATAAAAAATTGTCACTTTATCCTGCTTTCCTGGTTTGTACGCGGAATAAAACACGTTTCTTATATACATAATACACACTCTGTGAAAATTTCAAGTTTCCACCAACTACGGTTCAAAAGTTACAGCCCTGTGACAGACGGACGGACAGCGGAGCCTAAAGGTGCCCACTCGTTCGTCCAATCGCCGGTTACCACCGAAATCGACCACAGACTCGTCCAATTCTTGTACGCGCGGTCCACCATCCGTTTTCAAATCGTTGTATTTGTGGTTGATTTCGATGGCTGGAACGATCTGTCACACACGCCTTTGTTTAATCGAATCTCGTGTGTCTGTGTGGGTGAGTGAATTGCATGCGGTCTAGATCGTATTATTTACATTGCTAATGTGTAGCCTGTCTTCAATCTCGATCATACGGCGGCCAGACCGAAAATTTTCTGTGAGATACCGGACCAGTGCGTGGGCTACTTTAGTAGTAGGGTTTCCGTTGTCACCCTTTGACTACGGAACCCTAAAAACTAGATGTCGTATAAGAAAAATATAAGAGTGGTGAGAAATAACGGGCTATCTTTCGGTAAATGTGCGCCGATCTGTAACCGAGGAGACAGTTCGGCGACGTTTTATTTCAGTGTTGGCACACAATGGGAAATTTCATTTGGTAGAAGTTAACTTGATGTTGTGAAGAATTCTTGCAAGTTCCTCGTTTACTGTTCAAGCGACATTGTACCGAATTACTACGGAGCAGTTATTGAAACTGTTACCTACTTGTCGATGCGGAATTTAAATGGAGCTAGCAAACTTTGTAGGAAACACATAAACTACTTTTCTGTTGTGCAAATAATGAGAATAACTTTAACTTGTGCACTGCTGCTCGTTTCTCGAGTATAATGTGGTCTTAAGGAATTTTTAAAAAATGCAAGAGATATATCTGTAATTTTATTTAACGCAGAAAAAAAGTATACATATTTCGGTTGGTGTGAAAATTAAATAGATTCAAAAGAATATATGTATGTAATAAATTGTCCAGATCAGTTGTCCATGAATTTCTGAAATACTACTATAAGAAGTTTCACTAAAGCAAAAATTGGACCGTTTTGTCCAAATTGTCTGTAGATTAAAAAAGAAACCATCAAAGTCTGTTCACACAAGAAAACAGTCCAATTTTTTTGAAGACGGTTCCAGTTTTAGCCCCCCCCCCCCGGCTTCGTCCGTTCATACAAAAAAAAATATAGCGGGGATAATGTAGCTTCCTATTAGAGAAATATTTTTAGAATCGGATCAGTAGGTTCAGATCTATATCCCTCTATATCCAAACTTACAAACTATACCTATATATATATCTATCTATCATCACGCCATTTATCCTAAGATATACCTCTTTCGCTTCATTTATGTTCATCATACCTTTTATACATACAAAAGTATACTTTTTTTTTTACGTGGGGAAATGCATCATGCATACCCGCGCCCTCTTTACTTTAAACCACTTTAACCAAACAAACCTTTGTAGTCAATCTTTCATCCTTCATACTTTCAACTACTTATATCTCCTTTATATTAGTGTAGACTAAAATGTGTTTGTTTGTTGTTTGACCTACTTTCACATCAATACAGAGCAACGGATGGACGTGACTTTTTGCACAGATATAGTACCTATAATATAGGCTAAATAGTGATTTTTTTCGTTTAGTTTTAAAAAATGACCATGGGCGAAACCAGCGCTGAAAACAGTATACAATAATACCGAAAGAGACGATTCAAAATTTAAATATAAAGTGAAAAATACGAAAACAGTAAATTACAAAGTCACCTGTTTAAGTTTTCATGAAGTTTGGTTACTTTTTAAGGAGGAAAGTTTACTGAGGGCAATTTCGTTGGCAGAATACTTGTCTAATCCCCTTAAACCCGCTCCCGAAAGAATTGATGAAAAGTTACCGACATTGTGACATCGGCCCCTTCTGGCCCTCTCTGAACTAATAGCAAGTACATATAAAGTTTGTTGCGTGAGAAGCAAAATTTATTATATTGTGTTTATGTTTTAGTCTGGAACGGATTTTCAGTTTGCGTTAAAAGAAATAGCAAGACTTTTTCGAAATTATCCCCTAAATTTACTTATATAAGAATATATCGTTTTAGTCCAATTGAAGCTGAAAATTTATTTTCAAAATTGTGTCAGGAGGCTAATACTAATTTTTAGTTTCCTATTCAACGCGATAGCAATACGATATTTTTTCACATTCTGAAAATGTACACAGGCGAAACCGGGATGATTATATAAGGAAACTAAAACACAGGAGGTAACCGTCGCATCGTTAGGTCTACGTCGCAACATTTTCTATACCGTCATGGCCGTCAGAGCTTTTTAAAATAAGTTATTAATGAAAGCGTGCTAAAAAGGGAGCTTTGTAATTAACCCGTAACTCGCAAGATGACTCGCTGGAACAACTCCATAACTACAGTCCGTGAGCGAGATCTGTGCAATAATATATTATGTAGGTAAATGCGCGACCTGCAAGTTCCGATAAAATGTAAGTATACTGGGTACGAATATATGTGATACGAGAAACATTATCTATAAAACTATGAACTATGCTTCAGTTCTGTGCTCAGTGTTACCAAACGTGTATTTTCAAAATATAAGCGTGGAAAATGGATTTAGGAACTTTTCGAGTTTACTTATTACAAACAAACTTTTACTCTCCTTATAATATTTGTAAAGGTGAATAAGACATTAGTTCTGAATATTGTACAGAGCTCGCTCACGTACTGTCCATTAACTATTTAATGGGTAAGTGGAATAATATATAACATAATTAACTACATACAGACAGATAGCGACAGATCTTCTGGTCTCAGACTAAGACTCATAATTTGGCTTTTAAAAAAAAGTGTACCGACTTAAAATATTATCCACTGAAAAGTGTGCTTTCCGAAAGCAAATGCACAAGTCACTATAAAAAAAATACCCAAATCGCTTCAAGTGTGCCTATAAAATTTGAAGAGTTCTCGATTTCTCCAGGATTCCATCATCAGATCTGACTAGATGACCATGGGACCACATGTGAAGTATACGCTTTCAAACAAAAATCGGTTCTCTGTAAAGTCGGTTTACTGACGATAGTTGAACGTGACAACGTCATAAGGGACGCATCGCTCACTCAAGTAGGAGAGAGACAGATGTCGAACGCTGCCGAACGCGGAGGCCGATTGTGCCTCTTTGTCGCTCGTTCCGCGCTCTCGCTTGCACTTCAAGCCTTAAATGGAACGCCTCAGAGATAGATAACGCCGCATGAGTCATGTTTTTTCGTGCGTGCAGCCGGCTCCATCGAATTATAAGACGTTGTCACGTCAAAAAAAAACATTGTCCAGGCGTCTACAAGTAACCGGGGAACATACATAAAAAATAAAGATTCCGACGAATTGAGAACCTCCTTTTTTGAAGTTCGGTTAAAAATATACTATTGTTACTTAGATTCAATTACTTACGCGTTTATGAGTAGAATCAATTAAATACTGAATTATTATGGAAAACTTACTGCGAATTTTCAGTTAAAATACAATATATCGATACATTATTATCAACAAACTTCAGATAATTTTACATAATCATCTCTCCTAAATTCATACATGTCTAAAGCTTAATTTATTTGGATGAACACCTGAATTAACTAATATTACGTCAAAAATTGAAACAGTAGCTGAGAATGTAAATGGTGTAAAGATGTGTATTTACACTGGGTAAAAGTGCAAAACAATTTCAAAAAGATATAATTTTTACTTCAAAATATTAGCCAAGGGCAAGTCGAACTTGCGTGGAAAGGTTTTCGTAACATTTTTTTTCCTGCAAACTATATTTCCTATTTCATTTTAATATTTTAGACTCCGTAGTTTCGGAGATAAGGAAGAGAACGCTCAATTTTCGTATATTTTCTTTAATATAATTTAAACTACGCATTTTAAAATTATAAAAAACATATATTTGTATCTTTTATAACGAGCCCTTTCATATAATTTTTTTTATTTTTTTTATTATTTATTATTTTTATCTACTATTATATCGTAAAGTCTCTATTACAAAATTGAATTATACTTCATAATGATGTGTTTTATTTACACGCGTCTGTAATATGTCAAACTTTGATACTATAATGTATTATAGTACTGAAGTTTTCATACAAAAACTATATCGTAATGTTTTTTTTTAAATGCAGAAACGGCAGAGGTTTTTTTTATACAGCCACATTAAACTCTATGAAAATATCGACACGCGCATGTCCGAATTACTTGACAGTTAACGCGCATGCGCACTAATGCGCAGTAGATAGGTAACCGCGGTTTACCGTCAAGAAAAATATCTTGGTTCAATTCGTTTTGTACTATTGCATGGGATTAGATAAAGTAGTGTATCGGCACATAACTTGGAATTAAAACACTCGTGGATGCTATTGAAAAAATCCACTTGTGTTTTAATTACCCCTATTATTATCCCGTATCATAAAGTACTATTATATTATTTTATTATTTACGCTATAAGACCTTGATTGGGTCATCAAACATTACATTATGTACCAAATTTCAACCGTTTTAATCCATAAGATTCGGAGAAAATAAGCTGTAACAGACGGACAGACATACACAAGATGTACGTTTCATCAGATATACGAATCCCTAAAAATGGTCGTGGTTGATGGTGACAAAATGGATGTCTCTTTCTTCGCTCTGAGAACTATCATCATCATCATCATATCACTACATAGTATAAAACAAAGTCGCTTTCTCTGTCCCTATATCTCTATGTATGCTTAAATCTTTAAAACTACGCAACGGATTTTGATGCGGTTTTTTTAATAGATAGAGTGATTGAAGAGGAAGGTTTATATGTATAATAACATCCATTAAATAGTGGAGAAATACTGTTATTTTTGAGGTTTCTAATGTGATGTCGATTATAACTAAAGAACGGCTGTACCGATTTGGCTGAAAATTGGTGGGGAGGTAGCTTAGAGCCAGGAGACGGACATAGGATAGTAGCGGTAGTGGTAGGGGTTGGAGTAGGGTAGTGGTTGGAGTAGGGGTAGGGGTAGGGGCAGGGGCAGGGGCAGGGGCAGTGGCAGTGGCAGTGGCAGTGGCAGTGGCAGTTGTTTTCCACGGACGAAGGAAAGTAAATAGCAGGCAAGCCAACGTTTGCGCAGGACAACGTCTGCCGGGCCCGCTAGTATACATATATAATAATGTAATACATGGGATTCCACATCCTCTCATGGCGGCTGACGCTCGCGTCTCGTCATGGCGTGATGGGGAATCCGGTTTAATCCCGTCCGCGCTGTGATGGTTGTGATTAGTCAGTGATTAATAAGACATATCACAGTCGGCGGGATAATCTTAGCTACCAATTTATTGGCATATACTATTGCACATGATTTGACACTGGACATTGACAGAATTGCGACGATAAGTCAGCACTGTTGCCATATATCAAAAGAAGAAGAAGAATGTAATACATGTTAATATTTTTAATTAAGTGTCTTTTTAATTTCAACAATATTGCACATATCTCGCTCACGGATTGTGTGAGCTGTCTATCTAAGCTGGTACGGTAAGCTGGCTCATTCTAATTTATGAGTCCGATCTACTCATGACTCATGCCTCCAAGACCAGTGTTGCCGTTTAATGGTCTGTGGTTGACAGATAAAGCAAACTGAAGTTTTTATTTCGCGCCTTTTCAATAGTCGTGTACCCTCTTGTCGTTAATGGGGTTTGAAACGAAATTTTGTATAGATAAGAGACTCTTCAAAACATTTTAGGTGGTACTTCATCAATTTTAATGAGTTGACATATTTAACTAGACGCTTTCATAATCAGGTACAGTAGGGAACAAAGTTTCATTATTTTGAGGACTTTACAAACTTTTTATTAGATATAACTTTCTTTCTTATAGGACGTGTGAGTCAGGCTCGTTTTGTAAAATTAAAACAGGCTTATTTATTTTTCTTCACGGGTTACCTTACGGCTCCCGAAATCATGTTATCGGCCCAGGGTACCCAGCGGAAGTACAAGTCCCCCTCTTTTGGACGATGGTAATTTTGAGTCTAAACCTAACGACTGTCCAGTTTTGTTGAGGTATATTTAAATTGTAAAGCCTCTGGTTTGTTGTATATGTACATAGGTACATGGCCGGAATCGAAGCGTGGTCCGCTTTAATAAACGTCTCAACCGATCGGCGGTCGCGACGCACCTAATTTTAATTTTTTATTTAGATATTAAAAAAAAATTTTTTTTCTTTATTTCTAACTATAAGGTGGTGTGAGTCAGGCTCGTTTCATATTCTTCTCAGTCGTAGTGCTCTTGACAGAGCAGTCGTGTTCAATCATGGCGATCCACAGCGCGACGCACCTTGTATTGACACGCCATGGTTAACTTTCTTGGGAAGAATAGTGCGGTGGTTTCCTCTTGCCTTCTGCACTAGACATTTTGAGACTATTTAGGTCTTCAGGCTCGCTGTAGCCTCTTCCAGCCAGTTTCCTAGCTAGGTGTCTGGTTATACCGCCATTGCTCGGTCGCCAGAGCCTCGTTTCGTTTCATATTATTAACAGATTTAAACTGTAAATGTCTGAAACTCTATTTTTCTTGTAAATTACCTACTAGCGACCAGCCCCGACTTCGTATGGGTACAAACGTTGTTCAAGAAAATCCGATTTTTCCGGGAAATTAGATTATTCTCCGGGACAAAAGTAGTCTATGTCACTTTCTGCATGTATAAAAAATATATAAACACTATCTTTCCACCCTGTTTTATCCTATGGAAAACTTTGAAATCTTATACATTAAAGTTCCGAAGGATTTCCAGAATAAAAAGAAGAAGTAATTCTATAGCTTTGTTCTTAAATGGAAGAAGGACAAACAACACACACAAACAATCACACTTTTACATTATAATATCTCGTAGCTAGGATGCAGCAGATAAAGTAGAAGTTGAACGTGGAGTCGTATCAGGATGCGAATGAGAGAGCAGGGAAAGTTGGGAAAAACTCCAGCGAACAAAAGCGGTGCTCTAAAATTGGATATATACTTTTATCCTTTATTCTTTCAACGTGTCCAAACCAGCAATAACATTAATATGCCTATTATTTACTTATTAAAAAAATATTTTTATTTTTTATTTTATTTAATGACTGAAAACAAATTAATTTCTACCTTTTAGTGCAGATTGGTTTTTAAAATCATCGTTTTCAAAATGGATAAGCAGATATTTTGAAATAAAACGGCGGATGCCACTAGCAACAACAAGTAGATAAAAAATCTTTATACTTAGAAAAAAAGTGTGTCGTAAGACGTAAGAAGGAAATCAAATTGGGACAGAACCTGATTCCAATTCATGATATATGGCCGGAATACACGTTGGAGAATAAAGAAATTCTTGTACTACCTATTGGTAATAATAAACATGATATTCAAAATGCTTTCAAAGTCCTTGAGAGGGAATTCGTGAATTTTATGAAGAGATAATATTTTCTGTTTCGTTGATAATAAGACTTCGATGTGTGATATACCTAAGTATCATACTATGGCTGACCGCAAGTCGTTAATTCGCTACGGCAACGGGTTTGTGTTTATCCAGATCAATTTAACACAATCATGTGCTTCTGTATCGGCAAAATAAGATCCTTTAATATATAGATAAAATCGTAGCTTAAACAGACAAAAATTCTAAAAACCGTTATGTAGGTTATTATTGGTATTAATATTGAAATTAAATATTTTACATTGAATTAATTATAACTTTTGACTTCTTATCTAATACTAATAATGTGAAATCAATAAAACACAATCGGGTACCTTGGGTTCACCGATCCCCAGGGTATTCAGCTCAAGAGATTTCTATAGCTAAAGAATAAACAAGTTCACATTTTAGAGACGTCTAAATGCAACATTTCTTCTCGTGACAGTGAGATCATTTATAATGGTTCCGACAATTTTCACTATATTTCAAAGTGAAATAAATTGTTTCCTTGTTCATGGTGAAAACTGAGTTTAGGTAAGTGGATCTATTGTGTTAAGTTTGTCTGTCTGATCCTTTAAAAAGAGAGATATAACCAGCACAAGTTTCTGAAAGATGTTTCAAAGCTAATTCTAGATTAGATAAGATAAGGTAAAAATGTGTTACTTTTAAAAAACGAATGAACGAATTTGCACCTATTTATAATTTATAATACAAATTACATGCTTCACGACTTCGTAAATTATGACACAGTATGAATTTTTTGCAACTAAGTTTTATGAAGCCCTGAAAGTTATTAATTTTACGCGTATTTCCAACCAATTTACAAATGAACCATTTTCTCGTATTTATCCTATTGAGAATTATACTTTATGAAAACATTAACTACAACTTGCTATTTCCAATAGTTATTGCATAATACTGAAAGAGCATAATTATGTCCGTTTTGTGTATTTTCGCAAGACCAATTTTTTGTGTACTCGTTCTTTCTCATGTTTTTGGTACGTGAATCTTTGCCTATCTTATCTTATCCTTGATTATCATATCTATCATTAAATCATAGCCTATGGCCGACGCAAAGATCTAACTCGTGAAATTTCGCACAAAATACACAAAAGAACTATATAATTTGATTGCGCAATAATAAGGGGAATTTCTCATAAAAACAAAAGGGATAGGCATAAAAATGTGATAGTTGGTCCATTTTCATTTAGAAAGTTGAGAAGGTACTCGTGCCGTCTAAGTCAAGAACTTTTCCCAACTTCTTCTATCTGGTCCGTGGCGTCATTATTTCGGATCGTGACCGTTTACATTAATTTACACTACATACTTAGATATATTCTTTTGACAATACCTATTTTTAACGCGTTGGAATTAAAATCCACAAAATCGTAACATAGCTACCGCATTTTTATCCGGTTGCCTTTTCAAAAAAAAAACGATTTTGCCCCACCCCCATATCGCCGCCCCTGTCCATTTGGGGTCACTTTGGCCGCTACCAGCGGACTCTGTACCACTCAAAGGCCCAGATTACCACTCGCCATCCGGTTGCCTGTCCAATATCGGCTTGACGTGCCACTGCTTTAAATATAAGTGTTTATTTATTTTTTTTCGGCGTTTTTTGCTCAATCTTAATAATGGCAATGCCTACATACATACGTCTACCTAGTATAACTATAATGCATACTCTAATAAAAACCTGCCAAGTGTGAGTCGGTGTCAAACTTGGTCTGACCTTGCATACTATTCAGTGGCCGGATATTTTTAAATTCCTGAAAAACCAGTGAACCAATTTTCTTAAGAACAAAATGAGACCAATCCGCAAGAATTATCTGTCGAATAAAAATAAATCAACAGTATCGGTTCACAAATGGTAGAGTAATCGGTGTAAGTAAATACATACATAAAAATACATTCCGAATTGTGAACCTTCTCCTTCTTTTTCTTCAAAATCGGTTAAAAGAGACAATTTATTGTCTCGAACCAAACTCCCAATAGATGTCGCTATTTATTGTTTTATTTTATGCTAAAAATGAATTAAATCAAACTAAATTTATATATTTTAAAATGGTAACGTAAAAGACAACATGCACATATTTTATTTGTAAATTAGTAAAGAAATAAATTTTTAACTAACTATAAAAATTTATAAATACAAATAAACTAATGGAAAACGTTTACAAAATTAAGGCCTAATCTACAAATAAATGTAATAGAATATGTCTATCTGAAAGAAACGTAAGTTTTAGGTTTGTATAAAAAATAAATATTCCTACCAGTAAGACATGGGTCCTCCGTGGCTGTGTCATCGACAGAAGAGTGACACTCACCTGCAAAAAAAAATACAAATTAAAGTACAAATCAGTGAAAAATTGTTTCCTACATACTTTTCTTATATCTCTGACAGGTTGGACAGCATCGACTTAATTCATCACTAATACTGTTAATGCTCAGCTCCAAATTATAATAGGTCCATGTAGCATTCAGGGATAATGTAGCTTCTATTAGTAAAAGAACTTTTAAAGTGGCCTTCTGTTGAGGTATATTTCGATGGAAAAGCCTCAAACTGTGGTTTATCGGATTATGTATGTAAATAAGTTTTTAATTAAAAAAAACCCATTGGTACATGGCCGGAAACACTCGTTAGGTATAGCCTCACAAATACCATCGATAAAACAGGGAGACTTGGTCTACCGCTGGGTACCCTGGGACCGTAACACGGTTTCAGAAGCTGTAAGGTATTAGTATAGATTATAGATAAATATCTATTATTTGCAGCGGAACTGCAGACACCTGTTATACTAGCTCTTCCAAGCACAAGAAGAGCTTTAAGCCTACACTGTATACCAATATAAGAAATTTTGTTAAAACAGATCACGTGGTAGAAATCAAAAATCATGACCTAAGGAAAAAGTTAACGCCTCTATTATCATAGAAATCGAAGTATGTGATCATTTCGATTTCAAATCGACGTAATTTCACAAAAATATTGAAAGGACCAATTAACTATAAAATATCCTTTATAATATCTAAGTTACTGCTTATTTATACTTTTAAAAAATAGTTTATTTTTCCCTTATAAGTAATTTTGATCATTGTATAATATAATTACAAAAAATATAGGTATAAAGTTACCTGAAAATTTCTGAAAAAAACTACTAAACAAACATAAAAATAAAAATAGGACAAACCTAATAGAATTCTCTGTCGATGTCTATCGAAAGAAACCATTAAAATCGGTTCACAATTTTATTTGCGGAGTAATCGCGTAACATAAAAAAATACAGTCGAATTGAGAACTTCCTAATTTTTTTCAAGTCGGTTAAAAAAGCAAATAAAACAGTGGCAATACGTCGATAGATGGCGCTACTATCTTCTTCCAACTTTCCTTTGTGTATTGTTATTTCTACAAAACTTTCAGCAATCACAATAGTTCATATTTTCAATCTGTTATTTGTTTTATCCCAATATCGTGTAGGGCTTCGAAAATAAATAAAAGTAGAGATATTTTGTGCGTCGTTGGCCTAGTGGTACAGTGACTTCGAATTTTAACTTATACAAAATTCGACAAACCACACTAAGATTCAGACCAACATTGTAGACAACAATTCTAAAAACAGTTACTTATCGTACTTACTTAGATATCGGTATTTATTGTAAACTAACGTATTTAGTACCATTAGTTTTTTTCGAATTTTACATTTCTCCGTGCAACTTTACCAATTTTTTTTTATTATTCACGGGTTGGCTTACAGCTCCCCGGAACTGTTGCCGGCCCCAGGATACCCAATAGAAGACAAAGTCTTCCTCATTTAGCCAACTATTTTTGAGGCTACGTATACTTAAGGTAGGTTTATTAGATGTAAAAGCCTCAAAATACAAATTTTATTTCCCTAAAAACCTTATTTAGACTATTATAAACATCTAAATCGGTCCAGCCGTTCTTAAATGATGTGCTTACCAACGAACAGAATTTAATTTAATTTATATAGATAACTCTGAATATATATCTGAAACTCGGATATTTTCATAAAATCAACAATTTTCCTTACTTCCTTGTTTCAGATAGTCAGTCACTTATAATAAATAACAGAAATCGTGTTATTTTGCTTGTATGTTCATGAATCCCAACTTTTCTTACATACAACTTATTCATCCATATAATCACTCATATATTACTTTCGCTAAGGATAACGGCTCTTTCATGTTCACACACGCGAGAAAACGATTTAGAACCAACTTTTGCTTTTTATTCTTTGGATTTGTTCTTGTTGTCAAAAAAATAAATATGCAATTTCGTGCGGACCGTATCTAGGCAATTTCTGTTTTTCATATTGAGGCTTTCACAAAAATATTATTGTGAATCTTTCAGCCGTGTAAAGTGCCTAAACATAATAACTGCTAGGACATATTTTTAATACAAACTAATTCTCCAGATACGCGGTAATAAATCAAAGAAAGTTTTTATTTCTAGTTTTTACTACTAGATTGGTTAATTCACAATGAAGGTTTACGGGTATTAATCATGGACTTCATGGACCTATCATATATAAGTGAATCAAGTCGAGAAAAAAATTGCGCCTGCGTGTTTTCATTCCGTATGCTGTCTAAATTGTCAGAGATATAACAAAATGATGTAGGAAGGAGTTGTGTAGAATGAAATTATCTAAAAAAAATCTGCAGTAGCATATTATGTCTATCTCTATCTATCTATCATTACGCCTTTCATCCCAAGAGGGTTAGGCAGAGACAATCGAATGCCATTTGTTACGATCCTGACATATCTCTTTCGCTTCTTTTATATTCATCATACCTTTCATACATGCTAGACGATTGTGTGTACTTTAAATTAGCCTTTTTTAAGATTAATACATTATATAGGTAATATGCTGTTGATTTTCTTTCTAAATAAATAAATAAATAAATAAAATAATTATTTAATAATATTTAATATTTCCATTGTTACATTATGTATAAGTATATAAATTTTACTTTTAGTTGTAAGTTGTGTATTTCTGCATACATTGTTTAGTCCACCAAATACCTTGCTTCCCGCTTTGACTCTCCTTTCAATTTCCTTAAATATAACGCATCTATTAACCCCTACGAATTTTATCACAAATATCTCCAGTAGACCAAGTTAGATCTCATACGATAACTCATACAATATTGAACTACTTACAAGTTAGTGCTCCGAGGAAGTTTCGTGATAATTATGCAAAATGAATTTCCTACAGGTTGAGTGTGTTCTCAACTTAATCTTATAAATATTTCAGTAAGCTTGCACTTGGCGTTACCTAAGTACACTAAAAGATGTTACCTAAGTCTTATAAAAGTCGTGAACTTCGGTTACGAATAAAAAAATTATAACTAACTTAACACATATTAACTTTCATTCTTTTTTTTTCTATAGATCTTTTTATTAGTATACAGTTTTTAATCTAAAATAATATTAATAATCAAAAATATTTGGTCCGCGTGGCATGGTGGCAAGAACGCTGGCTGCATTTCAGTTTTTATTTCCCTAAAAACCATATTAAGACTATTACGAATATTAAAAAAATGTCAAGTCGTTCTCAAGGAAGAAAGATTTAAAACTGTAAAAAAGTCACTTGTTATTCAGTAAAGTGCGGACGCCAGTTGTGTGTGCTCTCCGAAGCGCAAGAAGCTGTATTAATTCAAGTTCTCGTTCCTCGGGAGGCACTTCTTCAAAATAAAATTGCGCTACACTGTAATTACAGCTTAAAGCTTGCAAGTATGCCTCAAATATTTTTCAAATTCCTTTTGGTTTGTTTATTTTATAGACGTGATTTTATGATATTTTTCATTTTGTCGACTGCAAGTAAACGAGTTCCATAATCTGCCGTTAAATGGCAGAACGCTGCATGTCGAGTTACAGCGTTTTATTTTAAATTACTTATGGCCTCTTCTATAATACCTTGTTGACAGAGAAAAAGTCCGTTTTAGTTTAGGCTGTACAAAAATGACAAATTATCTACCACAAACGCCAACATATTGCAACTATTAATAGATTTGTAATGCCTTACCACAAAACGGTGTATAACAAGTGTTTGGCTAAACTATATTATATATATACAGATCTGTCATTCAATACGAAAGACTGAGACAGAACTATGTTTAAACTAAACACGGTTGTAAGGGGGGGGGGGGTAATACTGGCACGGAATAAGAACTAGTACTGGTTAGAAAGTGATAAAAATAACACAATATAAAAACAGATACAAACCTGGATTTTTAAGTTGCAGCATTTTGTCATTTGATGGCAGCGTTGTCTTTTTTACAAATCTCGATTGTAACTCGTTTAGTGAGCTTAGAGACAATCTATTGTATTGTTTTCTATATATTGTTCTTATACGGAGACAAAATAACTTGATAAATAAGAATATTTTATACATCAAAAAACTTCTCAAAAAAAAGTCAGATAAAACTATCTATCATCGTGCCTTTTATTAGGGGTAGGCAGAGACAATTGAATGCAATTTGTTACGATCCTAACATACCTCTTTCGCTTCTTTTATATTTATCATACCATTCATACTCGGCGATTGTGTGTACTTACTTTTTAGTTTATCCTCCAAAATTAAGCCCCAAAATTGAAATTAGATTATTTACGCTATACGTCCGTGATTAGGTCATCAAATTCTATTGTACCAAAAAACAACACAATATAAAAACCTTTAAACACGTTTTTCTAGCAACATGGATTTTTAAGTTGCAGCATTTTGCCATTTGATGGCAGCGTTGACGTTTTTACAAATCTCGATTGTAACTCGTTTAGTGATCTTAGAGACAATCTATTGCATAGTTTTCTATATATTTTTCTTATACGGAGACAAAATTACTTGATAAATAATATATATTAATACCAAAAACCTTCTCAAAGAAAAAGCGTACGAGTGTCAGATAAAACTATAAATAATTTTCCTTACTAGCATAATCTAGCCTAATAGCCAAAGAGGTGGGAATAAACTGGACGCAGAAGGCTCAGGACAGACATAATTAATTATAATTATAATTCAGTAAAATTCTATTAATAATTTTACATATTATAAAGAGGAAATATTTGTATTTTTGTATGTTTGTGTGTATGTTTGTAATGAATAAACTCAAAAACTACTGTGCCGATTTCAAAAAATTATTTCACCATTGGAAAGCTACATTCACCACGAGTGACATAGGCTGTATTTTATTTTCAAAAAAATTAGGGATCCTTACTAAAACTCCAATAATGTATCTAATCCAAGGTGTAAAAAAATGACCTAAGAAATTCCTTACATCGCGTGCGCTGCGAAAACTATTGATGATATAGAGGTAGTGGTAGTGGTAGAGGGTAGGGGTAGGGGTAGGGGTGGGGGTGGGGGGTAGGGGTAGGGGTAGGGGTAGGGGTAGGGGTAGGGGTAGGGGTAGGGGTAGGGGTAGGGATAGGGATAGGGTAGGGATAAGGGTAGGGGTAGGGGTAGGTATAGGGTATATTTTATTTTGTTCGTAAATATCCACGGGCGAAGCCGGGGGCGGAATTAGCAATTAGGAACTAGCGTATATAATAAAAACTATGTCATTTTATCAAATTCGGTTCAAACCCTAGATACTAGAATTGTTTGAAAGACTGGGACTGACAGACAGTCTTATAAGGGTTCCTTGTTTTTACTACGGAAACCTAAAAACGGAACTCACTTAAGAAACACCTAAAACCACACTTAGAAGCTTTGCCATCTAAAATATATTTCAACAGAACTGGATACTCGGTAAGTAGAGCCTCACAAATACCATAGGCTAAAAGAGGGACACTTGGTCTTCCGCTGGGTACCCTAGGATCGTAACACGGTTTCGGGAGCTGTAAGGCAAGCGGTGAAGAGAAAAAATAAAAAAATTAAATAACACCCTAAAAACTTTTCGTATTATAAATATGTCTGAATCGAACCTGCGACCCAAGTACTTTCCAGCCACTAGTCCATCATAGATTATGTCATTGGTAGGTAGTATGTAGACTTGTAGAGGCTTGACTCGTTTGCGTTTCCCTTTTGTTGCGGTCCAAGTGCCGCTTATCGAGTCTGAAGCCTTTACTACAAAATGTTTGCTTTTCGTACTGTGAATACCAAAAGTTGAACTATAGAATTTTGATAAGACCTATTCAAATATTCAATATCTCTAATATGTGCTGGGGTTCCGTTTGATAGATGTATTTATTAGACATCAAATTTTACAAAATACGTATGAAATTAGTATTGCAACTATCATTCAACATTCTAATGAATATAATATGTAAAAAAAAGACTTATACAAACCATTTCTTTTATCTAAAATTTACTTATATTTTTAATCGAAATTTATATAATTTAAAATAACAATGCAGGCAGGCCAACTATGGCTTGGTAAATAAAAAAGAATCTACCTAACTTGTACCTCATTATTTCAATTTTCTTCAATTTCCGTAATTTTCGAATCACTTGAAAATTAATAGATAGAAAAAAAAATGTTTTTTGATATGTAACATCTTTCCTCTCGCTCTCCTGCAATCTGTGGGAGTGATTTCGTAAAAAGGGACGGAAGTGTGTAACAGGAATCCGGGGAAGCGCGCGCTATTTGATTTGACCAATAAATAAAGTTTTAACTTAAAAAATATCTTGGAGTGAGAAGTGGCGGCCAGAAAAACGCAATCAAAATGCCAGACCCAGGACCGCGTGGAAGCCAGTACACGAATTCTTGCGCGGAGTTACTCGGGTCGAGCATAGTTTGTGCCGAGAGGACGACGCGGTCGCTTTTTTAATTCAAAAAATTTAAAGCGGATAGGTACTTAGGTTCAAAAAATTTTTAAATAAGATATAGTGGTACCGGCCATTGTAAGTAGAGTACGGTGCAAAGTACCTACCTTGCGTGAAGTGTAGTGGATAGTCGTTTACAAAAATCGATTGGAACCACTGTCTAAGTTGTTGTACGTGCTCTAGTGGTTTTTGTACAGTCGAAACTAAAATCTAGTTCTTTTTGTAACCATTTTTAGTAATTAAATGTATACTTTGTATTTTGAGTCTTAAGTTGCTTCGCTTCTTATTATTTTATTTGCTTTAATTAATAGAGGTGTAGACAATGAAAGCAAATAAACACACATGTTTATTTATGGGTATGATTTTATCAATTACCTAATAAATGCATTTCCAGTGACCTAATAAATAATATTTGTTCCTAAAATTAGTAGATTTGTCACCTAAATTGAATCGCCAAATAATATTAAAACGCTTACCTAAATATTAATTAAGAATTACTTGGAAATAATATAAATCATCAAATAATTATATTGGGTTTCAAAATAATAAAAGTGTCACTAAAACTGAATCACCAAACAATATAAAAATGTTTACCATTACTAACCTAACCTAACCTAAACCTGTCAAGCGGCTGGGTTAGCACAGATTTTGACAGCGACAATTTCGTTTTCGGAGGTTTTCGGTCGAACGAAAGTGGTAAAACAAAAAGAAACAAAAAATTGTCTATGAATTTGATGTCACATAAAAAAAATCTTCGTTATTTTGACTACCTGCTTATTAATTTAATATTTTATTGATTTATTAATTAATTAATTAAAATAGAAGTCAAAATAAACATAATTTCATATTAAATTTAAAAATTAATTTGCAATGAAACTAAAGAGTTGGATAAAAGGTCTACCATCCAAGCCATTAATATAATATTTACATTTGACGGTACCATCGATGGTACCATGATACCACCGTTTTGTCCCCATTATGTCCAACAAGGACCGGCCAAAGATTGCCCGGGCCGAGAGGTCCGGCCCAACAGTGTGCGGACAAATTCTGTGTACTTGTCTTTGTCCGGCCAAGCAAATTGCTCTGCATTCTTGTGCAGGACATGCCCGGTCCGAGAATGTCCGTACCAATAATGTTCGGGCAAATTCTGTGTACTTGTCTTTGCCCGGCATAGCAAATTTGCACGCACATTGTTGGGCCGGACCTCTCGGCCCGGGCTTTCTCTGGCCGGTCCTTGATGGACATAACGTTTTGTCCTTTTCAAGGCCATTCGGCCGAAACGAAAGAAGTCACGTCAAAACTATGCTAACCTAGCAGTTTCATAGCCCGCCAATTTTACTTCGGCCCTATTAGGCATTTTTCATTGAATTAAGGAACTGATCTATTTATTATGTGACAGATCTATTATATTGATGATTGAAATATTATTGCTGCCCGCGAGTTACTTTTTAGAGGACAGGTCGTATATTCAGGCTATAGAAAAAAGTGATCAAACTATAATTTAAGATACATATTTACATTAATCCGATGATTTATACTTAGAGACAGTTTTGATTAATATGATGACTAATATATTTATTTGGGATAGATATTATAATTAGGGTATTGCAGATTAGTGACACATCTAAACTTAGGTGACATAAAATATTGTTCTCTTTATTTATTTGTCTATACTAATATTATAAAGAGGAAACATTTGTAAGTTTGTTTGTAATGAATAGGCTCAGAAACTACTGGGCCGATTTTAAAAATTCTTTCACCATTAGAAAGCTACATTCTTCGTGAGTGACATAGGCTATATACCATCACGGCATGACTACGGGAACGGGGTGGGCAGAGGTGAACATGACAAAAGCTATGTACGAAGTGTATATTTGCCAACATTCTGAAATAGACACGTACGAAGTCGTGGGATACAGAGTAGGGGTAGGGGTAGGGGTAGGGGTAGAGGTAGGGGTAGGGGTAGGGGTAGGGGTAGGGGTAGGGGTAGGGGTAGGGGTAGGGGTAGGGGTAGGGGTAGGGCAGGGACAGGGACAGGGACAGGGCTAGGGGTAGGGGTAGGGATCGGGGTAGGGGTAGGGGTAGTTCAGGCAAGCCATTATCTATGAGTGCTGTAGGGTATATTTTATTTTGTTCGCAAATATCCACGGGCGAAGCCGGGGGCGGAATGCTAGTTTAATAAATATAGTTATCTTTTTTTAATATCTAAATGAAAAATCTTCAATTCATACTCCCGGTCATATGACCGCAAATGGGAAGTGACGTCACATTCATGTAAATTTTAAATAAATAACCACAGACTACTAACTATATTATAGTAACTAACTGTCACTAACTAAATTATTTTCTTTTTATTTTATCTAATATGTAACCATTGTGTTGTTCGTTTGGGTGAATGTGACGTCATCATTGTGTCCAGAACGTTTTCGCGGGAATTTTAAAATAAAAATACTAATATAAAATTTTCTAATTATTTTATTAGGTATAATAAACGCTACATTATTAATTTAAAAGTATTTACGAACAAATTGACAACATCCCTATTAAATTTCGCATAGGTAAACAATAATAAATTAACTTGAAAAAAAAAGTGTACCGACTTCAAATATTTGCACTGAAAAGTAAGAAATAATCAATATTTCGTGGTAGAATTTGAAGACGGTTGGTGCCAAATTAGGATACAAGATGAAGATCTGTTAAATATGATCTATCTTTGTATGTACTGATGATCGTAGGTCCTAACGAATTGTCTAGATTAGTGAATTAAGATGTTTCTAATTTGGCACTAAATTCTACAACGAAATATTGCTTATTTCTTACTTTTTAGTGCAAATATTTGAAGTTGGTACACTTTTTTTTAAGTTAATTTATTTTTCCCTTTTAAGTGATTTAGCTGCCCTGAGAGACAAATTATAACGCCATTAAAAAATATATGGAAAAATAAAAAAAATACTGCTGTGGACGTGGTTTGAACCATGTGCATCTTGCGTTGCACCCCATACCTTTAGCCGTTAGACCAACGTCGATACAAAAATTGATAACTTCGTGTCAATAGCAACAGTTGTTAAGGCTTTTCTCTGATACATAATTCTCAGCCGTAAACAGAGACAAATTACTGAATTTCTGAAAAACTACTGAACCGATTTTCGTCATATGTCTGTGAGATACTGTCGAGAAATTATTATATCCTTAAAAAAATAAGTCGTCAAAAAATTCGAGATATTAAGAAAAATTTACTTATAAAGTCAGTTTTTTTCAAAATTACTGAAAAACTAATTAACCAATTTTAAATGGAACCAATCCGGAAGAATTATCTGTCGATTAAAAAATTATCCGCGAACACACATAATAAAAAAAAAATACGGTCGAATTGAGAAACGCCTTTTTTTGAAGTCGTTAAGAGTGTAGTGTACCGCGTCCATGTCCATACAAACGGAGAAAACGTTTTACTACCCCTAAATATTAATTAATTTTAACGATTTTGTAATATGTTACTGTTATAATGAAAAACTACGTACGTATTTTTTCCTTTTTTCAAAATTCGTAATAGGTCAAAAGTTATAAGCCCCTCAAATCTCGGTTTTTTTGGTTCATAACTTGCTGGTAATAAACCGTCTGTATTTGAGAAACAAAGCAAAATTTCAAAAAAAGCAAAACGTACCTACGTAGATTATAATCTGCTAAAACGTTTGACACCAAAATTATAAGGTTTCGTTATAGTTTAGTAGGTGTAAATCGTTTTCGCCCAAAACGCAATTTTCAACGAAAAACATACCTACGAACACCCACGAGCTGCAGTGCTCTCTGTCGCACTGATGACCGGGGGAAGAGTGCGATTGAGACAGAATATGATTTTCTAAATACCTATTTCGCTGCGTACGCTGAGCTACACGATCCTCTTAAAAAAACTAATAAACTGGAAACTAGCGCCATCTATTATTGGGTGCACAGATATCTAATATACTAGTCAAAGATTGGGTGTTAGGTCGATCCATTTCACCTTCTATATCTTTACAAGAAACCCTAATATTGTGTTCATGTTACATTTGTAGCGAAATTAAGTGCATTAATATTAAATAACGCTCACTTAGCGACAGGGCCTTATTCTCTCGTTTTAATGACACAGAATTTTCTTCACGACAATACGAATCGATTTCCTTTGTGAGATGGAACCTGCTATTTGTTATGTAGGGGATAAAATAGGACAATATTTATATTTACAGACTCAGAAATACAGGTAACAGTGTCCTCATTTAGTCATTGTCAACTGTCACTTATAAATATCTATTAAAGCTTTCCGCCCCGGTTTCGTCCGTGGAGCCCATATTAATTTTCTCCCCTTTTATGGTTTTGAGTTCATACAAAAATCTCATTAAAAAGCACTTTCAGTATTTCCCAATTTTTTCAATTTTCCGGGCAACTAGTCTAATTTTTATTTCCCAAAAAAACCGGTCTATTACGAATATTTAAGAAAATAACCAAATCGGTCCAGCCGTTCTCAAGTTGTGCGCTTACCAACGAATAGCAATTAATTTTTATTTATAAGAAGATTTTCAGAAAACATTATGTATCAAGATTAGTTCAGTCGATGGGCGTAACATTCAAAATTTGACTTTTTTTAATGTTTTAACTGGGATTCGAACTCAGGTACCTCTTTCACTCACCACTTGGCTATACTTTCTATAACATAATAAAAACCCATTTTATGAACACAACATCCGATATTTCTGATTATTTTTTTAATATGTGAAATTAAATACGTTGTTAACGAGAGATAAACACAACAAAATGATGATGGTAACCTTAATTAAAATGTAAAGAACAAGCTTCTGTCCGCGGTTTCACCCGCGTGGAAATAGATCCAAAAAGAAATAATCCCGTGGCTGTATAGAAAGTAGTATATTTTATGTCATTCTCTGACCCCTAAACCACTAGGTATGCAAAAAAACATGTCGATCCCGTGAAAAACAAAAACAATTTTAAATAATTTTTTTCGGGATAAAAAGTATGATGTGCTATTCCAGCTACAAATAAGAAAAAGTATATTCCAGACTATAATCTATCTCTGTGCCAAATTTCATCCAGATCCGTTCATCCATACAAACTTTTGCGTTTATAAAATAAATACTGTTATGAATAAAATACGTTGAAATATGAATAGAGATTCAACTGATATTAAGACTAGCTTCCTTCTCGGTTTCGCCCGTGGAAAATTTTGAAATGTGACATAAAAGTTAGCCTATGTCACTATCTGGCCCTCCACTATTTCTCCGAAAAATAATAGCCCCGGTTTCGCAAGTAGAATGGACAACATTTCATTTTTTTAATCACCCATTTTTATTACTTTAATTAAAATATATTAAAAAATAAGTTACACGTATTTTTCTATTTTATTTTTGGTTGAGTTTTTATATTTTTAATTTAATTATGAATTTTTATAAATTATGAGGACTTATAAACCATAGCTAGGACTAAAATTAAGAAATATAAACTGTCACCCAAAGAAAGTGACAGATAGTGTCAGTCAAGCCACAGAGTATACGTTATAGAAATGCAAAGAGTATAATATACCGTGTTAAAAATAGGTGTTGCCGTAGCCGGAACTCAAATCGCCTACAACATTATTCATAATGTATATAATAATACTAGCTTTTGTCCGCGGTTTCACTCGTAAATATATTTCCTGTGATAGCCCATTCGAAACTAGCAAAACTTCCAAAAAAATATTATATATAAGAAGTATTTTTATAATTATATTTAAAGAATAATTATTAATTTAGCTTTAAATGGAATAAAAATGGGTAAAATTAATAGAGGGCAACACCTGAGTTCAATAACTAACAACTCTGCCAACAGACATTAGTATTTTTAAATTAGAGGGTTAGCACAGATTAGGGCACCTATTAATCCTTAATTTTCAATATTTCAGTATTTTTAAAATAACTCGAAAATTAAAGGATATAAAAAATTAAAAAAATGAAAAATAAGCTTTCTAGCATGTAATCTCCAAACGGTTTTCGAATTTTGGTACCTTACGAAAAATGAAATGTTGTCCATTGGCCACACATCATAGGTGTGATTTGCATAAAGTGAAAACTCATTTAGGCGCGTTGAGCAATTTTTGGTAATCTCTAGACGGCGTTATTATGCGTTATAGTCTTATAAATCTTAATAATTTACAAATTATTAAATTAAATTTTTTGATACCACAATTAACTTAAAAAAAACCAGTGATATTTCATAGTTTTCAGTTCTGTCGGCAGTACCCATGACTTCCTATACCTTTTTTGTTTTTGATTGGAACGTAAAAGGGTAATTTTTGTGCAAACACAATTTTGCCTTGGACAGAGCTGCATATAAGGTAAGCAGAAGTAGGTAGAGATTATCCCAAAAAATAACTCTGCCACTTTTAGATACGCGAAAATAGAATGAGTTAGGGTTTTAAGGGTTCCAGGTTACCCAGCGAAAGACCCCTCGTTTAGCCGATGGTATTTGTGAGGTATATTTAGATGGAAAATATTTAGAAGTGTGGTTTTTCGGATTATGTACATACGCTTTTAATTAAAAAATCCATTGGTACATGGCCGAGATTCGGGATAGGTTAATACCAGACGTCTCAACCAGTTCTAGGAAAAAAGGTATATCAAGGTACAGATGATCCAAGTAGTGCTTCAGAAAGAAACTTTTCAAAAAAATCAAGAGAAACTAGTTTTACCCGGGTAGACAGACATCCGGGCTTGTTAGTGAGGTCTTCGATAGTACAACCTACTTCCTGAAAACCGCGCCAACTTTTCAGAATCCCGACAACTTATACTCATTCGTATCTTCGATAGGAAGGCGACGTCAGACTTTGCCTTTTTCGAGATAACTTGTGAGCAAAGTTTTGGCGAAATTGAAATTTTACAATTTCATGAACTATTTGAATGATAATTTACTGAGTTTAGAGAGCGGCAGAGTAGAAAATGTGGATTTATATGTAGAAAATTATCTTTCCCGCTTTGTAAAAGTAAGAAGATAAGAATTTTCAAAAATAAGACATTTTTTGCGAGATAAAAAGTACCTAGCCTATGTGTCAGTTCCCTGCTCCACTATCCTATCTCTGTGCAAAAATACGTTAAGACGAGAAAACGGCAAACAAACAAACACACACACTTTCGTATTTCTAATATTAGGTATTTATATTTCATAATTCACATATCACGTAGCTACGTAGAAGTCTTCATTTTATTATCGACATTAATCCTATGCTAACAAGGTGCACAATCATAAAAATCGCACCTAAAATTACATCATTCAATAATTAAAAATGTCGCCCCAAACTGATGAAAATAATAGACCAATTAAGTCCTTGTGATTGACAGCATTCAGTTGCAGCCAACGTCGGACGAGATCCATTACTTTAAGGGCCCTCCTCACACGTCCTACGTTACAATGGGTTTTGCCCTTCTTTGTCCCTTTTGAGGAGAATTAATCGCAAGAGGATCGCCTTAATTGATGGACGAGTCATTGGCAGGCGACAAAATGTTCGTGGTTCATGTGGAAAACTATTTAATGGTGAAGCGACGTTTTTATGACTTGCGAACGAAACTAAGTGTTGTCTGTGCTTTCAACTTAAGAACTACATGAAAGCGACAAGGCTATTATGACTATATAAACTGTACGTCTGCCTTTTAGTCTAGGAATTTACTTGTGGAGATTCATACCCTAAACTTTAAACAAAATCATAGGTTAGGAAAATTTAAATAAAAAATCGGGATTACAGCTCTCCTCTCGAGAAAATAATTTGGGAAATATTTGTTTACAATTAAATGATCCGAAAAGTCCATCTTTAGTCAATAGACACAACAACCTAAAAAGAATAGACAATATAAATTTCGCAATAAAATATTCTTTATGTGTTCAAATCGAGTGAAATTGGACTTACCTAGCTGCTAGGAAAATTAATCAAATTATTTGAAAATCAAACTGGCCTAGACACCATATTGTGTCTACGGGAGGCCACGTAAATGCTACTCGCACTGAAAATTTCCCATTCCGGCCGCCATAAAATCTAGGCGGGTCATTTGTTATAGGAATTGGACGAATCTGTGGTCAATTTCGGTGGACCATACGGCGGCGAGCCGGTGATTGGACCAGTGGGTACCTTTATGTTTAATAACATTTTGATTGTTACTGTTGCTCTCCTTTGGGCCGAAGCGTGATGCTATTCTATATCTATATATATAAAAGAAAGTCAGTTAGTTACACCATTTATAACTCAAGAACGGCTGTAGCGATTTGGCTGAAAATTGGTGAGGAGGTAGCTTAGAGCCAGGAGACGGACAAAGGATAGTGGTAGGGGTTGGAATAGGGGTAGCTAAATAATTATAATTTATAATTATGAATATGTGGCGTCATCTTGATTTTTACATATGTACTAAAATTTATTTGTAAAACGTCAATAGATGGCGCTAAGAAAGTCGTATTAGTTACACCATTTATAACTAAAGAACGGATTTGGGTGAAAATTGGTGGGGAGATAGCTTAGAGCCAGGAGACGGACATAGGATATAGTATAAACTGCCTTCGGGATATATAACGCGACAAGTAATTTTCAAATCTGACAGTAATTCGTGAGATTGGCGCATTCAAACATAATAATTTATACAAACTACTTAGCTTTATTTGCGCAAATACTCTCAAACATTGTTAAAATATAAAACGAACTCATAGACTTTATTTGATAGTTTAACTGAAAAATCTTTACACTGTGAAACAGACCCTTAGCTTTCAAAGTTACACTAAACTTTATGTTCCTCTCAGTACTAAGTTATAAAATTAATAACCCGCAGGATCGGGTAGCGATATCTATTCCATTCTTACAAGTTCTCAAAACTTTCATTCAACAATTCAATGAATTTCTTTGCACTCCCGTCTCTAGAACATTATGATGAAAAATATTTGCTAAACTAGCAAAGTTTTATTTAATTTTCAATTTAGTTGGAAATATTGAAATTGATCTGTGGCAATTTGCTCTTTTTATTTTGGATGTACTAGATACTTGGAGTAGATTAGAATAAATTACGCCTAAACTGACAACGAGAGGAAGGAATGAAATATTCAACAAGCATTTTTTATACCATTTTATTCAAGGAACAACAATTTCAAAATGGGATTACTCTATTAATTTTCATCCAAAATCAGCTCATTCGTTTCTACATAATTTAATAACATTAGGACCCAACTAAGACAAATACATAATTATAAAACAAATTCCCCCGCTGTCTGTCTGTCTGTTTGTAACCTTTTCATGTAAGAACTACTGGACGGATTTTGATGCGGTTTTAGATAGGTTGATTCACCGGGAAGGTTTACGAGTATTATACATGGACCTATTATGTTTAGGAGCTGAGCATTAACAGTATAAGAGAATCAAATCAGGGAAATAGTTAGCCCCAGCTAGTTTTCATGGCGTATGCTGTCTAATCCGTCAGAGATATAACAGAACGATGTATGAATGAATTGTGTAGATTAAAATAATCTATAAGAAAATCCGAGATAGCATATAACTATCTCAAATACATAAGTAGTTATAAGTGTATTTATGTAGGTATTCAAATTGTTGTAAACCCATATTGTACCCGTACGAAGCCGGGGTCGGGTCGCTAGTCAGTGATAAAATAAAAATATGTATGTGTATCTAGAATCGTCTTATTCAAATTTATTTCACTTTATTAGTTACTAGCCTTCCGCCCCCGGCTTCGCCCGTGGATATATTTGAACGAAATAAAATATAGCGTATGTCACTCAGGGATATCGAAGCTTTCTATTGGTAAAAGAATTTTCAAAATCGGTTCAGTAGATACAGAGTTTACCCCATACAACCTCATAAACTCACAAACTTTACCTCTTTATAATATTAGTATAGACTACGCTATTGAATACTTGTTTTACAAAAGAATCAATTACAGGGAAATAAAAAGTTGTGCAATATTCATAATTCCCTATCGGAAATGTCATCTTATTTACGAGCGAGGCAATAAAAATTTTTCGTCAAACGCACAAAAGGCTGAAAGTCAGTGAAATAAAATTTCAGCACACAGTTTATCACTTGCCATCATTTATCACAGAATAACTAGTGGGGCGGAATTGTGTACATCGCACTTTTGTACTGTTTTTTAATGCAGCACCGCGTCTACTTCCGGACGACATTCTACGATATTAAACTTAATAAAAAAGTATGTATTTACCTACAAAAATTGTGGACTGAAAAGTAAAAAAAATATTAGATTTCTTCGTAGAATTTGAAAACGGTTGGTTACAAAATTAAGTAAACATCTAAGATAGTAATCTCCTAAGATTAGTGAAATTGGGCGCCAAGAAGATTTTACTTTGGCACTAACCGTCTTCAAATTCGGTTAAAAAACATATTTGGATATATTTATGGTGTTTGGGAAGGGTGAGGTAAAACAGCTGTATATTCAAAATTTGTTTTTGTGTTTATTTGCTCTTCATTCACGTCAAATTAGAGCGTAAATCGATCTGTTTTACTACAAAAATATAATTTCAATATACTTATAAAATCGCCTCCAATCAAACGAAACATTTATCGAATATAATATTTATTTTTTATTTAAATAATCAGCAGGAGTTACACTTTAATTAATTTGTTTGAAAACTTTATGCTTTTCCTGTAAAATATAATAGGTCTATATTAGGTCTTTTTAGATAATAATTGAGTAAACTTTCACATTTACAGCCAAGTTATAAAACGATTTCTATAAACATCCCATTCGTTTACTAGAGATGTAAAAACCAATGTCAAAACGGCTATTTCATTGTCTATAATGCTATTTTTAATCGCCAAAGTTTCCCTTTTCTCCTTCATAAAAACACACAAAGTACATTCACGATAGAAGAGGCCATTTGGGGTGATATATTGGCGGCGCCAGTGTGACGCTATCATTGGTATAAACTGCAGACTACTTTGTTTAAATAACATCTAGTTTTCATTTAAAGTATGTTTATCTATATAAATAAAAATGAAATGCTGTTCATTGGTAAGGGCATTACTTGAGAACAGCTGGACCGATTTGGCTATTTTTTTAATGTTCGTAATAGTCTGAATAAGGTTTTTAGGGAAAGAAAAATTGGAAAATTTGCACGGAAAATTGGAAAAATCGGGAAAAGTTCTTATATCCACTTGCGAAGAGGCTGACATGAATTCACTAACTTACGCGGTACACCAGCATGGAAATATAATAAAAAATAAAAAATCTTCCGCTGGGTACCCTGGGACCTTAACACGGTTTCGGAAGCTGTAGGGTAACCCGTTAAGAAAGAAAAGGAATTGCCTCCTTTTAAGTACCCACTTTTATATGTTTCAATCCAGAACACAATCTATTTACCTTTCAAATTTCATCAAAATCCGTTCAGTTGTTGTGACGTGATTTTCATGTCTAAAGAAAAGTTTTATGAACAAAAAGTAAATCATCAATAACTACTTAAATTAACTGAGGTATGCGAAAAAAATATCGAATAGTGTTAAAAAAGGCACCCGTTCAAAAATCTATTAGGACCATGGCCTAAAGGTACTTTAATATATTCTGCAGAAAATGTCTTACGAGTTTTCTTACAAAAGGATGGTGAAAATAGGAAAAAATGCTATTCGAATCGGCGGCGTTTAACCTAACATTTCACTATGAGAAAATAATTTTCTCCGTTATTTCTCAGAGTTTTTGTTAAGAATGTTTAAATGTTTTAAGAAAGAGACACTTTTTGTTATAGCTTTAAATTTTTGTATATGACAAACGAAACGCTCATCAACAATTTGATGATGGTGATGAAATATGTATGTTAGATAGAATAGACTCCTAGTCCACCGGAATATAGACGTACCTAATTTAATTTAATTATAAGTCCACGAAAAAACTAACATAAGTATTGGCGTGGGGGTCAGTTGGACCCCAGTTTATTAAATTAATTTAAAATATAACTATTACCTATTTATTATGAGAAATAGAAAGAACTACTTGGTGCTAATTCAGATACTATTATTTTTACTGCAGTTTTGACATGAAGTAATATTAATTATTAAATAATAGTAGGTATAAAAATAATACAAATAAACCTAGTATGTGTGTATGTGATAGAAAGTAATATAAGTACTGGCGTGAAGTCTCGTGGGTCACAAATGCAGTCTCCAGCCACATGGTCATTCTCGTAACATAATAATGATGCAATGGCATAACTAAGAAAAAACCGAAAAGTTATTTCAATTCAACACGCGCTGGGGTTCAATGGACCCCACGCGATTAATTAAGGGTTAAATTGATATTGCAATGTAACATTTAGGATTTTGGATGTAATCTTCTTGGATTAACCCTAAAAATCCAATACAGTTATCACCAACCTGTCACGAAGTTATGGAATATACTTTATCTACAAAAGTTCCATGTCCGCAGTCGCAAGTAAGTTTGTCTTTGATTATAAGCCCGTGGAGAATATCTTTATCTGCCATGTTGACGAAAACTACCCTTTGGGATGTAAGAGGGTTCTATCAGAAGTTTTCCCAAAGTATTTCTGATTCGTGAACATTGCTGTTATTGAGGACAGAGTTTGTATTAATATTGTTTTGATTACCTAAATATATAAATTAAAATATAAAATTTCATCAAATTCTAGGACAAAAAAATTTAAATGTCAACATTTCTTATTTCAATTTTTCTTTAGTACATAGAACTATTTAATATGTTGGTCGAAATAAGTACAGCCTTTGCAGCGTAATTAAAAAAACTTGCGATTCTCGCAAATGTGTTAACGCAAAAGTTACCCAGCGTAAGTAAATTTGAGGTAATTTGAGGATAAAATAAATTTTTTATCCAAATTTTGATTATTTTGCTCGCTCAATTTCCGTTGTAGAACTGAAAATGACCATGCAAGTCACTGCATACAAAGATGGAAATGTGAAGAGACGTTAGCACGTGCGGCGTATGTAAATTGTTGCATCTTCTCACAGAAGGGATTCGGGAATACATTAACGGTACTACCTTACAATTTGTGTAACAAATACCTGTGGAATTAAGGACACCATTTTATAGTTTCTTTTTCATTCATTCTAGTTTTTACAATTTTAATTACCGTGACAAATTGTAAATATTCATCTAGTATTAAAAGAAAAAGGGACTTTTTGTTTGTAATTAAAGAACTCAAAAACTACTGGACCGATTTAAAAAAAACATTTTGCATTTGATAATCCAATTAACGGTATTACCTTACAATTTGTGTAACAAATACCTGTGGAATTAAGGACACCATTTTATAGTTTCTTTTTCATTCATTCTAGTTTTTATAATTTTAATTACCGTGACAAATTGTAAATATTCATCTAGTATTAAAAGAAAAAGGGACTTTTTGTTTGTAATTAAAGAACTCAAAAACTACTGGACCGATTTAAAAAAATCATTTTGCATTTGATAATCCAATTAACGGTATTACCTTACAATTTGTGTAACAAATACCTGTGGAATTAAGGACACCATTTTATAGTTTCTTTTTCATTCATTCTAGTTTTTATAATTTTAATTACCGTGACAAATTGTAAATATTCATCTAGTATTAAAAGAAAAAGGGACTTTTTGTTTGTAATTAAAGAACTCAAAAACTACTGGACCGATTTAAAAAAATCATTTTGCATTTGATAATCCAATTAACGGTATTACCTTACAATTTGTGTAACAAATACCTGTGGAATTAAGGACACCATTTTGTAGTTTATTTTTCATTCATTCTAGGTTTTATAATTTTATTTACCGTGACAAATTGTAAATATTCATCTAGTATTAAAAGAAAAAGGGACTTTTTGTTTGTAATTAAAGAACTCAAAAACTACTGGACCGATTAAAAAAAATCATTTTGCATTTGATAATCCAATTCTTGGTGAAGGTTATAAGCTATTTAACATCACGCTACCTACCCAACCTACCTAAGTAGCGGGCAGTTAAAGAAGAAAGATAAATAGAGGATCGGAAACTGGAGAGTGACATTTTTAATTCCGAAAACTTCCACGGGCGAGGCCGGGGCGTAAAGCTAGTAGATGATAAAGACATATTTTAGAATCTAGTCTTAAAATCGTAAAAAGTCGTTTTTATTTTATTAAACATCTAAATAACTAAGTAAACGTAACTTTAGTTATTATTCAAAATTGTGTGATATTGCGTAAAGTCCTTACGTGATGCCAGCCGTTTATTAATTGCAATTTTTAATGTAACTTTGAATTTTTATTTCTATCGAGAACATTTCAAGGAATCGCGGTTTTAGTCCATATGATGCTTAGTATATATAATTTATTTTTGATGTACATAACATCTTTTATCTAACTTTCCTGCAATCTGTGGGAGTGATTTTGAGAAAAGGGACGGAAGTGTGTAACAGAAAGCCGGGAAAGCGCGCGCTATTTGATTTGATGAATGAGCGCGCGCGGTGGTATAGTTGGCCGTCAGATGCCACCAACCCTTTTTCCGAGAGATTGGTACTGTCAGCCAACAGTTTATGCGTGTACCAAGGTGAGATGTCAGATGTTACACATCATATGCGACTACTGTAAGGCTCGCTCCTTTTAATATATATTAAGTACAAAAATAATGGTAGAGTAAGGCAACCCGTGAATAAGAAGAAGTATTGCCAAAACAGGAAACGTTTATGCGAAGCAATGTGAGGTAGTATCGACCCTTAACATTACAGATAGAAAAAATAAATGCATATCCGGGACAGATTGGTTCCTGACGTAACCACTAAGATGTAGATATTTCTAGATAGAAGTTATTTTAAACATTATCTTTACACAGGGGAGAAAACAATTGTGGATTCTCGTTTCGAGTTAGTGAAAACTCTTTACAAGTTATATTTGCGGGCGCGTGCTTCTGTACTTTCATAAGGTAACTTTTGCCACCGAGTGCTCGAGCAACATTCATTCCATACATTCACTTCTATATCTGTACAAATAAATAAAATCGAAAAATCTGCTTTCAAAGAATTACCTAATATTTTTGAATTATTTTTTTGCGTCCGAACCATTTTCCAGAAGAAACTTCAAATTAAAATCAATGAAAGTTTCAAACATTATAATAAATATTATATAAGTAAAGTTTTTTCCATGAAATGCGAATCCAAGTCGGTTGGTTGTATTGAACAGTCGGAATATTCACAATTCTTCAGGATTTTTGTGCTCCCGTCTACCATTACAGGAATAAGGCGTGAGGTATATGTTGTATGAATGTCAATAAAACGATGTAAGTGGTGTTCTATCATTCTACCAGACGGACGCAAATGTATGTAGGGTTGCCAGGTGTCCAGATAAAACCGGATATGGTTAGGCTTTCTGAACGCTTGTCCGGCCAAATTACACATTTGTCCGGTTTTTGTGGGTATACAAACAAACTGATTGCACAGCAAAATACTTACCTCGAAATATTATTATCGTATTGCACTACCCCTACGTGAAAGTCTAACCTACCTCTACGTACCAACAGGGTCGTACTTTCAATAATTTATTTGATGTAAATAAATTGACGTAGAATAAGTATTTTCTAATGTTAAATTAAAAATAACCCCTTTTGAATATTATAATACGAATTTTAGTACCTATTTAAGATAATTTACGGTTTTTATATTGTTGTGTAAAAAAATAACAAATTAATTTAATGAAATTAATTTTAAAGTTATCTATTTAATAAAATACGAATAAAATATTAGTATGTGGCATTTGGTTGGACTAATTTCGTGAAATGCGACGTAAATGTGTATCTAGAAGTAGCGAGAAGCACGCTATAAAAAATATTTTCCATGCAGCGTTGAAAAGAGTATTAGAAAAAGAAATAAATAGACAGAGGATTGTCTACAATTACAATTTAAGTTACCGAGGAAACCACTGTAAAACTTGTTCCTTTTTGTTATAATGCTTACTTTTGGAACGAAGTTCCTTATCGCGGGTTGGCGCGGTTTACGAAAAACCGTAAGAGAAAGAGACAAAGAGTATAATAATATAGGGGGAAAAGAGAGCCAACTCCCCTGTCAAAATGAAACCACATGAACGCTAGCGCCGCCAAGGGATTTATGGGTGAACTAATTATGCATACACATGTATACCTATTTTTATATATATATAACGAGATTCTCCTACTGATTTTACGACTTAGTAAGTAAATATTTCCAATTATTGGAATGAAGTTTTGGACCGAATTTTAGCCAGTGTGTTATTATTCAAGGCAATGGCACGTCAAGCCGATATTGGACAGGCAACCGGATGGCGAGTGGTAATCTAGGCCTTTGAGTGGTACAGAGTCCCCTGGTAGCGGCCAAAGTGACCCTAAATGGACAGGGGCGGCGATATGGGGGTGGGGCAAAATTGTTTTTTTTTTTGAAAAGGCAACCGGATAAAAATGAGGTAGCATTAAAGGAAATACCTTAATTATATAATAATTTTTTTTTGCCAACCGAAACACGCGGGCCGTTCTTGCACTAGCGAGTAAAAAAAAAGTGAATTGGCAACCGCTTCAAAATTAGTTACTTATTGACACCACCAAACGTTGGGAAAAAATTGCCATCCGATCCTGATGAGCAGTTTCGGAGAAACAACCCCTCAAAGTCGCAGAAAAACCCTTTTTTCGATTGTTTCAACAAAAATTTAATAAAAATTGTTCAAATCGGATGGCATTCGAAATTTATACTGTCCTAAGTACAAATAATGGTTGCCTGTCCAATATCGGCTTGACGTGCCATTGCCTTGAATATATTGTTATATAATTAATTATGCCAAACCTCGCGACACGTCCATATAGTTTTTTTAACAGTGTTCGGCTATAAACTGACTGGTAAAACCGGGTTTATGATTTCTAGTCCCGGCAACACTGTGTTTCCTCTATATCGAATCAGTGAACGTAACATACCTCACAAGGTTCATTTATATTCAAATGTTATTGCTAAGGGGGGGGCAACAGAAATTGTCCTCGAGATTCAAGATATAGGCGTTTTGTGTCGCTCCAGGAAACAGTATTGTGTTGCTTGTGACATACGTTTTTATAGATAAAATGAAATTTCATTTTTAGGAAAAAGCTTCGGGGTGTGTGACACGTATGAAAGCATGTGTCAGCATTGTAAAGTAGCAAATGGAAATTTTGGTCTTTTATTTGATGTTTTGTGGGAAAAAATATGATTTAATTTGACTATTTTGACTATGGAAACGGATGGATAGTGTAATTGGGAGAGGTACGAGCAAAATTTAAACCGAAGGACCCGGGTTCAATCCTAACTGAAGCAAAAAATTTCATTAACAACTAGCTTTTCGCCCGTGGAGTCTATATTAACATTCATCCCCTATTATGGCCTTGAGTTCATTCAAAAATCCCATAGAAAAAAGAACTTTCAGTTTTACTCGGATTTTCCAATTTTCCGAGAATTTTTTTCAATTTTTGTTTTCCTAAAAACCTTATTCAGACTATTACAAACATTTAAATAAAAATAACCAAATCGGCCCAGCGGTTTACAAGAGATTCGCCAACGAACCGTAATTATTTTTTATTTATATAGATATGTCCTTTAATTGACTTGTCTTTGCTTCGGAGGGAACATAAATATGTTAATGAAGTTAATCCAGATAAATTAAGTGCAGCAACAAGTTTGCCACTTGTTCTGTTTAAAACTGGACATTGTTAAAAGGCGACCTAGGTGTATTGATAAAATAAAAATATATAGATATGTGACCATCACTTTTTTGTGACACCTAATTTATTATTGTCCGTCGCATTCATCAACGATGTCGTTACACACGTACGCCACTGAGTGAAAACATAAATTTATAGACCGTTAATATAATTAAAATACCATCTTAAGTGTTTCGCGGGTGCACAAATCACTCAAGAACAAAAACTAAATTAGTGTTGTCACGTGTGGTTTAGCTGCGGCGTGACGGACCGGATCTTTTTATGAAATGTTAGGACGTAACGTATCTATATTCGTTTATCAAAGCCTAGGTGTACTTTTATTGACCACATAAAAGAATATTGGTTTAACATACGAAAAAAATGGCATTCGATTGTCTCTGCCTACCCCTTTTGAGATAAAAGACGTGATGATAAATACATAAATAGAATAAATATTTCATCAAGAGAGTCAGTAGACTAATCAATTATAGCTAATGCAATTTTTGTGTAGACGGGATGCGCTAATTAATAAAAATTAGGTCGAATTTCTATTTTAAATATTTATTGGACTAATTGACACTAATTGAGTTATGACTTTTTATACTTATATGAATTTCAAAAAGATATAATTGCACTTATTTCGTTTGCTAACGTTTTAAGACAAGCAAATGACTCCACAGTCTGGTTATAGGCAATAGTGGTGATGCAACTGATTTTTGAAATTTCGCATGAAGGATACCAAGGGTGTCTGACACAAAATACTCTTATCATTCACTAGATTTCCGCTCCCGGCTCTAAAATATAGTCTTTGTCACTCAGGGATATCGTAGCTTTCTATAAGTGAAAGAATTTTTAGAATTGGTTTAGTAGTTTTTGAGTTTATTCATTACAAACAAACATACAAAAAATCAAATTTTACCTCTTTATAATATTAGTATAGATATATCTGGGAGTATACATTCATATCATAGAAACAAATAACCATTCCGTAACATTTTTTCGGTAAGAACTTTAAGACAGGATTTTTGTTTAGGTTTTCCTGGAAACTATACAAAAAGCCCTGTATTCCTTATTTTTTTTCAAAACTTTGGACTCTGTATTTCTTATATTTGATATGTCATATGATGCCCTAGAAAAAAAAATCCACAAAATTAATCCCCAAATCGATATTCAATTATTAACGCTATACGTCCGTGATTTAGTTATGAAACTCTATATATATGTACCAAGTTTCAACATTTTTGACCTGTAGATTCGGAGAAAGTAAGCTGTGACAGACAAACATATACATGAGTGATCAGTATACTGTCTATACAATAATATCAATGGCGTAATCCTACTGAATAAAATTTATACTTTGATTTATATTGTACTAGCATTCCGCCCCCGGCTTCGCCCGTGGACATTTACGAACAAAATAAAATATACCCTATAATTCGTATCTAATTGTAGCTGACCGAAATGAATAATATTCGATCTCTTTGGCTGTATAAAGAGTTCCTTTTTAAGAAGATTTTGATTTGACACATTCTTTACTTTATATTTGATAGCTGTTTCCCACGACTTCTAATTTCAAAATGTTGGCAAACATATACACTTCATACACTGCCCACCCCGTTCCCGTCGTCATGCCGTGATAATAAAAAGTATCCTATGTTACTTCTAATACCTCCAAGAATATATGTGCAAAATTTCATGATGATCGGTTAAGTAGTTTTTGCGTGAAAGCGTAACAAACAAACTTACATTCGCATTTATATTAATAGGGATAAACTGAATATATTATAAGGATAAATTCATAATTATTTTTTTCGCTGATTATTCATAATTTTAGCCTAAAACTTCAAATAAATTTAGCCAACCTCATAAATATTTATCTAAGTTATATAGCGTAGTAATAAGGCAAGTAAACAAGTAGGTACCTGTTAGACATGGGTTCTTTTTGACGAAGGTTCAAATACTTACCTGAAAACAAAGTAGACCAACGAATTACAATAAAGCCTTTTATCACATACAAGCTTCATATAAAAACAAAGTCAAATGTATAATTTACTATAGATTTATGCCACGGCTTCGTCCGTGGAGCCCATATTATGGTCTTGAGTTCATACAAAAATCCCATAGAAAAAAGGACATCTTTCCCGAATTTTCCAGGCAACTTTTCCAATTTTTCTTTCCTTAAAAACATATCTAGACTCATACAAACATTATAAAAATAGCCAAATCGGTCCAGCCGTTCTCAAGTGATGCGTTTATACGAAATTTTCACAAATACGAAAATGGCGTACAAAATAAGTAGGGACTTACTTAAAAAAGCCAGCGGCCCGCGTTACCCAGATCTTTGTATGGAGAGCTATGCCTAAAACTTTGTATGTATTGGATGTCCCCAGGGTACCAATCAGAAGATAAAGTATGTTTACTTGTGGTTTGGAAGAACTTAAACGTATATCTTCAGCTCTAGACCCATTAATTAAAGCGACAGACTAGCTACTTGCCTCTTGGAGAATGTATAAGTAACTTAGCGAATGAAATAGAAACATATAATATAGAATAGATAACTTTAAATGTATGGAAAGGTAAGGCAACCCGTGAAAAAAAAATGTATGGATCCGACTAAAATACAACCGAATGAAATTGTCCTTCTTCACAAGTTATCGTCTACCCATACCCTGTAGATAACGCTGAAAAAAATGGCGAAGTAAATTTTTTGAGGTTAGGCCCGGTTGTTGTTTTTCAGATTTTCGTTTATTCGATTATTTAAGTAGTTAAAATGCATAAATTAAGCTTCTTATATATACTTTTATATATACTTTTCATATAATTATTATAATTCGGTTATAAGTTTCAGTATATAAAATTATGAGAATAGAATACTAGCGTTAGTACATTGTCTAAAGGGGCTGTTCTGTTCAATATGGTAAACTCGCTAAAAGTGGACATTGTGTCCGCATGCGTCCGTATAAAGCCGGGCATTATAGGGCTTTTTGTATGCTTTTCTTGCAGGTACTATATCAGGTTTTTATACCAGCTCCGGTATCCGGATACGAGGGTCACCTTTTAAAAACCCTAAAAAATATATTTTATATTTTATCTCTAGGTATATTTAAGGGTCCTGCCTTGTTAACCAAATGAATGTCCGGCCAAACTGACTTTTAGTCCTGGCAACTCTATACTGGCGTGTTTATGTTTTGGTTCAAATAATAAAATAAAAAAAGGTGCGTCGGTGGCCCACGGGTTCAATTTCGGATACCGGCCATGTACCAATGGGTTTTTTTATAATTAAAAACTTATGTACATAATCCGACAAACCATTAGAGGCTTTTTTATGTAATACATCAACAAAACTGGCCACTTTACAAATACCATCGGCTAAAAGAGGGAGACTTGGTCTTCCGCTGGGTATCCTGGAACCGTACACTAAAAATTTTTTCTAGTTCTACTATATGCTTAGGTAAGATGAAAAATGTAACTCACCCTACCAAATACAAATAAAAGCAACATTTCTTCAAAGGCCCACGCACACATAATTTATTTATCCTCTTGAAAATTACAAAAGACTTTTGTGTGAGTTTCGGGTAGTACCATGTTCGTGACGTCATTACGTATTGGTTTACATACTGCCTCGATTATATATTTACTAGCGATTCTGGCCGGCTTCACCCGTACTATAATAATTTAGGTAGATATGTTTTTCTTCGCAATTTATATTGTATACGTCTACATCATGATAGATTTAATGCTATCACAGATTTTTCATATTAGTGAAATAAAAATTATTATATATTTAAATAAATCTCACAAGTAAACTATTATTTTATTGTCCATATATAAGGAGATCTATGTGGACAAAAAATCCATATGAATCCCACAGGGGATTCTAGCACAGGATTCAAGTGGACAGAGGGGATATTTTGTCAGAAAACCTCACAAAACTTTTAATCAAAGTTTTCAAGCAATCAGAGGAATTGTAGGTATAAATGCATAAAAGATGAAAAAATAAATATTCATATAATTCTAAATAATTATTTCTTGAATTATTTTGTAAAATCTCCAAGTATTAGGCAGCATTACATGAGACTGAGATTCATAATATAAAGAGTGATAACCGCATAAAAAATCATTAAAAGTGCCCACTCATTCGTCCAATCGCCGGCGCGTCTCCTCCTCCAATTCTTGTAACGCCTAGATCGTCTGGTGGCCGGAATGGAAAATTTTCGGTGCGATGCCGGACCAATTTTTAGCGTATTCAATCATACAAACCAGGTAACTACCCAGGCAAGTAGACAGACAATCAGTTTTATTTCCGTTTTGTTTAAGTACGACCGCCAAATCAAATCAAATCATCAACTGCCATAACTTTGAATGGATTTATTAAAGGTTTTGGTACGTTACCTGCATAAAATACTGCACATTATAGTATGAAATCAGTCTATTTAGCAGATACATAACTTATTAAAACTACAATGTTGCATTGGTTCATTATAAGCAATACATTTAAATTTGCATAATTAACTTTATCATTACTGTTTTATTAATATTGCACAATATTCTACCCAATGGGTAGATTTATATTTTAATTGCGACCTAGATATTTGCAAGGAAAAAATTGTTTTAATCAGTGATGAACTACCACTAGCTAGACTATATTTATTTTTTAGGGTTTCGTGAATTCGATGAAAAAACGTGTCTGTCAGTATGTATGTCTATCACAGCTTGTTTTCTCCCAATCTACTAGACGAAAAAAGTTAAAATTTAGTCAATATGTAGTGCCTTATGACCCAATCACAGACATATAGCGAAAATAATTTTGATTTTGAGGGTTAATTATGGGGTAAAATCAAAAACTTAATCGAAAATCGTGTCTTAAAAGTTCTCACAAAAAAAAAATTTTTGAAACCCTCCAGCGAGCTGTTCTTGGCCAATTTTTATTATTTATTTATTTATTTAGGAGAAATGGAAGACTGACAAATTGTATATAAGTACATAAATTAATAAAAAAAGTCGGTTCTGCCCACCACTTCTCAAAGTTTTACATTTCGAATCCCTATAAACAATTAAGTTAATTTTGTACGAAAACAAAGCCAGTTTTGTTTCAAGTGAGGATTGACCCTGGGATGACTGCTACCTGCCCAGTAACAGTGTTCACTGTTTGCTAGTAGCCCATATTAAAAAGAACAGGTATCAAGCCTGTTTCCGTATTTAATGGTAGGTCCATTACGACACTTCTTTAACCTACTCCCTGAAGCACGTGAAATTAAGGAAATTGGTGCTTAAATTTTTTATCACGAATGAGAATTGAACCTGAACGTAGTTTAAAGTCCATCTGTCTATCTATCATCACGCCTTTCATCCCAAGAGAGGTAGGCAGAGACAATCGAATGCCATTTGTTACGATCTTGACACACTTCTTTCGCTTCTTTTATATTCATCATACCTTTCATACATGCTCGGCGATTGTGTGTACTTTTAATATTTCCATCGATCAATACATTTTTATATGTTCAATAAAAGTACACCTAGGTCGCCTCTGCCAGCATTTCCTTTCACTTCAGCCATATAAAACTTTTTAGTCAATATTTCACCCTTCATTATTTCAAAGTGTCCAAACCAGCGTAAATTACTTTTCTTCATTTTAGTCACAGCATTATCTTTCACTCGGCATTCTTCTCTTTAAAGTCCAATGTTTACCAATTACGCTATAGACTCTATTAATAAACAAAACCTATTGAAGTAAAGCGAGCGTATCATTAATTAAAAGATTAAAATCTATAGCAGATTGGAAGGTAGCTAAACCTCATTTCAGAGGCGGACTGTTGCGGTCGTGCCTGAAAATATTGCTGAACTTTAAGACAGGATTTTTGTTTAGGTTTTCCTGGAAACTATACAAAAAGCCCTGTATTCCTTATTTTTTTTCAAAACTTTGGACTCTGTATTTCTTATATTTGATATGTCATATGATGCCCTAGAAAAAAAAATCCACAAAATTAATCCCCAAATCGATATTCAATTATTAACGCTATACGTCCGTGATTTAGTTATGAAACTCTATATATATGTACCAAGTTTCAACATTTTTGACCTGTAGATTCGGAGAAAGTAAGCTGTGACAGACAAACATATACATGAGTGATCAGTATACTGTCTATACAATAATATCAATGGCGTAATCCTACTGAATAAAATTTATACTTTGATTTATATTGTACTAGCATTCCGCCCCCGGCTTCGCCCGTGGACATTTACGAACAAAATAAAATATACCCTATAATTCGTATCTAATTGTAGCTGACCGAAATGAATAATATTCGATCTCTTTGGCTGTATAAAGAGTTCCTTTTTAAGAAGATTTTGATTTGACACATTCTTTACTTTATATTTGATAGCTGTTTCCCACGACTTCTAATTTCAAAATGTTGGCAAACATATACACTTCATACACTGCCCACCCCGTTCCCGTCGTCATGCCGTGATAATAAAAAGTATCCTATGTTACTTCTAATACCTCCAAGAATATATGTGCAAAATTTCATGATGATCGGTTAAGTAGTTTTTGCGTGAAAGCGTAACAAACAAACTTACATTCGCATTTATATTAATAGGGATAAACTGAATATATTATAAGGATAAATTCATAATTATTTTTTTCGCTGATTATTCATAATTTTAGCCTAAAACTTCAAATAAATTTAGCCAACCTCATAAATATTTATCTAAGTTATATAGCGTAGTAATAAGGCAAGTAAACAAGTAGGTACCTGTTAGACATGGGTTCTTTTTGACGAAGGTTCAAATACTTACCTGAAAACAAAGTAAACCAACGAATTACAATAAAGCCTTTTATCACATACAAGCTTCATATAAAAACAAAGTCAAATGTATAATTTACTATAGATTTATGCCACGGCTTCGTCCGTGGAGCCCATATTATGGTCTTGAGTTCATACAAAAATCCCATAGAAAAAAGGACATCTTTCCCGAATTTTCCAGGCAACTTTTCCAATTTTTCTTTCCTTAAAAACATATCTAGACTCATACAAACATTATAAAAATAGCCAAATCGGTCCAGCCGTTCTCAAGTGATGCGTTTATACGAAATTTTCACAAATACGAAAATGGCGTACAAAATAAGTAGGGACTTACTTAAAAAAGCCAGCGGCCCGCGTTACCCAGATCTTTGTATGGAGAGCTATGCCTAAAACTTTGTATGTATTGGATGTCCCCAGGGTACCAATCAGAAGATAAAGTATTTTTACTTGTGGTTTGGAAGAACTTAAACGTATATCTTCAGCTCTAGACCCATTAATTAAAGCGACAGACTAGCTACTTGCCTCTTGGAGAATGTATAAGTAACTTAGCGAATGAAATAGAAACATATAATATAGAATAGATAACTTTAAATGTATGGAAAGGTAAGGCAACCCGTGAAAAAAAAATGTATGGATCCGACTAAAATACAACCGAATGAAATTGTCCTTCTTCACAAGTTATCGTCTACCCATACCCTGTAGATAACGCTGAAAAAAAATGGCGAAGTAAATTTTTTGAGGTTAGGCCCGGTTGTTGTTTTTCAGATTTTCGTTTATTCGATTATTTAAGTAGTTAAAATGCATAAATTAAGCTTCTTATATATACTTTTATATATACTTTTCATATAATTATTATAATTCGGTTATAAGTTTCAGTATATAAAATTATGAGAATAGAATACTAGCGTTAGTACATTGTCTAAAGGGGCTGTTCTGTTCAATATGGTAAACTCGCTAAAAGTGGACATTGTGTCCGCATGCGTCCGTATAAAGCCGGGCATTATAGGGCTTTTTGTATGCTTTTCTTGCAGGTACTATATCAGGTTTTTATACCAGCTCCGGTATCCGGATACGAGGGTCACCTTTTAAAAACCCTAAAAAATATATTTTATATTTTATCTCTAGGTATATTTAAGGGTCCTGCCTTGTTAACCAAATGAATGTCCGGCCAAACTGACTTTTAGTCCTGGCAACTCTATACTGGCGTGTTTATGTTTTGGTTCAAATAATAAAATAAAAAAAGGTGCGTCGGTGGCCCACGGGTTCAATTTCGGATACCGGCCATGTACCAATGGGTTTTTTTATAATTAAAAACTTATGTACATAATCCGACAAACCATTAGAGGCTTTTTTATGTAATACATCAACAAAACTGGCCACTTTACAAATACCATCGGCTAAAAGAGGGAGACTTGGTCTTCCGCTGGGTATCCTGGAACCGTACACTAAAAATTTTTTCTAGTTCTACTATATGCTTAGGTAAGATGAAAAATGTAACTCACCCTACCAAATACAAATAAAAGCAACATTTCTTCAAAGGCCCACGCACACATAATTTATTTATCCTCTTGAAAATTACAAAAGACTTTTGTGTGAGTTTCGGGTAGTACCATGTTCGTGACGTCATTACGTATTGGTTTACATACTGCCTCGATTATATATTTACTAGCGATTCTGGCCGGCTTCACCCGTACTATAATAATTTAGGTAGATATGTTTTTCTTCGCAATTTATATTGTATACGTCTACATCATGATAGATTTAATGCTATCACAGATTTTTCATATTAGTGAAATAAAAATTATTATATATTTAAATAAATCTCACAAGTAAACTATTATTTTATTGTCCATATATAAGGAGATCTATGTGGACAAAAAATCCATATGAATCCCACAGGGGATTCTAGCACAGGATTCAAGTGGACAGAGGGGATATTTTGTCAGAAAACCTCACAAAACTTTTAATCAAAGTTTTCAAGCAATCAGAGGAATTGTAGGTATAAATGCATAAAAGATGAAAAAATAAATATTCATATAATTCTAAATAATTATTTCTTGAATTATTTTGTAAAATCTCCAAGTATTAGGCAGCATTACATGAGACTGAGATTCATAATATAAAGAGTGATAACCGCATAAAAAATCATTAAAAGTGCCCACTCATTCGTCCAATCGCCGGCGCGTCTCCTCCTCCAATTCTTGTAACGCCTAGATCGTCTGGTGGCCGGAATGGAAAATTTTCGGTGCGATGCCGGACCAATTTTTAGCGTATTCAATCATACAAACCAGGTAACTACCCAGGCAAGTAGACAGACAATCAGTTTTATTTCCGTTTTGTTTAAGTACGACCGCCAAATCAAATCAAATCATCAACTGCCATAACTTTGAATGGATTTATTAAAGGTTTTGGTACGTTACCTGCATAAAATACTGCACATTATAGTATGAAATCAGTCTATTTAGCAGATACATAACTTATTAAAACTACAATGTTGCATTGGTTCATTATAAGCAATACATTTAAATTTGCATAATTAACTTTATCATTACTGTTTTATTAATATTGCACAATATTCTACCCAATGGGTAGATTTATATTTTAATTGCGACCTAGATATTTGCAAGGAAAAAATTGTTTTAATCTGTGATGAACTACCACTAGCTAGACTATATTTATTTTTTAGGGTTTCGTGAATTCGATGAAAAAACGTGTCTGTCAGTATGTATGTCTATCACAGCTTGTTTTCTCCCAATCTACTAGACGAAAAAAGTTAAAATTTAGTCAATATGTAGTGCCTGATGACCCAATCACAGACATATAGCGAAAATAATTGATGATTTTGAGGGTTAATTATGGGGTAAAATCAAAAACTTAATCGAAAATCGTGTCTTAAAAGTTCTCACAAAAAAAAAATTTTTGAAACCCTCCAGCGAGCTGTTCTTGGCCAATTTTTATTATTTATTTATTTATTTAGGAGAAATGGAAGACTGACAAATTGTATATAAGTACATAAATTAATAAAAAAAGTCGGTTCTGCCCACCACTTCTCAAAGTTTTACATTTCGAATCCCTATAAACAATTAAGTTAATTTTGTACGAAAACAAAGCCAGTTTTGTTTCAAGTGAGGATTGACCCTGGGATGACTGCTACCTGCCCAGTAACAGTGTTCACTGTTTGCTAGTAGCCCATATTAAAAAGAACAGGTATCAAGCCTGTTTCCGTATTTAATGGTAGGTCCATTACGACACTTCTTTAACCTACTCCCTGAAGCACGTGAAATTAAGGAAATTGGTGCTTAAATTTTTTATCACGAATGAGAATTGAACCTGAACGTAGTTTAAAGTCCATCTGTCTATCTATCATCACGCCTTTCATCCCAAGAGAGGTAGGCAGAGACAATCGAATGCCATTTGTTACGATCTTGACACACTTCTTTCGCTTCTTTTATATTCATCATACCTTTCATACATGCTCGGCGATTGTGTGTACTTTTAATATTTCCATCGATCAATACATTTTTATATGTTCAATAAAAGTACACCTAGGTCGCCTCTGCCAGCATTTCCTTTCACTTCAGCCATATAAAACTTTTTAGTCAATATTTCACCCTTCATTATTTCAAAGTGTCCAAACCAGCGTAAATTACTTTTCTTCATTTTAGTCACAGCATTATCTTTCACTCGGCATTCTTCTCTTTAAAGTCCAATGTTTACCAATTACGCTATAGACTCTATTAATAAACAAAACCTATTGAAGTAAAGCGAGCGTATCATTAATTAAAAGATTAAAATCTATAGCAGATTGGAAGGTAGCTAAACCTCATTTCAGAGGCGGACTGTTGCGGTCGTGCCTGAAAATATTGCTGTTAGTAAAGTCAACAGTTCAGCATAATTTATAACGCTGCCTAGATCACACAATATTATAGACTGGGTTTTGTTTGTTTGCCTTTTGGGAATTCTTTAAAAAAATATAATCTGAAATTTTTATAATCTGAAAACATCAAAACTCAATTATTCTGCAACAAAATATGAATATGACAAAATATATATCATGGCCAATTTATTTGTCTCAAAGTTGATGTTTGATATATTTGAACATATTTTCACATCTAATGACGAAAAATATACAAAATAATCAAAATAAATATTTCTTTTAAAATTAGACTAATTTATTTATTTTGTAAAAGGCGCCATCTATTGGAGATCAGATTAACTATGACAACGATATTGACATAACTAATAGTGAGAAGTATTCGCACGGGTCATCTAGTAAATATTATTAAATTATTATAATTAAAGTTTCAAAACAAGATCCCAGCCATTTTAGTTGAATTTAGTTTCAATAAGTAGCAAAAATTCAAATGTGAGCATTTTGATTTAAAATTATGTTTGATCTGGATTTAGAGTGCCGGTAGACCTAGAGATAGATATTCAGGCATCCGCTTGTTAGTCTTTCATATTATCTGAACAAATAGCAGTGCACCGAAGCTCTGCTGAAATTCTAGATATTACGTATCCTTTACAAAACTCAATATGTGTGGCTGTAAAAAAAATCAAAAGCTAAATAATTTAAAAGAATATATGAGATGACATATAATATGACATTTAACATAAATTGACAAGTAATATCGCCAAAATAAAATGTTAATAAATTAAATAAATAATGTACTTATTTGATAAATCATTTTCATGTTTATTAACGATTAATGCATTTCAAATGGTGCTTATGTTGGTACTGTTATTACCATTTGTGAATATAATAACTCTGTCAAACGGAATACAGACATTAAAGGACGGGTATTTAAATAATAATTTATTTCAAGTATTCTCAATATTATATTTCTGTGCAGTGTTTTACTACGGCATAATAGAACCCACAAGGAAGCTGAACGACTTGAGAATCCCGAAAAATCTAAACGAGACGTCAGAGGAAAAATTGTCACGTATAGTAGAGACTACCAACGCTCAAAGAAATTATCTCTTAGGAGCATTTTCTTTATTCCTACTTCTCGTCTCCGTAAGATTGTTTGACTTTGTTATTTTCGCTGCAAAGCTACACGAGTTTTCAAACCTTATGAGCAGTTATAACATTGTTGATATAACTTATGAAGAGAGCGCTGTTAGAAATATTTCTGAAAGTACTTGTGTGGGAAATCCAGAAGAAGTTAACTGGCCCGCTATTGTAGAATTAAGCAAAACTGAACTAGAACGATTAAAATCGTTTTTAAAAGAAACATCTAGAACAAGGGCTGAAATTAAAATACCCACAGGAGAACTAATTGGGGGTAATCTAATTGAATTAGATGGTATAGTGGCTAAAGACAATATTAGCTTAATAGAATCACAATCATCTCGGAGCATAGAAAGTATAACAGATCCAACCTCACCTTTAACAAAAGTCAATAAAGAATAGTACCAAAGTAATAAAAAACGATTATCAAAAAATCATCTAGATTAAAATACCAAAAGAATAATAAATTGGAAATATTCAAATTTACTAAGGCTGTACAAGCCTATTAGAAATACAATTGCAAAGAAATGCTGAAAGTATAACTGGTGGTACATAGCACTTAACTAAAGTAAATAAAGAATTGTAAGTAGTATTTATTGAAAATGATTAATATATTTTCAGTGGTCTTAAGCATGTTTATGCTCGTGGAATTAATTTCCCTAATTGCACTGCTGAAGCCTATTAGAGAGCCTCGGTATATCAGAGATCTGTGGTGTAATTCGCAAGGTCAATTTAACTCCATTGCTATTCCTGTTATTGTATTTATGTTACTGGCTAATACTTTGTTTGGATTTCTTTGGGAATCGTTACACTATGAGAAGTTATTGAATGAAAATCCAGAATCTGCTTTAGTTTATGAGTTTCGTAAGAGCAATATTCTTATGTTCATGGTTTGCTTAGTGTTATGTATTTTCTTATTGATTGTAATTGAAAGACTGGTCAGTTTTTTAACTGTGATTGCTCGTTTGATAGAATTTGAGTTGATGTGCCGACATGCAATACTGACTCGTGATCCTACAGAAATGACAATTTTTTCTTTGAAGGAGCGTTAACTTATTTAAATATTTGTTGTAACGTTAATAAAAAGTTTGAAAAATTAAATTGTTTATTAATTGATTACTCCGTCCAGAAGAATGATAAAAGGATTTACATAGTTGAAATTACAGGAAATAGAGGGCGTCTTCAATGAACGTTTATTGAACACATTAATATTCGTAGTACTCACAATGGCCGGGCATGTATGAGAGGTGTCATGAATATCTGTACCTCCCGTGAAAAACGCTATAACTCGGCAAACCTCACTTTTCAGGAGAGCACTTTTAAATAAAAAAATATTTTAAAAATTCATATCTTTTTTATTTCACAAGTTGGAAATTTCAAATTAATTGTGTAGATTAAGTGTAATTCAAAGTTTACATTTTCTTATATTTTGAAGCCAATAGTGTAATAGGTCTTCTGAAAAAATTAAAAATGTTGAATTGTATCAATCAACACCAAATATTTTTATGTGTGTATTAATTCAAATGAATTCATATTCTTTTACACAAAAGTTATGGCATTAGTGAAAATTGATACTGTACTTGATTTAAGTACATTTATCATAAGTTAATAAACATATGCAAAGAATGTGTTAAAACAAAGTTTCATGATTTATCTGAAAACATAATTATTACGCCATCATAATTCAAATATTGTCATAAAAATTAAAGATAAATCATTTAGCAAATTTTTACTCATATTATTTCTAAATGTATAATGATGTATCTATACTTGTTTAGTATGAAATATTTCTACCAATATAGTGCATATTGATATAACTTGAAGTACTCATTTGAATATTTACAATAAAAATGATTTTACTCATTTAAACAAAGAAAACCAGTTCATATTTATAACAATTAAAAACAGTTATAATAAAAGATCTATGTACATTATCCGACAAACCGTACAAAGAGGCTTTTCCATCTATAATACCTCAACAGAGCTGGCCACTAGTTAGGTATAGCTTCAAAAATCATTGGCTGAATGAGGAAGACTTTGTCTTCCACTGGGTACCCTGGGGCCGGCACCGGTTCCGGGAGCTGTAAGGCAACCCGTGAAGAATAAACAAAGAAAACTTAAAGGAAAACAAGAAAAATAATTAAAAACGGCAAAAAATATAAAACGTCATTGCATGAAAATGAACAAAAATTTTGAAAGTGGTAGACAGGACTTCATTCTGAGTCTTCGTTAATGTCTGGGTCGGTATTTGGCATATCCCGAGTTATCAAATTATGATAAAAGTCGTATACTGCTGGATCGAGGAATTGCAATAATGATATTAGGTCTTTTTTCTTTTCTTTTGATATTGGAATTTGGGTTTTGCCAGTGTAACACATCGGTACCGTATTTATATTAACAAAATCATAAACTTTGTTTCTCTTTGAATAGTAAATTTTTTCAAATACACAATCTTCTCCAAATTGAGGACTGTATTCAAACACTGGGAAATTCCCTTTTTTATATTTCATATGTCTTACAGTTGACCAATTAAACTTTTTATTGTCAGTGTTTGTCTTTTTAATTGTCAAGAAATCTTTTGAAAATTGAGCGAAGTCGTAAAAGTCATCTATAGACATTTCAATTACAGAAAATTTTTGGATTTTTGTATATGCTATACGTACTAGCTGACACCAATCTCGTGGATGATGGATATTCATTGAAGTTCGTTTTTTTGCGCGTTCTATTAGCGCATGGTCACTATCCACCTCCATGTGAGTGTGGCCAGGAACTAAAAACTTATGTTCTATGCTTGTAAGACTTGTCGCATGTTTTAACGCTAATAGTAGCATAGAACTGACGATTGAATTTTTATTCTGCCCTGCACAGCTGTCAGAGTACATAATTATTTTTTCTGCTTTGGGATGTAATAGCGGTAATCTGTTAATAATAAATTCATAGAGACATGATGCAATTTGGTTCGCACCTCGAGCACCTGCCGACTCGGGCCACATATAACAATAAGCTCTGTTCGTTACAAAATCATGTATCGTTAAATTGAAAACCCATAACTGTCTCTTGTAAAATACTGAAGACGTATTTAATAAAGGTGTTGGTAAGCATTGTTGCAAGTCAAACGCTATTACACAAACTTTACCATCTTTTTCTCTGGCCCGTTCTTTATCTAACTTTTTTTCTTTATATGCGTTTTCGTAATGTAACTGATGTATTTCTAAATCTTTTATCCCATCGGCTTTTTCTTCTTCAGTAGTAGCAAATTTTATTTTATTTTGCAACAAATTACATTTATTGCAAGTATCGAGACTGGGTTTCTTAAACGAAAGATTAAGACTTTGAAATATCTTATTATAAATGGTCTTACTAACTGGATTTTCACACTCTTCCTTGTATAATTCATACATTTTTTGAAGGGACAGTTCACTACTTAAATATTTTTTAGACGTTCGTGCCCTAGTATAATGACTTTCATATGTGGGAAATTTCAAAATATGTGTCTTAATTTCTGTTAGCCTATTATCACAAATTTTCTTATAACTAGCTGCACGACCTCTTTCTGTCTTAGTTACATGTCCATATTTCTGAATTTTTTCACATATAGTTTGCAAGAAACGGGAACTCTCATTTAAAGTTTTTAACAAACATCCCTTACATATTTTGTATATATTAGTAAAATAAATTAACTTATATGTGTTACTATAAGCTCTTGTACGTTTTGGATTGACTTTACTGCTCTTTTTAAGTTTTATGTCAACCAACCTTTCAGTATACTTTGCTCTATCTTCGTAGGAGCCTAACTTCCAGTACTGTTCAAAGGTGTACTTTCTTATCTCTTCAGGGATGTTCTCGTTACATTTCATACGACAAACAGTAAGTGGAATAAAGATTTTTTCTTTAATTACTTTGCCAGATGTTGTTTCATAACTTCTACCAAGATTTCGTTTTATCTCTCTCTCTTTTCTATGTAGTCTCCGTTCTTTTAAGGATTTTCTGTCTTTTCTAGGTTTTCCGTCCTTATTAACTTTAATATTATCCCAGAATGAGCATCCAGGAGCAGGTTCAGCAACTGGTGTTCTCGGTGTTGATAAACCAATGCGTTCTGGGCTAATTGACATGCTAGAATCTGAGTCTCGGATAATTGTATTTACAATATTAGGGCCTTTTCGTTTTCTTACAGTAGCATCAGATTCAGACCCGTCTTCTGATTCATCTGTATCAGGTATGAAATTGTCATCACTTCCTGAACTGAAATCAAGGTCTTTTGGATCTAATATGTGAAATTCATTAATTTTTACTATATTAAAAACTGACACCAGAAGACTATCAAAAACAACTCTTACTACTAACTGCGCTTCGGTGGGCACTTCAATACAAGCAACGTTATCATCTGGAGTATTATATAATAAAGAATCTATATTTTGAACACAATAAGAGAGTATACTGGAGCTAGAAACAGGAACAATAATTTTATCTATACGAGCTTCACTATTATTTAATTTTATTAAGTCTTCTTTAAAACTATCCTTCAATATAGTTGTATTTCTCTCCTTTTCTACAATTTTCTTAGTTATGCCGATATTTGCCATCATTAGGTTGATTCTTGACTTCGGTACCTAAAATTATTGTTAATTGTAAGTATCAAAAACTTGTGAAGTCGGCGCTACGGGTGACAAGAGGGCTGGCTCTTTCTTCGCCCAGAGAATTAGCATAGCTATACAGGGAGGAAATGCAGCCAGCGTTCTTGCCACCATGCCACGCGGACCAAATATTTTTGATTATTAATATTATTTTAGACTGAAGTAAATTAATTAATTAACGTTATCAAGCCCTATACAAAGTACATATAATATTCTAATATTAATAATAATCAGTTAAAAAATGTATAAAAATAATATTCAATCAACACAGAAACTATTTTAAAATAACAACTAATAGTAAGTGTTTATTGATTCAAGTCAAGTTAAATTGTAATTAGATACTTAAAAACATAACGTCGTTTAATGTAAACTTCGTGTAAATTGATACATCTTACTCACGTAATTCGACATTGCAGCAATAAGAAGCACAACGTGCGCACGACCTTCCCGATATACCATCAACTATGCACTGTGAGGAGCGGGCAACGGGGGAAAGGCCGAGCGGGCGGAATGCGGGAGGCGCGGGCGCCGGACCTCTTCGTCTATATCCCTTCCACGATAATCACAACTTATACCATTTTACACGAATATTATTAATGAAAATAATTTGTGTTGAGCGGTGTATGTTTATTTATATCTTTAAACACGAATAATAGTTTGAACATAAATGTTTTTTATAGATTTAACTATAGATATATCAAAATGCACTTATCAAAAACTAATATAAAAATTGTGTCAAAAAATGTATCTCTAAATGTATCATAAAGCACAAATTCTGAAGTAATATTTTTTTTAGTGAAAAAGCATTCAACTTTAGTTATATTTTTTTACACAAATTTTATTTAAAAAGTGGCTTAACAGTTTTGATATAAGTCAAGTAATATCAATAGACCCCAAACAAAAACAATATAATATTTGAAATGATGCTACTTAAATCATGAGTCACAAAAATATCTCAGGAATTTAAAAAGATAGAAAAACTGGAATAAGACCAAAAAATCGAGAAAAAAATACGTATTACAATGATTGAAAAACATCAAAAGCGCTATAACTCGAGTTATAGCGTTTTTCACAGGAGGTACAGATATAAAGGAGACGAAAGAGGTATGTGTATATTAGGATCGTAGCAAATACTGTAGAAACTGCCTGCTTCTCCTGAGATATTAAGCGGTTATAGTTAGATAGATAGATGTATTATGTAGACTAAAAACCAAAGGTTCTGGGTTTAATTCTCAGAATACAGATCAAATCAGAATACGTATGCTCACCGAATAGTATAAAAAAATACGCGATTTTTCGCATCCGTCATACTTCTCGTCACGATTTACCATATTTTGGATAATTCCTTATTATCACTGACTCTATGTTCTTATATTTTTTTCTTATATTGTCTTTTATTAAGAAATACAACAACCGGGAAAGCAACCGGGTACTATTTTTAGTCTCAGTTTGAGGAAACTATGCGGATTTTGGTTTCTTCTGTATTCTGAGGTTTGAAATCCTGCACCAATGTCTATTATAGGTATAAGAATTTAAATTCATTATAGCGGGTAATATGTTAAATACAGGACGAACCGACATCCTTTACTATTATTAACAGGTAGCTATAATGACATCACAATTTATCAAAATTCTACTTTACTTTTTTTAATATCGTAGCTCTTTGAAGCGATTCGTGAAAAATCTCTTGTCAGGATGAGATCTTTGTTATATTTGTCATGGAAATCCCCTTACGTTACAACGCTAGATGCTTTTATAGGATTAGAGGGTGAGCATATTGATAGATGGATGAATTAATATTTTTATTAGTGCATGACATAGGAAAAATGTGTCATCAACTGTAATTGTCTAATATATCCCGTTCAATGTAGTAATCTATACAAATAATAAAGCTGAAGTGTTATTTTTGCATTTGATATAGCCTAATTCTTGAGGAACGTTAGGTTATATAACATCACGCTGCGACCCAAAGAAGCGGAGCAGTAACCATTAACCAGGGTGCAACCGCAAGGCACAGCTATGTAATAATAAATAAGTAATGTATGGACGTAAAAAAGGAGAGGACGGATCGCCGCTAAGACAAAAGTGAAGTAACCAAGTATGCCAGTTTCATTGTAAATACGAGCCTCACGCACTCATTCTCATTCGGTTATGCTGATCAGCCGCCATTAAGAAAATATAAAACAATGCCGTCTTGTGTAGTAAAACTATGCAAAAACAACTCCATTACTCATAAAAATTCTCAAGGAATCACATTTCATAGGTAAGTTAGTAATTTACCACTTATTCTACAATTTAAAGATATATTAGAGATAAATAAAATCGGTAGCACACATGCACGCTTGGTGCTTCACTATTGTCTTAGCGGCGATCCGTCCTCTACTTTTTTACGTCCATGAAGTAATGTAGTATTTTTTATATGGGAAGGAAATCTAAAATTATGATAAGTAAATGCAGAGAGATCACATAATTTATGTTATGTATTAATAACTTATAGATTTTAATAAAAAAAAAGGAAAATAAAAATAGAAATAAATGAAGTTCGAAGTTTGAATTGAATGAAGAATAATTGGACAAAAACGAATTTTTTTTCTTCACGGGTTGCCTGCAGCTTCCGAAACCGTGTTATCGGTCCCAGTCCTAGGGTACCCAGCGGAAGACCAATCCCTCTTTTAGCGATGGTATTTGTGAGGCTATAGGCTAACCACTTCTTGCCCGTGGTACAGTTGGCTAGTACGAGTGGCCAGTTCTGTTGAGGTATATTTCGATGGATTTCTTTTTTTTATTATTATATTATTAATAATTTTATTTCACTTTATTTACAAACAAACATCTATCTGTCTATCAGTTAAACTTAGCGAATTCGTACATATTCAGAAACTTTCTTGATCAGAATACTTTTGTCTCATATATAGCTCGTTTTATTTTGCCAACTTTTGTAGATGGTTGGGGAGCCCAGAGGAATTGAACCGTCAGGGCGAAAAAATGATTGCTGTGTCCCGACCTCGGTTGAGATAATAAAGAAAACTTATGATGAAAGATTCATAGGAGACCTAGTGCATAGTAGTTTCAAAGTATTGCAACATTGATTTTAAGAATACATAAACTTAGTCAAAACGCCCTACAAAAGTATATTTTTGGACATTGACCTAAAAAAGATAGATGCACATTATTAAAAGCCTTTGAGATGTGGTGATAAAGAAGGATGGAAATAATCAGCGCTGGACAGAGGAAAGAACTAACGAGGTAGTATTGCCGATCATAGAAGAAACGAGATGCTTGCTGTCCACGTTGGAAAAGAAAATATCAAAGACACAAATGATAAAATAACGAACAACATTGAAGGAAAAATTGAAGTGTAGGGGAAGACCAAGGCGCAGTTTCTTAATTTTTTTCTTACACATCAATTTAAGAGCAAAGAATAGAGAAGATCGATTACTTCATGAAATAAATAATTGGTCAAGAGCGAGTCAAAATTGCGTGGAGTGGGTTTCGTGCCATTTTATTCCTTGAGAATTTTAATACAGGATTTTCTTTAAATTACTAAGTCTCCCTCTTTTAGCAGATGGTATTTGTGAGGCTATATTTTTTAATTAAAATTTATTGATTTTAAGGATAAGACAAATATTTTATTGTATTGAAAACATGATTAGAAACATTTTACTCGATAGAAAAAAATCCTAAATAGGTACACCTCTGAAAACTTTATTTATCCAATTTTATGGCTATAATACACGAATATTTTATCCATCACTTCATTGTAAAATTCTTTCTATGTTGTATAAGATTTTTGTTAAAGTTGCGTTTTAAACAGATTGTCGCGTACGTTCGAGTTCAATATTACTCATTCTATCCTGCTCCCGTGCGCACGATCCTAGATAAATGCGTTCTGCTTTCTTAGTCCGCTTTATTAATTTTCCCATCGACCACTTCACCAGTAACTACAAAATAATACTATAACAGAAACAAAAATCTTGTTTGCACATTTTATTATAATTAACGGTGGTCACGAACGGGTAACATCCAAGTAGAATATTTGGTACCAACAAAGTGCTCATAAATAGTACCCCAATAAACAACCCTGAAGCGGTTGGGAGTTAACATGCGAATGTGCTTTCAAAACTTCATAAACGCCCATAAAGTTAGAAGACCCAGCCCGATATAAATGCAAAAGCAGCGATGCATTAAGTTTGTGAATTCTTGTCTTAGCTTGGTATACATACGTGGTTTTGAGGTCGCTCTGTGTTGGCATCATATCAAAATGGCTGGGTTGGCACCGCTATCAGATTTTTAGAGATTGATTCTGGTCGTCTTCTTAGGCCTTTTAAGTAAACCCTCCCCCGTTTATTTATACCTTTACCCAGGTTACCCAATTTATGATCGAAAAGCTTAATTTAATTTTTTTATTTTTTATTTATTTATTTATTTATTAAAAATCCACAGCACAACAGATTAATAGATTAAAATTACTTATTATTTACCAGAAATTATATATGACTAAGGTGGGAATTGAATCCGGGAATCTATAATGCGCCTAACTCATGCAATAATCTATCTATATCTATACTAATATTATAAAGAGGAATTTGTATTTTTGTATTTTTGTGTGTATGTTTATAATGAATAAACTCAAAAACTACTGTGCCGAGTTCAAAAATCCTTTACCATTGGAAAGCTACATTCACCCTGAGTGACATAGGCTATATTCTATTTTCAAAATAATTAGGGATCCTTACTAAAACTCCAATAATGTAATAGTCATAGATAGTAATTAGAGACACTTTTGGTCCGAAAGCTGCATTTTTTGATGGAACCAAGCCGCTTTGCACAGTGATAGTAGGGACCAAAATAAACGATTTGACCCGAGGATACACAACATTTACCCCTTAGGAATAGAGATGGCGCCACTTGTTCAAAAAATATTTTAAATTTTCTAAAACCTTAACGGATGCTCTGATTTTGATGAATAAGGTGTCAATCGACAGAAAAGTAATTAGTTTATTATAAAAAAAAACATTAGGTGGCAGAAAATAATTATAACTACCATAAAAGCCTTCATTTTGGAAATATTTTTTTTTTAAATAATTAAATAATAATACTTTAAAATTTATAAATCATGTCTGTCTGTCTGTGACCTTTTCACGCAAAAACTACTAGACGGATTTTGTTGTGGTTTTCACTATTAGATAGATAGATTCACCGGGAAGGTTTACGACTATTTATATATATAATATAGACCTATCATGTTTAGGAGCTGAGCATTGATATTATAAGTGAATCAAATCTGGGGAAACCAGCGAGTTTTCATGGCGTGTGCTGTCTAATCCGTCAGAGATATAATAAAATAATGTAGAAAAGAATTGTGTAGAATAAAATGACCGACAAAAAAGTCTGCGGTGGCATATATCAATCTCTAGTGCATAAGTATTTACGTTATAAACGTTAAGTTGTTGTAAAGCCAAATTTAAGCCATTTGCGCTTGGATGAAATCTTAATCAAAAGCTAGTTACAAAATAAAGTATCGTAAATATAAGATACATTCTTAAAATGTCTACTTTATGGACAGCAGTGACAATGTCCGCATTTATTATTAAAGAACGCGCCTCAACCGCATTGCGTGAGATCCCAACCTCTAGGGGAATCTTTAGTTCGTACAATGTTGAGTTTTGGGCTCCTTTACACAAGACGACTACAAGGCTGAATTTTAATTATGAATGCAATCACGTGGAGTGTAAATTAGAATAGTTTGGTTAGGTATCTCGGGGGAATGGTATTTGGGTTTTTACACGACAAGTTTCGTGTCAATTGATTTTGTTGTTTATAGCTTGAAGTGAAAATTTCTTTAGTCGCGTTGAGCGATTTTTGGTAAGAGGAAATTTTATGGATTCGCGACATGTTTTCGACACAAGACCATGGATTGCCCGGACCGATAATGTCCGGGCAGGATATCGTGTACCGGCTTCCAATTTTCATGGATGAATGAGTAGGGCATTTTTGGCTGCGCTTTTCTGGCCGGCAATACAATACATTTATATGAAATGATCTCTAGATGTCATTATTATACGGTATATACTTATTAATTTAAAACTTTCGAAGGTTTCGGTCTAGCTTCAAATAAAAATAAACATATTTTACAAGGAACTAGTCTTTCATGTTTCGACCGTAGAGGTCTTTAAAATGCAAAAAATATACGGAAAATTCTTTACTAAAATATAAACTTATGTCCATCACTCGTTAGGTATAGCCTCACAAATACCATAAGCTAAAAGAGGGAGACCTTGGTCTTCCACTGGGTACCATGAACCATAACACATTTTCAGGAGCTGTAAGGAACCCATGAAGAAAGAAAAAGAAAACAACAATTGGACAACTTTATATTTTACAAACAATTGCATAATGGAAAATTCAATTTACTCTGTTCACATACCTAATAATCTACTGTAATATATGCACTTACTAATTTAATTAAGCAATAATCATCTCATTATTGCTCAATATTTCACACACAACATCATCACTCACGCTGCATTTTACTTTTATTTTAATAATAATAGAATATTCCAACAAGTCCAACAATCAAAAAATACTCGAACAGAAGCGAATTTAAATATTTATGAATCCAACATTTAATTGAAATCTGAAATAACCTTCTTCGCAGACAGTAAACAAACATGTAAATAGTTTCATATATTCTACTACAAATTACATAATAATTCGCCCCTTTGAAAAAAAAATTACTAAAGGATTTCAGGTATGAATAGTAGCCTATTTTCGTCTGCGTCGGTACGTAGCTCTGTTTTGATGTGAAATACATTCGCATTTATAATTAAAAAGTTGTTAGGATACATAATATATCCTATATTTATTTTAAACCTTCACGGGTTGCCTTACATAGGAAACAGCAAAGACAAGTCTTCCGCTCTTAGTTTTGGGCCACGGTTGGCCATGTGGGTTGAAGTATTTTGACCCAGTTTCTGAAAGCATTGTCATAGTTAATCAAAGATTAGTTAATTAACAACTGTCAAAATCCATACATTTTCACGTACCTATTTGACAACTGTCATGTTTACTAATCGTAGATTAACTGTTGTTCGACCTTTCAGAAACTGGGGGTAAGATTGTCATAGACGACGCAGGTAATATAATCTTTCGTTATCGCACTACCGCTTCGAATTTTTAATTTAAAGTCGTTTTGTGTCAAACTTACATTTCAGACAAATCAAAATATTACTCTCTGTAAAAAAAGATTTTTCTGAAAAACTAAATTCGAACACAAAAAAACTCACATGAAACGCTCTTATTTTTGAAATTATCGAACTAAAGATTTCCCAAAAGCAATCAATAAGGTTCCGTAGTCCCAAACATTAAAAGATACATAAATATAGAGAAATCTCTATTGAGACGTTTTCCACACTGGCGGAAAGTTTAAGTGTTTTAACCCGGAGAATAATAGCTGTAGAAAATCCGAAGAGAAAGCAGGACGGCCGATGAAAAGATAGGAAATTTGCCCAAGTGCGACTGAGATGGGGAGCCAAGTCCTGCTAATGGCCTCGGGCAGTCGAGCCTCTAAGGCAGTACTAGTAAATAAATGAGGGAATGAGTTTTTTTTTCACGGAGCTCTGTGTATGCTAGAGGCAAAGAACTGTATTCTTGGGAGTAGAATTTAATATTAAATTAAACAATTCTTAATAAGGCAGGACTACCTTTTTATGTCACGATTTTTGTTGTGTTAATAAAAATTTAATGTAAGTTTCTTTATTCAATATACGTAGTATGATACGATTTTTAAAGTTCCGTACCCAAAGGGTGCTAACGGAAACCCTATTACTAAGGCTCCGCTGTCTGTCTGTCTGGCCGTCTGTCACAGGGCTGTACATGTTGAACCACAATAGGTACACACTTAAAATTTGTCTGTATTAATTACTATGGCCGCTATAGCAATAAATAATAAAAATAAAATTAAAGGGGTCCCCATACAAAAAACATGGTTCTTTTCGTTTAATGTCGATCTTAATAATGGCAATAATGGCAAAATAATCTAATTATATATCTATCATCAAGCCTTTTATTCTAAGAGGGGTAGGCAGAGACAATCGAATGACATTTGTTACGATCCTGACATATCTCTTTCGCTTCTTTTATATTCATCATAGCTTTCATACATGCTCGGAGATTATGTGTACTTTTAATATTTCCATCAATCAATATTTTTTTATGTTCAATAAAAGTACACCTAGGTCGTCCTCTGACAGTATTTCCTTTCACTTCAGCCATTTAAATCTTTTTAGTCAATCTTTCATTCTTATTTCTTTCAACGTTTCCAAACCTGCGTAAACTACTTTTCTTCATTTTAGTTCACTCGTTTCACTTAAAATAAGTTAGATAATTATGTGTTATATTAAGAAAGCAACAGTTAGTTACTGACAATACGGACAGACAGTAAAATAATCATATGAATTTAATCTTACTAATTTTATTGTTCTAAATATTTATATTCAAAAGCATTTGACCTACTTTAAAATGATTCTGGCCACGCCCAAGCTAAAACGCCGCCGAAATGGTACATTTCGTTTGTTGTAAAACGTGAAAATTCAATTCAGTTTCCTTTATCTGAACTGCAGACATGAGCAACTCTGTGCTCACATTTTCTTGGAGACCGGGAGCTAAATAAACGAAAGAATTACCAGTGTTCTATAAATTTTCCCGTTTATTTACAGTTAAGTCTGTGTAGCACGCAATGTACTTGTAGAAATACGAGTGCTATTTCAAAATAGGATGCTGGGATTTTATTTTAATGTATTTTATATTATCACCTCTTTTGACAGGTGGAAAGAAAGTACGTACACCTGCTGTGAAAATAAAGAAATGGTCGATCAAATGTTGCAAAATAATGTATATTGTAAATTAAATGCTGTTCGTTGGTAAGATTGTTTTATGTGCGTAATAGTTTAAGGTTTGTAGGGAAAGAAAATTTGGAAAAGTTGCTCGGAAAATTGGAACATTTGGGAAAAACTAAAAGTGTTTTTATGGGCTTTATGTATAAACTCAAGACCATAATATGGGATGAAAGTTAATATGGGCTCCACGGGGGAAGCCGGGCCGAGTGGTTAGTATTACGACTAATATTTTTCGACTATAAGCTATAATCTGAATAAGAAAGTAAATGCTGAATTATTACTAGGTCTACGTATTAGCAAATCCATTTGTTTGTTTTTAGGATTCTGTAGACAAATAGTAAAATTAGAACACTTGCCTATCCCAGAAAGAGATGATCATAAAAAAATATTTTTTCATATTTATATCGCATGGAAACAGATAAAATTTTAGCGAACCATAATTCTTTAAAATCATCTCATAGAGTTCAAAATATTACCTACATAATTATCATCAACACATATTATAAATCATCTGTCTGTCTGTCTGTGCCGTTTTTTAACTACTGAACGGATTTTATTGTGAGTTTCACTATTAGTTAGGCTGATTCAATAGGAAGTATTACGAGTATTAACCATGGCCCCATCATGTTTAGGGGCTGAGCATTATTAGCATAAGTGAATCGGGGAAAAAGTTAGCCATAGCAAGTTTTCATGGCGTATGCTGTCTAATCCGTAAGAGATATAACAAAATAATGTAGGAAAGAATTGTGTAGAATAAAATAATATACAAAAAGTCCATAATAGCAAACCAGTGATATCAAATAACATGAACGAATTCATAGGCATTATCTAGTATTAAATATGTAATAGGAATTCAACAGGGAGTGAACCCAAAGCTCTGACTAATTTGTGTGAAACACACCGGTTAAGCACTACAAGGTTTTTCCATCAACTTGATGTTGTGATTGCGCTCGGAACTTGTTCACGCTAATATTTTCATTCCCTCTTCTAACATTTTTTCAGGATTTCAGTATTTATATAAACCAATAGTACAGTAAATGTATCAATTTGCAAGTATAAATAGACTAGTGTTGTCTACGGTTTCGTCTGTTTTATAAATAATTAATCGAATTCTCGTGCTACAAATGTCCGTGCTGCATCCACACTTATTATAAAATAAAACATTTTACACAAAGTATACCGACCTCAAAAAATGCACTGAAAAGTTAGAAATAATTATATTTTTTCGTAGGTGCCAAATTAGGATACAAAATTAAGTAAACATCTAAGAAGGTAATGATCTATTCAATATTATGTGATTATAATAGGTTCTGTATTTAAGCAATTGTCTAGATTTGTGAAATTGGGACCCAAGGATGTTTTTAATTTGGCACCAACCAAATCGAATAAAAAATAAATCATCAAAATCGGTTTACAACATACAAAAAACATAGAGTACTAAGCGTATGGAGGGGCCATGGACAGGCTCCCCCTTTCGCCAATTTTTTGCCCTTTGACCAGTTAAACTGACCAGGTGCGCAGTAATAAGTTACTTTAGATTTCGTTGGTATCGTTTTGTGTCGCGAGACAGAGCTCTAGGAAAATAGTTAATTGTGATGTTTTAAATAAGAAAGGCGATCTAGGACGTCAAACTTGCGGAAACATAATGTTTCCAATCATTAATTATAATTTATTATGTTTGTATAATCATCATAATTATAACGTAAAATCCGTTCCGACAATAAAACGACAGAAAAATACTAGACGTTTACCCCCCCCCTCCCCCCCCCCCCGCGACAAAAGTGGCAGAAAAAAATGATGTTGAAAAAATTATTTACACGCTACACGTCTCCTTTGTATATACTCAAAGACAAAAAAGGAACCTTCTCCTGATTTATTTTCGAAGTCGGTTAAAAATCTATACTAATAATAAAGCTAATGAGTTTGTTTGTTTGTTTGAAAAGTGCCCTCCAAAGTAAAGAACAACAAGGAAAGACGAACATTTGTTTATCAAATATCACATTGTTCTGAAAATAGACGTGCATGTATGAAACGATGTATGGATGTGGATGAAGCAAGATAAGTATTCAAAAATCGAGAGATAGCGCTCTATCTTCTTTGGCGGAAGGTATGCTACGAAAACTGTGTTTAATTTATTTTTTCTTAAGTTGCAAAATTTGGACATATTTATAGAAAAAATCTTAAAAATTCTTCGAGGGTCGTTTTGAATGGAATAAAGCTCTTGACAGACTTTACGAAACATTCGAGTGTACTTCAGAATATTTTGATCAATCACAAACTTGTTAAGTAAATCTTTGTGAATTCTGAATCTGGGAATCGAACAGGTGGTGCTTTTTAGGGTTCCTAGCCAAATGGCGAAAGCGAATGCCATCCAAGTTCGTCATATCCGTATGTCACAGGCATAATATATAAAATCTCGGCTATCTTTCGATCAATAATTGTTAGTCGCCATAGAATATTATAAAATAAACGTAGGAGAGATTTTTTTTGTTCAACCCCCTTTAAGTTGAATAGCTCTCTTAATTTGCGTTAGAGGTTTCTATGAGATATTTTATTTAGGTGGATTTCGCGAGATATAAGAGTCCCCCTTCCAAATTTCCGTACATAAAAAATCTGAAAAAAATCTCTGTGTATATTTTTGTGAACAAGATACAGTAGATGAAGGAAAAATTTCTAAGATTATGTTAAAATAATTATTTAGAGTTCTCGTTAGGTACAGACTTAGTCTTCTGCTGGGTACCTTGGGACCGATAACCCGTGAAGAAAAACAAAAATTTAGACATTTTGGGTCTTACTAGCTAAACTATGTTTTATCACACCCTTATAAATATAAATTATAAAAGCCTTTTATTTCCAAATCCCTATTTACATTGCGAATGTTGTTAGTAGATTTTTGTTAGTATTTACTTATTAATAACTATGTTAGTTAGGTTACATTATCTTTGGGATTTGAACCCCTCCTAGGGTGAAGGCCTCCTCTATCCTCTTCCATGTACTTCTTTCTCTGCCCAGAGTTAGCCAGTCTTTCCCTGCTCTTTCTATTAAATCATCAGCCCACCGTTTATTTGGCCTACCTATTTTCCTTTTTCCAGTCGGTCCTTTCCATTTAGTAGTTTTTATAGTCCACCGTCTGTCAGTGTATCGTGTTAGGTGACCGGCCCATTTCCATTTTAGTTTGAGAGCATGTTTGAGTGCATCAGTTACTTTGGTTTTTTGTCTTATTTTTTCGCTTTTTATTTTATCTATTTTTCTTATTTTTAATATGCTTCTCTCCATAGCTCTTTGTGTTGTTTGAATTTTTTGTTTAGCTCTTGCTGTGAAGACCCATGTTTGAAAACCATACAATAGACTTGGCAAAAGGCAGGTATCCATTACAATTTTCTTCATGTTTGTAGGGTAGTCCCCTTTTAAGATTTATTTTAATGACCAAAATTTCTTCCAGGTTGTATTTGTTTTTCGTTCAATTTCTTCTTTATTGTTTAATTTGCTAAATGATATCTGCTTGCCCAGATACATGTAGTTATTCACATATTCTCTGTTTTCGTTGTCTATCACACCCTTACAGATCTGTAATTCAACATGAAAGACTACGACAGAACTATCTTTAAACTAAGCACTGGTTAAACACGCCAATACAAACATGGCAATAGCCTAAGTCGTCAGTCGGTTTTTTTTAATTTATTATAAAAAAACTACTGCATAGAAAACAAAAATATCTTAGTTTTCACTTTACATACAGAATTTTCCCTCTTTCCCGTATCAAGAGAGCCACATCCCGCGTTCTATGATCTCGATTTTAGTTCATTTCCTACAGCGGCGTTGCCCCTAACTGTATTTCCGGTATTAATTTGTACCACGCCGCTCGATTGATCGATTTAGTATGAGATCCCCCCCATTCAAGCCGCATAGATATTCGCTCCATTGGAATCCATTTAGCTTATAAATTTGACTTTTAGATTTCGTGTTTCTGAAATATAATTACTTGTAGGTATAGTAGAGTAATATCATTAATAGATTTGTATGACGTGGAACAGGACGGGGATTATAAATGCTTAAGTGTCTTTAGGTATATTCGACTTGATTTGTTTACACAGAAAGGGCTTTTTTTAACTCTTAATCCTTAATATCTTTTCTTTTTTTTTCTTCATGGGTACCCTTACAGCTCCCCAAACCGTGTTACGGTTCCAGGGTACACAGCGGAAGACCAAGTCTCCCTTGTTTAGCCGATGGTATTTGTGAATTAGTACCTAACGAGTGGCTAATTCTGTTGAGGTATATTTAGATGGAAAAACCTCGTGTGGTTTGTCGGATTGAACCCGTGGTCTGCCTAGTTAATACCAGACGTCATACCACTCGGCCACCGACGCACACATATAGGTAGTGAATATCTTTATTAGACAGATTTAAATCTTTATTCTCTTTCACTTAATATATGAAAGATCATCATATTTATTTTGGATGGATGCAATTAGCATAAAGCTACAATTAAGCAGAAAATTAATGCGTAAAGTATTTAAGAATCAATATTATTAATCGATGAATTATTACCTTAAAGTGACTACATTATGAGTAAAAGCTTTTTTTAACTTAATTTGCATGAAAGCGCTTACAAATCGATATTGATTCCGTACGAAAGCGACACAACGTTGGTGAATACCGCACAGATTATATTGTTCTTTCTATATTCCTGAGATGTGAAAAGTATTGTATATCTATATTAATTGATGCTGTAACTCATGAACCGGTTTTCGCAAGCTGATTTTAAAATATTACCTCAAAAGTGCACCCAAAGTTTTGTAAAATACGATCAACTTGCTAAAATTTAACTTATGTCCCTGGACACCGCGTAAGGAATGATGACCGTGATGGTAGTATAAAAGTTTTAAAACCCAATATATAGTCATAACAAAAGGTTTCGTAGAAGGAAATTTAATAAATATTCAAATGACGGTCTCAAAATGAGCTCTGAAGGACGCGGGAAGTGATCCAGGCTTTTAATGTAAAATATTTGTAAATAATCTACTAACATTACAAAAAAAATGAAGTTTTCATTTCTTCGTGGGACCCGTGACGTAAAAACCGGCCAAGTGCGAGTCGGACTCGCGCACGAACGGTTCTATACCATTATCTATAAAAAAGAGCAAAAAAAGTCACGTTTGTTGTATGGGAGCCCCCCTTAAATAATAATTTTATTTTACATTAATTATTTATTTTTACATGTTTCCGTTATCAATATCGAGCAAAAAACGAGCAAAAAAAATCACGTTTGTTAAACAGTATATACGAGCCCCCTTAAATATTTATTTTATTCTGTTTTTTAGTATTTGTTGTTATAGCGGCAACAGAAATACATTATCTGTGAAAATTTCAACTGTCTAACTATCACGGTTCATGAGATACAGCCTGGTGACAGACAGACAGACTGACAGACGGACAGCGTAGTCTATATAACGTAACATCCGTTGCGACAATAAAACGACAGAAAAATACAGTAGGCGTTTACTTTCCCTCCCGCCAAAAGTGGCAGAAAAAATTGTTCACAACTCCATTGGTACTCAAAGTATTTATTACTTCAATTTCAATTTCTTTTCTATTATTAAAATAATTTTAAGAGACCTCATATCGATACTTGTCATGTTTCAAACGACCTCCTTCGTTGGGGCGTTAACGGTGCCCTTTGTAATAAAAAGATAAATCTAAAAGAAGACGATGGTATCTCAGCCGTTATTTCTTTCACATGAAAATTGAGTTTTAGAATTCTCGTACACTTCGATGAATTAGAAATGTCCTCTATATTTCTCTTTTTGATGTCGACTTTGTCATGTAGAGTTGTGGACGTGGAATAAGACTTTAAGAGATATGGAACTAATTGATTTTCAATGGCAGAATGACATTACTTTTCGTATAACTGGGTAACTTCATAGACTAATTGGCGCGTTTCATTCTCTAACATAATACACTGACGAGCAATATAAAAAAGCCACTTTTTACATTGTTTAACACGTTTAATTAAATTTGTTTTGTTTCCATTGGGTGTTTTTTTAACCGTTATTAAATACACTTGAATGTTGTTTTTTACTTCAAAAAGCTATCTGGCGTGGTTTCGGAAATATTTCATGATAAGTTAGTGTCTTTTTTATTGCTTGTCAGTGTATATGCCATTTAAAATGTAGTTTATACACTATACTAAATCAGTTTTTAGATTTGTTCTGTCTGTCCCAATATTGGTCTAGAACAGACTCCGAAACGGAAATGGCCTTGTGTACAAGATGCTTTAAATATACAATGTTTTTCTCACTCTCTACGTTATATTTTTCTTCTCTCTCATGTAACGAAATGTGCCTAAACGTGACGCGTCCTTGAAATTTCACTATCAATTCTCGTACAATAAAAATTATCGAATATCCGCCTTAGAACATTAAGTTACAAAAATATCGGGTACTCACAGTGCAGCGCAATAGGGGCTCATCGCCGAGAGCGCACGAGAGCCCGCCCGCCGCTCGGCTGAGTCGATGCGCTACCGCATCTCTTCTTAGATACCTCGCGGCGTACACTACACGCCCGCGATCACCAGTCCGTCTGTGGACAAATAGAGCAACTGTTACTGGAAGTGCATACTTGAGTTGATATGCACATATTCTAGACGAATTAAGCATTTATTAATTATGGTTCGGGGTTCAAACTTAAGGTTTTTTATAGAGAAGACGACAAATGACCTTGCCACCACCTGTTTTTAAACAGGAAATACCCACGCCGGAAGTTCGTTCCACTTTTTGATAGTGCGATACAGGAACGAGTCACTGAACTTTTTCGTTCGTATGCAGTATGTGACGGCTGTGTGTGGCAACTTATATCTGAGCAGTGCAGGTACAAAAAGGGAATGGAGGGACGAGGTCATAGAGTTCTTCTGAACATTCCCCATAATACAGTCGATAGAAGACTCTAAGAGAGGTTATATCTCTGTGTAACTAACTGTAGATGCTCGAGATTCATTCAGAGGCTTTGGGTCATTGATGATGCGAATCGCTTTATTGTGCAAGCCGTTGAGGGCATCGAGGAGATACTGAGCAGATCAATCCCAGAGGCAATATTCAACTATCTCTGAAACTACTAATCAGTTGCTGAAAATGTTTTCACTAGGAGAAAGCTACATTATCCCTGAGTACTTTATGATATATTTTATTTTGGTCGAAAATATCCACGGGCGAAGCCGGGAGCGGAAAGCTAGTTATAGATTAAAGCCATTATTTTGGGTTCATAATTTTAAATGTAGCAATAACTATAGTTTAACTTTACCTTAACCACAAATCATTGAATCTAAACCACATCCAAATCCATTTATTCGTTATTAAGATATACGCAGCCACACATAAACCTTTTATACTAGTGATGATATTATTGTGTAAATAAAACGAGAGATACAAGATATATTAAAATATTGCTATCTTCGACTTTTCCTTTATATCGTCCTTCGATACGACATAATACTCTACTCCTGTTTCATAGTGGGAAAATAGGTCAAAAGAATAAAGAGAACTGGTCATGATACATTATTATCTTACTAATATCAATGTAAATGATTCACGGACTTTCTACTGTGCGACGTGGCCAGACACTTTGGTAACAATTACTTCATTTAATCTGCACAAGGCAGATTGTTCTTCCTTGATAAGCACATTGGAACGACTGAACCGATTTGGCATTTTATTAAATGTTCGTCTGTGTGAATAATGTTTTTAGGGAAAGAAAAATTGGAAAAGTTGCTCGGAATATTGAAAATTAAAAGAAAACTGAATCGGATCGTATCGGATTTTTTATGAAAATTCATATGAGCGACCAAAGCCGAAGTGGAAAGCTAGTTAAATATAAATTCACTTATCTATCAAAAATGGATATATGCAACCGTTTTAATTTTATGTACATAATTTTATTCTATACTAGCTGTGCAGTGCGTACTGTGGTTTCCCCCGCGTAAAAGATTACTGCTCTGTTCCTTTGGGTCGTAGCGTGATGGTATTTGTTATCCTTAGGTATAACACCTTGCTCAAGAATTGGGCTATCAAATGCAAAAATATGTTTTATTGTTAGTATAAATATAGAAGAGAGTTAGATAATTATTTTTACGTGATTTTGTCATATCTCTGACGGATTATACAGTATACGCCAAGAAAGCGCTATAGCGCTAATTTTCTCTCTGACTTGCTTGATTCATTATTCTTAACGTTATAGGTCAATGTTTAATGCCATAAACCTTCCCCGTGACTCAACCTGTCTAATAGTGAAAACTTCAGCAAAATCCGTTCAATAGTTTCGAAGTCAATCGGACACAGACAGACATTTTTTTAATACAAAATATATTTTTGTGGGTTTATGGAGTACTTGGCTACTTTTTCTACAAATATATTAAGTAATTTAATACACATTATTATAATTATTATGTATGCCTACCCGTCTTGAGAAAGAAGGCGTGATGATGGATAAGTAGGGATAGATGGACTTAATATACGTTCGTATAAATTTCGCGCCTTTTCAAACAGATTTTGATCAAGTAATTTTTACACTTAAAAAATGTTAAAGCTTAAAAATGTAACAAACCACGCACAAAATATCTTGTATCAGTAATATTTTTTCTAAGTAAATATGAAAGAACCCCATCACGAATGTAAGAATCATATTGTTAAGATAATATAAATGTAATAAAGATTTTTATGGCGTTGCGGCGACGCATTATTCTTCCAAATATCACAGAACACTAATAATTTGCGACTACATCATATTTGCAATGAAATTATAGATTAGGTTAGATTAGATAGAACAGGTGTTTAAACAGGTGTGAGGTAGGTAAATAACATAGAATACTTACATTAACATGCCACCGCTGACACCGCGTATCAACTACCGATTTCAACGTAAACATACGACTTATTGAACACAAACATTTTTGAACTAACCATCACATATTTTGGCAATACATACACGGTTTAGCATCTTTTATCACTGTACACTGTGAGTTCTTTCAGGAAATTTTCAGGGGTCGTTTAAAAGGTTTATGCGGCGCGGAAGACCGACGTTTGCCGCCACAGTACTAACCGGCACTGCTCGGGCGGGGCGCTCCCGGGCGAACTTACCCGCCCGCCCCTCAACTACCCCGCGCCCCGCGTTGCGCCATGTGCCTCCACTCACTACGGGCAAAAGGGTTAAATTGGCTTCAATTATAACTACTTTACTTCTAACTTAACTTATTAAATTAATTATTAAAATCAATTTGAAATTTTATTTTTGAAAACGAAATTTTTTTTATTAAAAAATCTTAAAGATTTTCTTCAGTATTAGATATATAAATATATAAGCTTAAATGGAAATCAAAAATATAACTTAAAAATACCTTGAAAACTAGATTTTACTAAGCAAGATCATGTTATCGCGGCGGCCGCAGCACGCCTGTCGCAAAATCCCTAACACGACCCTTAAATTTCCCGTCAAGGAGTGGCGAATGGATACGAAGTTTCCCGGAATATTCCGAGTGTAGACGATCATGCCGGCGCCGCGTTGTGGCGCCGCCCAGTCGATACAGGCCACGCTAAGCTACAAACACACTGGCATACTGTAATTATTATATTTAATTAAATCCCTCAATGACATCAAGTTAAAATTAGCTACTTCGTTTTGGGGAAGATAGAGACTACGTTTCTACATAAGGAACGTTTCTGATATATTTTTATTACTAGGGTTTGGTCCGTAATTTTTTTTAATGAAATGTTTTTTTAATGGAACAATATCACGTCGATCCGTTGCTGTGTTGAGGCATGAAGAAGGACAAACAAACAAACAAACTCATTTATAAAACTATTTTTGTCAAATATTTCAGCTTATTATTAGATTTTAATAACGACATACATATGGTAAGTAATCTATTGCGTTTGCATATGGATCAGCTCTGCTGTATATTTCACATTAAAATAAGTATCCTTTATCAATGACAAGCCCTTCCCACGTCCCGTTTTCTGGCAGTCGAATATAACGTTTATTCAAGTTTTCAATGTTTAATAAGATAATATTCATAGATACTTTTGTAGACTTTATAGAAGTTTTTATTTATTTATTTAAGTTACAATGTTTTATAAATAAAAATATCTATACTGTTCTATTCGGTATCCTCTCAAATGCTCTAAAAAAATATATAATTTCAGACGGTATAATTTTAGTTGCTATAAATATTAATTTTCTATAAATTTACATCCTGTTATTTTAAAAATCTAATGTGTTTGGTATAATTTTTTAAATTATAATTTTAATTCCTATAACGTATTGTTTTCTATAATTGCAGTTGCCATAGTTTTCAAAATCTATAATCTCAAGTCTTATAATTTTTATAATCTCAAATTTCAATTGCACTAACGGCTACTTTTCTATAATTGCATTTATTATAATTTTCTAAATATATAAATTCATTTTCCATAAATTTATTATTCTATAATATAATTTGCTCTAATGGATTGTTAAAATAAGTGTACTCACTATAAATTTAAACGTATAACTTCATTCTATTTACATTTACAAATATATAATCATAAAAAATAATTTTCTATAATGAAATCAATTTAAATAAGTACTATTATTAAAATTTACAGTAGATTTTGTTAATCTTAACCTGTTACAGTAATTTTCGCGACGAGCATGGTTCGAATAGTGCTAAAACAGAGCGCGAGCCGAGCGAGCGAAGCGAGCGTTCCACGGGAGCGGACGGCGAAGCGCCAGAAACTCATAACTACCTAAACAACCATCACTTGTTGATAACGGATATTATACCTATATATATATTATTTATAATAAGAAAGGAAGATTTTATATATTAATAAATATTTAGCAAATAAACTAAAAAAAAATAGCAAATTAATCATTAGACAATTAATTGTTGTACCTTTTGGTAATGTAGATATCTTGAAAATTATAGAAAACAATTTTAGATAAAACGAAAATTAAAGCAAATTATAAATTAGATCTAAATGATATATATATGAAATGTTATATATTTTGATAATAGTGATTTTGAAAATTACGGTTATCGATTTTAGACAAAAGGAATTATAGCAAATGAATAATTATATAATTTAATTTTATATATTTTGATAATAGTGATTTTGAAAATTACGGTTATCGATTTTAGACAAAAGAAAAATTATAGCAAATAAATAATTATTGAATGTAATTTTATATATTTTGATAATAGTGATTTTGAAAATTACGGTTATCGATTTTAGATAAAAGGAAAATTATAGCAAATGAATAATTATATAATTTAATTTTATATATTTTGATAATAGTGATTTTGAAAATTACAGAATTCGATTTTAGGTTTAAAAAAAATTATAGCAAATGAATAATTATAGAACGTATTTTTATATCTTATGTACTTATATATTCTAAAATTATATCAAAACATTTTAGAGATAATGTAGGAGACCCCTTCTATTCAATATCAGCAGCAGAAATCAATATACAGAATTAATAATAAACAGAAAATATTATTATTTATATTATAAAATCTAGAAATAATAAGCTGTCCGAAGCTGTCCAAATTGTACTGGGCCGATTTTTTAATTAATAGTATACATTATAAAAAACCGGCGAAGTACGAGTCGCAGTCGCATACGAAGGTTTCCCTATCACCGTCAAATAAAAATACTTTAGTCAAAAAATTAGCGCGAGTTTTTATTATTTGTTGTTTGACTTTACTATAATGCATACTATTAAGTAAAAGAACAACAGGTAGTTAGATGTTTGTATGTATTGCCATTATTGTCATTATTAAGATCGAGCAAAAAACGCCGAAACATACACGTTTCTGGTATGGGGACCCCTTTAATTTGTAACTTAATAATATTTTTAGTATTTGATGTTATATCGGCAATAGAAATACAGGTCTGTGACAGACGGACGGACAGTTATCGGAGCCTTAATAATTGGGTTTCAGTTTGGATACTTTAAGGTTCCCCTAAAAAAAGTGTAAATTTAAGAGTACTAGACCGATTTGTACAAAGGCTATATTTACTTAAAATAAAAAATCGGACATATTCGCATATCAAGCAATTTCAGAACCAAACCGGGGCGGATTATTAGTATCTTAAGTTTAGTGGTCTTGAAATCAATGTTAGGTTTACCACCTCACATTAAACGATAGGATCCTTAAGAGTAAAGTGAGAATTTTAACAAATAAATATGTGCTACGAAAGTGCTACGACAGTGCTACGCCGAACTAATTCATTAGTTAATTTGACAATTTGGAGATATTTTATGTAAAAAACTTGGTATTATATATCTGAATAATTACCCCTGATTATCCCATTGATAATATATTTAATTTATATTTATTATATTTAATAAATAAAAATTCCCGGTCTCAATAATCACGTTGATCCGTTGCGTCATTTTAGCGTTCAAGATATAATCCTTAGGGGGTGTAGAGGCGCACTAAAAAGGATTTTCTTAAAATCAACCCCTAAAGTGATGAAATGGGGTGTTAACTTTGTATTCCTGATACAATACGAAGTCGCGGGCAACTGCTACTTAACTAAAACTAAGTTACACGAGTGCCTGGTTTTGACGATCTATCTATCATCACGCCCATTGTCCCAAGAGGGGTAGGCTGAGATAAATGACATTTGCTACGATCCTGACATACCTCTTTCGCTTCTTTTATATTCATCATATGTTTCATTCAATAATTTTTTTTATATTTTTTTATATTTGTTTAAGAATATGTTCAATAAAAGCTACACTTGGTTCGTCCTCATTTTTAGGCTATTTCAACAATCATCTATAACCATTTTCGCTCATTTATTAATGCAAAGCAGCAATAGCAACAAAATTTTCTTCAAGAACATGTGCTTTAATCGACTCCTTGTGCTACGGAGGGCACGTACATCCGCACTTTTTCTAAATTAACAAATATTTATGTTAAAGAAATGACACATTCTGTTCAATGTGCACAACTGGCAAAAAGTGGACACTGCTACTGTTTCTCTGGCCACTCCGCAAGATATTAAGGCTGTGAAGATATATACAAAAACAACGTACATATTATGTTAATTCTTGTATCTTTTAGAGCTAATGTAATTATGTATAGATAATGGCGGAAATTGATACCCTGTTATTAATGAGACTTCCGTATTTAATGCTATAATATTACAAATTATTACTTGACAAGGATATGGTTATTTTTATAACAAATCAGTTTTTGGCCACGAGCTCTGTATAATTAATAATTAACTAGCAACTCGCCCCGGTTTTGCCCGTGTGAGAATGCTACGTACTTGACAGGAAGATATTTATTTTCATAACAAATTAGCTTTATAATTAATTTATTTAACTTACAATTGCGGCTATTATAGATTGCGGGGTGGATAGAGACTGTAATTATTTGATCAAATCTTTCATTGTATACAAATCAATCTAAAAAAAGTCTATCTTAATCGAATACTTAGAAAATAAATATTTTATTCTGTTTATAGATGACCCGTGCAAATACTTTACACTGTTAGTTCAACTGATTTCCAACAGATGATGTCTTTTACAAAATAAATAATTCTAATTTTAAAAGAAACATTTAATTTTGATTTGATTGTTTATTTTTCGTCATTAGAGGAAAAAAAAATCTTTAAAATGCCGTATCAAACATTATCTTTGTTACAGTATTAAGGGAGATATTTGATACAATATACCTAAAAAAAGTCTATCATAATCGAATACTTAAAAAAATAAATATTTTGTGCTGTTTATAGATGACCCGTGCTAATACTTTACACTGTTAGTTCAACTGATGTCCAACAGATGGTGTCTTTTACAAAATAAATTAATAAATAAATAATTCTAATTTTAGAAGAAACATTTGTTGTTTATTGTTTTATATTGTTATACATTGTTTATTTTTTGTCATTAGAGGGAAAAAATATCTTTAAAATGCCGAATCAATTGATACCGACAAAAAACACCAAAAAAAATAATAGCACAATTTATAATATAATATATATACTTGCCAAAAACAGTAAAAGCAACAAGTAAATAATTTTTGCCAAAATTCGTTAATTTCTAGGGAGTTTGGTGAAGATTTTTTGAGGTTATTTTACATTCATTATCTATACCACAGAATAAGAAGTAATACTAGGTACCTCAATATCTCACTTTCGGATCGAACAAGCTTTTTTTAAAAATCGTTCACTCCACATTTTTCTGATATCTTAAATCATCATACCTAATTCAAGTCTAATAAAGGTCGGTACAAAATATTGAATTATGTTATTGTTTAGGTAATTCTGTGAAGGAAATTTCCGGGGCCAAAACCCAAAAAACTCTGGCCTGGATGGCCTTACCTTTACCACCGCCTAAATAAATAAAATAATAAAATAAATGCGTCGGTGGCCGAGTGGTGTGGTTAAGACATCTGGTATTAACTAGGCAGGCCACGGGTTCGATCCCGGATCCCAGCCATGTACAATGTACATAATCCGACAAACCACACTTAGAGACTTTTTCATCTAAATATACCTCAACAGAACTAGCCACTCGTTAGGTATAGCCTCACAAATACCATCGGTTAAACGAGGGAGACTTGGTCTTCCGCTGGGTACCCTGTAACCGTAACACGATTTAGGGAGCTGTAAAGCAACCCGTAAAGAAAGAAAAAAAACTTATTCGCCACTTTTAGATCGAGCAGGCTGTTTTACACCTGTAACGGCTAGGCCGTACAGGTAGATAATTAGGTCATCGGGCGGACACTCACGCGCAGGCCGGTGACCAGTTACGACATAGCACTCGTGGCGGCCGGACGTACGCATAATATGTGCAACACGTCACCATAGCTCATTAGGATAGCTAGACGCATTAAGTACAGTGGCACTGACTAAGCAAGCAGGTAGACTTCGTGGTTAATATATTGATAGACTATAGTACCATCTTTGATTGATAGTTACCACGTAGGATACCTGCCACGTTAGCTTAGGTATATATCTAGCGGTAGCACGGCCGCTGATAAACCACTTAAGTTACACATCCTTACTAATATTATAAATGAGAAAGTGAAACAGAGCAACGGATTTTGCATTTTTTGCACAGAGATAGTTAGATAGCCGGAGCACTCTCTAGTTATGCACTACGCTACTTTTGTCACGGAAATCCAATTCGAAGCCGAAGACGGGTAAAAAGCTAGTATGATTATATTGTAGACACAACTTTACCATTCATTCCACACCTTTCTCATATCATAAATCATAGATTTAGAACTCTATCTTACAAGTAGGTACAAAATTTTGAATTATATTATTGTTTACTTCTGTCAAGGAAATTCCCTGAGCTAAAACAGCCAAAACTCCAATTGTTATTTGGCGTCGGTTGAATAATTAAAAAGTCCCAAACCGAGGCCGTGTCCCTTGTTGTAACTGTTTTACATAATACATGATACAGGGTGCTCTCGAATTTTCAGCTACTGATTTCAATATTCATTATTATTTCTGCTTATCAAGTTGAAATGTAATTAACTTTTTTTATTAATTTATTATATACTAGAAAAGCAGAAGTAATCATTGGTTTTTATTTTGTATCTTTCGCCTATATTAATTAAAATCCCATAGAAAAAGCAGTTTCCGAGCAAGTTTCCCAAATTTTCTTCTACTGAAAACCTTATTCAGACTTTTACAAACATTAATAAAAATGTTAAATCGATCAAACAGCATTTAATTTTATTAGAACCTCGATTATCCAAACCAATTGGGACCGAGACTAGTTCGGATAATTAAAAGTTCGAATAATCGAAATCGTAAATGTTTATACTATGAATTAATGATTTTATATTAAAAAAAGAAAGAAAATAACAAACGGTCAACGGTTTTCATATTTTAAACACGTACGTTAAAAAAGTTTAATTGTATTTAATTTCACCTAAATACAATCAGCCATTAAAGAATTTTAAAAAAGTAATGCATAAAATATTGCCACAAAACGATCAATTGGGGACAATCTTTATTTGGAGCGGAAATCTAATACGTTTATCTGATTTGAAACCTTTAGCTATTATTTATGAGATTCTGATTGGTAGGCACTCATTTAATTGGAAATTCTACGATTGATTTCCGTCGATTAAAAAAAAATCTACTTTGTACATATTAAGCCAGTAAAAATATGCTAGATTCTAAACCATAATACTTTGCATTTTATTAATATTTATTAGAGGAACTTTTTGACACGTTCAGGCTTCTGCCCCTTAGACAATCGCCATTTTTTTCACCGTTATCTACAGGGTATCATAGAGTAAGTAGCAATCACTATGTTCTTTAATAAGAGTCGGGACTTCCATACATTAAAATGAAACAATCTTAGGGCTGACCTAACCTAACAACGTCGTACTGTGGATTGGTATAGAAATATTTGCTATCTCTGTCATCTGTATATGGCGTGAAAGAGATGGCGATACGACGCCATTAGTGTTGGCTCATTTTTCCTAGCGCAAATTTTTTGTTCTAAGTTGCGCCAGCCTGCAGGGTATGGGCAGACGCTAACTTTGCGTTCACGAAAGACGCTAATTGAAGACAAAATTACATAATTATGCTTCATTTTCTACAATGAGTTTATACTTCAAGAAGTTTGTATACAATAAGTATATAAACTCCTTGATATCGTCAGAGTGAAGGACAGTTTAGTTAGGTCACGTGGTTGTATTTCAGTCGGTCCCAAAGTTATCTAATCTACATTCTATTCGTTTAGTTGTGCATTGTCTAAGCCCCCTGTTTAAGTAACAAGTAGATTAAAGCAATCATTAATTGTTTTCCATAGAGTTTTAGGATTTTTGTTAGCTTTTATTAATAGTTATTTTTCATAATTACGTTTCAAGTTTTTAAAGAAATTACATATTCTGTTTAATACGTAAAACTGGTAAAAAGTGGTAATTTTTACTGGTGTCTGGCTACACAGCTATGAATAAAGGTCGTGAAGATTTATTTTTAAAACATTGGATCTTCATAAAAAATCATGAGGTTATCACATTAACATCAAGCTAGGATGCTCCGAGCTGTCGATGTGCATCCAATTTACGTGCAAGCTTCAACGGTCGGGCGATGAAACGATTAGAAAGCGCTTAAGAGATTATACTGGCAACTTTAAAACTTTAGAATACAAAACAAACATATAATCACGACCTTTATACCTTGTAGTGTGGCCAGAAACACTAGTAACAGTGTCCACTTTTAGCCAGTCATATTAAACAGAATAGGTGACATGTGGGTCACCTTGGTTTTAAGCCCAACGCTATGGATTTTTTTAATACTACATTTAGGTAAAAAAAATCTTAAACTTTGTGGGACATAAAAAAAATAAAAAGAGAAACTAAAAAGTCAATATCTTTTCATTTATTTAATTGGCAATTTTTTACCTAAAATCTGGATCTACATCTTCAAAATTGGATATACTTAATTTGAAAATAATATCACTAGATCAAACATGGAGCTATACAATGGATCTACTAAGAATGATCCATAATATCTTTGATAATAAATAGAGTTTAAAGGGGTCACTGAGCCCGCAGGCTTTGTGTTATGGGCTGAATTGACCACGAAAACATTTTAAAGGGATCAACTGAGCCCGCAAGCTGTGTGACTGAATTATGGGCTGAGTTAGCCAAATAAAAAAATTAGAGCGGTCAAATGTGCCCGCGGGCTAAATGGGCTGAGGGCTGAGTTACTCCGAAACCTAATTTTCATACTCAGATAAGAAAATAAGATATCATACAATAAGATAAAATATCAGACATATTATTTAAATTTCATATTCTATTGTATAAACTAATTGAAACAAACACGTCGAGAGATAATTTAATTTCAATAGGTTCTGGCCTGGCAAAGAGCTGAGGTAGGGTTTCCATGAATGTCTATTAAATGAGACGACTCATTTACGATTGACGATGTATGAGCGAGTATGATTGTATGAGCGAGATGCAAATAAGAGGCCCAAACAAAACCCGCCATTTCAAGACCATTCATCTACCTAATCTATCTAATTTGAAGAAGTCTTAATTCGTAGGGCATTGGACTTGTCACCGAGAGATTCCTGGTTCAAATTATACTCGTGTCAAAAATGGTATGTACCAATTTTCTTTAAGAATATGTCTACACATAACAGATATTTACGTCTGTTGAAAAATGACACATCTAGGTTCATTAAGTTCAGCAACAGGTTTGTCAAATGTTCTATTTAATATGATACAACGGGCAAAAAGTGGACACTGTTACTAGTGCCTCTGCCCCACATCACAATGTATAAAGGCCGTAAAGGCGTGTTTGTTTTTACCAACATTCTAATATAATGTAATTGCATGGTCACCCTTGGTATGTAGGTTCCATTATGGCAACGTCAGTTCAAAGTTCTGAGACATGGTAGTGAATCCAATCTATGTCATTGGTAGGTGGAAAACTTTTAGTGGCCGACAATGATTTTGATGAGATTTCGTGTCAAGAATATGTCGACCGATATTGAGATACAGGGCAAACTCAATCTCGATTGAATATGCTAGACATGAAAATCCACTCGGAAAATAGCATCAGTCAAATCCTGGGGTAACGGCACAGGTCCTTGAAGGTACAAAAAATTGACAAAATGTTAAAATTTAGAGAACCAAGGCAATCAATCATCATCTCGAATCGGTCCATACGAGATGATGATGCGTACCTAAAATTTAAATCGAAATTAAAACTTAACCAAACGAATATCGTCTTTTTCTTAGTCGATATTGAAGATATTGCTATCACGAAGAGGTAGATTCATCACTTTTGGGCAATTCGACTCCATGTGCTCGGTCATGGGCAGTCCTCATAGCATCAAACAGCGGCAGACCGATCAACCATTTTATTTGGTCTGCCCATCATGTCAGCGATTGACTGCGTGATCTTTTTCCGTCGACATAGCTGAAGTAGTTGAAGATGCGTTGATGAAGACGATGGTCCAGCATGCGTCTTTAACATCGCATTTCGAATTATGGCGAATATAAAAAGCCATAATAACGGAAATATATAATGATGTTCTTTAAACATTGTCTTTCTTAATACGCATCCACACAGCATTACATGAATTCCTATAGTTAAATCCATGTACAGCAGGTAGTATTAAATAGTTAATGAAATTTCCGCTTTCAGTAATTATTTAAATGAAAACAAAATTTTAAAATAAATTGATTTAGAGCTTTCTCAGTAACATTCAAAACGAAAGACGTCGATGTCTCAGAAACAAATTTGTTAGCTTTTAAAATAATGGCTTTAGTAAAGTTGCCCAATTCCTTTAGCAATTAATTTTGGAATTCGAAATCATTATAAAAAGTAAATATTGTTAAGAAATTCTTTACACAAATTTGTGGAATAGCAAACTCTTTTCTTTTATGAAAAGGTGATATTTAATATTATGTCTAATGACCTTATTATCTTTAACTTTTTAACCGACTTCGACAAAAAAGAAGGAGAAGGTTCTCAATTCAGACAATTTTTTAATGTACCTATATATGAACATCGATTACTCCACCAGTTGTGAACCGATTTTGATGATTTATTTTTTATTCGACAGATAATAATTCTTCCGGATTGTTCGCATTTTTTTCTTATTTTTAGGAATTTAAAAAAAAATTTAGACAATTTTTCTTAATATCTCGATGAACGATGAACCAATTTCGACTTATTTTTTTAAGGATATAATAATTTCTAGACTTGATATCACAGACATATCATGAAAATCAGTTTAGTGCTTTTTCAGAAACTCAGTAAGTTGTCTCTCAGTGCAGCAAAATCAGGAAACAAATTATCCAATCAAAAATTGTTACTGAAAACTATGAAAGAATTAATATTTCGTCGTAGAATTTGAAGACGGTTGGTGCCAAATTATTTTGTACCCTAAACCAAACAAACGTCTTCAAATTCTACGACGAAATATTAATTATTTCTTACTTTTCAGTGGACATTTTTTGAAGTCAATATGAATGGAAATGAAATGCTGTTCTTTGGTAAGCGCATCCCTTATTACATAAGTATAGGTATAAACATTTCATAAATAATTGGTGCAAACAAAGAAATATCAGGGAAATATCACAGATATGGCAGCGCCATCTATACGCCATCATTGAAAATATTGTATACATATGCTTAGTTCTTTTTAGGCCCGAGAATGACCGGGAATTAGAATGACCGTTTTTATTTCTGTCGGCAGTCCATGACTGCCTATGTCTTTTTTTAGCAAGTCGCTAAATGTGGACAACACGGCAACGCCACAGATATAACGCTGTGTTACTGCGTCATGGACTCTCTTCACTTTCTAAAAATTTGCATAACGAAGTGCAAAAATAATAAATTTATATTTATTTCTGTCATCTGTTTTAAAGCTACACAAATAGCACTTAACTTTTGACCCATTTGTGAGTGGATATCAATTTCGTACACAAGAGACAAAACCAAGGTTATAAAGGAATAGAGAGTTCTGAAATATTATAAACAACTTCGTAACATTACCAAGTCTCTAGACAGGTAGCTTTTATAAAAGAAAATTGAAAAGTTTTGAGGAACATTTCTAGTTGTTTCAATTTTTAATTATTTTATCGTATTTACTCCCTCCATTACAACAAAGCCATTAACTAAGATATCAGATTTATAATTTACTAGCTTAGCTTAGGGTTTTTTTTAAACCGATTTTAATTTAGTAATTTCTGATTTATTATGTGCATATTGTCTGCATTTTTATTATTTTTCATAAATTTTTAATGTTTAGAACTTGGGTTGCCTTGTAATACTCGGAACCGTGTTATCGACCCCAGGGTACCCAGCAGAAGACAAAGACTTCTTCTTTTAGCCGATAGTAGTAGTGGGAATAAACTAACTGATGTATGAATAATACAATATTGAATATTACACTAGCAGATTGATCTCAAAGATTTTTTGGTTAAAAGGATTTATTTTAAGAGTTCCGTTTAAATTTCCGATGTGGCAACTTTGTATGTTCGTCTGGAAGTATGCATATATTTTAGCCTCTGGTCAGACGATGCAAAATATGGTCTCAGTTTGATTACTTTTACTCGAATGGAAAATTGCTAGAAAATAATGTTTTTTTTTAATGAAAATGGGTTTGTAAAAATGTTTTATAACTGTAATTTATAGCTGTAATAAGACATTTATTTTGATGCGTGATAAATCATAAAAATAGTGTTAAATTTTTTTTTATATCTATGAATATTGAAAACCAAATGTTATTTAAAAATAACAATGGTCAAATATTTTCTCTTTACTAGTATAGAAAATGAGACGCTGTTGGTTGGTAAGCGCATCACTTGAGAACGGCTTGACCGATTTGGCTCTTTTAAATGTTCGTAATAGTTCTACTCAGATTTTAGGAAAAGAAAAATTGGAAAGTTGCCCGGAAATTGGAAAATTCGGATAACTGAAAATGGTTTTTTCTATGCGAATTTTGTATGATCTCAAGACCATAGAAGGGACAAACGAACAACATACCGACGTTTAAACCTTGGGGTGTGGCCAGAGATACCAGAAACGATTAGCGATTTTCTCAATTTTTTTGTATGTCAAAAAATCGTTCGAATAAAGGTTGTAGATTTTTTAAGTTCCAACAACTTTTACATTTAACTTTTTTCGATAGGAGGTCGACTTTTCCCAGAAATCGTGAAAAACCCTAAATACACACATTTTCGCACCAAAATCGTCAAGGTTATTGACAGATGTTAAAGCCATAACAGACGTAAATATCTGAACGGAAAACTAGTTATTAAATGATTAGATGTGAACCCTGGTCCCCCCGGGCTCAACCATTTACTCTATCGACTTCTTATATTCTACAATATTATTAGAACGTAAGAAGTTGCAAATTACTCGCACCTTTAGCCTAAAATTTCTTAACGAAATTTACAAAAAGTTAGCAAACACATCATCTGCATCTGTTTCAACATATTGTTAAGTATTCCAAATTATTGAAGTTGTTGGAAAATTTTACCTTTTATTCTAATTACTTACTCAAGTTCAACCTTAGGGAATATTATGTGTTTTGACTGGAGGGTTTCTTATTTTCTAATTTTCTATATCGCATTTTGCCAGTTGACTAAATTTAAATAATAGGTAATAAATATATGTATCTTCTTTAAATACGATAAAAAGCAGCCAAGTGCGAGCCGCACTTGCACATGAAGGGTTCCGTACACTCAATAGTATATACCAAGGTTGAACCAAGTTTGACGCGCTCCTGTATGGTGAAAGAACAAATTGAAAACGCCGAATAAAACACGTTTCTTGTATGGGGACCCCCTTTAATTTAAAATTTTATTTAATTTTTATTATTTGCCGTTATAGCGTTCATAGTAATACACACTCTGTGAAACGGACGAAAATTTCAAGTATCTACCTATTACGGTTCAAAAGATATAGCCCTGTGACAGGCGGACGGACAGACCAAGGTCTTACTTTACAATCTTTCCTTTTACGCTCGCTTCCTTTCGTTAATCGTCTAGCATTCACAAACCATATTAAGCATTCCTTTCTTAATTCTAGTCACTACATCTTCTTTCACTCCACACTATTTCTTGCAGTACCTACTTTTAAATTTGTAAATAGAAACCGATATAAATAGATTTTTTTTTCCAAAAAATATATGATGTTAGAGCGCACAATCTACTATGTGACCAAATCGGGAAATACCAATTACTCGTTTGACTGGTTCTTCCCAAATATACGAACGCTGACCGCTTCGACTTGGGAGATTTTAAAATTGAATCCCCGAGCAAAATTTCCTCTTACTGCCAGTTCACATACCTAAACTTTAACTTTAAAAGACGAACAGGTTTACTTATAGGTAGTATGTCTAGACTTCCAATAAAATATTCTTTGAGCAAAACTCAGAGTCGTGTATTCGATTTGTGATGAACTTTTTCGTTTGATTTTTCTTTATATTCTAATCTACTTTTACTGCCTAAGTGACTAAAATGAAGAAAAGTACCTAGTTTACGCTAGTTTGGACATGTTGAAAGAATGAAGGAATAAAGATGACTAAAAAGGTTTATATGGCAGAAGCGTATATTGAACATATAAAAAATACAATGGCAATATTAAAAGTACACACAATGGCTGAGCATGTATGAAAGGTATGATGAATATAAAATGTTTAATACTCGTAAACCTTCATCGTGTATCAATCAATCTAATAGTGAAATCAGTAACAAAATCGGATCAGTAATAGCATATGATGTAGTGATATATCAATAATTACTATAAGTTTATTACATAAAAAAGCATATTTGGTTAAATATTTCTCACTACACAAATTATAGCCTAAGGAATACTTATCCTCTAGATCAAATATCTTGAGCACATTTAATATTAAAACGGTACAAGGGTTGACAGTATTGCCTATCGCATCTTCAGTTACTCCCCTCGGGAACACGATAAAACATTCAAAAACAAGATTTGATTTACAAAAGATCTCCAGAAAGAGTATCAGGTCTCCACGCAAGAGGTCGATTCTTGAACAACATACACGTCTTCCATACGTAGGAAAAATATTTTTTTAATAAAATGATATCGTGCAAACCAAGCGGCAATAATACAAGAAAATATATAGTTACACCTCCAGATAATAATATTCAGACTAATGTTTATTTTAATAAAGTTGCCTGTAGTAAAATGTGAACCTACTTCGCCCGTGGAGACCATGTTAATTGTCCATCCCCTATGATTAAGTTCATACAAAAATTCCATATAAAAAGTTGTTACTTCAATTTTTTCCCAAATTTTCTAATTATCCAGACAAGTTTTCGAAAATTTCTTTCCCTAGAAACCGGCTTTGGACAATTACGAACTTTTAAAAACACGAGCAAGCCTTACAATAGTCGCATATGATGTGTAACATCTGAAATCTTACCTTGGTAATAAGCAACATTAACTGTAGGTTAAGCGCACAGCTGATGCGTTCTTCTTCTTTTTTTTTTTTTTATTTTTTACCTTTATTTTTCTCGTCACACACACGCACACACTGTTGGCTGACAGTACCAACCTCTCGGAAAATGGGTTAGTATCTTCTGACGGCCAACTCTACCACGGCGCGCGCTCAATAGTCAAAGGAAAGATGTTACACATAAAAAAATATCAAATCGGTCCAGCTGCTCTAAAGCCAACAGCATTTAAGTCTTATTTATGCTATGCTAAAATCGCATCTATATTTTTCATCAAATTACTTCAGTTTAAGCAATGAATCGACCTCCAGTACGTGAGACAAAGAGGTGAAACGTATTTGTGAGTGTTTTCATTCGTTTCGTGTGATGAATTCGACATTGTTTGTTCAACTTTTCACGTGGAATTTGAAAAGTTTCATGTATAGCAAGAGTTATGTGGATTTAAATGTAAAAGTACTGTTTTATGGAGAGAAGGTTTAATTTTGGGTTTTTATCGGTTTCATCGGTTTTGTGAAAGGTTTTCATACCCAGAGGCCTATTTCACAATTCATTTTAACAATTTAACATCTGAAATTATTATAACTTAGATTTTAGATTTAAAATATTTAAAGAAATCACTTACGTATGGAAGCGAGACTTGGGTATGGAATAAGAAGCATGAAAGTAAGATAAATCCAGTGTAAATGCGCTCTTTAGAAGTGATGTAAGTGTATTGACCGCATCCGGAACGATGTCATTAGAAAATAATGCGGAATGAAATATGGTGTTGTGACTAACATGAAGAAAAGTAGTTTACGCTGGTTTGGACACGTTGAAAGAATGAAGGATGAAAGATTGACTAAAAAGGTTTAAATGGCTGAAACGACAGGAAAGGCTGGCAGAGGACGACCTAAAAATTGAGCGTATGAAAGTTATGATGGATATAAAAGAAACGAAAGAGATGTGCCAGGATGGCAGCGAATGGCATTCGATTGTCTCTGCCTACCCCTCTTGGGATAAAAGGCGTGATGATAGATACATAGATAAATAAATAGATGCATATTAAAAAAAATATTTAAGAAACTAATTTGAATATTTTTATTTTCTAAGCAATATTTTTTTAAATAAAGTTTCAAGACAAATTTCATTTCATTATTTATCATACCTT